>JAITYX010000051.1:0-1200000 GCA_021018815.1 Talinum fruticosum | reverse complement strand
AGGTAATTTTAGTGAAATGTTTGAACATTTTTGTTCGACTATGTAACATAATCTTCGTTATGGATTGTTAATTATATATCTTCCCTCCTTGGTACAGGCCTTCGAGGGAAAATATTTATTATATTTCCCCCTAAAGTAGAGCCTGGACATTTATTTAACATTAACATTTTTTCGATAAGTAATAATAAGCTAAATGGTTAAAAATCGTACAATAGATCTAAAAATAACGCTTCACAAAATAACAAAGAATAAACCATAGCAATAAGATATTCGAACACAATTATACCCAGCTGACAGTAAAACTAAAGAAAATTATATACCTATGTAAATTGAGAGTAAGCCTAGTCCTCAATAACTCCAACTTTTGACACACATAGTAATTTGCAACCAAGTTTTGACTTCTCCTACCACCGTCCGTTTAGTGAATAACTTGAATGTAATTTACATAATACCCAGTCCACCATGAAGACTTGGGTATGAATTTATAATTTTGAATTCAAGTCATTCACACACTTTAAAAAGTCTATCTTTAAGTTTTTATCTATGTTTGACCCACTCAGAAAGCTATGCTTGAGTGAACATTTAGTTTTGGGTTTCTAACCCACTCAGATTTGACTCAAACAGATATCTTGCCTAAATAATTTTATAAGTTTAACTTGTTATTTCAACCGGCTCATTGCAAAAATTAAATCAGAATTACTATGTTAATTCTAACTTAAGTCGATTTAATTAACTGAAATTATCTTATGAAAATTATGATGAATTGTGTCTATACATTTCTATGTCTATATATTTCTCTAACTCCTTGATCATCTAATCATAGATCCAAATGGAGTTGAAGATATTGAATATTAGGATTAAAAATTCCATTTAATTAGTTTGAGGATATTCTAGTGTTTATTATTTAAATTAATTTATATCCTTGACTAATCTTGGACCAAAGTATTTTTATACTTTGAGTACTAGTTTGATTTGTTTTTATAGGTTGATTGAAGTTGTTTAATCTCAATTTTAAAAGCAAAAACAACCGGATTCTTACCGTTAAATACCAATACATAGAAAAGCCACATTTTCGGGATGACTCGGATATCATGTCGAGTTGTTTGTTTCTATTTCTCGTAAACTTCAACTTTGAGTCGGTTGTTTCCATACCAATTTTCAATCACAACAAATGGGTTGGATTACTTTTTGAGCCAAGAACCGATGAACAACGTCTTTCTTTCATAACGGTTTTATATTTGAGGGACTTGGACTATCCGTTATAACGACTAATGAAGCTTCCTAGTTAAGATTGAGACTACTCACTCAGCTGAAACTAGATGAGCTCATTGGGAAACTACTCCCCTATGTGTTACATCTAGAAGAAGAAGAATCCGAGGCTAGCACCAAACCAAACGTTGCTCTCAAAGCCTCGGAGGAATCTGGTCCAAGTTTGAGCTCCTCGGATTCCAAAGAGGACCTTATGACACTTCTAGCCGGAGGATTCAAAAAGATGATGACTTATAGAAAGTGGCGAAGAAGCCAAAGAAAGAAGTCTTCATGAAGGAAAAGAAAGGTAAATTCTTATCTCCTTCAAATTTGACTTTAACTAAAAATTCTGATTGTTTTGAATGTGGAAGTAAGGAGCACATTGTCAAGGACCGTCCAAAAAGAAGAAAGAACTAAAAGGAAGAAAAAGGCAATGGTAACTACATGGAGTAATGATGAATCGAAGAAGATGATGGCACATACGATTAATCGAGTGTCTCATGGCTCTGACGGACTCGAAGCTAGATCTAAGTCAAAAAGTAAAACTTTAGATACTGAGGAAACTAATCCTCGGGAGGTAATCAACTACTTTATTAAGTTCTCCAAGCATAATTTAACTAGATACATTTTTACTTCGGAGAAAAAGTCCAGTTCGATTCTTATACCTTTATAGAGAAACTGGAGTCTCTTAATTATGAGAACAAATCTTTACAAAATGATTTGAAAAAATTAAGACATAATCTGAAGGTGATAGAGACTAGTTCTCAAGACAATGATACTAAGTTAGAGTGCCTCGGAATAGAAAATAAGCAACTAAAACAGAAGCTCACTGAGTCTCCGGAGTTGGTTTTAAAACTCACTCAAGGTCGGAAAACCTTGACTTCTTGGCTATAATCGTTGAACAGGAGGGAAACTCCTTCAAAAATCTTTCAAAGCTGATTCCGGAAAAATCAAGTTTAGAAAGGCTGAGTATGGTCCTATTCATTCAAAGAAGAAAGAGACTATGCCCATATTAGCTTTTAAGAAATAGTCTTTACAACCTATTTACAAAAGAAAGGATTTCAAAGAGGGAGACTTAGAGTCGGTTTCCTAAGAAGAAGACTCGGAATTAGACCAAATCCAAAATTAGTCAAATCTGGGTTCTCAAAAGTGCTCTTCCTCAAATAATGACCATAATAAGAACAGTTACTAGGTTTGTAAAAGCAAGTGAGAAGGGTTAGTTTATTTATGTTTTTGCGAGGCAACTCAAAAAGGAGAGATCACCGAGTGCTTAGACGGTGGTTGCTCTCGTCACATGTCCGGAGACTCATGACTCTTCTTAGAGCTAAAAGAGAAAAGAGGAAAGGTCATATTTGGAGATAACAGCAAGGGCAAGATCGTAGGTATTGGTAGAGTTGGTCATGGTGACAACTCATTCGAGTCCATTCTATCTTTTTAAGGGACTTAAACATAATTTCTTGAGTATCTCTCAAGCTGTGTGACAAAGGTTAAGACGTAAGATTCACTCGGACCAATTGTTTCATTTCGATGCTACCACAAATGAGACAAAGCTCTCTGGTCCGAGGTCAGGTAATACCTATTCTATTCCCCTTTCGATTCTACTCAAAATGTATCTTGTTTGAAAGCTACAGTTAATGATGATTTATGGACATGGAATCGTAGATTAAGTCATATCGGCATGCATACTATTAAGAAAATTGCATCTCAAAGGGTTAGTCCAAGGATTGCCTAAGCTGTAACTTTAAGAAAGATAAAATATGTGATGCTTGCACAGAAGGAAAACAAGTCGAGATCATCCTTAAACCACTCAAAAGTATTTCTACATCTAAAGTGCTTGAATTGATTCATATGTACTTGTGTGGTGACATCCCTGTTAAAGGCTTAGGAGGTAAATCATATGTACTAGTCATTGTTGATAATTTCTCACGATTTACCCGAGTCTACTTTCTAAAGAACAAGAATAGAGCTTTTAAAGCATTCACTAAGATCCGTAGGAGAATTCAAGTGGAGTCTCGGACTCGGATAAGAAGAATACGGACCGACAATGGAAGGGAGTTTGATTATTTAGGATTTGCAGATTTACGTGACAAGAATGACATCTCCCACAACTTCTCAGTACCAAAACTCCTCAACAAAACGGAGTAGTGGAGACAAAGAACATAACTCTTGAAGAAATAGGAAGGAGTATGATGATTGAAAACGATCTTCCATACTATTTACAGGCTGAGGTAGTAAACACAACAAATTACACATTCAATAGACGTCTCATTCAACCTATCTTGAAGACCCTACGGGCTTTACAAGGGAAAGAAGCCTAACTTTTATTACTTCAAACCATTCGGTTGTAAATGCTTTGTGCATAACAATGGTAAGGATTATTTTATCAAGTTTGATGCAAGGTCGGATGAAGGTATATTCCTTGGTTATTCTTTACATACCAAAGCTTATCCCATTTTCAACAAAAGAACTAACAAAGTTGAAGAAAGCATCTATGTTATCTTTGATGAAGTTGATAATGAGAGGATAAGTGAGTCTACTTTCTTAAATCTCAAGCTCAACCGAAATGATGATGAATTAGTGGAAGCTGAGCTCGGAATGATTTATTACAAGCAAACTCAGCCAACTTAGAATGAGTCGGCCTAAGAACCAGTTTAGACCACTAAAGCACAAGGAGAGGAAAGGACACAACCAGCTAAACTAGCTAAAGAACCTAGCATTCAACCATCAAATCTGGTAAACTAGAGAACAAGTAAAGCTTTTAAAAATGCATCACGTCACCCCACTTGAGAACATCATCTCAAACATCAACTTAAGGGGAAGAACTTGTTCTTGTTTACGTAATTTGCGTGCATTTTCTGCATTTATTTCATTAATTAAAACTAAAAATGTGTTAGAAGCCCTACTTGAACATGAATAGGTAGAGGCCATGTAAGAAAAACTCTCACAATTTGAAAGAAACCAAGTTTGGACCTTGACCTAATGACCTTCTAACTACCCGAGTTATAGGAACCAAATGGTTATTTAAAAATAAACAGGATGACGAGCTTTGGTAGTCATAAATAAGGCTGGACTTATTGCTCGGGGATATAATCAAGAAGAAGGAATTGATTATGGGGAAACCTTTGCACCTGTTGCTTGGATTTAGGCAATAAGAATTGTCTTAGCATTTGCATCCAACATGAACATAAAATCATATCAAATGGATGTTAAGCTGTGCATTTCTTAGTGGTTATATTCAAGAGGAAGTCTATGTTGAATAACCCCTGGATTTGAAAACTTGCAATTTTCCAATCATGTTTTCAAGTTGTAAAAAACTTTATATGGTTTGAAACAAGCTCCAAGAGCTTGGTATGAAAGATTAAGTAGCTTTTTGGTTGAAAATGGTTTTAAAAGGTCTGATTGAAATAACTCTCTATACAAAAACCAAGGGGAATGACTTTCTCATAATTCATATTTATGTTGATGACATAATTTTTGGAGTTACTAACGAAATTCTATGTCACGAGTTTTACGAGCGTAAGAGACAAGAGTTTCAAATGAACATGATGGGAGAACTCAACTTCATTCTTAATTGCAAATCAAGTAAGAAAAGAATGGAATCTTTGTCTATCAATCTAAGTACACAATTGAGTTACTTAAGAAGTACAAGATACAAGATGTCAAACATGCAACAACTCTAATGAAAACAATACCAAGTCTGGACTCGGATGAGAAACTCTACAGAGGTATCATTAGATCTCTACTCTATCTTACAGCTAGCGAGACTAGATATCATGTTTAGCGTCTGTCTATATGCAAGATTTTAAGCTAATCCAAAGGAATCATATTTCACTATGGTGAAGAGAATTTTTAGATATCTTATAGGAACTCGGATTGTTAGTCTCTAGTACTAAAAACACTCAAGTCTAACCTTCAATGGTTACTCAAACACTAACTATCTTGGATACAAAGTTGATAGGAAGAGTACCTCGGGATCATATTGTAGGAACCGCGATCCCATCCTCCCCAGTGGGCCGAGGGACCGAGCTTCCCCATAAAGCATCGGGTCTCTTTGATTTTTGAAGATTCATTTTGGATATTGATGCTTGAAAGTGGGGTCTGTGTTGCTTATTTAGATTTCGATTTTGTAATTTAGTTAAAACAGTTTAAGCAAAATAGTGATTGGCAATTTTATTAATCTTTTATTTTAGAAATGAAGTTTAGAAGCCTCGGGATATTATTTCATAATTTAGAAAAATAGTTAAAACATAACTTAAATTCTGCCGCAAGGCTATTTGAGTGAAAAGGTGTGATAACACCGGTTTGGACTGAGAGCCTCGCCTGGTGACTAACTAGCACCGACAACAACACTGAAGGTTTGCTCTCGGAGAGTCTAAGTCATCCTAGACAAAATGGGAGGGGGTGAATAGGGTGATGAAGAAATTTAAATAAAATTGAACACTTTTTGCACTGAGAACTTAGCTAAAGTAGGTTACGAGTCTAAAGTGGACTCGGAAAGATAAACACACGAAGTATGTGGAAACCCTCCAGCGCAGAAAACCACGGACAATGCTAATCCAAGCACCAAATCAAATCCACTAATTAAATCCTTAATTACAAAGGACTGACTCTAACCATAATTGTTCCCTTAAACAATTCTTTATCAGATTTTTCCTAGACTCGAAGTTCCCTTATACGATCTAGTACTTCTGACCGAGTTAACCTTTACAATCGGGGACAATTAAGCTGAGTTAACCCTTATAGCTCGGTCAAGGATCAAAACCTAAGGGAGATAAAGAGTTATATTTAAGTCTTCAATCTCCCACTTTTTGATGAAAGGCGTTCCATACTTAAGATAGAAACTTGTTAGTTCTAAGAATAAGTTTTCATCACGAATTGATAAGAGCAAGAAACAATATGTTCTTAAGTGAGACTTAAGATGCTTATAAAGTACAACTCAAATCATGACGTAACTCGGAACGGGTTTGCAAATAAAGAATCGGAGTAAAGAAAAATTGTAACTAGAGCATATATGTTAAAGAGTTAAGTACCGAGAACAAAAAAATATGTAACTCAATAACGTATATGCTCGAGAGAAAGAAAATTCATTCATTGCTCGAGAAATAAATATGTACAAAGCATTGAAAAATTAGATAAACTCGAGACAAAGGGAAAAGAACTCCCCTAAACCAAACTTCCAAGTTTCTAATTTTCTCCCCTATGCATTTCATCAAAAGGAGGAAGAAAATAGCAGAAAAGTGCATCGAGATGTTGGACAAAACAAAATAAAATCCGAGTAAAAAAGTCTAAGAGAACTAAGAAGGAAGAGTAGCTTGTTTGGAGGAGGAGGGACATGTAGTGTGCCTTCGCTCGTATGCTTGCATTGGCCGAGATGAGCGAGGGGCTGTAGAAGCCGGGATGTCGGGAATCTGCTCGATCCCGGTTACGTGAACCAAGGGAATATCATCCTTAACCTCTTCTTCTTCCTCGAAGACAACTGCTGGTTGTGCTTACGAGGTGGGGGCCGTTGACTAACCTACATCGCCGACCTCTTCTAAGCCGCTCAAAACATAATATGAAGAGATCGGTTCTGGTTCTTTTTCGCCCTGGCCAGCCAGGTTGAGTAGCCGCTTCTCCTTGTTTTTCTTCTTATTTCTTCTCGGCTTCTCCTTCTTCGGCCTTGGCTTTTCCTCAACTACTTCTACTGACTTTTTTTTTCGGCTTTAGTCGAAGCTAACTTAGCCTGATCGGAGGACTCCTCGAAGTATTATGAAGACTCGGACTTTGCATATATAACATTCCGAGTACTATCAAGGAATCAGGTACAAACTTCATCTCTTGTAAGTTTTGATTTCAAGTCATTCTAAGTGATATAGAAACTTTTACGAGTGATACGGAACCTTTTCTAAGTGTTACGAAACTATTGCATAAGTTTTCATTTGTTTCGATCGACTCAGAAAGCATACCCTTGCTCATCATTTCACATTTGTTATTACGAGTCACTCGGACAACACTGAGATTTATCGCATGTTCAAATACTCGCTCTAACATGTTTAAACTCGAGTCGACTTCATATTCCAAATTCGGGTGAATTACGACATTAATTCATCTCTTCTAGTCAACTTGTTTTGTTTGAACTATATTTGTCTAGATCAAGTATTCTTATTCGATATACTTTATCTAACTTGATCTTTCTCCGGATCGACTCGAGATGGAATTTGAGTATAATAAATATTAGACTCATAAAATTCCATTCTTTTACGACTCGAGATAATTATGCACTTAATTATCTTAATTAAATTATTATCTGTGTCTAATCTTGGACCAAAGTATTTTATACTTGGAGAACCAAAATTAATTTACTTTTGTAGGTTATTTAAACGAGGTTATCCTACTTTTGAATTACAAAAGTAACCAGACCTCAAGATGTCAAATCGCTAGCGAGATAAGGCTTTTTCTACTTCGATCAAGGCCAAGACATTATGTCGGGGTTGTCTGTTTCCAAAGCTGGAAATCTTCAATGCTAAGCTCAGCTGTAGTTTCCACCCTACTTTTCGAGACGGCTCCGAGTGGAATCGGACATCCTAAGGAGTCAAGAGCCGTTGCACAATGTTCACATCTCAACGGATCTTTTACGAGTGACTCGAAGAAGCTGTTACAATGGTCACGAGAGGACTTCTAATCGGAAGCTAGTCACAACGGCTAAGGCTGCTTGGTTATCTATAAAAAGAAGCCAACTCTCAAGACTTGAAGATTGATGGAACCATTGTCAATACACATACTTAAGCAAAAGTCTTTGTATTCATATTCAATCTTCTACTTACAACTCCAACTCTGTACTTAGCATCTTTACGAGTTGTAAGGTTTTGTAATCGAGTTGCAAACTTTTTCTTACTTTACGAGTAAGATCCCTTGACTGAGCTGTAAGGGTTAACTCGGCTTAGTTGTCCCTAACTATAAAGGTTACCTTAGTTAGGAAGTATTAGATCGAGATAAGGGAATTTACGAGTCTAGGAAAACCTGTAAGGAATTGTCTAAGGGAGCAATTCTGGTTGAGTCTGTCTATTGTATTTTGCGAATTCAAAATAGTGGATTTGACTTGGTGCTTGGATTAGCACTGGCCGTGGTTTTCCGCCCCAAGAGGGTTTCCACGTAAATTCTAAGTTCATACTTTTACGAGTCCAATCTAGACTCGAGACAGTCTTAAAGTTCGTTTTAAACTTTAATCTTCCATTTATTGTTCAAATTTCCTCATCACCCTATTCACCCCCTCTAGGGTGACTAAGTCTCTCAAGAGAAAACCTTCATATTAGACGTTTCGAGTCCTTGACAACTTTTGATCCGCACTCTTGAAGCGGAGAGATTAGAGAGATGAGAGCAAAGAGAATTGAGAATTTAGAGAGATAGAGAGAGTGCATGAGTGAGCAAAGAAGGTAAAGTAAGAATATGAGAAGGCAACTACATTCCGATGAGGATGGAAGAAACAAGACTCGTGCCCAAAGCAAAGGTCGAGTACACGATCGAAGAGGTAGAAAAGTTCGGAATGAACTTCAAGGCCATAAACATTCGATGTGTGCCATCAACTTTGAAGAATACAACAGAGTGTCAGCTTGTGACACAACAAAGGAAGTGTGGGACACTCTTGTCAACACATATGAAGGCACAAGCCAA
Organism: Talinum fruticosum; assembly: GCA_021018815.1. NCBI lineage: Eukaryota > Viridiplantae > Streptophyta > Magnoliopsida > Caryophyllales > Talinaceae > Talinum > Talinum fruticosum. The sequence continues at coordinate 1,191,102 of JAITYX010000051.1, read as the reverse complement.
GTCGGACAAGTGAAGATAAGCCAATATCTTCACAAGTATGAGCTGTTCAAGATGGATTCGAAGAAAACATCACTCGGATGTTCATCCGCTTCACTGAGATTACTAACCATCTCAAATCTCTAGGTCGAAAGATTTCCCATGAGGAAATGTGTCGAAAGATACTAAGAAGCCTGCCCAAGAGAAGACGGGGTCCATCGAGGAAGCTCGGAACCTTCTTCTTTGCAAAATCTATATGCATTTTCTACATTCATATCATTAACGGAACCTAAGTGAAGGTTTGCTCTTGGAGATTCTTCGTCACCCTAGAGGGGGTGTAAATAGGGTGATGAGTAAATTTTTACAAACTTAGAAACTTTAAGCTTGCAAAGAATGAACAAGAGAATCTGAGTCTAGATTGGACTTAGAAAAGTGTATACTTGAAATATACGTGGAAACCCTCCTGGGCGGAAAACCACGGATAGTGCTAATCCTAAGCACCGAGTCAAATCCACTATTTTGAATCCTGAAAATACAACAGATCGACTCAACTAGAATTACTCCCTTAGACAATTCCTTATAGAGTTTTCATAGACTCGAAGTTCCCTAATCGATCTAGTACTTCCTAACTAAGGTAACCTTTACAACTATTGACGACTGAGCTAAGTTAACCCTTCCAGCTCGGTCAAGGGACCTTACTCGGAAAGTAAGAAAAGTGTGTGGCTGATTACAAGACTTTACAACTCGGAAAAGTATTAAGTATAGACTTGGAGTTGTAAGAAGAAGATTGAATAAGTATTGTACTAAGAGATATGGTTTCAGCAATGTGTTTAGCAATCTTGAAGTCTTATCAAGTGGCTTCTATTTATAGATGACCAAACAGAGTAACCGTTGTCTCTTGGTTCTAAACAGAAGTCTTCCTAGCCGTTATAACGGCTCTTTTGAGTCGCTCGAAAAGATCCGTTGAGATGTGAATGTTATGCAACGGCTCTTAGCTTCTAAAAGTGCTCCAGTTAACCGGTGCTGTATGCGAAACGTAGGGTGGAAACCACCGTTGAGCTTAACGTTAACGTTTTCCGGTTTTGGAAGCGGACAACCACGACATAGTGTCTAAGCCCGGTTCGAAGTAGATAAGCCTTGTCTGCTGGTGATTAACGACTTAAAGCCGGTTACTTTTGTAATTCAAAAATGAATTGCCTCATTTGGATAACCTACAAAGTAAATCACTTTAGTTCTCAAAGTATAAAATACTTTGGCCCAAGAATAGGCACGAGATAATAATTTAATTAAGACAATTAACTGCATAATTATCTTAAGCCTATAAGAGTGGAATTTTCTAAGTCTAATATTCATTATACTTAAATTCTATCGAGTCGAGTCCTAAGAAAGATCAAGCTAAAAGAGTAAAAACATCGAGTATAAAGACTTGATCCGAACAAATAATTCTCAAACACACAAACCGACTTAGAAAGAGAAATTATCATTGTAATTCACTTTGCATTGAAATATGCAGTCGAAGTCATAATAAAAGAATTAGAGAAATTGTTTGAGCATGCGGTAGATCCGAGTGCTTGTTTGGGTGAGTTAGAAACACTAATGCGGAAGATATACGGGAATGTATTCTCTAAGTTAGTCGAAACGAATGAAAAGTTATGCGGGAGTTTCTATAACACTCGGAATGACTTGTAATAAAAAACTACAAGGGATGAGGTTTGTACACGAGTCTTCATGTAGTACTAAGAATGATTTAGATTTAGAGTCCGAGTCTTCAATCTCCCTCTTTTTGATGAAAGGCATTCCATACTCGGATATAAACTTTGTTAGTGAAAAACATAAGTTTTCATTCTCACTTAGTAGAACATAATGAGTGAAGTATTTCATACTAAGAAAAAGCATTTCGAGATACTATCACTACTTAAAATTTTAGTGCGAGATAACACATTAAGCAAAAGTATGAACAGACTATATCGGAAGCGGAATAGCAACAAATATGAACGGATATATCACGAGTAGAAAATAACAACAAATATGAACGGATATATCGAGTAGAAAATAAATAATAAGAGATGGAACTCGGAAAGAGTGAACTCGAAAGGATTCTGCTGAAAGAGAATTCATTCATATATACACACAATAAAAAAAAAATACAAGAGAGAGGGTGAGCTCCCCTAAACATAATAACATCAATTTTTCTATTTTTCTCTCCCTTGCATTTAATCAAAAACAAAAATAGGGAAGAAAAACACCAAGAAGATACAATTGATGTTTGAACAAAGAAAATAAAACTAAAGGAAAGAAATTAAGATTGGGGTATTGGGGGTGCTCGGGTGGATGAGCGTGCGGTGCGCCGGCGGCTGGTAAGCTTGGGATGATGTTGAAGACCGTGGCGGTGGCGGGACCGGGATATCGGGTAGCGGCTCGGTTCTATCCGGCTGGCCCGGAACTAAGTCATCTAGTGGCTCATCCTCCTGGAATACCGCGGAGGGAGGTGCTTCTTCTATTTTGACCATTGTGGACTGTCTAACGTCTGCGGGGTCTTCTAACCCACTCGGGCTCGCTGTCTCGGTGATCGGCTCCGGTTCGGGAATTCGAGCACCTTGTCCCTTTTGCTGAGCGACTTTCTCCTTCTCCTCTTCCTTCTCTTCCTCCTTCTCCTCGAGCTGAGCTGCTTGGCCGCAACTTGTTCTTCTTCTTCTTACGCTTCCGCGAAGAAGTTTCGAGCTTTACGGGTCCTAAGCGGTCGTGGATGTCCTTTCTCGGAGGAGTTTAAGTCCGAGTCATAATGTTATGAGATTTTGCAAAGAAGAACGAGTTCTTACCCCACTTGTTGATGTCGGACAAAATGTTCTTGAGTGGGTGGCTCGAAGCATATTTGAATGATCTACCTATTCTCCGGTTCAACGAGGTTTCTGGTTGTACTTGGCTGATCTTCGATAGTCCGAGCTTGCTTGAGTTTCCTCATTTTTGGTCCTTCGACATTCTTAGGCGGCTCTTGAACTAGTTCGATCCGAGTCATAATGTTCTAAGCTGCCTCATTCCGAGTTGCTTTCTTTTGACTCTGTCTTATCTTAGCTTCAACAACATCATCATCATCTCAAATGAGTTTCGGATTTGAGAAGGTTGATTCACTTGTTTTTCACTGATCAATCTCATCAAACACAACGTGGATACTTTCTTCCACTTTGTTAGTTCTTTTATTAAAAACACGATATGCTTTGACTTGGATCGTATTACCGGAGAGCTTAGTCTCTTAGGTGGTAGCATCGGAAATATAGCAATTGGACTGAGTGAATCTTACCTTTTAACCTTTGTCACATAATTGAGAGATGCTTGAGTAGATTGTACTTTAATCCCTTGACAAGATAGACTGGGCTGACCGAGGTTGTCTCCTTTCCCAATCTTGCCTATTCCAACTATCTTGCCCTTACTGTCATCTCCAAAAGTGACTTTGCCTCCTTTATAATCTTCTAACTCGGAAAAGAGTCATGAATCTCCTTACATGTGGCGTGAGCATCCACTGTCTAAGTACCGGTGACCTTTTGTTCTTTTACGAGTTACCTGCAAGTCATAAACACACTAACCCTTCGACTTCCTCTAACGAACCTAGTAACTCCCTTTACTTGTGGTTCTTTTCGAGGAAAAGACTCTTGGGAACCCATATTTGAATGACTTTGGGTTTGGTTTGATTCTAAGTCTTCTTTTTAGAAAAGCTGAATCTGTGTCTCTTTCTTTTGAAAATCATTTCTTTTATAAACAGGTGGAGAAGTTTTCTCTTGTAAACCGATCTCGGGCTCGGTCCTTCTTTTATTCTTATGAATAGGACCATGCTCAGCCTTCCTGAACTTCACGGTTCTAGAATCCTTTTTGAAAAGATTTGAGTAGAAGTTAGATTCCTCCTCTTTATTAAAACCAAGTCCTTCTTTCTGAAGGAGACAAATTGAGAGCCTAAAAGCGAGGTCAAGCTTTTTCTAACCTTAAGTAAATTTCAAAACAAGCTCTTGCGACTCATTAAGCTTTCTTTTCGGATGCTCATTTTCTCTTGTGAGTGACTCGGACTCGGTCTCATTAGTTTGAGTACTAGTCTTGAGTTCTTTCGGAGTTAGTCTCGGTTTTCCTATTCATTTTTCAAACGAGTTGCTCTCGAAGTAAGAGACTCGAGTTGTTCTTTGAATTGAGAAGAAACCAAATTGGACTTTTCTTCCAAAGTATAAATATATTTAGCCAAATCAACTTTAGAGAACTTGAGAAAGTTTTCAATTACCTCCTGAGGACTTGTCTCCTCGGTGTGCGAGTTGTCGAGTCGACTCGGATTCGACTTACGAGTACTGTTAGTGTCATTAGACACTTTGAGTCATCAGAATCTTCATCTTCTTCAAATGAGTCTTCATCTTCTTCAAATGAGTCTTCATCACTCCATGTGGCCATCATAGCCTTCTTCTTCTTTCTGCCCTTCTTTCTCCTTGGACAATCTTTGACTATGTGATCTTTCTTGCTACACTCAAAACAACCAGAGTTCTTAGTTAAAGATAATTTTGAAGGGGAAGAGTATTTACCTTTTTGTCCTTCTTATCCTTCTTGTAGAACTATTTCTTTGGTCTTTTCTCCCATTTCTTGTGCTTCATCATTCTTTTGAAGCCTCGGGCAATGAGTGCCATGGGATCTTCTTCTAAGTCCGAGGAACTCGGACTTTCTCCTCTACCTTTTGAGGCTTTCATTGCAACGTTCTTTTTAGTGCTGACCTCGACATCCTCTTCTTGCGGGTGAATTTCATGGGTAAGCATCTTCCCAATCGGTTCGTCTAGTTTTAGTTGAGAGAGGTGCTTGAGCTTCCTCGATGGTTGTCACCTTGGGACCCCATCTTCTCTTTGGAAGACTTCTTAGAATTTTTCTGCATATTTCTTCATGGGAAATCTTTCTAACCGGAGATTTGAGATTTTTGTAATCTCGGTGAAGCGTATAAACATCTCAATGATGTTTTCTTTTGGCTCCATCTTGAACAGCTCATATTTTTGAAGATATTGACTTATCTTCGCCTATTTCACTTGGCTTGTACCTTCATATGTGTTGACAAGAGTGTCCCACACATCTTTAGTTGTGTCACGGTCGACACTCTGTTATATTCTTCGAGCTGATAGCATACATCGGAATGTTCATCGCTTTGAAGTTCTTTCTAAACTTTTCGACTCCTCATTGGTGTACTCGAACTTTTCTTTAGGCACGAGATCTTGTACCTTCTATCTTCATTGGAATATAATTGCCTTCTTGGATGATATTCCAAACATCTTCATCGTTGTCCAGCAGAAAGCATTCTATTAGCTTCTTCGAGTGCACAAAGTTTGATCCTTTGAACTTTGGTGGTGCAGTGGAAGATCTTCCTTCATCGAACTCTCTAATGTTACGAGCCATGTTATCTTTAGACCTTTGGATTGTTAGATCTTTTCGAAAGGCTAGGCTCCGATACCAATTGAAGGTTTGCTCTTGGAGAGTCTTAGTCACCCTAGAGGAGGGGTGAATAGGGCGATGAGGAAATTCTAACAAACTTAGAAACTTTAAGCTTGAAAAGAATGAATAAGAGAATCCGAGTCCAGATTAGACTAAGAAAAGTATATACTCGGAGGTACGTGGAAACAACCCTTGGGCATAAAACCACGAACAGTGCTAATCCAACCACCGAGTCAAATCCACTATTTTGAATCCTCAAAATACAATAGACTGACTCAACCGGAATTGTTCCCTTAGACAATTCCTTACGAGTTTTCTTAGACTAAGAAGTTCCCTTATCCGATGAAGGTTTGCTCGGGGAGAAGTTAAGTCACCCTAGAGGGGGTGAATAGGGTGATGGAAGATTTTGAGAAAATCAAACTCTTTTGCACGAGAATAGAGACAGAATGCAGTTACGAGTCTAGATTAGACTCGGAAAAGTGTAAACTCGGATATACGTGGAAACCATCCTGGGGCGAGAAAACCACGGACAGTGTCAATCCGGACACCAAGTCAAATCCACTAATTGAATCCTCAATTACAATGAATATGACTACCCAGATTTGTTCCCAAACAAATCTATTACAATTTTCCCGAGCTCGAATTTACCTTATCCGATCGACCTAGTACTTCCAAGTTGAAGTTACCTTATCAACTTGGGATCCTCCAATTTTTCCCAGGGTTAGAAGTTCCCTTATCTAACCTGGTACTTCCAAACCGAGGTAACCTTTACAGTTTGGGACAAGCTGAGTTGAGGTAACCTTTACAACTCGGTCGAGAGAAAGAGTAGAAGAGTAGTAGGAATTGCAATACAAGTCGACTCGGAAAAATACAACTCGAGAATATTAGAATTACGAGTTTGGGAGTTGTATGCTAGAGAAGATGTTCAATATGGTCTCTCTTTTTCTTCCATTCGTCCGTTGAAATCTTGTGCTAAGGCTTCTATAAATAGTCCGCCTTGAAGAGATAGCCGTTGTGCCTCCAACGTCTTTCTCGTTGAAGTCTGTCCGAGTCAACTAGCCGTTGTAACGGATAGTCCGAGTCACTCGATTTCTGGACCACCTTGAAATAACCGTTGTGCCTTGGTCCTAGCTTCCAACAGCTCTTTTTCCAGCTTTTGTAAACTGGAAAAGCAAAATGAAAAGACCGTTAGACACAGAAATAAAATATTACCCAAAACGATGAATGCACAAGGTCTGTCGGTAAGTTTTGAGCTTTTCTAGAAATTCCGACTTTTTGTGCAGCGGTGCTTTAACGGTCGAAGCCTTTTGGTTTTGCTTTTGCTTTTTCTTCGAGATAATTGACATTAGAAAAACCTGCAAAAACATTAAGCACAATGGTTCTCAAAGTATAAATATACTTTGGTCCATAATTAGATAAGGATTAGTCTAAATAAAGCATTTAATGACTAATTACCTTAATCTATTAATCTGGAATACTTCAAGTCTAATATTCAATATACTCGGATTCCGGATATGCTAAAACTCATAAATAAAACATTCAATCTTAATGGGCACAAGAGTTATATAGACATTTTACAATTACGCATAATTAAACAAATAATAGCGTAGGCAAACTAAATGTCCGAGTCCGACTAAGTGGGTCGAATGCGAGTTCGAGTGGGTTAGATCCGAGTCCGAGTTCGAGTGGGTCGGATCCGAGTCCGAGTTCGAGAATGGGTCGGATCCGAGTCCGAGTTCGGAATGGGTCGGATCCGAGTGGGTCGGACTTACTCGATCTATCATAACTAACTCAGATTCTACTTTCTAAGTCCGAGTGTGACTTAGTGGGTCGAGACTTAGTCGGATAATCTTAATATGCTTAAGTCCGAGTTCGAGTCAAGAATAAGTCATATTGAAATAATGAATTGTAAAGCATATGACGTAGTTAAATGAATTTCTTTTAGGATGCTTCTTGCTTTATCCTAAATTTAGATGAATGCATGAAATCAAAACACATTCAAGGGGTTAGTCAGTCATACCCGAGTCTTCATCTGATCTAGTACTTCCTAATTGAGGTAACCTTTACGGCTAGGGACAACTAAGCTGAATTAACCCTTACAGCTCGGTGAAGGGACCTTACTCGGAAAATAAGAAAGTATGTGGCTGATTACAAGACTTTACAACTTAGAAAAGTATTAAGTACAGACTTGGAGTTGTAAGAAGAAGATTGAATAAGTATTGTACTAAGAGATATAGTTCCAGACAATGTGTTCAAGCAATCTTCAAGTGTTATGAAGTGGCTTTTATTTATAGATGACCAAGCGGACTAATCATTTTGTCTTGGTTACGAGCAGAAGTCTTTTCCTGGCCATTGTAACGGCTCTTCTAAGTCGCTCAGAAAAGATATATTGAAATGTGAACATTGTGCAACGACTCATAGCTTCTAAAGGTGCTCCAGTCAACTGGTGATGTCCGAAAAGTAGGGTGGAAACCATCGTTGAGCTTAACATTGAAGTTTTCCAATTTTGGAAACAGACAACCCTAACATAATGTCCGAGCCTTGTTCAGAAGTAGATAAGCCTTGTCTGCTGGTGATTGACAGCTTGAAGCCGGATACTTTTATAATTCAAAAATGAGATAGCCTCGTTTGGATAATCTCCAAAAGTAAATCACTTTGGTTCTCAAAGTATAAAAAATACTTTGGTCCAAGAATAGGCACGAGATAATAATTTAATTAAGACAATTAAGTGCATAATTATCTTAGGCATACAAGAGTGGAATTTTACGAGTCTAATATTCATTATACTCAAATACCATCGAGTCGAGTCCTAAGAAAGATCAAGCTAAAAGAGTGAAAACATCGAGTATAAAGACTTGATCTAGACAAATAATTCTCAAACACACAAACTAACTTAGAGAAATTATCACTGTAATTGACATTGCATTGAAATATGCAGTCGGAACTCATGATAAAAGAATTAGAGAAGTTATTTGAGCATGGGATAGATCTCGAGTGTTGTATGAGTGAGTTAGAAACATTAATGCGAGAAGATATACAAGAATGTGTTATCCGAGTCGAGTCGAAACGAATGAAAACTTATGCAAGAGTTTCTATAACACTTAGAATGACTTGTAATAAAAACCTAGGAGGGATGAGGTTTGTATCTAAGTCTTCATGTAGTACTCAGAATGATTTATATTTAGAGTCCGAGTCTTCACTAAGAATGCACTAGAAGCCCTAAATGAGCTTGAATGGGTAGAGGCCATGCAACAAGAGCTTAATCAATTTGAAAGAAACCAAGTCTAGACTCTTACCAAATGACCTTTTGACCACCCAGTTAGAGGAACCAAATGGGCTTTCAAGAACGAAATGGATGACGAACCTAGTGTTGACTCGACCAAATGACCTTCGACCAAATGAGCCATAGGGCGGCAGTCCAGCGCCGCCGAGGCATAGAAGCCTCCGGTTTTGCCCAAAGTCTCGGTTTTTCGTCTTTTCTTTCTTTTTTTTTATTTTATTTTTTCTCTTATTGGGCATAAATAAAGTTGAGTTTTGACCATGCAGGCCTCTTATTATTTTTATTTCCATCTGTTGTGTGTAGATTTGGTTAATAAAGCATCTATAACTAATTCAGGCTCCTACAAGAGTGGATACATATCCGACGATTAGATGTAATAACTTATTGCCCCGATTCCTGGTAGGAGGAATATCTTAAGAACCATAACAATACTATAGGGTGATACATTGCACACTTGGAAAGTGTCCCAATTTAGGACACATACCGGACAACAACGTTTTGTACACCTACCGGGTTTAAAAACCATTACGTACTACTTCCTTTACCATATATTACGGCAAATGGGATGAGAGCAGGTGATTCCGAATTTGAACTATATTTGGCCTCGACTTTCAAACTGTTCGAAGGTTTTGGCAATTCTAGGCGAGTTAAGTCGTGGCCCGAATATTGGATGAACTCGCCCAAGTAGTTGAAACCTATAGGTGAGGCTACTACTACTGTATCTACATATTATCTAGAGTGGATAATAGAAGTGGACCCCAAACGTCGCAAAACATTGAGGGCTCGAGAGTTAAATCCCCAAAAGTTGTTCTTGCTGCCGCACTAGTCCAAATTCGCGAAGTAAAACCTTGGATAGATGAACAAGCTCGCGAAGGGAATCTAAAGCTAAGGAAGTAGAAGAGAGGAGGGCTAGCAAAATTGAGGAGCTGAAGAAGCGCACCTAAGATGATGGAGCCGAGTCTAGTGATCCAAAAAGGAAAAAATTGAAAATAGACTAGGTCTATTTTTTTTTAGGGAAAATTTTTAGGAAGGAATAAAAGAAATTAGGAAGTTTAGTTTTACCTCTTTAGAAGAGTAAATTTTTCTACAATAGTGTGCTTATTTTCTTCCCTTTTATTAGCTATGTACTCGGGTAAGCATTAGGCTTACCTTTTATTAAATAAAAGTAAAAAGTAAGTTTTATGCTCACTTTTACGCTTTATTATTTTTATCGCTCACCTATAGATATAAATAAATTGGACCACTTAATTGGACCGCCCTTAAAAACTAATTACAACAATTGAAGAATTTGTTTATTATAGTTACTTTCGTTGAGCCCGTGGGTTAAGACAAGGTGATCCTTTATCTGCATGTTTGTTTGTTATAGCTATAGAAGTGCTAGCTAGGGGTTTAAAATGAGCTGCCTGTGAGAAAAAGTTCTCATTCCACCCACAATGCTCTAGGATCAAATTGCTTTACTTGGCTTTTGCTGATGATATACTTGTTATTCAAGTAGGGGTGATAATGCTTCGATAGGGATCTTGTGGAAATACTTTGAAAAGTTTTTATCTATGTCTTCTTGTTTGTTAATGCAAGCAAATTTGATATTTACTTTGGGGAGTTTCAACTGAAGTGCATCGGAATATCCTTGCTAATATTAGGGTGTCCCTAGGAAAGTTCCCTTTTTGATATCTTGGGCTGCCATTATCTACTAAAAGACTTACAACCTATTTGTGTCAGCCTTTAATTGATAAGGTAAAGTAGAAAATGGGTCACTGGATTGTCAAAAAGCTCTCTTATGTAGGGAGAAAGATTTTGATCGACACCGTTATTGCTGTGATTGTGAGTTTTTAGGCTCAAGTATTTTTGCCGCCTAAGTACTTCATTCATGAAGTTGAGTCTTTGTATTGTAGATTCCTATAGAGTGGTAATACTGAATCCAAAACGTTAGCTCTAATCAACTTGAGCAAAATATGTTAGCCAAAGTGTAAAGGAGGTTTAAATTTTAAAGAAATCTTAGCTTGGAATAGAGCCCTTTACGCTAAATGGATTTGGAAATTGCACCATGCTAAAACAATATTGATATTCCGGGCAAGAACATATCTTTTGCACACTTGTAGATCTGTTTTATGTTCAAGAAAAAGTGTCTAATGCTTGGCGCTGGAAAACGATATCGAATGTAAGAGATGAGCTAGCTCAATTGCTTGGTATTGTTAGTTCAGTTCAATGTTGGTTGGAAGCCCATCAAGGGAATTTAACGGGAGTTGTACAAAGTAAGTATGGTTTATTCGAGTACATGGAAAATGATAGTGAATGCTTTATTCGAGTTCAATTTCGGTTCCCCTACTTTTTGGTGGAAAGTATGGAAGTGTTTTGCATGGGAAAGACATAAATGGATGTTGTGGTTAGCTTGTCACGAAGCCTCAACGAGTAAGTTGCCTCGCACGTAAGAGGGCTTCTAGTTGACAATTATTGTGTCTTCCGTAATCTGCAACATGGGGATAATTATGATCATATTTTTTTGCTCTGTCCTAAAACTAATATGGTGTGGAGTTCACTGCTAAGTCTGGGAAAAATACAACCCTTGCTTATGGGACTTCAAGCATGAACTACAATGGTCATCCAAGTTTTGCAAAGGGACTTCAATCAGGAGCAAGTGGTTGGGATGCTTATTGGCTACAACCGTTTATGAAGTATGGAGAGAACACAATTTACAAAAAATTTTAGAAAGTTGCGCGAGGAATGTGTGACTATAGTCAAGCTAATTTAATACATGTGTCTGTATTAGAGCAACGAAATGTGTTGTGAGATGGAGTGATCTCATTGTCTAAATATACATCTAAACTCCATTGCGCTTTTTGGGAATTAACATAATATATTTACTTTTTCCCAAAAAAAACTCAATCAATAGACCGTCCAATTGGACCGTACAAAAATAGACTAACAATTAATTTGATAAGAGGGCAGTCGAAATAAACAACTACGAGACATAAAACCAGGGGAATAGTTCGGCCCGGCCAGTCCACCGTTGTCCGGGTGGTGGCCACTACCTACCATAGTGCGGCCTGCTTGAGCTAGGCTTGGCTCGCTATTTAGGGTCATGCTAAATGTAATATTTCTTCGATTGATCTAAGTTTGTGTACTTGAAAGACATCTTTACCATCTAAATTAGTTAATTTTACTCGCCCCTCTCGACCGTATTTGACTAAGCACAAATGGGCCTTACAAGTTAGGCCTAAACTTTCCTCGGGGATCCTGGATCGGTGCTTTAATCTCTTGACCGACCAAAACCCCAACTTGTAGATTTTGAGGCTTCACTTTCTAGTTAAAGGCCTTTGATATATGTGCCTGGTATATTTGGACATTATGTAATGCATTGAGGTGCCTTTCATCCAGGTGACACTAACTCTTCGTAGTGTGCCTTAGCCCTCTCTCGCTTCGAAATTTGACTCTCGGTATTCGTAACGAGGGGATGGAAATTTCTATTGGAAGGACTACTTTCATGCCATATACTATGGAGTAAGGTGTTGCTCTCGTAGAGGTTCCGATGGATGTCCGGTAGCCCCATAAAGCGATGGGCAACTTGTCGAGCCAAACCTTATAACTAATTGCCATCTTCTTCACTATTTTGTGAATGTTTTTGTTGGCGCCCTCGATCGCTCCGTTGGTCTAAGGGCAATAAGGAGAAGACTTATGGTGCTTGATTTTGTACTTTTCCAGCAGGTCTACTACTTCCTTCTTAAAGTGACTACCATAGTCATTGATCAATTCGTAGGGTACCCCATATCGAAAAATGATGTTCCGGGTAATGAACTTGGGTACTTACTTTGACGCCAAAGTTGCACAAGAGGTCGCTTCTACCCATTTGGTTAAGTAATCAATTACTATTAACACAAATTCGTGATCACCTATTCCTTTAAGGGTGACTTTGCCAATAATATCAATTCCCGAAACCAAAAATGGCCGGGGTGATGCAAGTGTCGTGATTGACGATTGTGGCTGGTGTTGTAAATTTGCATACACCGACACTTGTGGCATTTCTTAACAAACTCATGGCTGTCTGCTGCCATGGTCGACCAATAGTATCCTAGCTTCGAATCTTCCGGACCAACATCTTTCCATTCACATGAGTCCCGCATTCCTCACCATGGATCTCATCCATGATGCGCTTTGCTTCATGTTGGTTGACACAAAGTAAGTTAATCCCTATGTTGGTTTTCTTGTACAACTGTCCCTAGTTGATGAAAACCTGGGCTACCAACATCCTGATGGCTCGCTGGGCTCTAGGTCCGGAGTCCAACGGATATTCTTATTTATCCGGATATTGATAACTCGTCATGGTACCAACTGGTTTGGTCGAAACTAGACACTTCTAGTGCGCATACATATGTAGGCTGATTCAGTCGCTCTATGTGGATGGGCATTGAATGAATGCCTCTAAGGATATTGATCATGAATGCTAACTTAGCTAAAGCATCTACGAATTGGTTGTCATCCGTAGGAAGGTAAGTGTATGAAATGCTCTCAAAATGTTTTGATAACTCAATTAGATGTGCCTAGTAAGGTGCCAACGCTTCACTATATACCTTCCATTTTTACGAAATCGATTAATGATCGGATCGGGGTTACCGAAAACTCTTATGCTCTTAGCTCCAATCTCTATAGTAGCTTCAAGCCTCGTGATGCATGCTTCATACTCGCAGCGTTGTTGGTGACCTCGAAATCAATTCGGACTGAAATGGGAGTATGTGCTCCCTATGATGAGACTAGAAGAATCCCTACTCGAAGCCCTTCGATTGGAAGTGTCATCAAAGTACGAGTATCCATATGTCCACCTTTACTTGTAAAATGTTTTTGTCTAGAAAGTCAAGGTGTTTAGGTTACGATTCGATTACGGGTAGATCAACTATGAATTTTGACACTACCCTTCCTTTGATCGCTTTCTAAGGAACATACTTGAGTTCAAATTGTAATAGCATGGCAGTTCATCTAGCTATCGTGCTTGTTGATGGTTGGTTGCTCAAGGTTGTACTTAATAGGATCCATTGGTGCTACCACATTTACCGGTGTGGGCCAATACGTACTTGCTTGACTTCTTGGTAGCCCGGACTAAGGCCATTGATGTCTTCTATAATGGCATGTATCTAGTCTCATAATTTAAGGATTTCGGCTTAGATAATATACCACATACTCTTCCTCTCCGTGTCATTGAGCCGAATGCTTTTTGGCACTCGTCATCCCAAATAGGCTCAGCCCTTTCTTCAATTTCTTCAAAATGGGTTCATAGACCATAGTCACTTTTGATATGAAAAGACTAATGTACTTTAAACGTCTTAGGAAACCCCTCATATCCTTTTCTGTTTTCGCGGCGAAATCTCCTGAATAGCTTTGATCTTGGATGGATTAACTCGATTCCTCTAAGACTAACAACATAGCCTAATAGCTTGCTCGAGATTACCGCAATGGCGTACTTTTGTGGATTAAGACGCATGTTGTATTTTCTCAATCTTTCGAAGAATTTTCTAAGGTCTGGGTAGGTGCCCCGCCTTATCCTTATACTTAATGATCATGTCATCCACGTAAACCTCGGCTTTCTTATGGATCATGTCGTGCAACAGCGTTGTAGTTGTCCTCTAATATATTGTGCCAGCATAATTGAGCCCAAATGGCATCACCACGTAACGATACGTCCCCATTGAGTAATGAAGGTTGTCTTCTCCATATCCTCTTCCGCCATCTTCACTTGATTGTATCCAGGCATAACTATCCATAAATGAGAGCAGAGCATGCCCCATTATGTTATCTATAAGGATGTCGATATGAGGTTGCAGGAAATCATCTTTAAGACTTACTTTAGTCGGATCCCTAAAGTCGATGCACATTCGAACCCTACCATCCTTCTTCGAAACCGGGACTATGTTTGATACCCACTGAGGATAGTGGACTACTTTGATAAAGCCAACCTCTAACTATTTCTCGACTTCTTCCATCTTCATTGCCCACTCGGGTTTCATTCGTCTAAGCTTCGCATAAGCGGCTTGGCGTCCTCATAAAGTGGAATTTTATTTCCCATTATACTTGGACCTATCCCTGGCATGTCTTTGTATGACCATGCAAAGACATCTATGAACTTTGTAAGGAGCGAAGTAAATTGCTTTTGTTGTTTTGGATCTAGTGTTTTCCCAATTTGAACTTCTTGAGGTTAATCAATTGATCCTAAATTAATCGTTATTGTTTCCTCTATTATTGATGAGCGATTTTCATGATCTTCCATATCTTTTATTAATTCTTTAGGGATTTCTAGTTCATTATTACGGACAAAACAATTCAAAATAGGAGGAGGCAAAGAGTAAGCAAAAAGGTTCATCTTATTGAATGAGGAAATGAGTACATTAGACTCGAAACGAGAAGATGCGAAATTAGAAATAATAGAATTAGAAAATAAACTAGAAGCAACAGGAACTTAAATAAAAGCCCTAGTGTTAGACTTAGGAAGGGGATGCGCTCCTAAGCTAACAACGAATTCTTGGCCCTCCTCGAGCATCGATCCAAATGATAAATCCGGACGGATCGAACTATGGGTGCGACATGACTCGAGCAGTACCGAGATCGAATTCCCCTCTAGATTCATCTCATGTCGAATAGTAGACCGAAGATGTTATTCCCAGCCAAGGTGATCCGAGTCTAGTGTAGATTGTCCCTCTTCAAGGAGGTAGGGTGCCTCTTTTTCCAATATACGACGAGTCATGAAAAATTTCCAAGCCAAGTACCATAATACCCTTCTCTTTTAGGTAGTAAGGCTTAGAAAACCATAGTAAAGGAAATCATCCCCTTCTTTCAAGAATTTTCCATTCGGAGTACGAGGAAAGGGCTTGATGGAACAAACTGCGTGAGGTGCAGTCCTCCTAGTCCGAACTTCCAACTTGGCTTAGGCTATTTCCTTGGCAATAGGTTAATAGCCTAGCCCAAATTTGTAGTTGTTAGTGGGTTCAAAGGGAGGAAAGATACACTTGGTATGCTCTTCTTCATAAGCATCCGAGTGGATGCTAGGATTGCCATAAAGATTAAAGTCAAGAGCTGCTTCATCCTTATGTAAGGCAATGACAGTCTCAAATCCAGTAAAGCTCTTTTTCATCGGCATCATGCTCCATTTCAACGACCAATTCTTTGAAAGTGATGGTAGCGCAGAGATTATCCCCGTTGATGGTTACAACCCGACCTTTGATGATCATCTTAACTTCCTAGTGCAGTGTAGAGGGCACTTGGTTGATGGTCATGTAACCAAGGGCGTCCTAGGAGCAAATTAAATGTAATTGGGTATCTAGGACATAGAAGTCAATGTTCTTCACCACGGGCCCTACATTGATTGGTAAAGTCACTATTCCCAAGACTGTTCTCCTAGAATTGTCGGACGCTCGAAGATGAACAATCTGTTTAGAGAGTTGTTGCTCTCTTATTCCTAACCTTTTGGTAGTCCTCCTAGGAAAAACATTCACAATCGATCCGTTGTCTACTAAGGTTAAGGGAACGAACTTGTTGATGCAATTTACAATTAAATAAAGGGCATTGTTGTGTGCAACGCCTTGCTTTAGGGAGATCCTTTTGATCGAAAGTAATGGTTCCGTCGCAACTGTTGACCAATCCTACTACTTTTATGAAGTAAGGCATGCCTATGTTTCTATGAAGTAGATATAAGTTGCCAGATTGAAATGTCAACTTTTAAGTTTTGAAGTCTGTTTCGAGATTGGGTCTTCTTCTTTAGAAGCTTCGGGTTCTTTTGGGGCTTCATGGGTCTGTTGTGGATCCATGAGTGCATTATGTCGTCCAAATCTAGTAAGGAATTGGATTTCTAGGCTTTAGGTTCTCCCCAAAAGTCTTCTTCTTCTAAAGGTGATGTGCCCCAAAAGTCATTGTCGTTGTCGTCACTATTGTCTCTAGTTTCATCGACGTCCTCCTTATCACTTATCCATAACCCATGAACTTCTGGATCTAAAGGAGGAAAATTAAAAGTGGTTTGGACTCATCGATGTCTTGAATGAAGAGAGATGGGTCCCACTAACCTGGAATGGGTTTAGAGAAAATAGCTAAGGTACTCGCTGAAAGGGATTTTATTATTACTTGGTTTCTAAGCGGCCTTAGGAAGAAGGAGTTGGCTTTTGTGGAATATACTCTCCATCTTGTTCTTGAACGTCCAACATTTCTTGGTGTCGTGTCCTTGTGCATGATGGTATTTCTAGAATTTTTCTGCGTCCTAGTTTTTAGATCGCTCGCAGCTTTTGATTGTGCTTGAATGGGTGGCAATTCTATCTTCCTTGTAGCCAACAGGTGGTCAAGGGCTTGAGTGTATATGGTATCAATAAGAGTGTAGTCATTATATTTGTTGAGGGGATTGACATCTGCACCCCTATAAGTATTTCCGTGATTAGAGGTTTTATTATCTTTAGATTGATAATTACCTCTATACCCGATCACAACTTTTGTGGTCGTGGTAGAAAGCTCTTTTTCTATTAGCATGCCAGCATCTCTAAAGGTTGAGAAACTCATAATTGGTAGGAATTTAAGATGCTAATTGTAGGGAGGATAAAGGTTCTTCACGATGATTCGCACTTGGTCCTTCTCGGTAGGTCGGTTTACTATATGGGCAGCCTTTGCCCTCCATCCGGCGAGAAAGTCTCGTAAATCTTTCTTTCTCACCTTACTTGATCTACTCCAAGTATTTAAGTGTAACCGATATATCAGCATTATAGGAGTATTGGCGTAGGAACTCCTTGCATAGATCAGTCCAATTGGTAACCTTACATAGGTCAACCACGTTATACCACTTCATTACGTCGGTATCAAAACTCCATGGGGAAGATGATGTGATAAGTGTCTTCTGGTATGTTCTTAAGAGTCATTGCTCCTAAGAAGTTGCGAACATGATGACGGGGATTCTCGGAACCTCAAAACTTGATATCGGGCATGGTGAACGTAGGGGTAGTTTCCCTTTTTGGATTGACGGGAATCCCTTGTGATCAATGTAGTGGTTACACAACATGGATGACTCCCTTAACATTTGTTCTATCTTATCTATGCGTGGATCAGGCTGAGGTTTGGATTCATGCTTGGGACCATGTGGAGGAGATGGACTAGGTCGAGGAACTCCTCCTCTTGATCGTTCTTCTTCCTCGGCTCTCTTACTATCCTCAATAGCTTTTAGGATGGCCTTAAGATCGCCTCGCTATAGACTCTATCTTCTTATCCTAAGCCTCAATCTTGGCTTCCATTTTGGCTGACTTTTTGTTGGGCAAAGCAAGGATAGGAGATTGTTCCGGTGTTCCTTCCGTTGGAGGGGAATTCTTTTTAGATACTTGTTCTATGGTGAAAAATAGATCGAACCGTGTGATATGCGCCGGAGCCCTATTCTACAGCCGAAAGGATAAGGCTTAGGACCATGTGAAAGAATACCACTTTTGGGAGGAAGGGGCTTTAACGCGAGACCCAAAGAGACTAGGAATGCTCTTTATTTGGATGCACATAAGGAATGAAAAACAAATGGAATGTATGTAATGATGCTTATGACTTAATTTTGGATGTTTTTATGATTTGGCTAATGCCTAATTGGAATGCGTAATTAGAATGGATAAATGATTGATCCTAATGAAAGATGAATTTAATTTGGCTAAGAAAAGATATGAAAAATGCGAAATCGGACTCACCTAATTGGAGATGAACTTTATTTTGGCTAAATGAGAATGCAAAATGGACTGAACTAATAAGACATGAACTTTATTTTGGCTAAATGGAAGATGAAAATGCAGAATGGACTCACCTAATTGGAGATGAACTTTATTTTGGCTAAATGGAAGATGAAAATGCATGATGCGAGAAAATAAAAGGTCAAGATATCAAGACCGACTGATTGAAGAGATAGAAGGGACCCGAGTAAGACCCTTCTTGACTCGACTGGTGGTAACTACCTAGACTGCCTAAAGAAAAGACTTTAGAATGACTCAAAAATGCAATTAATGGACCAACCTAAAAGGAAAAGATAATTTGACTTTTGGCTAAAATGCACATAATGGACTGACTCTAGGAAATTTTATAGTATTTTATTTGCATCCATGCAAGGGCTATTTAGCACTCCTCACCTATCCCTAAAGGCTCATAAGTAGAAGATCAAATCTAAAAACAATCACACTCATCCAAGCATGTAAAAGAAGAGACAAGCTGCCACATAATAGTCAAGGATCTATAGTCACAAAAGAGGGTTAAATCTAGGTAGGATACATGGTGACTCATAGTCCGAGAATTTAGTCATCCGTGGGGTGTACTTGTAGAAAAAATACATTGAATCCTCGGTGTGTCTCGGTAAGCCATGAGCGCATGCTATGAGCGAAGAGGCATCACCTCCGTTGGCAAGCGAGCCTAGTTTGGCCCATCCGGGATGCGAGTGGGAGCCTCTTTCTAGAAATGTTTTCAAGTAGGAAAAGCCATATGGTCCACCAACATAAATAAATTATGGTCAAGGTTGCCTAAATGCGGGATGCCTAATTGTAACACCCCAAAACACCCCCGGGAGTATTACATCGCCGAGTCCCTTAAAGGAACTCCCAAGGCTCTTTCCGGTGTTGGTTTGGCTATCTAACTCAACTTAAAAGTAATGCCGGGGTTTTTCCAAAAGAATCCGAGATTCTTTGAAAATTTCGGCGAGTTCCGTTTGTAATATGGACTAACCTATAGGCTTACAGCCTTAAAATCCTGCATAAAAAGCATAATAAAACTCGACGAGCCACACGCTCGGAGTATACAACTCAACGGCCACACGCCGGAGTTCAACCAATCATGCGGTAAAACTTAAAACAATCTAACCGGGTTTCTATACATTTAGGTACAACTATATGAACTAAATTACAAATACAATACTAAGATGTATAAGAAATGCATATTCTTGACTTGAATCGCTCGAGCACGCATCAAACAGACAATCAGCGGAGTCCGAAACGTGTTAAGTGTGGATTATGCTTCGAAAGCGTACTGCAACACTCGGGTGGGGACGGGGCAATTTGTGGGGGTGAGCAATAATCAACGGGCTCACCGGAGTCTTAAACCTTTAAAATGGAAATTCTTTACACGTAATACTCATAATAATGAAATCTACGAAAACATAATAACGTAATACAAATCTATATACTTTTCAATGAAATCTCTTGCAATGAAAAAGATCCCGACTCATTAATCACTTAAAAGCACATATTCACATTCATAAACAATTCTTTTCGGGTTGAATCAACATTCCGGGCCTTCGAGGACTCGAACTAGCACTTCTTTAATTCAGGGCGCGACCCAGACAAAAGGCTCCCGGGACCATTCTTCTAGGAAGTCTCGGGCGGGCATCCTGTCTCTCTAGGACCCCTATTAGAACCCTTCCCTCGAAGTCTCTAGCTGGGCGTTCCCGGTTCGAACCCCCTTCGGTATGCTAAACGATCCGTAACCAGTCGATTCAAAACAATTTGCACATTCTCATTCATCACATTCACTTTCTAGCTTTCTCAAATTGATTTCACATCAAGGAAGGCGTGACACCGCGTGTCACCCTTATAAATTCACTTTTTCAAATCTGATTTACTTTCTCAAATACGTTTTGCTTCTTTAGGATAGAATCATGTTTGAAAGACATTTCACAGAAATCACATTCAAGGGTCATTTCACGTAAAACACAAAACTTCTTTCGAAACTACCTGTGAGCATCACATAAAGTAAACACATAGCACGAACAGTCACCATTCAATGCAAGCAATCATTCCCAACTCTTTTCCAACTCGTGCCTTTCTCAATTCATCGGTTTAATACGATTATTTCCATTTTCCGGGCCACAATAACCACAAGTACATATCACTCAAGTTATGTTTCAAGTTCGTCACAATTCATTGCCTTTTGCCTCACTTACTCATTTTACGCTTTTACTTTATAACTCACTTCTTTTGCCCGTATTTAGCTACACGACTCTTGTTCTCACTTAATCGCTTAAGTCCCTTTCGCTGTGCTTAACTTCAAACCCGATTTCATCCCAAAGACTAAGATATGCTCTAAACTCATTATTTAACTCTTGCTCGTCCTGTCCTTAGTTACGTAACTCTCAATCTCTTTTCATTATTCGATCTCCGTTACCTTTGCTTATTTTCACGCTTAGTTCAACCTCGAGGGATTAAATATACTTCGAATGTAATCAAGCTCACAACTGCCTATTCTCACTTACTTGTCCCAATCGCGCATTACTCAATACGAATTCATACTCCTCTTTATACTTCAACCTACCATTTCCCAATGTTCGTAATTAGCTCTTGATACCGCAGGTTCAAGAAT
Source organism: Talinum fruticosum (assembly GCA_021018815.1). Classification (NCBI taxonomy): domain Eukaryota; kingdom Viridiplantae; phylum Streptophyta; class Magnoliopsida; order Caryophyllales; family Talinaceae; genus Talinum; species Talinum fruticosum. The sequence continues at coordinate 1,170,080 of JAITYX010000051.1, read as the reverse complement.
CTCTAAAACTTGGTTAACTCGTAATTCATATCCATGTCCTAACCCCTTACTCCTTAATAGTTATCCGGAACTTCAAAACCACTCATTTGACCTGTACAATTTAACCTTTTCGGAATCAGCGAGGTTCGGTTCGACCCTAAGCAACTACTAATCTCTTTAATGTTCCCAAATGAATTCTCTATTTAACCCAAATGACTCCTTTCGTGACCCAATTCAACCCTATCAATTCTCTAAAATCCGTTCTAAGCTCTTATTTCAACCTCAAACAACAATTAGGCCCGTTCCGCAATACGGATACTCAACGTTCACAACAATTCCATATTCACATAACACATTCAACAATCACAACAAATCCATTTAGGTTTCGAAATTACTAATAGTTTAGAGTATAAGACTACCCACCTCGATTCAGGGATTGAAGGTTTGTGGTTTGCTCGAGGTTCGAGCTCCCCGGTTCAGTTCCTTCTTTCGTTTCTCCTTCCTCGCTGCTAGCCTCGGTTTCCGCCGCCCTCCACTGCGCTCGACGTCGTCGCCGGTCGCCGTCCCGCGTCCCCGGTTGCCCCCGGTTCCCGTTCCTCACTTCCTCTCGTTTCGGTTCGTGGTTCTTGGCCTAGGCTACCTCTCGACCAGGCCTCGCGTGCTCGCCGCCGGTCTTCCTCCCGGGCAGCCGCTACTTTCCCCGGTTCTCGGCCTCTCGGTTCCTCCCGCCTCGTCCTCGCCTCCGGTCCGGCTTCCGCCCTCTCACTGCCTCGGTCTCTCGCTCTCTTTTCCTCTTCGCTCGCGCCTAGTCGCGTCGCCGACCGCCGCCTTCGGTCCTGCGGTGGTCGCCGGTCCTCCCCTTCGGCCTCTTTCACCGCGCGCTCGCCCCTTCTCTCTCTCTATCTCTCCCGTTCGGTGGTCCTCTCCCCCTCCCCGTTCCGCTCGCTCGCTTCGCTGCTCGGACTCCACCGAGCTTTCTTTCCACTCCTTCCTTCGATGTGGCTTCTTCCTAAATTGCCAGCACACCTTCCCTTCATACTAACTTTCTTTCTATTCTCAACACCTAATGGCCCCTTTTTCCTATCCCTTGGTCAATTACACATAATTCAAGCCCTTATCCTCCTTGATTTAATTAATTCAACACCAGCCTCCAAAGGGATTATAACGTAATATGTCCGGCAGCAAATAAAATCGAGTCACTCAACCCCTCCCCTAGCTGCGGGGAATAATATTCAATAATTCTATGCTTTTCAACTGCTTTCTTTAAAATTTCGGGTATTACACTAATGCAAATACATTATTAAAACTCACTACCTAAATTTTCAAGTCTCGTCCTCTTAATAAGTGATTTATTCTTAGCGGAGTCATCACTATAGGAACCATGGTCCTCCATCCCCCACGCATAGAGGTGGGGGCCCCGAGCTTACCCACAAATTTGCAAGTTTTAAATTTATACTTTTGATTTATGAAAATGAAAATGATTTTAGGGTTTTGAAGATGGAATTTAGAACGTAGGGATGAATCTCTTATTTAGATTTCCAAATTTTATTAAGTCAAGTTGAACCGAATTAAATTAAGTTTAATGGCAGTTTTATTAATTATTTTATTTTTGAAAATTATTTAGATTTTTGTTTCTACCGTGAGGCTTTAGAGCAAAACCGGTGTGAAAACACCGGTTTAAACCCGAGCCGCACCTGCTGACCACTCGGTGCAAGCAACAGCCTACACTTAGTGGTCGGTGGCACCGGCGGGGGCCACGGCTGAGGAAGTCATCCTCGACCTCTTGCTTGGCAGGTAGATAAAAATTCCCTTTTTTATTATTCGATCGAGAAAAAAAACGAGAAGCAATATGGAAGAAATAAATCGAAAAGGAGTCGCCGATCAATTATTAGGAATGAAAAACTAAAAAACAAAAATAAATAAATAACTACTCTTCCAACCTTAGTATGGGAAAACTAAGTTGAAAGAGGCTAAAAACGGACTCGATGGGTTTAGAACCGAGAATCGATTCGAGGGTGAGGGTAAGAAATGTAGGGATAAGCTCTTCCGTTCGCTCTGTCAAACGACGACTATTACTAGTTCGAGTAGGGAATTTATATAATATACTAAACACAAGCACACAACATGTGAAACAAAATTAAAGGCAACCAAAACATAATAATAAAAATGTAAAGGCAAATTTGGAAAACGATAAAGAAAGTAAAAACGAAAACAAAAGAAAAGAAAGCGAGAAATTAAAAGATTATATCGGGAGGGGAGGAATTTAATATGATACAATTCTTCTTCCACAATATCGAAAATAATAAAAACATGAAATAAATAGATAACCATTGTGAACGCTGAATTGGTGCTCTCGGGTTGACCACCTGCTACTCTTCCACAATTTTATGATCATAATCTGCTAATACGACGGTGGTGATTTGAGAAAGCTTTTGTGAGTTTTTGTAGAGATGAATAGAAAGATGTATGGAGAGTTGAGAATAAGCTGGAAAGAGAAAAGGAGATCATAATACAAAGAATATTCAACAACTCTTAGTCGTGTTTCAACGAGCGTGACGCTAAGTAATAAATTGTTGTGAAAATTAGAACGTAAGCTCTCTATTCATAGGGAGAGGTTAGGTCATGAAATAAACTAGGGTTTTCAATCAATCTGTCGTCCAAACTGTACCGTAAGTAGCTAAAAACCGGTCCGGAAAATGAATGGATAATATCGAGATAGAGCCGGATCCCGAGGGTTGGGGGCGCCGGCCATAAGGCATCGTTTTGGGGTGTTGCTCCCTTTTTGTGCTTCAACGGGATTCTTCAAGCAAAATGTGGCATTTTAAGGTGAAACAAATGAGGTTGGGGGCGCCAGCCACAACGTCGTTTTGAGGAAAAGCTCCGTGTCTTAGGCATACTATCTTGGAGCTAAATGCGTCGTTTTGATGCTTATGATCATAAAATGAGGCACCTAACGTCGTCTTGATGTCTTCAGGTCCATGTCTGGGTTGGACAAAAGTAAAACATAGTGTTTTGAGCCGAGAATCTCTCGATACGCAGCACTAGACTTTCGTTGACTCCGGAGGTTTGACCCTACTTGGACCGTCCGGAAGAAAAGGGATTTTTGGACAAACCCAAGGTAAAAGCCTATTTATTTGGTGCTAAGGGGTTCTTTGTAGTTTCATTGGCTTCCTCGCACCAATCAAATACCGTTAGTGATCTAAATCCTCAAATAGGATTGGGGATTTCATCATCGAACCAACAATATAAAATACGTAAATAAAAGAGATAAGGGATGACACGTTTTAGGTTTGTACAAAGAGTCTTTTCAATAATGATTCTCGAAAAATTCATTCTAAAAAAGCTTAGCATGGTCCTATTTATTCAAAGAAGAAAGGGACTGAGCACATAATCTGTCTATTAAAATAAGTCTCCCTTGTCCGCTTATAAAAAGAAAGGTTTATATAAAAGGAGACTTAGTTTCCTAAGAAGAAGGGTTAGAATCACACCAAGCCCAAAATATTTCAAATCTAAGTTCCCTAAAGTGTTCTTCCTCAAAACCGACCTGAGTAAGGAGAGTTACTGGGTTTATACGAAGAAGTAAGAAGGGTTATTGTGTTTATGTTTTATAGGCACCTAAGAGAAAGAAGAAAGATCACTAGTATCTCGACGAGTCGTTGCTCAAGGCACATGCCCGAAGATTCAAACTCTTTTACGAGTTAGAAAATATGAAAGGAGGGAAGGTCATCTTTGGAGGTAATAGCAAGGGAAAGATTATAGGCATTGGAAAAGTTGGTCAAGGTGACAACTCGGTTAGCCCAGTTTACGTTGTCAAGGGGCTCAAGTACAATCTTCTTAGTATCTACAAGTTGTGTGACAAAGGACAAGAGGTAGATTTCACTTAAACCTATTGCATAATAATTGATTCTACTTCAAACGAGGCAAAACTCTCCGATCCGAGGTCAGGTAACACCTATATTATTCCTCTATTTGATTCTACTAAGAACTTGTCATGTTTAAAAGCTTCTATTAATGATGAATCATGGATATGGCATCATAGGTTAGGTCATATTAGCATGTATACTATTAATGAACTTACTTTACAAGGGTTAGTGCAATTTTAAGAAAGAAAAATTTGTGATGCATGTACTAAAGGGAAACAAGTTAGATCTTCATTCAAACCACTTAAAACTGTTTCAACCTCGAAAGTCTTGAATTGATTCATATGGATGTATATGGTAAAATCACTTTTAAAAGCTTAGGTGGTGAATCATATGTTCTTGTTATTATTGATGATTTTTCATGATTCACCTGGGTTGTTTTCTAAGAACCAAGAATGAAGCCTTTAAAGAGTTCACCAAGGTCTCGTAGGCAAATTGAAGTAGAATATGAGACTCAAATTAAGAGGATAAGAACTAACCATGGAAGGAAGTTTGATTACTTAGAATTTGCTGATTTCTACGATTTGAATGGTATGTCGCTATTAAGCTTCTCGTACAGCAACATATTAAACCACTATTTAGGCTTATAATAAACAATATAGCATAGGAAAGTAGGGATCGAATCCACGAGTAAAGATATAATAATATGCAAGCTTAAATCTAATTAAATTTACTACTTTAAAAACAAAATAGAAAATATAAATTAAAATCAATAACTAAAAATCATAGAAAATTATCTAACAACTAAATAAATAATTTATACAGAATAATAAAACAACAATAACCCAGAAATAATTTTTTTATTTTTTAGAATAATTAAAACAGAAAACTAAAGCAGAAAATAAACAAATTCTAAAACAGAAAATTAAAAAAAGTAAACTTCTGCACTAAATTAATTACGAAAATAAATACTAAAATTACCCATAATACTAATACTAATTTTCTAGACCTAACCAGACCCTAAAAATATAAAAATAAAATTTAAAATCGAATTTACGAATTTATTTAATTAAAAATCTGCAGTAATTAAATTCAAGAATTAAATCTGAAAAATTATCAAATTAATTCCAAAAATTCTAAAATTTAATCACAGCAAACTAGAACTCTATCGAAACCCGAAAAGAAACTAAAATACGAAAAATAACAAAAGAAACTATTTTAAAACTAATTTCTAACAATCTGACTCAAAAATAATAAAAACTGACAGAAAAATAATCTGAAAATTAAAATATATAAAGACTCAAAATTAAATTAAAATAAAATTCCTAAAACTAACCTAAAATACTGATCTTTAGGGGAGATAATGAAATTGATAATAAAAGACTATAAATTTATAAATGAAAAGAAAATAACTAAACAGCAAACAAGTAATTATCAAAGATAGCAAATTTATAAAAACACTTAGTATAATCTATATCCACCATGCAAATTATTATTTATCATTAACACACAAATTGATCTACCCATGAGCTAAACTGCAGAAGACAACCACTAGCGAGATCTTCCCCATTTTTCCTTAGTTATTAGTTTACTTAGGCCTAGCCCTAATATAAACCCTACTAATATTGATAACCCTAACACTAGCACTAGAACTTAATCAAATTAGAGCATTAAGTATTAAAAAAATATCATCTAGCACCTAATAACCAATCTACTAGCAAATTGATTTAAGAAAGATCTATGATAACTTCCTAATTAAAAGAGATGGGTATGAGCCATCCATGATTAACTAAGGTGATACTTATGTCTAAAAGATCAATCGATTACGTACTTAAACCCTTTAAACTATCATATGAATTTATATAAAACTAATTAGTGTGCACTCTAATTAATTAGACATAAAATCATAAACATTAAAATCAAATTATCATAGAATCATGGATCGAATCAATAAGACAATAAAGATAGAAACTTTGCTTCAAAATAAATAATTTAACATGTTTTCAAGTAGATTATACTAAGTATAAAAAAACTACTCAAACATAATGTAATTTAAAACACGTAAACTAAATAAAACTAGCATCTTTAATATTAATCTAACAATAAAAATTCAATCTTTACTAGTAAAAATTACAATACTAAATAATACTACCGATATTAGTTTCTTTGGCCACGGGACGATGATGATGAAGATGATTATAGGATTGTGATTTGGGGCTGGTGTGAGGGATTGATGGCCAGCGAAGGAAGGCAGCGAAAGAGCAACATGTGGGAGATTGGTATATGTGATTAGAGAGGGAGATGGGGCAGCGAAAGAATAGCAAGCAGCAGCGAGGGAGAGGCCGTGAAGGAGATGGGGTGGGCGGCTGTCCAGCCAAGAGGGGGCAGCAGCAAGGGCTGTGTGTGGCTCCTCCCTTCATGCTGATAATAAGTGATATATACATTTAAGGTGAAGGAGTTAAGGTTATTCCTCATTCTTCTCTTTTAAGTTTCCTTTTCTCTTCCAAGCTTCCTTTTCTCTTCCAATTAAGAGTTCATAAAATAAAATATCATAAAATAAATATTTTATGACATAGTATTTTTATGGACCGACTTCATATCTTTTTAAGGATGCTTGTCGGTAGCTAAAAACCCACTTTTAACGTCTTTTCTCTTCTTTCCCACTTTATTCGATCATTACCTATAAATAGACAAAATAGGATAAATTAGATAAAAATAACTATATAATATGAACTAAATAACTACTAAAAATACGTATAAAATACGACTTAACAAATCCCCCACACTTAGACTTTGGACGTCCTCGTGCAAAGAAATCTAAGACTCGATCTAATAATATACTTTTTTATAAAGATATACATAGAATATAAAGTATACACTAGGTTTCCCTTGTTTTTCAAAAACAGTTTGATAAAAATTTGTCTTTCTTAAGCAAGTAAAAAACTAAACACTTTATTGTCATCGGAGAGTTTATTCATCGACCTCATAATATCTCTTTCAATTAAGCAACAATCAAAAATTTATCCATCTTTTTCAAATATGTACATTCCGGTCAAGAGGTCTAAAATGTTTTAGGATGTGAAAAATTAAGGTGCAGTATGGTTATAGAGACACTGAATCAGCGAGATAACTCACTAAAAATCGATAATAAACTTGTTTCGCAAACTTCCTTTTTCTTTTCTTTTTTTTTCTTTTTTTAAATATATAAATAACTCCATTCTAGCACATATTCGATGCCCATATAGGGTCTTAAAAATATAACGCTCCCTGTCTCCCACTCACCCAAATAGAGGTGCTTGGAGTTAATACTCTTTTTTTTTCTTTTTCTTTTCGTTAGTATGGTTTGAGCCATTGAGCGAGCCTAAAAGGGGCATGACTCTCCCAACATGGGTTACTCCATTCATAAGGCTCAACTTGAGACCTAAACTTAAGGGAAATGGTGCCGAGCCACCAACTCCGACCCATGTTGGTAGACTAACATTTTGTGTTTTTTTTTGTTTTTTTTTAAGGCAAAACAAGAAAAATCAAAATTTTAATGAGTTAATCTGCTAAGTTCAGTAGTCTAGGTGAGCGATTTAAGTCAATTTATTGTCTCTATCACGATTATATAACATGATCAAACTGACGAAAAAATTATGATTGTCACTAATTGGAGAAATACACGAGGATCAACTCAAACAACTCGGAATGACAATTAACATGTTCAAATTTCTCACTTTCAAAGGGAAAGAAAAATTATAAACAAAAAAATTTTAAGCAAGTTTACCTAGCATATATTCATGTTCATGCATTTCTTCACAAGAAAGACACTAAATTTATTTTTTATTTTTCTTCAAAAAATAAGATAAAGATAAATGTATAAAATTAAAATGCAGGATGCACTCCCCACACTTAATTCATGCATTGTCCCTAATGTATGAAAAATAAAAATAAAAATAAAATTAAAGTAAAAATTATAGAAACTTCCCTGAAAATGTTAGGTTGCCTCCCAACCAGCGCCTTTGTTTACCGTCTTTGGCTCGACACCTCTGCAGGTCAAGAATCATCTAAGTGCATTTTCCACACTAAATTGATCTCGGTCTCCTACGTACTTGCAATTAGTGGGAGATTTCTTTTGGAAAAGAGCAGATGTATTCTCCCCACACTTACCTTTTTGTTCCTTTTTAATTTTAATTTGTTTGTGAATAGATCTTTAAGGGACTTAGCATAACGAGGTTCTCGTTTCATGGTATCTAGAAGAGGAATGTTGATTTCTGCCTTCCTAGATATTTCTATAATATCTTCATTTGCCTGGTCTATCGTAGGAGTTGTGCTTATTAATCTACTAGGAAAAACTGGGATAGGCTTGTAAAGATCATTTTTATTTTCACTTATTTCCTTAACATCGAGGCGTCATCTTTGTTTTGGTCAAGTTCCGATTCCTTGACCTCTAATTCTGGCTCTACCTCTATGTTTTTCCTAGGTTCCTCTAACTCTTTCCCACTATTAAGTGTTATGACACTCACATTTTCTTTTGGATCTTGGAAAGGTTGAGATTGCATTTGGGCTTGGAGGTTTCTAATTATGGTATCATTGACAATCTGTCTCTCTTGAACCCGCTTAATGGTCATCTCTAAGCTTTGGAACCTAAGGTCGGTCTCCTTTTACGGCCATCCATCTTCTTAATGATTTGCTCTAAAAGATAATTAGTTTTGTCATGAGCAATGGATTGATCAAATTCTAGGGGTTTTCTTCAAATCCATACCTAAGGTTAGGGTAGTCACTCCATTCTTCAAAAATTTTTGAGAATAGGTCATGGTTCATTTGACCTTGGTTGGAAAAAATAACATTCACATGCCGTCTTTGTTGTGTAGGGCATGAATTAGCAACATGACCCTCTAAACGAGCAAATACTATAAACTACTTGCTTCTTCTCTCGTGGACCAATTTGTTCAACATAACAGTAATTTGGGACAAGCTGGGTCTCTACAAATGGACCTAAATTGAACTCATTAACATTCCTAAATTGGGTATCTCTAATTCCAAATTATTGAGTATTTTGGGTCATAATATTAAACAATTCTCTAGCCTGAGTTGGAGTCTTATTAAACAAGGCCCCTCCACTTGCAACATCTACCATATTTCTATCTATTGGCAATAAACCTTCATAAAAATATTGAATCAATAAATGCTCGAAATTTTATGTTGAGGACAACTAGCACATAATTTATTAAAACGCTCCCAATATTCAGAAAAAGTCTCCCCAATCATTTGTTTAATGTCATAAATGTCCTTTCAAATGGACCCTATTCTAGATGCAGGAAAAAATTTCTCTAAAAATGTTGTATGAACTTGGGTCCATGTAGTGAATGTTGTAGGGGTAGGTAATAAAACTAATCTTTAGCCTTATCCTGAAGTGAAAAGGGAAAGGCTCTCAATTTAATTTGGTCTTGGGTGATTCCCTCAAGTTGCATAGTAGAACATCTAATAATAAACTCAATGATATGACGATATGGGTCCTCACTAGGCAGTCCATGAAATTTAGATAACATATTTAAAAATCCGGAGTTCGGTTTTAGTGGTCGGTCCAATGTAGGATATGAGATAGGTAAAAGTTGTGTATCCAAGTTAGGTGCAGCAAGTTCATGTAAGGTAGTCATCTCAATAATTTTAGAACTTACGAAACATAATCGAAACACTTACTTGGCTTCAACTTTGTCAAATGTATGCTCCTTATCAAAATAAAACAAAACACTAAAAAATTAAACTACGAAAAGAAACTATTAAAGTCACACGAAGTAATAAAAGTAGTAAATCTAAATTAAATAAAACTAACAACTATTATTTTCTTTCCCCGACAACGGCGCCAAAATTTGTCAAGCTTGTCGTACAGCGACAAATTAAACCACTACTTAGGCTTATAATAAACAATATAGCATAGGGAAGTAGAGATCGAATCCACAAGGAAAGATATAATAATATGCAAGCTTAAATCTAATGAAATTTACTACTTTAAAAACAAAATAGAAAATATAAATTAAAATCAATAACTAAAAATCATAGAAAATTATCTAACAACTAAATAAATAATTTATACAGAATAATAAAACTATAATAACCCAGAAATAATTTTATATATTTTTAGAATAATTAAAACAGAAAACTAAAGCAGAAAATAAACAAATTCTAAAACAGAAAATTAAAAAAGTAAAATTCTGCACTAAATTAATTACGAAAATAAATACTACAATTACCCAGAATAATAATACTAATTTTCTAGACCTAATCAGACCCTAAAAATATAAAAATAAAATTTAAATTCGAATTTTACGAATTTATTTAAATAAAAATCTGCAGTAATTAAATTTAAGAATTAAACCTGAAAAATTATCAAATTAATTCCAAAAATTCTAAAATTTAATCACAGAAAACTAGGTTTCTATCTAAACCCTAAAAGAAAATAAAATACTAAAAATAACAAAAGAAACTATTTTTAAACTAATTTCTAACAATCTGACTCAAAAATAATAAAAGCTGACAGAAAAATAATCTGAAAATTAAAATATATAAAGACTCAAAATTAAATTAAAATAAAATTCCTAAAACTAACCTAAAATACTGATCTTTAGGGGGATAATGAAATTGATAATAAAAGACTATAAATTTATAAATGAAAAGAAAATAACTAAACAGACAAACAAGTAATTATCAAAGATAGCAAATTTATAAAAACACTTAGTATAATCTATATCCACCATGCAAATTATTATTTATCATTAACACACAAATTGATCTACCCATGAGCTAAAGCTGCAGAAGACAACCACTAGCGGATCTTCCCCATTTTTCCTTAGTTATTAGTTTATTTAGGCCTAGCCCTAATATAAACCCTACTAATATTGATAACCCTAACACTAGCACTAGAACTTAATCAAATTAGAGCATTAAGTATTAAAAAATATCATCTAGCACCTAATAACCAATCTACTAGCAAATTGATTTAAGAAAGATCTATGATAATTTCCTAATTAAAAGAGATGGGTATGAGCCATCCATGATTAACTAAGGTGATACTTATGTCTAAAAGATCAATCGATTACGTACTTAAACCCTTTAAACTATCATATGAATTTATATAAAACTAATTAGTGTGCACTCTAATTAATTAGACATAAAATCATAAACATTAAAATCAAATTATCATAGAATCATGGATCGAATCAATAAGACAATAAAGATAGAAACTTTGCTTCAAAATAAATAATTTAACATGTTTTCAAGTAGATTATACTAAGTATAAAAAAACTACTCAAACATAATGTAATTTAAAACACGTAAACTAAATAAAACTAGCATCTTTAATATTAATCTAACAATAAAAATTCAATCTTTACTAGTAAAAAATTACAATACTAAATAATACTACCGATATTAGTTTCTTTGGCCACGGGACGATGATGATGAAGATGATTATAGGATTGTGATTTGGGGCTGGTGTGAGGGATTGATGGCCAGCGAAGGAAGGCAGCGAAAGAGCAACATGTGGGAGATTGGTATATGTGATTAGAGAGGGAGATGGGGCAGAAAGAATAGCAAGCAGCAGCGAGGGAGAGGCCGTGAAGGAGATAGGGTGGGCGGCTGTCCAGCCAAGAGGGGGCAGCAGCAAGGGTCGTGTGTAGCTCCTCCCTTCATGCCGATAATAAGTGATATATACATTTAAGGTGAAGGAGTTAAGGTTATTCCTCATTCTTCTCTTCTAAGTTTCCTTTTCTCTTCCAAACTTCCTTTTCTCTTCCAATTAAGAGTTCATAAAATAAAATATCATAAAATAAATATTTTATGACATAGTATTTTTATGGACCGATTTCATATCTTTTTTAGGATGCTTGTCGGTAGCTAAAAACCCACTTTTAACGTCTTTTCTCTTCTTTCCCACTTTATTCGATCATTACCTATAAATAAACAAAATTGAATAAATTAGATAAAATAAACTATATAATATAAACTAAATAACTACTAAAAATACGTATAAAATACGACTTAACAGATCCCATAACTTCTCTCGCACCCAAAATGCCTCAACAAAACAGAGTGGTGGAGAGAAAAAACAGAACTCTTGAAAAAATAGGAAGGACAATGATGATTAAAAATGGTCGTCTTTACTATTTTTAGGCTGAGGCAATAATCACGAGCAAATTACATACTCAACGGATGCCTCATTTGACCCATACGTAAGAGAACACCCTATGACTTATACAAGGGAAAGAAGCCTAACATTTCATACTTCAAGACTTTTGGGTGTAAGTGCTTTGCACATAATAATGATATGGATCATTTGACTAAGTTTGATGCTTAGTCGGATGAATGTATATTTCTAGGTTATTCTTTACATAGAAAAACTTACCCCATTTTTAACAAGAGGACTAACAAAATGGAAGAAATTATCCACATTATTTTTGATGAAGTTGACAATGGCAAGTTATGTAAGTCCACCTTATCGGATTTCAAGCTTAACAAAAATGATGATGAGATAGGGGAGAGCTCGGAATGATGAAGAACAAGAGAAATGAGGCAACTTCGGCTAACCCAGTTCAAGAACTAGCTCGGATAATTGAAGCTCAAGAAGAAGCCGAGACACCACCAGCTCAAACAGACTAAAGAAGCAAGTGCTCAACCTTCGAGACCTAGTAACTAAAGGTCAAGTAAACATTCAAGTATGCTTCTAGTCATCCACCCGAAAATATCATTTCTAACATCAACTCAAGGGTACGAACTCGATCTTCTTTGCACAATCTATATGTATTTTCAGCATTCGTATCATTAATTGAAGCTAAAAATATAATAGAAGCCCTAGTTGAACCTGGATGGGAAGAGGCCAAATGTGTTTTTAAGAACAAACTGGATGAGGGAGGTTTGTTTGTCGGAAATAAGCCAGACTTGTTGCCCAAGAATACAAACAAGAAGAAGGAATAGATTGTGGGAAAACCTTTGCAACTATTGCTAGGACTCGAAGCAATCAAAATTCTTTTAATATTTACATCTAGCATGAACATAAAGTTACATCAAATGGATGTGAAATGTGCATTTTTGAATGGTTATATTCATGAGGAAGTTTATGTGGAGTAATCCCCTAGATTTAAAAACTCTCACTTTCCAAATCATATTTTCAAATTACAAAAAGCTTTATATGGTTTACAATAAGCTCCAAGAGCTTGGTATGAAAGATTAAGTAGCTTCTTGGTTGAAAATAGATTTAAAAGAGGTTTGATTGACAAAACCTTATTTACAAAAACAAAGGGGAAAAATTTTCTTATCATTCAAATCTATGTTGATGATATAATCTTTGGTGCTACTAATGAAATTCTATGCCAAGAATTTTATGAGCTCATGAGACATGAATTCCAAATGAGCATGATGGAAGTATAAAATTTCTTCCCTAGACTGCAAATCAAGTAAGAAAAAGATGGAATCTATGTCCACAAGTTAAAGTATGTGAAGGAGTTACTCAAGAAGTACAAACTTCAAGTTACAAAGCCAGCAGCAACTTCTATGGGCAACAATACCAAACTAGATCGACACGAAAAGGGTAAAGACAGTAGATCGAAACTCTACAGAGCTATGATTGGATCTATACTTTACCTTACTTCTATTAGACTAGATATCATGTTTAATGTCTGCCTAAGTGCAAGATTTCAAGCTAACCCAAAAGAGTCACATCTCACCGTGGTGAAAAGGATCTTTAGATATATTGCGGGGACTCAAACACATGGTCTCCGGTACTCAAAGGACTCAAGTCTAATTTTCGGTGGCTACTCGGACGCTGATTATGCTAGGTACAAGTTTGATAGGAAGAGTACATGGAGCATGCCAATTTGTAGGTCAATCACTTATATCCTAGCACTCAAAGAAGCATAACTCGGTTGCCTTATCAACAGCTGAAGCTGAGTACATAGTAGTTAGAACTTGTTGTGCTCGGTTGCTATGGATCAACCAACATCCGAAGGATTTGAGACTCGACTTTCTCAGCCATTCCTATCAAGTGTGACAATCAAAGTGCTATCGGCATCACCACGAAACCAGTTATGCATTCAAAGACTAATCACATTGAGGTCGGATATCACTTTCGAGAGATCATTCTAAAAAGGTGATATAAAACTTGAATTTATTCCTACTAAGCTCCAATTGGCTGATATTTTCACTAAAACATTAGATGAAGTTCAGTCTTGGTATGCTTAATGCATGATTACATGTTTTATTCGTGGTTATTATTCAAACATGTTTTAACCGAGTGTAGTTTAAATGACTAGTAGATCGGTGGACAACTCATGAAACCGAGCTCTACTTGTTGATGAAGTGAGTTGCTTTTGAGCACTCGGACAAATATCCGACTCGGACTCGATTAAGAGAAAATGGACAATAAAATTTCTAAGGTCATCTCTAATCAATAGAGAATCTTACATAAATTTTATAAAATTTCTCTTTCTTTCTCTCTCTCTCTCTTCCATGTGATTTGATTGAAGAACTAGTCTGTTGGGAAGCCATTTTAAGAAAGCCCTTGGAATCATAATATTGGAACTAGCTATTGCACTCGTTCTCCGGGTCGCCTACAGCTTTGTATTCAATAGGACCCTTTGTTTATAAATAGACCTAACTTATTTTCATTTCCACACTTTGTTACTTTGCTCTCTCACATTTGAAACTCAACACTTAGAATTCATTGCTCTCACTCGTTTCTCATAATTTACTCAAGTTAGACTCGAAGTTTTGACCCTCACACTCTCTCTTCTTTATACTCTTCCAGTTCTCTTCTACTTCTACTCTTACTCCTCCTAGTTTCTTTCTCAAACATGCCTAAAAGAGGATGGGTCATAAAGAGTGGTTCGGCCACAAAGAAGGTCGAACTTCTTCTAGAATCATTACCTTAACTTCCCTACCCGAGGACTCTCGGAATGAGACCTCAAAGGGCAAAGTTGTTTCCTCCGTAAATCTTAAAGAATCAACTCCTATTGTTGCCCAAGCATTACTTCTTGAAAGACAAATTCTTTCTATCCACCAAACTCTCTTTGGTTGAAAAACTCGAGAAAATTGGTTTTCTTGATCATGTTTCCTATTGTGACTATATCTACCCGGATCTGGTCCTATAATTCTACCAAAACTTATCTCGCCTCGGACAACATTCTTCTTTCTTTTGTTAAAGGCATGAAAATTATTGTGAACCTTGCTTTCCTTCATAGTCTTTAAATATTGAAATTTTGTTTCCCGAGACTAACACTTTATCTTTTAATGAAGTCGCTGAGGACTTCTCAACTAAAGATGCTCGGGTCAAGCCTAAGGCTCGAAAGAACTTTTCTTTAAATCAACTAAAGTCCGAAGCCATACTTCTTTGCTTCTTTATGATTACAACTGTGTTCTCATTCTATCTTCTAAGGAGAACACGGATAGCAAGGTTCTCCAAGTTCTCTATGATATTCTTGAAGGGTATGAGATTGACCTTTTCCCTTCCATCATTGAACAAATCACTTTTATCCCTCAATATCGGAGGAATCCCCGTCTTCCCTTTGGATCCATTCACTCCAAGGAATTTGCTTACTTCCGACTTGAGCTCCCTAAAGAAATAGATAAATTATTTACTCCTACCATTTCTATTACTAGAGAGGAGCTTCTATGTCTTGATACTAGGAAATTAAGCCTGGAGTCCGGACTCATAATTCCGAGATAATTTAACCTCCTTCTCCTCCCAAAAAAGTTCCCAAGAAACTCTTCTTCGTCGACTGGTCCTTCTTCTCAATGAGCTCCTTCGCTCATCTCGTAGAGCAACTAGCTACCCAAGTTTCTACTCTTGTGAAAGAGTTTCAATCAACTCTAACTACTTTCCCAACATTTGTCCCTCTCGCTAACCCGGAGGCGATCGATGGCTTAAAGGCAAATTGATCGGAGTAAGGCTCTAGTTAATGAACTTTAGGATGCCATCAAGAGGAAAGAGGCTCGGATCAAGCAACTTTGTCCACCTCAAGTAGCCCGACAACCAACTATACAAGAAGAATCTCAGGAAGAGACCTCCTCGGAATCTAAAGGAGAAGAAGGAGAATAACAAGGAGACTCTTTGTCCGAGGAGACAGAGTTTGAAGAGGATGAAGAAATTCGGACTTCGATGGCACCACTCTCTCCAAGGCCCATTCAGCTTGTTTAAGGAGAAGGGTCAGATGTGGAAAAAGAATAAGAAGAACCACTTATTTGATGCGAGCAAGCTCAGTCTTCTCAATCAGTACCTTCTTCATCGATTCCTCCACCTCCACCTCCAATAGCCATGCAAGCCGCAAGCTCGTCTCATCTCTTTCGTCGTAGACGTCGTTGAGGTCCAATATAACTGTCCTCCACTCGAGACGGCTTTGCCTCCTTCTTAATCTATTTCTTTTTCTTTTCTTATCCAATATTTTCCTTCTCCCTACTTTGATTGAATTATTTAGGTAAAAACTAGATTTTGTTACATTCGATTATTTACTAACAAAATGGTCATGTAGAAAAATTATTTAACCAAGCTTCGGATGAAGAACGATCAAGCTTAGGCATGCAGTCGAGCTTCAAGATGTTGATCAAGACAAGCTCATGAATTTCATAACCGGGTTTCGGACAACATGCCATGAGTCAAGCCTAGACCCCTTGTCGAAGTTCCGGTCATGACACAACCAATTCCGGATGCCTCAATTTATTTTCTAGACCTAATGTTTTCAAAAACAATTTTAAAGTACCTCAAAGGCCAACTATGTTTGAGGCTCAATATCGGGCACTAATGTTAAACAACCAAGCGAAAAGGCGGGATATTTGAAATTAAGACATAAGAACTCTATTTTACCCTAAATATTTCACTTATTGTTGGCGGGGTATACATGGGTACTTTACACATTTTATGACTCCGTTCAATATCCAAGTTGGAATTGGGCCTCAAAAATTGTTGGCCCTTTAATTTGAGTTACTTTAAAATCGGTTTTGAGAACAGTGGGTCCGGAAAATAGATGCCTAATAAACTGAGGTACCTCTATGTAGTGTTTTGCACCAATCAAATCTTCAACCTTATTTCATCTTGTTTTATTTGTTTTATTTTTAATTCCATTATTTATCCTTTTCCTTAGAAGATGTAGTCGCATTACTTTATAGCTTTCCTTTATCGCTTTCTTTATTTTTCTTTCTCTATTGCTTTCATTTACTATTTTAAATCATGTTTTGCTTGCTTTAGTTCCCTCTTTTTGCATGTTGAATGTTTGATTTATTTCAACGTAATTTAAACTCACTTTTAATTAGTAGAGCCATATATTTTTTTTACAAGAGGAACGAGGAGCATCCCTCTTCATTTTGTACCTTCACCCCGAACATCATATCATTGTTTTAAGGCCAATGAAGTCTTTTTTAAAAAACTTTCTTAGTTTTGAGTTTTTTCCCCTTTCGTTTGTCCCTCTAGTGAACTCAAAATTAGGAAAATATATTTTATTTTTTGTTAGTTTTTTATTTCAAAACTCATTGGCGATTCCTCTTTTAATCTTTTTTGTTCATAAAAATTGGATCTCCGTTATTTTAAATAGAAACTAGTAAATATTTTAAACTCACTAACAATACGAGCCACCCGACCGGGATTGCCTCGGTCATTCGAAGCTAGATAACTAGCGCCGGTTAGTAGCTTCGATGGGCCTCTGCCCTAACCCACCCAAGCTACTCACTTGGCTTAGCTTCTACCCAGGCAGTTTCGGTTGCGTGGTCTAACGACTTTATGGTAGTAACTCATTTTTTTCTTTTTCTTTACGTGCTAGAAAAACATCTCGAGAATTCTAAAATCTAAAATTTTAAAAAAGAGATTTCTTAAAGTCGCTAATCAATCCCTTAAGAATCAAAAGCCTTATTCAATTATCTTAATAACCCTACCTCACGTGAAGGACATTCGTGGGGAAACGCATCCCCTTTCCCCTCCCCCTAAATTGTGGAGGTTGTGGTTCCTACACATGATATAATTATCCGCCTAAAATATAAGCGAGTGGATAAAGGGGAATTCAGAGAGTTCAAACAATCAAAATGATTGCTTTCATGGGATTATGAGGACTAGATCCAAGTAAGAACGACCAGGTTTGGTGGTCTCGAAAGCGAGCTTGGCTTGGGAATGAAAATGGTAGTGTTTTGGTAGTTTGGGGACTACATCCGAATGATCACAGGTTTGGGAAGCCAAACCTGACTTAGACTAGTTGGAATTCGAAATAGAAGACCGAATCCAACCTAAATGGTAGGATTTGGGTTGTTTTTTGTGGTGGGTTTATTGTTTGCTTTGTTTTTGGGCAAAATAATTGGAATTGTTACTCTGTCATTGTCCTGTCTTATCACAAGAATACAAATGAAGCCAGGTTTTCATCACCAAGTTGACATAAATAAAAATAATGACACTTTTTGGGTGTTTACAGGTGGTAAAGAAGGGACCAAACCCAATATAATTCATGGTTTGAGCTACAGGAAAATTTAAGTGATTGAGAGGATTTATGAATTTCCGTATGGCCCAGCCATATCTCACGGTATCCCCTTAAGAAGCAAAGAAAACGGGAAATATTTTTAACAAAATTTCACACTAGCGTTAAAGCAAAAGACGGAACACGAGATGATTATCGTCGAAGATTTAACATAATAATTAAAATGTCTTTTTGAACAAATGAAGCTACCACATTAAATCCTGCCAAATTGAAGCACTCTCGTTCACTCCGACCAAAACATCATTTGGAAATTCAAAAATTTATAAAAGTAATGTCCTTCCGCATCGGTTATAGGTAGGGCTGGCCAATGGGTAGGGTACCCATTGGGCCAGCAGGCCGGGCCAAAAAAGGGTCAAAATCCAAGTTTAATAATAAAAGGGTTAGGCCGAAAAGGGTTAAGTGAAGATGGGCCTTTAACGGGTCGGTCGCGGGCCGTTAGGGGTCAAAGAAGAAGGGTCATTGCTCACGCACTCTCGCTGCTCTCTCTCGCGCACGCCCTATCTCGCTGCCATTGCTCTATCTCTCGCGCACGCCCTGTCTCTCTCGTGTCTCTCGCCATCGCTCTTCCACCATCTCGCCACCATCGCCGGTCAACCGGAGCCCGAAGCCTTCTTCCACCGTCGCTCTTCTTACGTCGCCGGTGAATAAGCTCTCTCTCTACTTCGCCGAAACCCTAATTTGGCCAACAACGCTTACTTCGCTCCCACTCCTCGGGTACTTGCTTTGTATTTTTCAAAATTTCAGTTGTAGTTGAACTCATTCTTGGTTGTTTTGAATTGGGTTTGTGCTTTAAGACTGAAATTGTGTCGGAGTTTGGAATTTGGTGTTGAAATTACAATTGACTGGCTCAAAGTTCGGATCTTTTCCCCTTGTTTGGTTCGTTGTTTGGTTCAATTCGTGCCCCTGTTTCGATTTGGCTGCCTTCGTTCTTTAATCTTGCTTGCTCGAAATTGTTGAGTGGAGTATATGGCTGATGTTATCTCTTCATTAATGGAGAAGACTTACATACTTCATTAAGTTGAATCCTCCGTTAATGACTATAAAGCTTCATCGTACCCTCCTACTTTCATAATGAGCATTACCCGGAGAAGATAGCAAAAGTATAAAGTACCTCTCGCACTCTTGCCTCATGGACATTCCGAGCTGTCACATTCAGACCTTTGGAGACTCTGCATTCTACGATTGGTTTATGGTTTCTATTTAGGGATGGAGGTATGACTGTTGAGAAAGAATGTCGATGTACTATCTAGGCTTTTGGTATGTGTATGTAAGTCATTCTTGGCGCCTGATCCGGAGATGAATATTAGGATTTCTAGGAGATGAATTGGAAGAAAACTTCTTACATGAATCATAAAAAATGGAGGAGGAAGGCAGTGAATCTTGATGGAGTGTAAGAAATAGCAAGAAGATTGTAGAGGTGATGGAAATCACTAGTGTCTTATCGAATCCTTTTCTCAAATAAAGCTTAGACATGGAAATTTTGTACTTTGAGTCCTCACACTCAAAGTATAATCTAACAATGCTCAACTTGGACCTAACAAACTGAAATTATCACTTCCCCAAGGCTTTAGTAAAATATTGTCGGGATGATGCTTCGAAGGAAAAGAGGCGGTTTCAACTTTTGCGAGAAAGTAGGCATTTCCAAATAAAATGACTGTCTATCTATATGTGCTTTGTTCCGTTATGAAAACCGAATTGCGAACCGATCATCATAATATAGCTTGTATGGAGGTGGTTTCAAGAAATGATCTGTCTATCTCGTATGTGCTTTGTTCCGTTATGAAAACCGAATTGCAAACCGATCATCATAATATAGCTTGTATGGAGGTGGTTTCAAGATTGTGCTTTGCTTCTCTGTTTCCCACCAAACAGGAGATCCACCAAATGAAATATGAGATCCACCAATAATCACAAAATATCATGTAAGAAATCTCCTAGGCTCATATGCCAAAATAAAGTTGTTTACAATAAAAGCATTCAACCCAAAGCGTCTCTTTATGTGAAATTATTTTTAAATCCATAAATGCGGGTCTCCAATTTTTTTAATCACATAGACTCACAAGATAATACAATAAAAAAACACAAAAGTTCATTGAATAAAATGAGAGACAAAAACTTCATCAAACAAAGGATAAAACCGAAGCATTTTACAGCCAAAGAATAGCCAGGGTTGCTATCCAGTGCCACGGTCAAAAACACAGGCTGTGGTGCGGATCGTGGTGTCCGGTTTAACTGCCACAGTATACACCACTCCCTGTGGTGGTGACCGTGGCAGCCTTCTGGTATGTTGTCAAAGCCGCCATGGTCCTGTGGCTGCCAAGGGCCACCTGTGGGGGCCAAGGAGCTTCCCGTGGTGGTCTTTTGCTTCTCCTCTTTGCTCATGGCTTTAAGATATTGAGCTTAACATCAAATTAAATTGTATTAATTTACTTTTAATTATCTTATTTTCACATATCTCATTAATTAACTTAAAAGTTTTAAAGGCTAAAAATCAAATAGGTTTTGGGCAATCATACTAGAAAGCATTGTCTCACATTAAATACAAAGGATGAAATTAACACACCTATTCTATAACTAATTTTCTACAATTAATAGGAATACTAGTACATGGATAATGAATGTGGATTTTGAAGGAATGTCTAATAATGCTTTTGTTCTCTTATGTTAGGGATGGATAGTGAAAGAATGTCTTCTAGGCAAGCCATTAGTTGACCGGGTTCCGAGAATGAAGTAAGTCTGTTCAGCCATCAAAGTTTACTTACAAATCAAATATGAGCCAGTTTTATCATAAAGTTATATGACTTTGTAATTCAACGACTCTATGTACTGTTAGCGATAGTAAATGTGTGCACATACCTGTTCATTCAGCTGAGTTTGAAGCTGTAAAATGCGTTGGTTTGCTTGTGGTTTTTTTTCGGTTAATCTTTTCTATTATTAATGTTGATTAATATATTTTTTTCTTTTAAATTATTCATTATTTTAAATCTTCATGTTTAGCTCCGGCCCATGGGTGGGTCATGGGCGGGTCAGGGTCAACTAGCCCATGACCCGGCCCAACCCATTTATTTTTTCCTTGGCCCGACCCGATCCTTAATAGTAATGGGCCGGCCCCGACCCAGCCCATTGCCCAGCCCTAGTTATAGGTAATATAAGAACAGTTATCTCGTTTCCATATTTAAGAATATTAGTTCACATATATTAAAAAATAACAAAAATCATTAGATCTACTACGATTTTTGTTTATATTTTTTTATAGAAAATCTACTATAATTTTTACGTGAGGGCATCATATGTACTCCAGTTCTTCAAATCTCATGTCACAAAAGCCACCATCATCACTACTGGTAAATTAATATGAGGTCATTGATTGATCATGAAACCTATTTAAAATTACTCTTAGTTTTAATATTGATTTTTATCATTAAAATTTTCGTTTACGTTTATGCCTTTTAGTTTGATTTTGATTTTAATTGTTGATTTTAATCATGCATTTATGTATATATTAAGGTGTATTTTTGTACTTGGTAGATTATTAATAATTGTTTTATGGTTGCTTGGTTTTTTAAGTTTATTTGATATTTTTTGTTTAATTTTGTAAATTTATGATGTTTCATGATTAACAAATGTGTTTTCATTTTATTTTAGGGGTTTTGCATTAAAATAAATTGTACTTAAGGGATATTGGACATTTATACCAAATTATAAAGTTGACTTATCATGCACCGTACTTTGGGGATGATTTTCTTTTCTAAATCACCACCTATTTAGGGGGCATCAATTCGGTTATTTTATGACGTGTCAAGCTAAGAAAAGGAAAATTACCATATTACACCCCACTAAATCAGTTATTCTTCACTTGACACATTATAAAACAAGCAAATTGTCACCCCTAAATAGGTCGTAGTTTAGAAAAGAAAATTATCCCCAAAGTACGGTGCATGATCAATCAACTTTATACTTTGGTATATAAACGTCCAATACCCCCAAACTGCAGTTTATTTTAATCCAAAAACCCTTTATTGTATTACTGCATGCTTTGTTTCTTTTTCTTTTTGGAGTACTTAATATATGGCCATTGCACATACTGCATTTTAAATGCACTACAAAAGGTAATAAAGGCAAAAATTACATCAAAAGGAAAAAATAATCAAGTCAACAAATCAAGACTTTAACTTTCATCTTTATTCCAAGCCTTGACAATGGTAAGGGGCCTTATGGGCTTCTAGGGTTATAGTCATAAAAACAAAAGGGGTAAAATTCTATTTAATTTTTAAAAGGGTTACGGTCTCATGGCCCGACTAAAAAGGGCCGGACATGGGCCAAACGCAGGTAATACCTCCCTCCACATCAAAACCCCCAAATTCAAAAACCCTTTGAGCCCTCTCTGTCCGGCTCGACATCCATGGATTCTCTCTCCCCTACCTTGCTTTCTATCAACGCCATTCGTTTTCTAAGAGATGAGGACAACCAAGGACCAAGGAAAGGAACCCATTGCTACTCTAGTCAAATTCTATCTCCTCCCTTTCTTCGGTTCTATTCATTGCTTGTCTAATAGTTCATTCTAATTGAGAAATTTGGGGGTAAGTTTAGTTATTTGAAAGTTCACTTGGAGAGGTTAATCGCCCTAAAAGGGGGTGAATAGAGTGATAAAAAAACCACAGATCGCGCTAATCCAAACACAAAGTCAACACTTCACTATTTGAATCCATTAATATAGAGTTGCTCACTACCTAGATTTGCTCACTTAGACAAATCTATTACAATTTTTCCTAGGTTTAGAAGATTCTTTATCTGTCCTAGCACTTCCAAGTTGAGATGACCTTTACAACTTGGGATAAATGAGTTGAGGTAACCTTCTCAACTCATTCAAAAGATAACTAAGAAAAATGTTTGGAATGAAAGCGAGATTAGAAGACTTTTCTTTACAAGAGTTATTACTCATAAATATATGATAATATAAATAAGAGTTGCAAGCTAGAAGAGAGAATAAGTAAATTAAGTTCTTGGCTGTAACGAGATAGTCCGAGGACTCTGTTTTGAGGTCACTATTGATTTAGCCATTGAGCCTAAGTCCTAGGTTCTAAAAGCAGTTTTACCAACTCTAGATATGGCTTTTCTATCCGAGTTTGCTCGTGAAATATGGCTTTTCTGTCTACAATTAGTCAAATGGAAAAGAAGTCAGTGTTTTCACTTTTATCTACGATAAATCTGCTTTGATAATCCTACAAAAGGAAATTGGAGAATGGTACTCAAAGTATAAAAATACTTTGGTCCAAGATTAGACAGGGATTAGTTTAAGTAAAACATTTAATGACTGAATCTCCTTAATCTATTAATTTAGAATTTGTCAATTTGAATATTCAATATGATCAAATTCCATGTATGGCATAACTCAAAGAATAAACTTAGTAAAGATGAGTTTAAAGAGTTATTTAAACATATTTTAGTATTTACCAAAATTATTAAGTTTTGCGTAATAAATCCGGTCAAAGTATATTAACATAAGTAATTTTGGTTCAATTGATGACGCATGCCAGTTTAAAAGATAAGTTATAAATAATTATTTAAAAAACTTAATGTATAAGTCAAACTGATTAGGTTAGTTTCCTAAAACTAAGTAGCTTAGTCGAGCTCGGTTTTAATGACTTTATCGGTTTCTACTTTTCTAAGTAGAATTGAGTCTTAGACTTTTAAGAGAGAAACTTCTAAGTACAAAGTCTTAGGTCGGTGATCTATTAGTCATAATATTGTGAATTTCTTTTAAAATGCATCTTGATTAGTCATAAGTTTAGATAAATGACTTTAACTTAAAATCAATTAAGGGTTTGTTAATCATATCCGAGTCTTCAATCTCCCCTTTTTGATGAAAGGTATTCATTCTAAAATAACAACTTACGTAAATTCATCAAGTATTAGAAATCAAAGTTAATTTTGAATATCGGACCAAAGTCAATGTAATTCGAGTAATATAGCAATTTTGAGTGTCAAATCAAAATGTAAATAAGTCAAAGTCTCATAATACTAAAGATAAGCTGAAATATCATAGTAGCAATATAAACTGAGTATCGGAAAATTTGTCATAAATGTGTATCGGAGCAATTGTGTATCAAAGGAAATTATAATTTTATTCATTGAAAAAATATATATACATAGAAGAGAAAAATAAAATTTAACACTTAAAACAAAATGAGCCACTAGGTACCTCCCTTAAACTAGTGAACTCCCCTAAGTTCACCAAAAATTAAACATATTCTTCTCCCCCTATTCATTTCATCAAAATAAGCAAGAACAAGTGAGAAAAATGTTGGACGAAAAGTTTTAAAAAAAATTAGATGGAGGAGGTTGAGAAGAAGATGTTGGCTTGGAAATCCGAGTTCACTTGTATCGAACTATCCGAGGTTGTTCTTCTTCTTCTTGAAATTCCGAGTCGTTAGCTTCTACAGGTTGAATAGGCTTTAGCAAAAGCAGGTGAGGTTGCCCTCGGATGTACCCACATCTTCCGAAGATTCATCATATGAATCATCTTCTTCTTCCTCCGAGGACTCCTCCGAATCCGGTACTTCTTCTTTTCATTTCTACTATAGCAAAGGCTGCTTAAAAGCAATTTCATTTCCTTCAAGCATCTCTTTGAGCTTATTAATCAAAGTTTTAGTATGATCAATATGCTTCTAAGTAGTGGTTTTCATATTAAGAAGAAGAGGAATAAAGCTCTAAAAGGTACCCAGAGTTTCTTTGAACTATTTAGCTAAGGAGGAGAATTGAGAGGCAAGTTGCTTGAAATTCTAAGCTAAAGGTCCTCACTCGGAAGGACCAGGCGTGAACAAGAGAGAAGTAGGGGTAGGAATAGGGGGTAGAAAAATCTTGGATGAGTGAGTCCATATCCGAGGTGATATTTCTTGTTATCCCTAACCAGATCAACTCTTCTTTCCCGATTGAAACAGCGAGAGTGAAAAATTTAAGTTTAGGGTGATCGAGTTTGTAATGGGCAACAACTCAAGAAAGTAAAGCTTCGAATAGGAGCGGAAGATTCTTTGTGTCCAAGGGGACCAAAGCAATCTATTCGATAATGAAGGCGAAGAGATCCAAGTCATGCCGCTCCATGATGTTATAAATAACTTTGAGAACCTTGTTGTTTGGGTTCTCCTTAAAGGATAGACGAAAAAATTCTTATAAGAAACAAACACGAAGTCTCATTTCGGACTTTAGTTGGGTTATATGAAAGTTCTTTCAAACTTTGGGTTTAACTCTAAGTACCTAGAATAAAAATCTTCTTCAACATTAGAATCTTTTTCAGTGTTGCAATTAACAAAGAGAGAGTCAATAATAAATATCTTGTGGAGAAGCGCAAGATCGATGACAATCTTATTCCCTTGAACAAAATAGACACGAATGGAATTAGTCGAAGAGAGGTTCCGATAGATTTCAATGACTAAGTTTGGGGAGACATACTAAGAAAAACAAAGAAGATCAAAGAATTTAGTGGAGTTCATTTTGTGAACCCACGAAATTTTGGTGGATATGAAGAATTTTTCATCTCAATAGTAGTGTGGAGCAACTAAGGGAGATTCGGATTCTCCTAGTTTAAGAAAGGATCCAGCGTTGGTTTCGAGGTCTCCATTTCATGGGCCTCGGGCTTAGAGACTTTGACGAGAAGGTGAGAAGAAGTTCGGGGATTTTTCTTAGTGGTTGAAGCTGCCTCAACTTCGGGTTTCACTTCATCCTTCTTTTGTGACTTAGAGAACAAAGAGAATGAAATGTGTAGAACTAGAAGTAAAAGATAACATAGTAAGACAAGAACTAAAAGAGGGAAAGAATTAAAACCTAACCTAAGTCCGAGTGATTGAGAGATTAGAGCTTAGAAAACTGAGTGAGATTAAGATAAGTATGAGTTAGCTTGAAAGAAATTTGAGTTGGTTAAGAGAGATTGAGAGTGTTCAAGAGAGAGAGTGGAAGTATGAAATGAATGAAAATGAGGACTATTTATAGAAGAAACACTCTCAAACAGTTAGAACAACGAAGACTAAGTTCCAAGTGCTCTCCAACAACTAGAAATCTAACGGTTAGTTTCCAACAACTTGACCTTAGTTAGCGATTCCCCATGGTAGTTTTGTGATCAAAACATGTAGGAAAGAGAGAGAAAAATTTTACAAAAACTTTTTCTAAGATTATCTATTAATTATACAAAACATGTTGAATCAAAAGAAACACATAATAAATCACTGAAGTAAGCTTATAATCAAGCATTTAACATATCAAGCTCATTTCTAATAAATAAAAATTGATCTTCACCTAGAGGTTTTATGAAAATATCAGCTAATTAAAGCTTAGTAGGAATAAATTCAAATTTAATATCACCTTTGTCTGCATGATCTCTCGGAAAATGATACCCGAACTTAATATGCTTCATTTTAGAGTGCTAAACTGGACTCTTTGTTATGCTTATTCCACTTTGATTATAATATTTGTTAGGTATTGCTGAGAAGTTCAATCCTAAATCTTTTTAAGTGTTTCTTGATCCACAGCAACTTAGCACAACAAGCTCCTACTACTATGTACTCAACCTTGACTGTTGACAAGGCAAATGCTTCTTTGAGTGCCAAGAGATTAATGAATATTCAATGAATAGACATACTCCTGATGTACTCTTTCTAACAACCTTATACACAGCATAGTCAGCTTTAAGTAGCCACTGAGAGTCGGACCTGAGTCTTTGGAATACCAAAGACCTAGTGACTTAGTGCCTGTAAGATATCTAAAAATTCTCTTCACTATAGTGAGATGAGATTCCTTTGGATTAGCTTGAAATCTTGTACACGGGTATACACCGAACATGATATCTAGCCTCGCTAAAGGTTAGGTAAAGTAGAGATCAAATTATATCTTTGTAGAGTTTCTAATCTACTGTCTTACTCATATCATCTCGGTTCAATTTTGTATTGATTGCCATAGGTGTAGCTATTGGTTTAACATCTTGAAGCTTGTATTTATTAAGTAACTCCTTCACACAGTTGGACTGATAAAGATAAATTCCATTGTTTGATTTATAATCTAAGGAAGAAATTTAGTTCTCCCATCATGCTCATTTGAAATTTTTGCCTTATTAAGTTAGAAAATTCTTTGCAAAGAGTTTCATTAGTAGCCAAAAATAATATCATCAACATATATCCGAATAATTATGAAAACTTCCCCTTGATTTTTGTAAATAAGCTTTTGTCAATCAAACCTCTTTTAAAACCATTTTCAACCAAGAAACTGAAGACTTAGATATAACCGATCGACCCCTTACGTGTTTTGAATTCAAGTCATTCATCTACGTTTAAGGTAAATAAAGAAGTATCTTAAAAGAAATTCATTTGACTAAGTCATATGGTTTATCGCTCATCATTTCAATGTGACTTACCCATGACTAAAGCAAAACATAAGCATTAAAAGAATATTTGACTAAGTCTTAGACTTAGTTCTACCTCTGAAAATAGAAACCGACTTAGTCATAAAAACCGAGCTTGACCGAGCGACTCCGTTCTTATAATCCGACTCGATTAGTCTAACTCGACGTTAAGTTTGCCTAAGTATTCCTTGTTCAACTTTTTAATTCCTTCATGGAAACTTTATGAAATGATTTGGGATTGAAGCTTGTTGAGCACGCTTTAACTTAGAAACTTACGCTATCATTTGTTTAATCATGCACAATTATAATTTATCTTAGAAACTTATGTGCCCATTAACATTGATTATCTTGTACGTAAGTTTTGAAATATATGAAATGTGAGCATATTGAATATTAGACTTGAAATATTCTAAATTAATAGATTAAGGACAATTAATCATTAAACACTTTATGTAGACTAATCCTTCTAATTATGGACTAAAGTATTTTTAGACTTTGAGAAGCATTTTGTATAATGTTTTAGAGGTTTCATAAGAGCGATTTATTTGAAGAAAATGCAGAAACAAAGGCTTCTTGACCGTTGAAGACTGTTAGACAGAAAAGCCTAGAATTCCATATTAGCTCAAAACTGTTTGACAACTTCGTTTGTTACTCGTTTTGGGTAATATTTTCTTTATGATTCTAGCGTTCTTTTCTTTTTGTTTTTCCAATTTATAAAAGATGGAAAAAGAGTTGTTGAAAGCTAGGACAGAGGAACAACAGCTATGTCAAGAAGGTCTAGAAATTTGAGTCCTTAGATTATCCATTACAATGGTTAGCAAACTTAGAAAGCTTTAGAATCAAGACGTTGGAGACTCAATGGCTATTTTTTCAAGGAAAACTATTTATAGAAGCCTTAGCATAACATTCAAATGATGGAGGGAAGAAAAAGAGAGACCAATCTTATTATATTTCTCTAGCATACAACTCTTACATCATAATCTTATTTTCCGAGTTGTATTTTGTCGATCGAAATATTGTAATACTTCTAATCTTCTTCTACACATTTCTATTTGACTGGAGTTGACAAGGCAACTTCAACTCGGTCGTCCCAGGTTGATAAGGTAACTTTAACTTGGAAGTACCAAGTCAGATAAGGGAACTTTAACCCTAGGAAAAATTGTGTGTGGATAAGGGAAATTCAACTCGGAAGACCCCAAGTTGATAAGGGAACTTCATCTTGGAAGTACCGGCTTAGTTAGATAAGGTAAATTCTGATCCTAGGAAAAATTGTAATAGATTTGTGTGGAAATAAATCTCAGTAGTCTTATTCATTGTATTTGAGGCTTCAAATTGTAAATTTGACTTAGTGCTTGGATTAGAACTATCCATGGTTTTCTACTCCAAGAGCGTTTTCACGTAAATTAGACTTGTCTTATTTTCTCTCTTATCACTCGACTCAGTCTAGACTTAGTTATGGGCTTAACCGAGCTCGGACTAAATATTCTCTAAACAAATGAAGTGTCAAATTTCACTTGAACTTTAAATTCCGCAAAATCTTCCATCATCTTATTCAACCCCCTTCCCCTCTAGGGTGATTAGACTATCTAATTGAACCTTCAATTGGTATCAAAGCCTAGCCTTTTCTCAAAAGGATCTCATAATCCAAAGGTTTAAAGATCATGACTGAATATATTAGGGAATTTGAAGAAGGAACATCTTTCTTAATTCCACCCAAGTTTAAAGGCTCAAACTTCGTCATACTTGGAAGAAATTGATGCACTTGTTTCCATCAAGATCATGACGAGGAAGTACGAGGCATCATCTCATATGGGAACTATAGATCAATGAAGAGAGTAAACAACAAGTTTGTGCCCAAACTGGAGTCCGAGTTCACCGTCAATGAGAAACAAAAGCACCGGAAGAACTTCAAAGTGATGAACATCTTAATGCGCTCATTAGACTCATATGAGTTTGAGAAGGTCTCAGCTTGTGACGAACCAAAGAGATGTGGGACACTTTGGTGACCACCTATAAGGAACAAGCCAAATTAAACAGACTAAGAACAACCGGTACCTGTAGAGAAATGAATGATTCAAAATGGAGGCTGATGATAGCATCACCGAGATGTACGTCGATTTATAAAGTGTAAATAATCCCAAATCTCTTGGTAAGAAGATGCCTAATAAAGAAGTTTTCGAAAGGTTCTAAGATTCTTACCTAAGAAGAAATAGGGTCTAAAGGTGACAACAATTAAAGAAGCTCAAGACCTCGGCATATTAAAGCTAGATGAGCTTATTGGGAAACTTCTAGCCAGTGAGCTTTATCTCCAATAAGAGGAAACTAAGGTCGGTTCGAGAAAGAATGTCACTTTGAAGGACTCGGAGGAAGAAGAACCAAGTACACGCAGCTCAAACTTTAAAGAGGACCTATTTAAATAAATTACGAGAGGCTTCAAGAAGATGATAAAGCACAAGAAAAATGAAAGAAGCCCGGATCTAAGGTCATCGATGAGAAAGAAAAGCTTAAATTTCTCGCTATCTCAATTATTTTCCTAATAATTATTCCGAGTGTTTTGAGTATGCTCGAAAAAGAAGAGATACTACAAAAGAAAGAAGAAGACCATCACTTATAGTGAGGATGAATCAGAAGATGAAGAAGACACTGTTCAAGTGTCTAATAGCAATTATCGACTCGGACACGTAAACCGAGTCGAACAAGACTCATTAGAATCGGAGGAAACCGATCCTTAAGAGGTAATTGACTATTTTCTCAAATTCTCTAAGAAAGGCCTTGTTAAGTACATTTTTATTTTAGAGGAAAAGTTCAACTTTGAATCTTCCCTCTTTCAAGAAAAATTTGAGTCTCTTGAAATTGAGAACACTTGTTTTAAAAAGGATTTGGAAAAATTGAGACTCAACACCGAGGTATTTAAGACCATTTCTCAAGATAATAAGATTAAGGCTAATAACTTGAAATTTTAGAATGAGCTTTTAAAGAAAAATCTTGAAGAGTCTTAAAACTTGGTTTTAAAACTCATTCAAGGTCAGAAAAACATTGATCTTCTTCTCGGTTCCAAGTGCATTTCTAGAAAAATCATTTTAGAAAAATTGAGCCCAATTCTACTCGAGACAGTGAGAAATAGAATCGAACTCAAATAAGTTTATAAGAAAAAGTCTGCAAAACCTGTTTATAAAAGAAATAATTTTTTTAAACATGTGACTAGTTTTCAAATAAGAAGAGTTCGAATTAGACCCATCTAAAGATGTTTCAAATAGAGGTTCCCAAAAGCGCCCTTCCTCCAAACCGACCTTAGTAAGAATAGTTACTAGGATTCATCATAGGAAGCGAGAAGGGTTACTTAGTTTTCTTTTTAGAGGTACATCTCAAAGCAAAGGGAGATTGTTAGACATCAGTCCTTAGACAAAATTAACCCAGATCAAGACTCAACTAAAGCATCTCAATTTGGGAAAACATTCGGGTATGAGTTAAATCATCACATTGAGAATACCAACTCGGATATCAACTAAGGTATGACTGACCTTACTTATGATTACTTTCAATTGGTATGACTGATATCATTCATGTTTAATTTTATAATTTTTAATTGGTATCATTTATCCAATATTTCTTTCTCTTCGTACCCCTTAATCTCAAATTCCGTTGTCTAACATTTTGTTTTCTCCTTATTTATTTTTGATGAAATCCATTGTGGGGAGATAATAAATGAATTAATTTGATTAAAGGAAGAAAATAATGTAAATATTAACCTTAGAGGGAGTTCACTAGTTTAGGAGCATAGGAACCATGGCCGGTCGGGGCCCACCAAGCTTCCCCACTTGTGTCGGGTCTCGTTTTTAAAGATTGATTTTGAAGATGGTTTTGAAAGTTGATTTTGGAATGTAGGGATAAACCTTTTATTAGATTTTTGAATTTTATTAAATATGATTTAAAGCAAATTACGCAAAGTTGAATGGTGGTTTTATTAACCTTTTATTTTGACAATTATTTTCAGAATGGTCCCTGGATATTATTTCTTAACCAAAAGATAAATAAAATTAGGGTTCTAAATCTGTCGTGTGGCTTTAGGGCCAGATCGGTGTGAAAACAAGCAATCTGGAATGAAGCCCTACCTATCGACCACTCGGTGCAGGTGACGACCAGCGAGTTGAGAAAATACCGCAACTACACGATGTAACCGTAGCTAGGAACCGAGCAAGTACGGGTCGTGTTCTCAAGGAACTCGCTTTCAAGTACTAAAATCCTCCTAAAAACTCTAATCTAGGTAAAACTCAGTTTGATAATGGTTTGGTATCTGGATTTAACTAATTACGAAAAAGGTACGACAAATCAATAGATAAAAAGCCTTAGATTGGGATTAATCACACTATTATGCCCGAAATCAAAATCGAAAACCGCTTGAAATTTGCCTATGCTAGTAATTTAGAAGGGAGAAACACCAATTAAACCTATCTTCACCTACTTCCGCAGGTCAATGACTAATCTAGCTCAATCTAATCATCTATTTTCAAGGGATTAATAAAGAACAAAATCACAACAAATGCATCTCACAACCTCCGATTGAAAACCTTAATTATTTTCATATCAAAGTTTTAATCGTTCACAACGTCATTCTAGGTAAGTTTCCATCTTTCAATGTTCCCAAAACCCGAGTAAAAACATATGATTCCTATTTCAAGGCATTCAATGAAAAAAGTGATGAGCGGAGTGAATTCTAACCTAACAAGCATGAACAACCTAATTGGTATTCAATTCATGATTATCAAGACATAATAGGGATTAATCCCAACCTAAGTGGGAAAATTTAGCCTCTAAATATGATGCTAAACAACTCATAAGTTTCAATGAATATAAACATGAAAATTATAGAGAAATCGCGAATAGAAAACATAAAGAGAGAAAATTAAGAATTATCGAATAGAAATCCGAATGTTTGAATTCAAATTAACCTTCAAAAACTCAAAATCTTAATCTTCAATCTAAAGGGATTTAACTGCTGGAAACTAGCCTAGAAACCCTAAAAATTGATAGAGAACAGAACTGCAAAAAAAAAAAAAAAAAAACTAAACCGAAATCGCTTATAAAGTCATCGAAACAGATGTCGCACGGCCAGTGCGTGGATTTTTGCACGACCGCTCGTGTACTCGCACCGTAGGCCATGCAAAATGCCTAAACTTTTTTCCTCTCCTGCACGGGCCATGCAAATTATGCACAGCAGGTCGTGCACGACTTCAACTTTTCATAACTTCTCGCACGGCCGTGCAGGTGTGCACGGTAACCGTGTGACCTTCCTTGACTCCGAGCTCTTAGCTTGATGATGTGCATGGCTATGTAGCTTTGCACAGCTTGGCCATGCAACTTCACTTGATGAGTTTTAGGCTTCTTTCTTGCCTCATTTTAGGCTTGAACCTTCCTCTTCATCACTTTTCATCAAATTTGCCTCGAATCACTCTAATTTAAGCCCAAAAAACCCGCAAATAAGATATTTATGATCTTAGATGGGAATAAATATAAAATGAACATAATCTAGCCCAAAACCAAACAAATATCATTAAAACCACCATATAATTGGGTTAAATAATGCCTTAAAAATCGATAAATATGAGCTTTAACAACTCCCTCATGCTTAACTCTTGCTTGTCCCCAAGCAAGACTCGTCAATTAACGATCCTAGGGGCAAACCTCGCATTCACCCTCCTTAGGTGACGAGTTAACAGTTCGATCAATAGGAAATAACCATGCACATAGACAACCTATTCAAAGTTTCATACTTTCCATGAAAACTTGCTTGAAAATTTCAATGGCTACAATTCTTGTTACAATGCATGACTGTCTCATATTGAACCACATTAACACTCATGACGCCCTCAAACAAATGGCGAAATAGCTTGACCAGGTGGAACCTCACTTTAGGAGATGTGGATCAGTCCATCTCATTTGAAATTTTTGAGGGTTCTCTCAATGTCTCTTTCTAAAAACACAACCTATTATAGACTTGGTCATATTCTCATTCTCCATCACTATAGAGGCAAAAATACAAGTGCAATCAAGAGGTCTTTCAAAGCTTGTAATATGGCCAAGGTTCATTGGTAGAAAATAGAAATAAATTTAGGAGATATGGAGCTAAATAGCCAAGGCCTAACACCTAAGGAGCAAAAACACTTCCAATCATGACTAAAAACTTTCTCCCAATTCATCTCTTTAAGCACAACAAGTTAAGACAACTTAAGGAATGAGCATAAAACTTTTTAAACTTTCCACATGCCAATCGCTTATTTCTTCACTTCTTTTCTTTTTTTAGATCTTTTTCCTTCTCTCGTTTTTTTTTTTTTCCATTCTTTCCTTCTTTCCTTCTTTTCTTCTTTTTCAAGTATTCAAAACTTTCAGAAAAAGATACAACCGGTATAGAAATCACAAACGCTACTTAATTCCAAAAGAGTCTAAAAGAAGGACTTGTCATTTTTTTTTAAAACACGGGTCCTCATTTCAAACTACAAACTGAATGGAACACTCCATTATTCAACCCAAAACTACCCAAGAAGTATTGCTCTACTAGACCCAGCTTTGGTGTAGGAAATATGTAC
The DNA here is from genome assembly GCA_021018815.1 of Talinum fruticosum. Classification (NCBI taxonomy): domain Eukaryota; kingdom Viridiplantae; phylum Streptophyta; class Magnoliopsida; order Caryophyllales; family Talinaceae; genus Talinum; species Talinum fruticosum. The sequence continues at coordinate 1,135,786 of JAITYX010000051.1, read as the reverse complement.
AAGCCAAGGGTAAAGTAGATGTAGGTGTATCAAGAAACAAGCGGCTAAGGCTCAAAAGGGTAGCAAAAGGGTATAAATAAATGGAATGGCTTTTTGGCTCATGTAGCTTAAAAACAAATGAATGCCTCAATCATATTACACAATGCACATGCCAAGTGTGATCTCGAAGAGAAACAGAACAAGTTCTAGAGGTATGCATCAAGGAAGAGTCACACAAAGAATGAAACATGAGACTAAAAACCGATGAATTAGTCTATAAGGCTCAAAGTCTCACGGGCTTATCCACCATAGTCAACAACTAGCTCAAAAGATTTACCACTTGCTCAAGTTTGACGAATCATGCAAAGAATTCTCAAAGACAACCGGTAAGCAACACAAGGAATCACAATCAAATTCATTGGCAAGTATATTTCCATAAAAAGTTTCCATCAAGAATGGGAAATCAAATTATGCACAACCACGGCCATAGATCAACTATCACACTTCACATCATCATCACAAGAAGGGTTTTCAAAACTGTTTTGGGACTTTTTATTTTTTTACTTTTTTTCAAAGCAATAAAAGCTAACTAACAAAGATACCTCACATAGAAGAAAATAAAAGAAGGAAGGGGTGGAGCGTGTTTACCTCAAAAGTCTATGAATTTGCCTCCTCTATAACTCCTCAAATGAGTCAAGATAAAAAAGAAGAACAAAAATGTAAGTAATGCAAAAATTCTAACCTATATGCTTAGGACTAAATGATAAGCGAAAAGGTAAAAATGAAAAAGTAATCCTAAGAAACTACATGAATGCAACCTAAGTGAATGCAAATCCATCCCTACCATCCTTAAAACATCATCTAAAAGCTGAAAGCTACCCCCCCATGCTTAACTCTTTCATTGTCCTCAATGAAAAAGGGCAAGAAAGGAGAAGAAAGGGAAGAAAGTCTACAAACAACAAGAAATTACAATAAGGGTGGGAGGGAGGGAGGGAGTTTTTTATTATTAGAAAATAATAAAGTGCTTGGGTTTCCTCCCAAGAAGCGCTTGTTTAAGGTCCCTAAGCTTGACCCTTACCTCAAACGGTAGACAGTAAGGACTAGGGAGGAGGACAAACCGAAAAGTGGAGTTGTGACATGACATCCACTACCTCCTCTTCATAATCGGCACTCTTAACGAATCGAATATCACCTTTGGCAAGCTTGTCTAATGAAGTAGGTAGGTGTACATGGCTCATCATATGTGTGGATATCACATTGACAGTAGGGCCTAGGACGGGAGCCAAGGGTACAGGTGGTGGCAGGATGATGAAATTAGCGCTTTCACTACGGATGTGAAAGGAGATCTTCCCTGCAGATACATCAATCACAGCTCCTACAGCTTGCCAAAAATGGTCTCCCTAAAAATAATAGGGACTCGGATGCTCTCATCCATATCCATCACCACAAAATCGCAGGGAATGACAAACTTCCCTACTTGAACAGTATATCCTCCAAAATACCCACGAGGCACCGAACAAACCGATCTGCAAGCTGAATGGAGATATCGGTGGGTTGTAGGTCGCCTAGTTGAAGCTTTCTATAGAGTGGAAGTGGCATTACGCTCACACTTGCTCCGGGATCACAAAGGGCTCTATCAATCTGCACTCCCTTGATTAAGCAAGGAATGGAAAAACTTCCCAAATATTGCATCTTAGAAGGTGACTTGCTCTGTAAACCGCACTGCATACCTCCCCAGAGCTTACTACCGAAACATCCTCTAACTTAGTGTTCTTGGAAAGAATCTCTCTTAAAAACTTAAGATAGGAGGGTGTCTCCTTGATAGCCTCCACGAATGGCATGTTGATGTAGACCTTCTTTAACATATCAACAAATTTCAAAAACCTAGGTTCTAGCAATCTCTAAGGATATGGTATACATGGTCGATATGGGCATCCATGAGGTGTTTTCGGGCATACTCCTCTGAAATTTGAACTGGACTTTGTTGCTCAACCCGAGTAGTACTCGTGCTTATTTTCCTATAGAACCATAGCAAGACTCTCTACTAACTCTGTGCTACAAGTTTGAACGGCATTGACATGAGCCCTAGGGTTGGTCTCGGGTTAACCTGGAAGTAGCCCTTGAGGTTTAGTCAAATGAGTCACCCGTCGAGCTTTCTAGGCAATTTGGGTGTCTATTATCTTTCGGTGAGTAAACATGCTATCTAGTTGGGCAGTGATGATCTTGATGGACTAGGCCACATCGTCGTTAACCTTACTCCGAGTATAGATGAATGCTCTTATGAGGGTGTCTGTTTGTGGTTTTTGCAGGAAAAAAGGTGGACAAGTATCCTTCGATGAAAACCAGGAGGTTGGGTGGTCATTGGTGGCTAAAGGTTGGGGTTACGATGAGACGAGTTCGATAGTTTTTGAGTTATAGTTTTGGGGGTATGGCCTCGCTTGGGGTCCTCGGTTGAAGTTGTGAAGGGCATTGACTTGCTCGGGGATAAGAGTTTGACATTCAACTCGTGTATGGCCATGTATACCACGTACCTCACATAAAACCGTAGTCCCAAATGATGAACTAGAAGAACCTACTTGGGAGGAGACTGTGGCCATCTTTTCCATCTTAGACGCTAGTGCTTCTAACTTGCTTGATAATAAGGCTACAACATCAACTTTATACTTCTCTCCTGTCTTGGGTACTCGTCTTTTCACCGCCCCAATGGTAACTCGTTTGTAGCCATACTCTCAATAAGAGCTTTTGCCTCACTTTCTCCCTTAGCCATAAGAGCACCTCCTGCAGCCTAAATCTATGAAAATCCGAATTTTGGGGGGGATAAACCATTTTAGAAGGTTTGCAAGAGCATCCACTCTAGAATACCATGGTGAGAACATTTCTTCCGGAGGTCCTTGTACCTTTCCCAAGCCTCATAAAGTGACTCTTCATCCTCTAAGTAGAAAATGGAGATGGCGTTTTGCAATTTAGCGGTCTTGCTTAGGGAAAGAACTTTGTCGTGAACGCCATTGACAAAGCTTCCCAAGTGGTGTACTAGCTGGGATCCTCATTAGTGAGATTCTTGATCTTCACGGCCCCACATTTCTCCAAAAAGAAATTGATGTGTCGGATAGCGTTTTCGCTAGGAAGCCCTCTAAACGCATCTTGCCGTATAAAGTGAATGAGCGACATCTTCACCTTAAAGTCGTCAATAGCCACATTTGGCCCAACGATGGCCGATATTGCCCCGGATGTACTAGTGATGGAATAGTCCCCTAGCGGTCTCGGTTGTGGTCCTTGCTCCGCCATCCTATCCTCTTTTCTCCACCTTCTCACACTTACACTGATTGCTTTTGTTGTTGCTTCGATTCAGGGTCAAATAGGATAATGTCTATCCCTTGTTGACTCCTCCTACACATGCAAAAAGAAGAACTATACCAAGCGTAAACAATTTCAAAAAGAAATAAAGAAAAGATTGGTGCTTGGAACAAGAACGAAAGTCCTAGTTTCAAGTCTTAAAGCAAACTTTGTACTCAAAATAACGGAGTTCCACTGCAACGAGCGCCAAAAAACTTGTTGAGAAAATACCGAAGCGCACGGTGTAGTTGTAACAAGGAACCAATAAGTACGGGTCGTGTCCTCGAGGAACTCGCATTCAAGTACTAAAATCCACCTAAAAAGTCTCATCAAGGCGAAACTCAATTCGACAATGATTTGGTCTCTGGATTCAACTAATTACGAAAAGGTATGAGAAATCAATAGATAAAAAGCCTAAACTTTCTCGCCTCTCCGCACGGGCCATGCAACTTATGCACGACGAGTCGTGCACGACTTCAACTTTTCATAACTTTTCGCAAGGTCATACAGGGTGTGCACGCGGTAACCATGCGACCTTTCTTGACTCCAAGCCCTTAGCTTGATGATCCGCACGGCTTTGCAGCTTTGTACGCTTGGTTGTACAACTTCACTTGATGAGTTCTAGGCTTCTTTCTCGCCTCCTTTTAGGCCCAAACCTTCCTCTTCGTTGCTTTTCATCAAATTTGCCTCGAATAACTCTAATTAAGCCTAAAAAACTTGTAATTAAGAGATTTATGATCATAGGTGGAAATAAAGAGAAAATGAACATAATCTAACCCAAAACCAAACAAATATCATTAAAACCACCACATAATTGGGTTCAATAATGCCTTAAAATCGATAAATATGAGGTTTAACACCCGCACCCGTGGTGGCCAGTGACGGCCGGAGGCCACGTCTGTCTTGGCTTGGCAGATCCAGATCCTATTTTCTTACTATTTGATCCGAAATAGCTGGGAACCGATTCATAGAAGCAAATCGAAAAGAGGGAGTCGCCAGTCACTTTTTAGGAACGAAAAACTAACCAAAAAAAAATTGCCCTTCTAATCTTAGTATTGGAAAACTAAGACTAAAAGAGGCTAAAAATGACTCCATCGGTCTTAGAATCGAGAATTAGATTCGGGGCGAGGGTACGATACATCGGCATAAACCCTTCGTTTCGCCCGTCCGAAGACGTCCATTACTAATTTGAATATTGAATCTAAATAATGTAAAACAAGCAAGCAAACGACAACATACGATAAAGAATTAAAGCAACTAAAACATAACTAAGGAAAGCGATAAAGGTAGAAAGTAAAGAAAGTAGAAAAGCGAAAAGAAAAGCAAAACGAAAACAAAAAAAAAAAGGCAAAGCAAAAAGAAAAGAAAGCAGAAAACTAAAAGATTACATCGAGCGAGGAGAAATTAAAAGTCATGCATCGTTTGTCCACAATACGGACAGCAATAAAGAAAGCATAAAATAAAATAAACCATTGTGAAAACTAGATTTGTGCCCTTAGGTTGTCCCACTCGTTGATCCGGATCTTGAATCTAAACCTCTTGATGGAACAAGTGGTAAATTGAAAGGGGCTTTTTATGAGTTTTTGTGGAGATAGGTAGGCAGATGTGTGATTGATGGAGTTTTATGGATTAGATGTAGGGAGTATGATGGATGTAAAGAAGGAATAGGGTGCAAAGGGGCCAAGAGATCGGAATATCAAAGAAAGTATTTAGTAGCTCTTAGGCGAGTTTTAGCAAGCATGATGCTAAGGCAGGAAGTCGTGTGGGAATAAGAGCCAAGGCTCTCTTTTTATTGGGAGAGGTTAGGTCCGGGAATGATCTAGGGTTAGCTCGGTAAGCCGTCCAAAAGCAAGCAGCAAAAATCGGGCAAGATATCTTGAGATTGAACCGCATAGAATAGGGATAAAGAAGATATAAGACCCGGTTCACTGCGCCAACCACAAGAGGTTACTTATGGTTTTGTGCCCTAGCGTGCTTCCAAGAGAGTCTTCGGGAAAAAGGCGAGTGTTCCACTTAACATTTTAGGATGGCGAGTGCTGGCCATAGCAACTTTTCAAAAATAGAAATTTTCTATTTTCGCGAGTTTCCAATTTTAGCATGTTTCTATTTTTGGTGCGGGATGCATGCTCCTAGTCTTGGGTGGACTGTCTTGGAGCCAAAACGTAGCACTTTGATGCTTGTGATCATGAAATGCAGCGTCTAACATCGTCTTGAGGTCTTTAGCTCCTTGTCCGGTTGGGGTGAAGGTGGAACGCGAGATTTTGAGCCCGGAATTTCCGTGCACGCAGACCTGGACTCCGTTGTCTCTGAAGGCTTGACCCGATTTTGGATCGTCTAAAAGAAAAGGGGATTTTTGGATCGACCCAAGGCAAAAGGTTATTTATGTGGTGTTAGGGATTCTTTGTGGTTTATCGGCTTCCGTCGCACCAATCGAACACGATCCGAGATCCAAATCCTTAAACAGGACTAGAGTTTTCATCATCAGGCCAACAAATAAAAATAGAGAAAAGGACGACATTTTTTTGGTGTCTACAATTAGCCCCCATTTTGACCGAGTCCGAAAGACGATGGTCAAAGTAGACACTAAAGGGTACTTACCTGGTACCGGTGTTGCTTTAGAATCCGATTGAATTGATGCATTTGAAATTTGGTATCTTATAACTTGAATTTTGATAGGGGCCTGGACTTGACTAGCGGAGTCCGAAGTCTAGGTTGCTCGATTCTTGAACTTGGCTTCTTAGAGACCCGATGTTCGGATTGGTGTGCCTAAACTTGACCATGTGCTTAGTCCGAAGCTTGGCGAGGAGCTTGAACACTCGGGTAGTAAAGTCTAAAGTCCAGCTGGGGTGCCCGAACATGACCGCTTCTTGGATCCGAAGTTCGGCTAGGTTGACCTAAACTTGACCTTTCTTGGTCGAGGCTTGATCGAAATTTTTTTCTGCAATAATAATTTTGTTAGCTAATAATTGAATAGAAATGGTTTCAAGTGTTGCTCGAAGATAATTTGTGACCGGATCACGTTTCAAATGTGGTTCCTTGACTTGGCCATGGAGGTCCTGAAGTCTTCGTGTGGTGTCCGAACCTTGACAACTATCGGGCCCGAAGATCGATCGAATTATGTCCGAACCTTGACAGTTGTTAGGCTCGAGACTCAACTAGGGTGTTTGAACCTTAACTACCCTTGGACCTAAGACTCGACTAAGTTGTGTCCGAACCTTGACCATAGCTAGGCTTGAAGCTCGACCGAGTTGTGTCTAAACCTTGATCGCTCGCTGGGCCTGGGATTCAACTTCTAAACACTTTCTTCGAAATTGGGATGACTCGTTTATCTTTATGTACAAATCCTTGCCTAGACTTGGTCGTTGGATGACCTGAAGTCTACTTGCTTTAAAATATGATGTTCCATGAGGTGATGTGCCTCATTCGAAATTTTGAGCTTTTAGTTTGTGTGCTAATAGCTCTTTTGTAAGGTAGACGATTGGTGTCTTCCCCGAGCATTCTTGAAGTTGTTGTGGTTGTATAGCCCTTTTGATCTTGAGCCCCCACGTTCTTCCCGGGTGCTTGTGACTAGCTCTTCTTGAATGTTGGAGACTAGCTTTGATTAGTTGATGGCATAGAAGATCTTCTTTGAAGATGACGGTGCTCGGTGAACTCCTCGATGCTAACTTGATGCTTGATGCTTGAAGATGACTGGCATGCTTCTTGATGATTTGATGCATTTTCACGATGGGTTTAAGCTCTTTTGGATAGGGAAAAGTGGCTTTTGCATTTGGGAAAAGATTAGGCTTGGGGCCGGACCTCATGGGCTTCCTGCGTATCCGCAATAATGGAAATCGAGCCTTCGTAGTTCAAAAAGGAAAGTAATTTGGGTTTGGTTTTTTTATTGGAAAACAGGAAAAGGAAATAAACATACAATGGATATGGAAAAAGGAAATGGACAAAGAACAAATATGAAAGGGAAATGCGCTCTTTATTGGTATCCTTGATGAGTAGTGGGCTCGTTAGATGACCTCTAGTCGGATGAACCTTGTTCTTCTTCTATGAGCACGCTAGTATCTCGAAGTGTTTTGAAGTTTATGGTAGGAAAGAACTTCAGGTGCTGATGGTAGACAGGTTGTAGGTTCTTGATGATGATTCCGACTTGATCCTTCTCGGATGGCCGATCGACCATATGGAAAGTTGTTGTCCTCCAGCGAGTAAGGAAGTCAATGAAGCCTTCATTGTCTCCTTACTTGATTAATTATAGATCCCGAAGAGTGACTCGTAGATTAATATTATAGGAGTATTGATGTAGGAACTCCCAGCAAAGATCCTTCCAGTTTGTGACCTTGTGTGGGTCGAAAGCGTTGTACCATTTCATGACGTCCGTGTCAAACGTCCATGGGAAGATGACATGGTAAGTGTCTTCCAAGTACATTCTTTAGAGTCGTTGCCCCAAAAAGTTTCTCACATGATGGTGAGGGTTCTCGGCTCCATGAAACTTGATGTTAGGCATGGTAAACTTAGGGGGTAGCTTGCCTTTAGGGGTTGAAGTAAATCCTTGGGCTAGACAAGTGGTGGTTAAACATCAAGGACTCCCGTAACATGTTCTCTATCTAATCTATTCTTGGATCGGATTGAGGCCTAGGTTGAGGTTCCAGGCGGGATCCTTCGCTTCTTTTTCTTTCCCTTTGGACTTTGATTTCTTCTCTAGTTCTTTACGTATGACATTGAGGGTTTCGCCATTGACTCAATCTTCTTATCCCGAGCCTTAATCTTAGCTTCTACTTTAGCAACGAGACTTTTTATCAAGGTCATGATGGGGTTTGCTCCGACTAGTTGGCCATTTTTGGTGGAGGATTTTGTTTTGACCTTGGGCGGCGCACCGGTGTTCCTAGTCAAGAAGGACGTACTCGGTGTGGTACATGCTAATGTGGGACGTATTGGTGTTGACCGTATCGGTGTTGAAGTAGATTTCTTACTTCCTAGACGCTTCGTGCTAGAGTACCCAACTTGCATAGGATTTCCTATCCTCGTATCCCAAAAGAGTATGCTCGGATTGTGTAACACCCCAAGACCCACCCTAGGAGTATTACATGCCGGGGTTGCACGAGAGGAACCCCTAAGGCTACTTATGATCTCAACTTAGGGTTAATAACCCTTTCTTAGATTGGCGTAAGCGTGTTTCTAGGATTTTAAAGGTTTTTCTGAAAATTTCGGCAGAGTTTTCTCTATAATATGGCTAATTCAATAGGCTTAAAGCCTTAACCGTGCACGAAACACATTCATAAACTCAACGAGCCACACGTTCGAAGTATCAACAACACAAACTCAATAAGTCACGCGCTCGGAGTATTCACATAGGGTTTTTATATTCATAGTTAAAACATAAATTCACATACAACCGACCTTTACAAGCATGAAAAGCATAAAATACATAATAAGTCCGGAGATGTCCTATCCATTGGTTCGCTTCTTCTAAAAGCCCAAAGTAACTCTAGGGAGTCTTAACTACAGTACTGAAAATGTTGGTGAGGTCATGGGCTCCACGAGCCCAATGAAGAACCCAAACCCAACCCCGGTTTCACTTTGCACATTAATTCATTAACAAACACATGTAACTTCACAATTCATTCATAACACGCGATTTAGATCATACATGCTTAAGACACGCGAGATACTAAACTTATCAACTTACCGAGAAGCACAATGACATCAATTACTCATGAATTCAATCAAACATACTTCATTTATCTTTCTACGCAAGTAAGTCATAGAATCATTCATCATGTAAAGCATTCATCACGTAAATCATATCTTACTTCTTATCGTGTTCATTTCTTATGAAATCGGGATTTGTTCTTCTTTTCATTCTTCTTCTTGAGTTCAATTATGCATTTCATAAATCATTGCTTCTTTCTTTCTTGTTCATCATGCATAATCATTCATTTCTTCGAATGGAAAGAAGATTTATGTTCTGCTCTAAAGACCCAGTTCTTGGAGCCAAAACAATTTGTGGGCTCGGTTCTTGGAGGCATAACAATTCGTGGCCTTGAGGCAAAACAAATCGTGGCCTCGAGGCAAGCCTCAAACTCCGAAGGATGCATACTGTCGAGAATTCGTGGAAGCAATTCAATTCGTGGCTTCAGCTTGACGAGACACTTCTATGGCCATAGCTTCAAAGGATTCTTTAATTCGTGGGGTCTTAGATCAATAACACAATCCTTTTTCCCTTCTTTAGTTCTTTATGTTTCTTATTTTCTTACTATGTTCTATTACGTTAACGAGATACACGTAATTCGTATAATTCATGCTCAACACTTTCATATACAATATCTTCCCAACTAACAATTTACATAAGCAAGTTCCAATTCAATTACGATCAATCCAATTCATATAGACATGCTTATGTAATTTATAATCGATGTACCTTAATCGAAACACATCATTACATAACCATATCGATTGCAATTTCTAATTACGAACTTATCATTTCATGATTGCGTATTATCGCGCATAGATTGTTTATAGTTTTATAACTTTCCTTAATCCATATATATCTCTTAATCTAGCCATATAGCTTCTTAAATTTCAGTTCTTAATTCGATTACTCACTTAGTTTCGATTTTGCCCAAAACAGACACATTTTCACACAAAAATTCATATCTTCCAATCTACTCATCCAATGCATACCAAAATTTACAGCAAACTCTCATACATTATCAGGAAGTTACAGTAACATTTTCAGGAATTTTGGGCAACACATGAATTCGCAATAATTCGACATGACAAGATAAATTCATGAAAAATCTGCACTTAAATCATAAAATCCAATTTTCTAATTTTTCTCACTAAACCTATTCAAGCTATTTTCATCAAATTCTCGATATACAACTCAATAATCATGCTTAACATTACTCAATCATCATTAAATTCATGAACTAGGCATAAATCGTAACATGCTTTTTAATTCGCGAGTTGCTAATTTCGTGAATTTAGGCCTCCGACTTCTTCAATTAAACCTATGGTTTCCAATTTTATAGTTCAATTTCAAGCTTAATCCACCTAATTCATTTTATTTTAGAGGATGAATTCAGATTACTCACCTTAGATTCTTAGTGATTCTAAGAATTTCGGTTTGAATTGAATTCGAATTGGGTGTTTTGCTTTACTTTCTTCTTTTCGGTTTTGGTCTCCTCTACCCGTCCCTCTTCTTCCTCTTTTTGCTGTTCTCGGTCCCTCTTGTTCTGTCCCTTGTTCTCCCTGCCCTGGTCTCGATCCTGTCTAGTCTCGCCGTTTCCCTCATCTTGCTCGCTTGGCCATCGCTTTCCTTCACTCCCTGGTCGTTGAACATTTGCTCGCTAGCCACCGCTTCTTTCGCTCGCTCGCCGCCTCTTCCTGTCCTTATCCTTCTTCCTCTTCATTTTTGCTCAAGCTCTCATCCTCCTCTCGGTCCGTTATGCTTCTCGATCCCTCTCGAGCCCTCTCTCTCGCTGTTTCTTCTCTTTCTTCCCTCACCTCTTGGTCTCTCTCTCTACTCTCTTTCCCCTCTACTCGCTTTTGCTTCTTTCGTTCCCTTTCTTCTTTGTTTTCCTCGCTTCTATCTCCAGTTTCCTCTTGATCCATCTTTCTGTCTCCTCTCTTAATTTCAACACCTAATTAATCTCGTGTTTCCTTTCAATTGGACCCACTTCTCTCTCTTGCTTAGTCTAACTGCCAGCACACAATAAGCTAGGCCAGTAACTCATTTCCCTTTTTCTTTTTGTTTTAAATTTTCTATTTTGGGCTTTCATGTGATATTAGGCCCATATCAATATCACAAGTCCATTTTAGCTAGCTCACGCTCGGGTTTCATTCTCGGGTTTTAATTCCGACTTGAAAAATTAATAATTCATCCTAATTTAATAATTTTGAATTTTTAACTTAATTTTTAATAACTTAATTCATTAGTAAGCGGGCGCCTGAATTTCGGGTCTTACAAATTGGCTCGTAGAAGAATTTCTAGGGAGATGGGGCTTAAGTGCTTGACCCAAGGAACGATCGAACCTAGAAGAAAAGAAAATGATATGCTCTTTTATTTGGATGCACTTAAACAAATGGAATGGAATGTATGCAACGATGTTATACCTTAATGTGGGATGATTCTATGATTTAGCTATTGCAGAACTGAAAGAATAGATGATTATTTCTAGTGGAAGATGAATTTGTTTTAGCTAAATGAGAAATGAAAATGCAAAACTAAATCACCTATTTCGAGATGAATTTTTGTTTGGCTAATGCAAATGAAAGACTCTCCTAATTAGAGATGAATTTAATTTTGGCTAATGCGAAAATGAAATGAATGGACTTACCTTAATTGAGATTATTTTAAATTTTGCTAATGCGAAGATAAAAGGACTCACCCTAATTGGGATGATTTTGACTTTGGCTAAATGCAAAAGGAAATGCAAATATGGACTCACCTATTTGAGATGTTTTTTTTTTTTAATTTAGCTAAATGCAAAAAGGAATGCAAATATGGAATGAATGGACATAAAAGGGAAAGGTAATCTTGACTTTGGCTAAAATGCACAAATTGCACTCGACTCAAAGTTTTATTTTGATTTTATTTTTGCACCTATGCAAAGATTATTCAGCGCTCCTCACCTACCCCTAAAGGCTCACAAGTAGAAGATTAAATCTAAAAACACATACACTAATTCAATCATGCAAATGAAGACAAGGATCCACCTAAAAGTCAAAAAGTTCTATGACCAAAGAGTTCAAAAGGTTGGATACATAGTGACACGTAGTTCGAGAATTTGGTCCCCATGGGTTGAACTGATATGGACACCAACCAGAATTCTCGGTGCCTCTCGATGAACCAAAGGGTTTAGCCCAAGAGTGCATGCTACGAAGGAGGAGGTACCATTTCCTCGGGTAATGAGGCCTAGTTTGGCCCGCTTAAAGGACCTAGTGAGAGCCTCTCTCCACAAAGGAACCAGATGCTAGAGTTCCCAACTTGCATAGCTCATCATTAAAACACACTACTCAAATTTTCATGTTTCACCCTCTTAATAAATGATTTATCTCCAGTGGAGTCACCATTGTAGGAACCACTGCCGGCCAAGGCCCGCCGAGCTTCCCCACTTATATCGACTCTCTTTTTTAAAGATTGATTTTGAAGATGGTTTTGAAAGTCAATTTTGGAATGTGGGGATGAACCTTTTTATTAAGATTTTCAAATTTTATTAAATCTAATTTAAAGCGAATTAGGCAAAGTTGAATGGTAATTTTATTAACCTTTTATTTTGACAATTATTTTCAGAAAGGTCCCGGTATATTATTTCTTAACCAAAAGATAAATAAAATTAGGTTTCTAAATCTGTTGTAAAGTTTTATGGCTATATCGGTGTGAAAACACCAATCTAGACGGAAGCCCCGCCTACCGACCACTCGGTGCATGGTGGCAGCCCGCACCCAATGGTGGCAGGCGCCGGCCGAAAACCATGGCTAAGGAAATCAGCCCGACCTCTATCCTGGCTTAGAAGATCCAGATCCTGTTTTCTTACTCGTTCGATCGAAATAGCCAGGAAGTAGATTAGTAGAAGTAAATTGAAAAGAGGAAGTCACCAGTCGGTTTTAGGAAAGAAAAACTAACAAAAACAAAATAAAAATTTGCTCTTCTAGTCTTAGTATGGGAAAACTAAGACTAAAAGAGGCTAAAAATGACTCCATCGGTCTTTGAACCGAGAATCGGATTCGGGGCGAGGGTACGAAATGTAGGGATAAACCCTTCCATTCCGCCCATCCGAAGATGGCCATTACTAATTTGAGTAGTGAATCTAAATAATGTAAAACAAGCAAGCAAGCGACAACATACAATAAAGAATTAAAGCAACCAAAACATAGCTAAGGAAAGTGATAAAAGAAGAAAGTAAAGAAAGAGGAAAAGCGAAAAGAAAAGAAAAACGAAAATAAAAAGAAAAGGCAAAGCAAAAAGAAAAGAAAGCGGAAAACTAAAAGATTACATCGAGCGAAGAGGAGTTAAAAGCGATACATCGTTTGTCCGGAATAAGGAAAGCAATAGAGAAAGCATATTTTTTGGAGATTGGATGCGATTACTAATTCATGATCCGGAATAAAATAAACCATTGTAAAAATTGGATCTGTGCCCTCGGGTTCTCACACTCGCTGATCCGGATCTCGGATCTGAAACTCTTGATGCAACAAGTGGTGAATTGAAAGGGGCTTTTGTGAGTTTTTATGGAGATAGGTAGGCGGAAGTGTGACTGATAGAGTTTATGGATCGGATGTGGGGAGTATGATGGAAGTAGATAAGGAATAAGGTGAAAAGGGACCAAGAGATCATAATAGCAAAGAGAGTATTAAGTAGCTCTTAGGCGAGTTTTAGCAGCGTGATGCTAAGACAGGAAGCTGTGTAGGAATGAGAGCCAAGGCTCTCTATTTATAGGGAGAGATTAGGTCGGGGAATGATCTAGGGTTAGCTCGGCCGATCGTCTAAAAGCAGCAGTAAAAACCGGGCGGGATATCTTGAGAATGAACCGGATAGAACCGAGATAAAGAAGGTATAAGACCCCGGTTCACGGCGCCGCCCAAAAGAGTTTACCTAAGGTTTCGTGCCCTAGCGTTCTTCCAAGGGAGTCTCCAGTGGCAAAACGCAGTGTTCCACTTAATATTCCGGGATGGTAGGCGCTGGTCATAGCACCTTTCCAAAAATGGAAAGATTTCGTTTTTGCGGGTTTCTATTTTTGGCAAATTTCATTTTTGATGAGGAATGCGTGCTACTAGTCTCGGGTGGACTGTCTTGGAGCCAAAACGCAACATTTTGATGCTTGTTATCATGAAATGCAGCATCTAACGTCGTCTTGAGGTCTTCAGCTCCTTGTCCGGTTGGGGTGAAGATGGAATGTGAGATTCCGAGCCTGGAATTTCTCGGTATGCGGACTGGACTCCGTTGTCTCCGAAGGCTTGACCCGTTTTGGATTGTTCGAAAGAAAAGGGGATTTTGATCGACCCAAGGCAAAAGGCTATTTATGTGGTGCTTGGGGTTCTTTGTGGTTTACTGGCTTCCGTCGCACCAATCGAACACGGTCCGAGATCCAAATCCTCAAATAGGAATCGGGATTTCATCATCGGGCTAACAAATAAAAAATAGGGAAAAGGACGACACTTTTTTGGTGTGTACAAGGAGGAGATGCATCATATTTGACTTAAATGATTTAAGTGTTTCACCTATTAGGGGAGCATTTTAATTATGCTTGATAATTCTGAATTTCTTTGAGTCATTATTTAGTTGAATATCTTTCATCAAAAGAGAGAAATTCAAGACTCTCAAGTGTCACTAACTAACCTCTTAGGTGTTTTAAATTCAAGTTATTCATTTAAATTTAGGTTAAAGCAATAAACATCCTCAATAAAATTTATTTAAGTGAGTCATATGCTTTATCAATCATCATTTCAATATGACTTACACATGAATGAACCAAGACTTAAGCATTCAAAGAATAACTAAGTCTAAGACTTATTTCTACCTATGAAAGTATAAACCGACTCAATCATAGAAGCCGAGCCTCATTGAGCGTCTCGGTTCTTATAATCCGACCTCCTTATTCGACTCGGACATTTAATTTTCCTAAGTTATTCCTTGTTCAACTTGTCGGTTCCTTCATGGAACACTATATGACATGATTTGGGAATGAATTGTCATGATCACACTTTCACCTAGAAACTTACGCTATCATTTGTTTAATCATGCGTAATTATAATTTGTCTTAGAAACTCATGTGCCCATTAACATTGATCATCTTGTATGTGATTTTTGACATATATGGAATCTGAACATATTGAATATTATACTTAAAATATTCAAGATTAATAAATCAAGGACAATTAGTCATCGGACGCTTTATTTAGACTAATCCGTATCTAATTATAAACCAAAGCATTTTTATACTTTGAGAACCATTTTTTATAATGTTTTTCAGGCTTACTAAAAGTGATTTATCCGACGAAAATGCAAAAATAAAGGCTCCTTGACCATTGAAGACTCCAAAGCAAAAATGCCCGGAATTTCATATTAGCTCATAACTATCTAACTTGGTTTATTACTATTTTAGGTAATATTTTATTTTTCAGTCTAGTAATCTTTTCTTTCTACTTTTCCAGTTTACAAAAGTTGGAAAAAAGTTGTTGGAAGTTAGGACCGAGGCACAACGGCTAGGTCAAGAAGGTCCGAAATATGAGTCCTCATATTATCTCGTTACAATGGCTAGCTAACTCGGAAAGCTTCAACAGACAAGACGTTGGAGACTCAATGGTTATCTTTTCAATACATACTACTTATAGAAGCCTTAGCACAAGATTTCACATAATAAAGGAGGGAATAAAATAAAGACTAATCTAATTCTACTCCTCTAGGCTACAACCCCTACATTGTAATCTTATTTCCTGAGTTGTATTTCCTCGGTGAGAAATCTTCTAATGTTTGTCATTTTATTTTACACATTTACGTATCGACTGAGTTGATAAGGAAACTTCAACTCGGTTGTCCCGAGTTAATAAAGTAACTTCAACATACAAGTACCAGGTTAGATAAGGGAACATCTGACCCAAGGAAAAATCGTGTCCGGAGTTGATAAGGGAACTTCAACTCGGAAGTACTAGGTTAGTCGGATAAGATAAATTCTAAACACTGGGAAAAATTGTATTAGATTTGTCCGGAAATAAATGCGGGTAGACTTATTCATTGTATATGGTGATTCAAATAGTAGATTTGACTTAGTGCTTAGATTATTCATGTCTCGTGGTTTTCGGCCCTAGGAGGGTTTCCACGTAAATATGACTTGTCATATTTTCTCTCTTCTCTGTTTGAGTCACTTTAGACTCGGTTCCGCACTTAACTAAGCTCAAACTCAATCTTCTCTAAACACTCGAGTGCTTAGTTGCACATTAACTTTAAATTCTGCAAAATCTTCCATCACCCTAGTCAATCCCCCTAGCCCCTCTAGGGTGATTAAACTCTCTAATTGAACCTTCAATAACTACTCGATCTTTTATGCCAAGCTTTAGGAGCTTGTTTTAAACCATAAAGTGCCTTATATAATTTGAAAACATTATTTGGGAAATGAGGATTTTCAAATCCAATGGGTTTTTCAACATAAACTTTTTCTTGAATATACCATTACAAAATACATATTTGACATCCGTTTGATAAAGTTTGATGTTCATGCTAGATTTAAATGCAAGTAGAATTCTAATGGCTTTAATCCTAGTAATCGTTGCAAATGCTTTCCCCACAATCAATACCCTCTTATTGATTGTAACCTTGGGCAACTAATCTAACCTTATTTCTAACTACTAAGCCCTCCTCATCTAGTTTATTCTTGAAAACCCATTTGATTCCTATAATCTGGGTGGTCAATTGGTCGGTTAGTCAAGGTCAAAATTTGGTTTATCTCAAACTAAGAGAGTTCTTCTTGCATGGCCTACCCATTCAGGTTCAAGTAAGACTTTTACTACATTCTTAGGTTTAATCATGGATATGAATGCGGTAAATGCGCAAAAATTGTGTAAAGAAGAACGAGTTTGCTCACCCGAGTTAGTGTCAAAAATAATGTTCTCAAGAGGATGGTTAGAAATATAGCTCAAGGCTTTACCTGACCTTTGATTTACCAAATTGGAGTCTTGGATGTTTTGTTCCTCGGTTGGTTGAATCTCGAGTCACTTTTTGAGCTTGTGGAGTCTAAGTTGAGTCATGAACTAGATTAGTTGGTTCCTCGGTTCTTTTGTTCTCGGTCATTCCGAGCTCAACTTCAATTAGATCATCATCATCTCTGCTCAATTTGAGGATTGAGAAGGTAGACCCACGTATCCCGTCATTATCTATTCCATCAAAAACAATGTGGATACTTTCTTCCACTTTGTTAGTTCTCTTGTTGAAAATACAATAAGTTTTGCTATGAATTAAATAACCAAGAAAAATACTTTCATCCGACCTAGTATCAAATTTGGTAAAGTGATCCTTACCATTGTTGCATTGGTCGCAAGTAAGAAATGTTAGGTTTCTTTCCTTTGTAGAGCTCACAGGGTGTTTTTTTTAAGATTGGGAAAATAAGGCATCTCGTGCAATGTATAATTACATTGGCTCAGCCACAAATAGTATGGTAGATCGTTCTCGAGAAGCATTGTTCTTTCAATATCTTCAAAGGTTCAGTTCTCTTCTTTTTTTTTCTCAACTCCGTTCTATTGAGGTGTTCTTGGTTGAAGGTTTAATCTTGGAGAGGTTAAGTCACCATAGAGGGGGTGAATAGGGTGATGGAAGATTCTTGAGAAAATCAAACTCTTTTGCACAGAATAGAGACAGAAACATATTCCGAGTCTAGATTGGACTCGAAAGTGCAAAACACAAAGAAATACGTGGAAACCCTCCCGAGGCGAGAAAATCACGGTCGGTGTCAATCCGGACACTAAGTCAAATCCACTAATTGAATCCTCCATTACAATGAATATAACTACCCGGATTTGTTCCCAAATAAATCTATTACAATTTTCCCAGGCTTAGAATTTACCTTATCCGACTAACCTAGTATTTCCAAGTTGAAGTTACCTTATCAACTTAGGATCCTCCATTTTTTCCCAAGGTTAGAAGTTCCCTTATTTAACGTGGTACTTCCAAACCGAGGTAACCTTAACAGTTTGGGACAACTTAGTTGAGGTAACCTTTACAATTCGAGTAAGAGAGAAAGAGTCGAAGAGTAGCAAGAATTATAATACAACTAACTCGAAGAATACAACTCATAATATTAGAATTACAGTTTAGGAGTTGTATGCTCGAGAAGATGTTCAATATAGTCTCTCTTTCTCTTCCATTCGTCAGTTGAAATTTTGTGCTAAGGCTTCTACAAATAGTTTTCCTTGAAGAGATAGTCGTTGGACCTCCAACGTCTTTTCGTTGAAGCTGTCCGAGTCAACTAGCCTTTGTAACGGATAGTCTAAGTCACTCGATTTCGGACCACCTTGAAATAACCATTGTGCCTTGGTCCTAGCTTCCAACAACTCTTTTTCCAGCTTTTATGAACTATAAAAGTAGAAAGAAAAGACTGTTAGACTCGAAATAAAATATTACCCAAAACATGATGATGACAAGGTCGTCGATCGCTTCGAGTTTTTCTAGAAGTTCCGAGCATTTTATCCGGCAATGCTTTAACGGTTAGAAGTCTTTTATTTTTTGTTTTTCTTCAGATAATTGACATTAGAAAAACCTGCAAAAACATTAAGCACAATGGTTCTCAAAGTATAAATATACTTTGGTCCATAATTAGATAACGATTAGTCTAAATAAAGCATTTAATGACTAATTACCTAAATCTATGAATCTGGAATATTTTAAGTCTAATATTCAATATACTCATATTCCGGATATGCCAAAGCTCAAAAATAAATCATTCAATCTTAATGGGCACATGATTTATTTATACATTTTACAATTACGCATGATTAAACAAATAATAGTGTAAGTTTTTGGGTTAAAGCATGATTCAAATAATTCAATCCCGGATCAAATCATGATGTTTGCCATGATAAAACAGTACATGTTAAATATGAGATACCATAGGCAAACTAAATGTCCGAGTCCAATTGAGGAGGTTAGAATTCGAGATCCGAGTAGGTCGGTTTAACTTAGTTTGTCATAACTCAAATTCTACTTTCGAGTCTCGGACTTAGTCAAATAAAATTAATATAGTTAAGTCCGAGTTCAGTAAAAAATAAGTCATATTGAAATGATGAATTATATAGCATATGACTTAGTTAAATGAATTTCTTTTAGGATGCTTCTTGTTTTAACCTAAATTTAGATAAATGCATGAAATCAAAACATATTCAAGGGGTTAATCAGTCATACCCGAGTCTTCATTGGTGCTAAAAAGTTGTTAAAGATCCCAAATTTGTCATAGAAATCTGCAAACTCAAAGTAGTCAAGTTCCCTTCCACGGTTAGTTTCGACCTTTTCAATCCGAGTCCCAGATTCCACTTGAATTTGTCTGCATACTCGGTGAACTCCTTGAATGCTTCCTTCTTGTTCTTAAGAAAACACACCTAGGTAAATGTTGAATAATTATCAATAATTACAAGTACATATGATTTACCTCCTACGCTTTTTACTGAAATTTACCCACACAAATCCATGTGAATAAGCTCAAGCAGCTTTTAGGTCGAAACAGCTTTTAAGGAGTTTAAATGAAAACCTAACTTGTTTTCCTTTTGTACATGCATCACATATTTTATCTTTGTTAATACATATTTAGGGAGTCCTCGGACTAACTTTTGTGATGATAATTTCTAACATGACCTAATCTACGATGTTATATCCAAGAATCATCATTAACTACTGCTTTTAAACATGATAAATTATGAGTTGAATCACTTAAAGAGATAATATAGGTATTAGCTAACCTCGGACTCGAGACTTTTGTTTCATTTGTTGTTACGTTTGAGATGAAACACTTTGTCTAAGTGAATCTTATCGCTTGTCCTTTGTCACAAAGCTAGGATATACTCGGAAGATTGTATTTGAGCCCTTCAATAAGATAATTTGGGTGAACTAAGTTGTCTCTATAGCCAACTCTAACAATTCCTACAATCTTCTTCCCTTTGTTATTATCCCTTAATGTGAGTTTGCCACAATCCACCTTCTCCAACTCGGAGAAGTGTCTTGAGTTCCCCGTCATGTGTCTAGAACATCCACTATCCGGATACCAGTGGTCTTTCTTCTTGGTGTGTAGTGCCGGTAAAATAAAACACACTAAACCTTCTCACTTCCTTTTACAAACCCAAGTAACTATCCTTACCGAGGTCATTTTTGGAGGAAATGCACTCTTGAGAACCCATATTTGAATGATTTTTTGTTTGGTCCGATTCGACTCTTTTTCTTTGTGAACTAAGTCTCCATTTTGTTAAAAACCTTTCTTTTGTTATAATTTATTAGGTGAAACTTCTTTTGGTAAACCTTTCTATGCTCGAGTCCCTTTTTCTCATTGGATGGATAGGACTATGCTTAGCTTTTCAAAAATTGACTTTACTAGAATTATTGAAAAGATTCTTGTAGGAGTTATCCTCTTGTTTAGAGTGGAAACCCATACCCTCTTTTCGAAAGAGACAAGCTGAGAATCAAGTAGCAAATCAAGGTTTTTCTGACCCTGGGTAAGTTTTAAAATGAGGTTCCGAGACTCTTAAAGCCTTTTCTTTAAGAGTTCATTCTCGATCCTTAGGCTTCATGTTCACATTATCCTGTGAGTTGGTCTCAAGTGCCTTTAAAATGAGTCTCAATTTTTTAAAATCAGCTTTTAAAACTTTGTTCTCGGTTTCAAGAGACTCAATTTTTTCTTCAAACAAGAAGAATCGAGTTGGACTTTTCCTCTAGTATAAATATTCTTAGCTAAATCTTTCTTAGAAAATTTGAAGAAATAGTCAATTACCTCTTGAAGATTTTTTTTCTCTAAATCGAACTCTTTTACAAAGAAGTGCTAGATTTGGATGGAAATAAATCAATCAGAAAAGATTATGTATTCTTGTTCGACTCACTTTCTTCTTCGAATCAACCAATAATGCACTAGACACTTGGATTCATCTTCGAGTGTCATCATCATCATCCGACTCATCCTCACTCGTGTGACCACCATGGACTTCTTCTTTTTAGTTTTTTTCCTCTTTGGGAAATCTTTGATGATATGCTCTTTGCTGCCACACTCGAAGCAACTAGAATTTTTAGTGATTACTTTATTTTCTTTCCTGAAGATCTTTTTATGGGCTTCTTATGTCACATTTTGTATTTTATCATTCGCTTTAAACCCCTCGCCAAAAGTGCCATTAGATCTTCTTCTGAGTTTTAGGAGCTCATAATAGGACCAACCTCCTCTAAGGCTTTTAAACGATGTTTCTCATACTTGCCTTAGATTCTTCTTCTTTAAGATGTAACTCATGGGTTAGAAGCTTCCCAGTGAGCTCATCTAGCTTAAGCTTGCTGAGGTCTTAAGCTTTTTCACCCATCACTTTAGGACCCCATTTTTTTGTGGAAGATACCTTAGAAGTTTTTTGACAACTTCTTCATTGGACATCCTCTTACAGAGAGATTTGAGATTATTGACAATCTCGATGAATCTTATGTAAATCTCGGTGATGTTCTCATCAACCTCCATCTTGAATAACTCATATCTATGTAGGTACTGACTGATCTTTGTTCCTCTCACCAAACTTGTTCTTTCATTTGTGGTCACGAAAGTGTCCTAGAAGCTGAGACTTAGTTAAACTCATATAAGTCTAAGGCATAAATGACGGTGTTCATAGCTCCGTAGTTTTTCTTGTTCCTTTCCTTCTCATCGATTGTGAATTTTATCTTCAACTTTGGAATGACTTCATTGTCAATTTGCTTCATAGGATATAATTTCCATCTGTGATGATCTCCCATAACTACAAGAAAATTTGCTTTTTGTGGCAACCAAATTTGCCACAAGATACAACGATTTCCCCACAATATCCATTTTGTAGCAATTTAAAAAATTGGTATAAAGTTGCCACAGAAAGTCTGTTACAAAAGCCTTTTGTTGCAAATTTACAATTGCCACAAATAGTAGGTTTTTGTGCCAAATAGTAACTTGTCACAAAATTGTATTTTTTCACTATAGCCTGCCATTTGTAACAAGTTGTATTTGTCATAAAATCAGTATTTGCTGCAAAAGAATTATATTAGTAGCAAATTATATTGCTACTACTATATTTTAATTTCAATTTGATATATACTATGGCAATTTAACAAATTATTATCATTGTTATTATTATTATTTTATTTCAATGACATTTTAGTATTTACAATTGGCAATTATGTAGCGAATTGAACTTACGCTTATAATAATACATTAATAACTCATTAAACCAACCAAATTTAATATGAAAATAAGACTTTGTTAATATAAACATTATACAAGCCAAGATTACTAGAATCTTATTTAATGCCTCTTTTAAATTTCCCAACATATGAAAGAAAACACAATATTGTTCCATGAAATTTTCCTGTATAACAAGACTACACTACAATTATTATAGGAAAGAAATAATAAAAAGAATCCTTCATCATCAAGACTTTTTCCTTCTTCGTTTCAAGTCTGAAATCTCCAACACAAATGGTGTATCTATAACATAAAATTTATTGAATGTTAGACTATACATGCGTGGCATTTGAATTGAAAAATTCATAACATAAGATAATATAATTTCACATAAATGACACTTCAATTTTTTCATCATTGTAGTGCAATATATTTGGCAATGAATTTTGAATGTAAAACAACTAATAACACCAATCTTGTATTGCCGTATCACCTACAATCACTACAAGCTAAAAACATTAAATAAAACATTTACAATTAGTTGAGCCCCAAGTCTTCCCCTCCTCCCTCCAAAAAACAAAAGAAACAGAGACAATAAAATAAAGAAGTCCAAGGCACAAAAATAACTTAGATACTTATAATCAATCCGAGCCACATGAACAGAATACACTTGTGGAGTAATAAGAATTCATCATCCCATCTAAAGTGCAAGAAGCAGCACGGCCAACAAAGTGTGTTAAGTTTCAATGTGTACCAACATACAACCGTCAATGTGCTAGCAAGCTTTAGCAACACTGTTGACTAAATCCCACAATAATAACTTTTAGTATCATATTTTGCCATTTTCTAAACAACAAGATTCAAGTGTTACTGATAAAATTGCCCAATAATGATACGAGTCATCCAAAGTGCCAATAATTGATACTAACTTTGAACACAAAAAGGAACTAACTAAAAAGAAGAAAACATTAATAAAGCAAACAGCCATGCAATGAAACAATAAGCTCTTATCTTGAGTACAACAAGCCTTGATGGTAACAATAATAAATTTATCCCCAAGTATACAATTGCTTTAACTCTACTTATACAATTTAATTTTGAAACAAATTATTGGTTTCGCTCATTACAATTGAGATTTTTGAATTGAATTTGGTAATAAGATAAGAGAATAAACATATCAAGCACTCAATGGATTCACAATTCTTAGTTCTTCGATTCCCAGTCATAGGTCATAGCCATAAAACAGAATTTTGCGAGGAAATATGAAGAAAGGAGAGGTGAATTATATACATGAAATTGAAGCTATTCCTAATTGAAGTGGAAATCCATGGCTGAGTTTGCGTTTGAGTAGAAAGGAAGTAAAAACTTTAAAAAAAGGGGAGAGATGGAAATATTAGAGAACGACAGTAAAAATAAAGGAAAACAATTAGGAGAATGGCAATTAAAGCTATTTGTAACACCCTGCTCTCACTAGTGAGGTATTACATTGCTAGAATTCCCTAAAGGAACCCTAAATCTAGTTAGGACCTATATGTCGGTTTTCTATCCTCTAGTTAAAGTAATAAAGGTGATTTTCTATTTTTCTTGAAAGTTTTTCAAATATTTCAACAGAATTTTATCTATAATATGGTCATTCCCTTTGGCTTAAAGCCTTCAACCCGTACAAAACCATAATAAAAACTCAACGAGCCAAATGCTCGAAATATACAAGATCTAACTCAACAATCACATGTCGAAGTACATCAAGAAGACCATGTAATATTCCACATTAAGCATGTATCCACAAGGAGCTTATTCCGAACCCGAAGGGAAGAGAGAGATAGTGTGAGCAAACCACACACTCAATGGGTAATTCTATCTTAAAGCCACAACCTTTACACATTATACGTATATACAACCCATAAAGCATTAGCCTTTTAATAACATAGTCCATCAATCACATTTTAGACTTTCGGTCCTTATTTCCAAACTCCAGTTTAAACACCCTTTTTACTCTACATATTTCATGTTTAACTATCCCTCATACTTCTAAACAACTTACTTAATGAATTGAACCAAATCAAAACACAATTTTAATCATCTTTCAACTCTTAGATTTTCAAAGTCACATTGTCACCAATGTGATTCAAACAACTTGTTTTCGAAAACCATTATTCAATTTCCTAATTGAATAGAAAGATATTTTAAAATGTCAAATCATTATTCAATTACCTAATTGAATAAAAGTTATTTTAAAATGTCAAATCATTATTCAATTACCTAATTGAATAAAAGTTATTTTGAAACATCAACTATTATTCAATTCCCTAATTGAATAAAACTTATTGTCGGAGCATCGGATCACCTGTCTAGACTATAGTACCCTCTTCCCCGGGTGACCGAAACCTAGTTAACCTTTTAAAATCCCGGGAACTACTAAATTCAAGGAAGAACTCTTATTAACCTCGAGCTGCATAGGTTAACATATCGGGCTGCACGGTATCGTAAGGTTGGATCGCACGACCAAGTCCCCCTGTTAACATTAGACCATTAACCCGGACAGCATAGGTTAATTAGGAGTATTGGACCGCATGGTATCCTATGGTGCTAGACTCCTCTTAAAACCACTCAACAACAATACACTCACTTTAGAAGGGTATTTGAAAAGAACTGCATTTCCAAATCCCATTTAAAGCCACACCTCTAAAGAAATAACTCAATTCAATCTCGTTTCAAGACATAACACTTTAGAGATCAAAACCATCACAAACTAGCATTTCGAAGGCATTTAAATCATAACTCAATAAGATAAAATAATTAAGTCATATTATTAGAGATCAAACCAACTTCCATGTAAAACCGGCAACTTGAACTATTATTCAATTACATAGGTTAATTCTCAACATTTTTAGATTTTTCCAAAAGTATTCAAAATGAAATTTGCTTAACTAAAACCTCTGTAAATAGTACATATGTAACTCGCATTCAAACTCAAATATTCATTTCTCAAAATCCATTTCCAAGAAGTGTTAGTTTAAACTTGAAGAACCAGCAAGTTTCGAGCTTTCACAAGTTATTTTTCACAATAACCACCACAGTGAAACTATACTTCAATTTTGATAATCTATGTAAACCTTTCATCCAAATAACTATTAAATCCCGGCACTTTGGTTGAAATCTCATTTATCTTTAAAACAATACCATAATGTTTAGAATATAACATACATAAACATGCATTTGAAAACCATTACTAAATCATAGTTCATACTTCTAACAAACTCAACTTTAAAAGCTGCAGATTCAATTGCCAAATGATGTTCTATTCAATTGAGATTCCATTCGTTTGAGGTTTAGTTCATTTCATTTCACATTGATGTACTTCAAGCTCAAGTTTTGGTCACCATTTTAATTCATATTCAGTGGGTTCACATACAACCCAAATTACAATAATTACCATCAAAAGAATGCTAAAGTCGATACTAAACACCACCACAACAAACCTCTAGTTTACAGGCCTTAATTAGGTAATCTAAATTCACATTTCCCTTCCACACTTCAAGTCATCACACTCAATTAAATAACAAGCATAAGTTTCAAGGAAATACTCAGAGTTTAACCACGAAAGTAACAATAATTCACAGTCTAAAATCAAAAATATCTCTCCAACTCAGTTCAATGCTAAAGATTCCCAATTTCATTCAACAACTCCATTTTCCGTAATTCATGTAATCTTCATATTCAATTTAGTTTCTAGTAACATATAATCAGTTAGTAATTTCACTAGTTGCAAAACAAAATGAACTTTGCTGCAACAAGCTCTCTGTATCCCAATTCGCCTACTACAATACCAATGTGAATTCTCTACACCACAATTTATCATTCCAACTCCATTAATACCAACTCAGACCTATGAATTCATGAAGCAAGTAACAATCTAACATCAAACACTCAAACCTGCAAAATCTCAATTTAACTCGTTTCTTCTTGATTCATCCACATGGTATATATCTCAATTCAGTTTCACGAATTGAACTAAATCAGATAATTCAACAATTAATTCATTTCCCTAGAAATGGCTGTGAATTTAAGAGTCCGAATTACCCACCTTAAATTCTTAGGGTTTGGAATCTGATTTGGGTGAAGATGGAAAATGACGAACTTCTAACAATCGCCTTGCTTCCTCCCTCTTCTTCCTCTTCATTCTCTAGCTCGGTCTATGGTCCCCTCTATCTATCCTTCACTACTATTTCCCCTTTCCCATCCCGTCTCTCGCTCACTCTGTCATTCTCTTCTTCAAGTCTCTCGCCCTCATTTTCTATCCTCTCTCTGTGCTTCTTGCTCTCACCGGTTGCTCTCTAACCTCGCTCGCTCTCTCTGTTGTCTCTACATCAGAATCTCACTCTCCTTCTCTGCCTCTACGCGCCTCTCTCTCATTCTCTCGCACTTTCTCGCTTTCTCTGATCAGTTTCTTGCTCCCAGTGTCACTCTCACCTTTGCCCTCTCCACTCTGGTCTCCCTCTTTCTCAGGTCTCCCTTTTCACTGCTCTTGCTCTCGCGTTCAGGCTTTCTCCCTCTTCTTTCTACTACTCCCGTTTCCTTCCCCTCTTGCTTTCTCTATCTCGCTCTGGTCTCTAGTCTCGGTCTTGTTGTTCTTCTTCCCTGCTTCTTCTCCTTCCTCTTTGCACTGCCCTCATTTCCCTCGTAGTCTCTTCTTTCTCCCTATTTGGGGGTCTCTCTTTTGTCGGCCTTCTCTTTCTATCTCCTATGGCTTTACCAGGGAAATACCTGCTCTCCCCCTCTTTACCCCTTTGTTTTTTTTGTTTAGTTATTTAGATGAGTATAAGTTAAGTTCAAACCCAAAATAAGAAACATATGTTATCTCAACTTTTTATTTATTTGGGTCTGAATGGGGAGTCAAAAAGAGCTAATATATTTCACTAATTAAAACTATATAATCACATGTATTCTAATTAGTCGAACTTCTTTATTTAACTAAAACTAATTAATTCATCTAACTTATATAATCACCTTAACTAAAATTATGGTTGTTACACTGTTCCCTGAAGGAAGCA
Organism: Talinum fruticosum; assembly: GCA_021018815.1. Taxonomy (NCBI): domain Eukaryota; kingdom Viridiplantae; phylum Streptophyta; class Magnoliopsida; order Caryophyllales; family Talinaceae; genus Talinum; species Talinum fruticosum. Next base: position 1,108,560 of record JAITYX010000051.1, on the reverse strand, counting down.
TTTCATGAATGGCAGTTTTGTTCATTACGCGAATTTTTGACATAAATTTCCCAATCTGCCTTTAACAAAACAAAAAAATATGATTGCTTTTGTGGCAATTCAGTCAATTGCCACTATCCCCCTGCCCCCTTTTTTGTAGCAATATTTAATATGCTACTATTTTTTATTTAAATACTTTAGTAGCAATTTATTATTTGCTACAAAAAATCGCTACAAAAAAATCAGTTTTCTTGTATATCTTAGTCTTGAATGAAGTAATGCATCAACTTCTTCTAATTAACAAAGTTAGAGCCCGTGAACTTTGGTGGTCTAGTAAATGACCTTTCTTCGTTGAATTCTCCATTTTGATGAGTCATAATCGTTAAACCTTTAGATTATTAGATCCTTTAGAGAAAGGCTAGGCTCTAATTTAAAATTTTACTTGGAGAGGCTAATTACCCTAGGGAGGTATATGGGGTGATGAAATTTGCAGTAAATTTGAAGTTCTAAAAACTAAGATAACAACTTCGAAACGTAAACTAGACCGACTTAGGTACAAGAAAGGAAAAGACAGCTTGTTTTACGTGAAAACCCTCCTAGGATAGAAAACCATGGACTATGTTAATACAAGCACAAAGTCAAAACTCCACTATTTGAATCCACAAATACGGACTTACTCATTACCCAAATTTTCTTCCTTAGACAAATCTTTTACAATTTTTCCCAAGCCCGTAAGATCTTCTATCCGTCCGAGTACTTCCATGTTGAGATACCCTTTACAACTTAGGACAATTGAGTTGAAGTAACTTTCTCAACTCGAGTCAAGGCATAACTAAGAAAAGTGTTTGGAATGAAATAGATTATAACACTTCTCTTTACAAAAGTTACAACTCAAAAAGATATGACAATACAAGTAAGAGTTGTAAGCTAGAAGAGAGAATAAGTAAGTTGAGTTCTTAGTTTTAGCAATTTTGTAAGTCTTGAATCAAGTTTTCTATTTATAACTCGCAATGAAGAGATTCATTGAATCTTTGGCTAGAAGTACTGCGTTAGCTAGCTATTGCGTAGATAGTCTTAGGACTCAAATTTGGGACCGTTGTCGATTTTGAAGAGTCGGCTTTTAACTCTAAGTCATTCCGAGTATTACATGAAGACTCATATATAAATCCTATCTCTGTTAAGTTTTGATTTCCAATTGAAGACTCGGATCTTAACTCTAAATATTTTATGAAAGACTTAGGTATAAACTTCTATCTCTCTTAAGTTTTGATTGCAAGTCATTCGACCTACATAGAAACTCATATCTAAGTTTTCATCTTTGTTATGAGTGACTCGGATATTACTTTGTTTTATATCTTTTCCGTTCGGATATTCTAACCTACTCGGAATCTACTTGGAACCATCGCATGATCAAACAATTCTTTTAATGCATCTTTTTTAGTACTAACTGTGTTTGCTAACGTAAATCGAATTACAGTGTTAATTCAGTCTTCTAAGTCGGTTTATTTCTTAGATGATTATTTGATAGATCAAGTTCACTTTCTCTCGAATGATAATTCTTCAACTTGATCTTTCTAGGAGTTATTCTAAGCTGAGTTTGAACCTATTTGATATTAGACTCGGAATATTCCACTTCTCTAGGCCCAAGATAATGACGCTCTTAATTACTCAAATTTAATTAATATCTTTACCTAACCTTGGACCAAAGTATTTTATACTTTGAGAACCAATGTGGTTTGATTTTGTAGGTTATTCAAACAAAGCTAATCTATCTTTTTGAATTTCAAAAGCAACCGGCTTCTAGCTCTTAAACACCAGCAGACAGCTTTAGCCAATTCTAGACAGGACTCGGATACGGTGTCGTGGCATGTCTGTTTCCAAAATTGGAAAACTCCAACGCTAGGCTCAACAGGTGGTTTCCCCTTACTTTTCAAACAACACTAGTTGATTGGAACACCTTTTGAAGTAAAATAGCCATTGCCCAATGTTTACACTCCAACAGATCTTTTCGAGTGATTCCGAAAAGTCTTTCCAACAACTTACTAAAGACTTGAGTCCGTAAATCGGACTCAACGGCAACTTTGCTTGGTCATCTATAAATAGAAGCCATTTCACAAAACTTGAAGATTGCTAAAACTATTGATCAATACACTCGCCTAATTCTCTTAGTGCATTACTCACTCAAACTTCTACTTATAACTTCAAGTCTCGTATTTAATATTTTCTCGAGTTGTAAAGAAAGTCTTATAATAAGTCACACTCTTTTCTTAATTTCTAAGTAAGGTCCCTTAACTCGGTTGTAAGGGTTAACTCAGCTCAGTTGTCCCTAACTCGTAAAGGTTATCTCGGTTAGGAAGTACTAGATCGGATAAGGGAACTTTTGAGTTTAGAAAACATTATAAGGAATTGTCTAAGGGAGCAATTCTGGTTGAGTCGATCCTTTGTATTTTGAGGATTCAAAATAGTGGATTTGACTTGGTGCTTGAATTAGCACTGTCTCGTGGTTTTATGCTCTAGGAGGGTTTCCACGTATCTCCGAGTGTTTGCTTTTTTGAGTTCAATCTAGACTCGGACTAAGTTGTTTATCTCTTTCAAAGCAAAAATTGTCTAAGTTTGTTTAAATTCTCTCATCACCCTATTAATCCCCCTAGGGTGACTTAGACTCTCTAGGAGCAAACCTTCAATTAGCATCGAGCCTAGCCTTTCAAGAAGGATCTAACAATCTATAGGTCTAAAGATCGGATGGCTCGGAACAATGGAGAGTTCGATGAAGCTAGGTCAATCACTGCACCACCAAAGTTTAAAGGGTTAAACTTCGTACATTGGAAGAAACCGATGGAGTGCTTTCTACTGGACAACGATGAAGATGTCCGGAACATCATCTATGAAGGCAACTACATTCTAATGAAGATGGAAGGAACAAGATCTATTCCTAAAGAAAAATTCGAGTACACCAATGAAGAATCGCACAAGTTCGGAGAGAACTTCAAAGCAATGAACATTCCGATGTGTGCTATCAGCTCAAAAGAGTACAACAGAGTGTCAGCCGCAAAATAGCCAAAGATGTGTGGAACACTATTGTCAACACATATGAAGGAACAAGCCAAGTGAAATAGGCGAAGATAAGTCAGTATCCTCACAAATATGAGTTGTTCAAGATGGAGCCGAAGAAAACATTACTCCGATGTTTATTCGCTTCACCGAGATTACAAATAATCTCAAATCTCTGGGTAGAAAGATTTCTCACGAAGAAATGTGTAGAAAAATTCCGAGAAGTCTACCAAAGAGAAGATGGGGTCCCAAGGTGACAGACCAACGAGGAAGCTCGGAACCACTCTCAACTAAAGCCACACAAATTGATTGGGAAGTCTGGTTACCCATGAAATTCCCCTGGAAGAAGAGGATGCCGAGGTCAGCATAGAAAAAGAACATTGTGGTGAAGGCCTCGTAAAGTAGAAGGGAAAGTCTAAGTTCCTCGGACTTAGAAGAGGATCTAATGCCACTCATTGCTCGAGGCTTCAAAAGAATGATGAAGCATAAGAAGTGGGAAAAGAGGCCAAAGGAAGAGTTCTATAAGAAAGATAAGAAGGACAAGTTAAATATTCTTCCCCTTCAAAGTTATCTTTAACTAAAAACTCTGGCTCGTTTTGAATGTGGCAAGCAAAGATCACATAGTTAAGGACTCGTTCGAAGAGAAAGAGGACAAAAAGAAGAAGGCTATGATGGCCACATGAAGCGATGATGACTCATCTGAAGAAGAAGATGATTTTGATGACTCAAAGTGTCCGATGACACTAACACACTCAAAAGCCGAATCGAATCGGATGTCGACAACTCGGACACTAAGGAGGCAAGTCCTCGGGAGGTAATTGAATACTTTCTCAAGTTCTCCAAAGTTGATTTGGCTAAATATATTTACACTTTAGAAGAAAGGTCCAATTCGATTCTTCTCGGTTCAAAGAACAACTTGAGTCTCTTACTTTTGAGAGCAATTGCTTGAAAAATGAATCGAAAAACCGAGACTAACTCCGAAAGAAGTCAAGACTAGTACTCGGGATAATGAGACTAAGTCTCATCACTCGAAGAGAAAATAAGCATCTAAAAAGAAAGCTCAATAAGTCTCAAGAGCTTGTTTTGAAATTTACTCAAGGTCGAAAAACCTTGACATGCTTTTAGGCTCTCGGTGTGTCTCCTTCAGGAGAGGACTTGGTTTTAACAAAGAGGAGGAATCTAATTCCTACTCCCATCTTTTCAAGAAGGATTCCAAAATCTATGAAGTTCGGAAAGGCTGAGCATGGTCCTATTCATAAGAATGATAGGAGGACTCGAACCCAAACTAGTTTACAGGAGAAAACCTTCTCCATCTCGTTTACAAAAGAAAAGATTTTCAAAAGAAAGAGACACGGACTCGGTTTTTAGAAAGAAGACTCAGGATCGGACCAAACCAAAGTCATTTAAATCTGGGTTCCCAAGAGTCTTCTTCCTCATAAAAGGACCACAAGTAAAGGGAGTTACTTGGGTTCGTTAGAGGAAGTGAGAAGGGTTAGTGTGTTTCGATTTGTAGGTAACTCGAAGAGGAATTCAAGACTCTTTTCGAGTTCGAAGATTTTAAAGGTGGCAAAGTCACTTTTGGAGATGACAGTAAGGGCAAGGTAGTTGGAGTTGGCAAGATTAGTAAAGGAGACAAGCTGGTTAGTCCAGTTTATCTTGTCAAAGGATTAAAGTACAATCCGCTCAGTATCTCTCGGTTGCGTGACAAAGGTCAAGAGGTAAGATTCACTCGGACCAATTGCTACATTTGTGGAGACTAGGCTCTCGAGTAACACCTATACCATTCCTCTCTCGATCCAAGTCAAAATTTATCTTGTTTAAAAGCATCAATGCGTGATGATTCTTGGACATGGCATCGTAGACTAGGACATGTTAGCATGCACACTATCAAAAAGCTTGCATCTCATGGTTTGGTTAGGGGTTTACCTAACTGTGTATTTAAGAAAGATAAAATTTGCGAAGCATGTACAAAGGGAAACAAGTCGGATCATCTTTCAAACCTCTCAAAACTGTTTCCACATCCAAAGTGGTTGAGTTGCTTCATATGGATTTATATGGTGAAATCTCCGTAAAAAAACTTCGAAGGTAAATCATATGTACTTGTGATTGTTGATGATTTTTCATGATTTACTCGGGTTTGTTTTCTTAAGAACAAGAATGAAGCCTTTAAAGAGTTCAGCGAAGTTTTGTAGGAAAATTCAAGTGGAGTCTCGGACTCCGATTAGAAGAATTCGAACCGACCATGGAAGGGAGTTCGACTACTTAGAATTTGCAGAGTTCCGTGAGAAGAACGGTATCTCTCACAACTTCTCAGCACCCGTAACTCCTCAACAGGATGGAGTAGTGGAGAGAAAGAACCGAACTCTTGAAGAAATAGGAATGACAATGATGATTGAAAATGATCTACCTAACTATTTCTAGGCTGAGGCGATCAACACAACGAAACTACACACTAAACAGATGGCTCATCGGACCCATCTTGAAGAAAACTCCCTATGAGCTTTACAAGGGAAAGAAGCCCAACACGTCATATTTCAGACCCTTTGGATGTAAGTGCTTTGTTCACAATAAAGGTAAGGATCATCCGACCAAGTTTGATGCTAGGTCGGATAAAGGTATCTTTCCGGGTTACTCATCTCACAAGTAAAGCTTATCGTATCTTTAACAAAAGAACTAACAAAGTGGAAGAAAGTATCCACGTTGTGTTTGATGAGATAGATCGGGGAAAGACAAGTGAGTCAACCTTCTCGGATCTAAAACTCACTTGAGATAAAGATGATCTTGCTGAAGCCGAGCTCAAGAAGAGTCGAAGAAAGCAACTCGGAATGAGGTAGCTTAGAACATCGTTAATCGAGTCGAACCAGCTCAGGAGCCAGCTCGGAATGCTTGAAGGACAAGCAAATGAGGAAACTCAGTAAGCTCAAACTATCGAAGATCAACCAGTTCAACCAATAAATTTGGTGAACCGGAGAATTGGTATAGCATTCAAAAATGCTTTGAGCCACCCACTCGAGAACATCCTATCCGACATTAACGGTAGGGTAAGAACTCATTCTTCTTTGCAAAATCTATGTGCATTCACTGCATTCATATCATCAATAGAACCAAGAAATGCATTAGAGGCCCTAAATGAACCTGAATGGGTAGAGGCCATGCAAGAAGAGCTTAATCATTTGAGAGAAATTAAGTCTAGACTTTGACCAAACGACCTTCCGACCACCCAGTTATAGGAACCAAATGGGTTTTCAAAAACAAATTGGATGATGATGGGTTGGTGGTCGAAATAAGGCTAGACTTGTGGCTGAAAGGTACAATCAAGAAGAAGGGATTGATTGTGGGGAAACCTTTGTACCAATAGCTAGGATCGAAGCAATTAGAATCTTGTTGGCATTTGCATCTAGCATGAATATTAAGTTGTATCAAATGGATGTTAAATGTCCTTTTCGAATGGTTTCATTCAAGAGGAATTCTATGTTGAGCAACCCCTGGATTTGAAAACTCGAATTTCCAAATTATGTTTTCAAATTACAAAAGGCTTTATATGGTCTTACACAAGCTCCCGGAGCTTGGTATTAAAGACTAAGTAGTTTCTTGGTTGAAAATGATTTCAAAAGAGGTCAGATTGACAAAACTCTTTGCATAAAAACCAAGGGGAGAGATTTCCTTATTGCTCATATTTATGTTGATGACATTATTTTTGGAGCCACTAATGAAAATCTCTGTCGAGAATGTTCCGAGTTGATGAGACAGGAGTTCCAAATGAGCATGATGAAAGAGCTCAATTCTTTTCTTAGTCTACAAATCAAACAAGATAAAGATTCTAAGTGTACCAAGGAGTTGTTAAAGAAGTACAAGCTTCAAGATGTGAAACATGCGAGTAAGACCCATGAGAAGCGAGCATGAACCTAGACTTAGACGAAAAAAGGTAAAATAGTAGATTAGAAACTCTATAGAGGTATGATAGGATGTCTGCTATATCTCACATCTTGTAGGCCGGACATTATGTTTAGTGTATGTCCGTGTGCTAGATTTCAAACTAATCCAAAAGAATAATATCTCATAGCGGTGAAGAGGATTTTCGGATATCTTGTAGGAACTCGGAATCTTAGTATAGGTTTTGAACCGACCCTCATTGGATACTCGGATGCTCGACTATGCTGGTTACAAGGTTGATAGAAAGAGCATATCAGGAGCATGCCAATTTCTGGGTCAATCCCTTATATCTTGGCACTCAACGAAACATAACTCAATGGCTTTATCAACTGCTGAAGCTGAGTACATTACGGTTGGAGCTTATCGTGCTCAGATTTTGTGGATCACGCAACACTTCAAGGATCTTGGACTTCCATTCAAATTTATCCCAATCAAGTGTGACAATCAAAGTGCGATAAGCATTACTAAGAATCTAGTTCAACACTCAAAGACAAAGCATATTGAGGTCGAGTATCATTTTCGATAGACCATTATGAGAAAGGTGATATTGAACTTGAATTCATTCTCGTGAAATTTCGGTTAGCTGATATTTTCACTAAGCCACTTAGTGACGATCAGTTTTGTTTTATTAGGAATGAGCTTGTCATGATTAATGCATGATTATATGTTTTATGTGTTTAATTTTGATTTATACTTGCTTAATAAATGGATCGGTTGACTTAACAATGAGACCGAGCTATGAGTTAATTGCTTTCGAGTTGCTCGGAAACCATACTCGAGTCAGACTCAGTCTTTGAGAAAAATGAACACCAAACAAGTTTCTATTCGTCTTCATTTCTTCACTTTGCCCCTTACTCTTTTCACACGAAATACTCGCTCTCTTATACTCTTTCCTTGCTCTCAAAGTGCTCTCTCTCTCTCTCTCTCTCTCTCTCTCTCTCTTTCTCTCTCTCTCTCTCTCTTCTCCGGTAACTTCTCATTTCTCCATCCTCACAATGCCTAAACGAGGTTCTACATTCGAGTTCATGGGGTCTGCAACCAAGAAGGCCCGAAAGATAACTCAAGAGGGAACGTCGACTCCTCAAAGGTGTTTGTCGTCCGAGTACTTCACTTTGGATGACAAGTTTTTCAAGACAACCTCCTTCTCTTGGCTCAAATTCATTTAAGAAACTGGAGTATACAATTATTTATGCTTCAACGACTTCATTTATCCAAAACTCGTTGCTTGAGTTCTACGCCAACAAATCCTTTTCCGGAGGTGTCATCATTTCCAAAGTTCAAGGTATGGTTGTTAGAATCAACCTCCCTCTTCTCCACAAACTTTTCAATGTCACTTCTCTTTTTCTCAATCCCAATCACATTCCATTCCTAGAAATTGTTGATGACTTCTTCGACAAATTTATCAAAGAAGTGCCTGAGTGTAATACCCGAAATTTTAAAGAAAAGCAGTTGAAAGCATAGAATTATTGAGTATTATTTCATGCGTCTAGGGGGTGAGTGACTGATTTTAATTACGGCTAGACGTTTTACTTCAGTATTCCTTTGAGAGCTATTATCAAATAAGTTGAATCAAGGAAATATCCTCCCTTCTATTGAGTTGAAACTCGGTGCGGCTAGGCAAGTGTCCTAATTGATGCATCAAAATAAATTAGGAGACAAAATGTAAGAGTACGAAAGAGGGGAAAGGCATAGGCTTGTTTTATAAGGAAGAGATGAAGGAGTGCAATGAAGGTCCAATAGAAGCAAGAGGCAAGTTTTGTTAGCGGTGGAGAGATAATATAAGGAAATAAAAGAAAGGAGGACCGAAGGGAAGAGGGACACGGGAAAAAGAAAGAAAGAAAGGAAGAAAGAAGTAGCGAGAACCGCGAGAGGTAGAACAGGGAGGGGGAAAGGAGCACCGAACGGGGAAAGAGAGAGAGAAAGAGAGGGAGAAGGCGAGCGCACGGCGAAGGAGACTAAGGAGGAGGACAGGCGACCACCGCAAGACTAAAGGCGGCTGCTGGCGACTCGAGCGGACGTAAGCAAAGGGAAAAGAAAGCGAGAGACCGAGGTAGAACGAGGGCGAAGGAAGGAACCGAGCGGGGCTGGCGTGAGAGGGTCCGAGGAGGCCGAAATCGAGAGAATAACGGCGGCAAGGGGAAGGATCGGCGGCGAACGTGCGAGGGCCCGGACCGAGAGCCGGCGGAGGCCAAAACGGCAAGCCGGAACAGGGGAAGCGAAACCGAGCGACCGAGCAAGGACTGCGGAGACGGAGACCGAAATCGAAGGCGGGAGTAAAGGAGTTTGAAATCCATCCCTAAAACCCGAGAATTTCAAGTGGGTAGTCTTATACTCTAAACTATTAGTAATTTTGAAACCCAAATGGATTTGTTGTGAATGTTGAATGTGTTATGTGAATATGGAATTTGTGGTGAACGTTGAATATCTCGCATTGCAGGACGGACTTAATCGTTGTGTAAGATTGAAATAAGAGCTTAGAATGGATTTAAGGAATTGAAAAGGCTGAATTGTGAAATGAAAGGAATTACTTGGGTTAAATAGTAGAATTAAATTGGGAACTTCAAAGAGATTTAACGAGTTACTTAAGGTTGTATTGGAACCTGCTGATTCTGAAGAGGTTAGATTGCATAGGTCAAATGAGTAGTATCGAAGTTTCGATTAGCTATTAAGGATGAAGAGTTGGGACATGAATATGAATTATGGGTTAATTAAGTCTTAGAGATTCTTGAACCTGCGGTATTAAGAGTTAATTACAAACATTGGGGAAAGGTATGTCAAAGTATAAAGAGGAGTATGAATTCGTATTGAGTGATGCGCAATGGGGACATGTAAGTGAGAAATGGGTGATTGTGAGATTAATTATGTTCGAAGTATATTTAATTCCTTGAGGTTGAACGAGCGTGAAAATAAGCAAAGCTTATGGAAATTGATTAATGAAAAGTGATTAAGTGTTTTATAACTAAGGACGGACGAACAAGAGTCGAGTAATAAGATAGAGACATACAATGGGAATTTGGGAATTTGAGGCGAACCGGGAATGTTAAGGTTAAGTTGAGTTGAAATCTATGTAAGCCTTAAGTTGAAATTAAGTTGGAAGACGAGCTTAGCATCAAGGAATTTAAGTGATAAAGTGAGATTAGGAGTTATATGGCTAAATATGAGCAAAGGAAGTTGACTTATAAAGTAAAGATGTAGAATGAAGGGTTGAAGCAAAAATAAAGAATGGTGAGAAAGTGAGAACGTTGAATTAGGTAATATCTACTTGTGGTTATTGTGACTCGAAAGTGGAATCAATCGTACTAAACCGATGAATTGAGAAAGGCATAGTTGGAAAAGAGTTTAGAATGATTGCTTGCATTGAATGGTGATTATTCGTGCTATGTGATTGCTTTACGTGATACTCAAAAATAGTTTCGAAAGGAGTTTTGTATTTTACGTGAATGATTCTTGAATGCAATTTCTTGAGAACTGCCTTTCGAATGTGATTATGTTTTAAAGAAGCGAGACTTGCGTGAGAAAATGAATCAGATTTAAGAAAGTGAATTTATAAGGGTGACACGTGGTGTCATGCCTTCCTTAATACCAAATCGATTGAGAAAGTTGTGAAGTGAATGTGATGAATGAGTATGTGTAAAGAGTTTTGAATCGACAGGCTATGGATCGTTTAGCATGCCGAAGGGTTCGAACTGGGAACGCCCAGCTAGAGACTTCGAGGGAAGGGTTCTAACAGGGGTCCTGCAGAGGCGGGATGCCCGCTCCGAGACTTCCTAGAAGATAGGTCCCGGGAGCCTTTTTGTCGGGGTCGTGCCCCGAATTAAGGAAGTGCTAGTTCGAGTCCTCGAAGGCCCGGAAAAATTGATTCAACCCTAAAAGAATTGTTTATGAATGTGAAACTGTGCTTTTGAATGATTAAAAGAGTCTTGAACTTTACGTTGCAAGAGATTTCATTGAAAGTATATAGATTTGTATTGTATTATTATGCTTCCACAGATTTCATTATTATGAGTATTATGTGTAAAGAATTTCCATTTTAAGGGTATAAGACTCCGGTGAGTCCGTGGTTTATTGCTCACCCCCACAAATTCCCCCTTTCCAACCCATTGTGCAGGTACAAGATCAGAAGGTAGGATCTACGCCAATCCGGACCCTTGACTGCTGAGTGCTAGAGCGACTCAAGGAAATGACATGCATTGTTATGATTCTAAATGTTGTATTTGTAATTTAGTTCATATAGTTGTACCTAATGTACCGTAAACCATTTAGATTGTTTTAAGTTTTATAGCATGAGTGGTTGGACTCCAGCGTGTGGCCGTTGAGTTGTATACTCCGAGCGTGTGGCTCGTTGAGTTATATTATGCTTTTCATGTAGGGTTTTACGGCTTTAAGCCTATGGGATAGTCCATTTTACAAACGGAACTCTGCCGAAATTTTTAGGAAATCTCGGATCCTTTTGGAAAACCATCCTTATTGTCTTGAGTTGAGTTTAGACAGCCAAACCAACACCGGAAAGAGCCTTGGGAGTTCCTTTAAGGAACTCCGGCGATGTAATACTCCTAGGGGGTGTTTTGGGGTGTTACACCGAGCATAAGAAAACTTTTTCGTGACTCGGATGAAAAGTGAAGTCAGATTGCTCTGCTATATTCCGATGAGAACTTTCTTTGCTCACTACTCGAGCAAGGGGAACCCAAACTCCGGGGTTCTCAAAGTTTTGTTTGATATCATGGAGGGCTATAACATAGGCCTTTTTCCTTTCATTATCGAGCAAATGGCTCAAGTTCCCGCTCAATGAAAGAAATCGCTCCTTTCCCTTTTGGAGCTCTTCTCTCTCTTATCTTCAAACAATTCAAGATCACCCCTCCCTCGGATCCCTCTGTTGTTTCGAGTCGGCCATAGTTACGGGCCGAAAAGAACTTCGGGGTATGGATACTAGGAGGTTAAACTCCGGTGAATGGGTTTACTCTTCCGAGTTGGAACCTGCCTCTCCTCCTCCCCGCACTCATATTCAACCAGCTCATCCATCCATTTCAGTTAGTCCCTCTTCTTCACAACCTCCTCTCTCAGCTGGCGCATTTGCTTGCCTTGGTCGAAAGACTTGTTTCAGCGACTAACCAACTTCGGTCGGTTGTTCGCTCTCTCAAGCCTATTATTCGTGGCATGGTCATTAACCAAAAGACCGGCCAATCTTAGATTGAGGAGTGTCAATCCCCGATGCTTGAGTTCAAGGGGATTCTTGGCGAGCAACGTGAACAACTTCAACTCCTTCGGGAGCGTAGGACGAAGGCTGCGCGAGACTTAGAATCCTCCGACATTTCGAGGAGTCTTCCAACTTGGCCAAGTCTACCTCGATGAGGTAGAAGAAGAAGAAAAATGCGAGGTCGCAGGTGAGGCGAGACGAGGCTCAGCTCGAAGAGGAGAATAAGGAGGAAGAAGGAGGAAAGGAAGAGGATGCTCCACCAAAAGACAAGGGGGCTATGGAGCCCGAACCCGAGCTGATCTCCTCATATCTAAGTGGATCGGAAGATGCTGGGGACGTTGGACAGTCCAAACCAGTGACTCGAAGCCCCTGTAGTCTTCCAGGAAGACGAGCCAAAGGATGATTTTGTCTTGACACGACCACCCAGTGTCCGAGTCGCTTCCTAACATCCCGGTGATACCGCCGCCGCGCTCTACCACCTCCTCTCAAACTTACGGGCAAGCGTCATTGCTCGTCCGTCCTCCTCCGACCAACCAGCTCCACCATCCTAATCTATTTCTTTTCTTGTTTTTTATTTTATTTTTTGTCCAACATTAAGTGTATTCACTTCCAACTTTTCTTCCCTCCTTTTTGCTTGAAATGCTAGGGGAGAAAAATAGAAACCTTGATGTTGTGCTTAGGGGAGTTTCTAAGTAGTTTCTCTCCTCTTTTTGTTGTAAATATGATTTAATGAATTAACGTTAGTGTTTATCTTTTCTAAGCTCTTATCATTGCTGAGTTTCTTTTAGTATTTATCTTATCTACTAAGAAATCTGCATTGGTTCTAATATATACTTATAAGTCATGCTTTGATCTAGAATTTCTTTATATTCTACATGCTCGATAGAGAAGAAAACACGGATCATTGGCACTGAAAACTTAATCTGTACTAACAAGTTTCTATCTTGAGAATGGAATGCCTTTGATCAAAAAGGAGGAGATTGAAGACTTAGATCTTAACTCTAAATATTTTATGAAAGACTCTAGTATAAACTTCTATCTCTTTTAAGTTTTTATTACAAGTCATTCTGAGCTGCATAGAAACTCATATCTAAGTTTTCATCTTTGTTACGAGTAACTCGTATATTACTTTGTTTTATATCTTCTCTACTGAGGTATTCGACCTACTTAGAATCTACTTGGAACCATCGCATGATCAAATAATTCTTTTAATGCATATTTTTCTAAGTACTTGATTGTGTTTGCAAACGTAAACCGAATTACGGTGTTAACTCGGTTGTCTAAGTCGGTTTATGTCTTAGATGATTATTTGATAGATCAAGTTCACTTTCTCTAATTGATTATTCTTCAACTTGATCTTTTTAGGAGTTATTCTAAGCTGAGTTTGAACCTATTTGATATTAAACTCAAAATATTCCACTTCTCTAGGCCCAAGATAATTACGCTCTTAATTACTCAAATTTAATTAATATCTTTGCCTAACCTTGGACCAAAGTATTTTATACTTTGAGAACCAATGTGGTTTGATTTTGTAGGTTATTCAAACAAAGCTAATCTATCTTTTTGAATTTCAAAAGCAACTGGCTTCTATCTATTAAACACCAGCAGACAGTTTTAACCAATTCTAGACAAGACTCATACACCGTGTCATGGCTGTTTGTTTCCAAAATTGGAAAACTCCAACGCTAGGCTCAACGGTGGTTTCCGCCTTACTTTTCAAACAACACCAGTTGATTGGAAACCTTTTACCGCAAATAGCCATTGCCCAACGTTTAGACTCCAACGGATCTTTTCGAGTGACTTAGAAAAGCCCTTCCAACATCTAGTAAAGACTTTAGTCAAAAAATAAGACTTAACGACTACTCTGCTCGGTCATCTATAAATAGAAGCCACTTCACAAGACTTGAAGATTGCTTGAAACTATTGATCAATACATAGCCTAATTCTCTTAGTGCATTACCCACTCAATCTTCTACTTACAACTCCAAGTCCGTATATAATATTTTATGAGTTGTAAAGTCTTATAATCAATTACATACTTCTCTTACTTTACGAATAAGGTCCCTTGATCGAGCTATAAGGGTTAACTCAGCTCAATCGTCCCTAATCGTAAAGGTTATCTTAGTTATGAAGTACTAGATTAGAGAAGGGAATTTCGAGTCTAGGAAAACATTTTAAGGAATTGTCTAAGGGAGAAATTGTGGTAGAGTCAGTCCTTTGTATTTTGAGGATTCAAAATAGTGGATTTGACTTGGTGCTTGGATTACCACCTGTCCGTGGTTTTCCGGCCCAGGAGGGTTTCGACGTATCTTTGAGTGTTTGCTTTTCCGAGTTCAATCTAGACTCAAACTCAATTGTTTATCTCTTTCAAAGAAAAAATTGTCTAAGTTTATTTAAATTCCCTCATCACCCTATTCACTCCCCTCTAGGGTGATTTAGACTCTCCAGGAGCAAACCTTTACAAGTCATTCCGAGCTCTATAGAAACTCTTCTTTAAGTTTTCATTCTGTTGTGATTGACTCGAAAAGAGCCTTATTGCATATCTCTTACACTTATATTTCGAGACACTCGGACGTCACTCGGAACTATCGCATGCTCAAATAATTTCTCTAATACTCTTATTATGAGCGCTGACTATGTATCTCAATGTAAAGAGAATTATAGCGTTAATTCCTTATTCTAAGTCAGTTTATTTCCTTGAGAATTATTTAACCGAGATCAAGTTGTTATACTCGATATTTTACTCTTTCTACTTGATCATCCTTAGGATTGACTCGGATGGAATTTGAGTATATTGAATATTAGACTCGGAAAATTCCATTCTATTGGGCCAAAGATAACTAAGCATTAATTTATTCTAATTTAATTATTATCTCGTGCCTAATGTTGGACCAAAGTATTTTATACTTTAAGAACCAATGTGGTTAGCTTTTGTAGGTTATTCAAACAAGGCTAACTTACTTTTGAAATACAAAAGCAACCGGCTTCTAGCCGTTAATCACCAGCAGACAAGCTTTACCTACTTCGGACATGGCTCGGACAACATGTTAGGGTTGCCTTTTTCCAAAACTGGAAAACTCCAACTCTAGACTTAGCGGTTGTTTCCACCACAACTTTCAGTCACCACCAAGTGATTGGACCATCTTTTGGAGCCAAGAGCCGTTGCACAACGTCCACATCCCAACGGATCTTTCCTGAGTGACTCGGAAGAGTCATTACAGTGGCTAGTGAAGACTTTTGTCCAAAACCAAGAATCAACAGATCACTCTGCCTGGTCGGCTATAAATAGAATCCACCTCACAAGACTAGAAGATTGCTGAACATATTGCTGGAATTGAATTTATTGAAGAACTAATTGTTATTCTCATTCTTACTCAATCTTCTATTTACAACTCCTAGTCCGTATTTAATATTTTTCTCGAGTTGTAAAGAAAGTCTTGTATTCAGTTACATTCTTTTCTTACTTTCTAAGTAAGGTCCCTTGACCGAGTTGTAAGGGTTAACTCAGCTTAGTTGTCCCTTATTGTAAAGGTTACCTTAGTCGGGAAGTACTAGATCGGATAAGGGAACTTCGAGTCTAGGAAAACATTCTAAGGAATTGTTTTAAGGGAGCAATTCTAGTTGAATCAGTCCTCCGTATTTTGTTGATTCAAAATAGTGAATTTGACTTGGTGCTTGGATTACCATTGTCCGTGGTTTTCTGCTCCATGAGGATTTCCACGTAAATCTATGTTATCACTTTTTGAGTCTAATCTAGACTCGGAATCTACTGTTTAGCTGAATTATTGCAAAAATTGTTTAATTTTCTAAATCACCCTATTCACCGCCCTCTAGGGTGACTTAGACTCTCTATAAGCAAACTTTGAATTGGTATCGAGCTCGAAGTTTCAAGAGAAACTCACCATCCAAAGGTATAAAGATCAAATAGCTCATAACAATGAAGAGTTCGATGAAGGAAGATCATTTACCGGACCACCGAAGTTTAAAGGGTCAAACTTTACCCATTGGAAGAAGATGATGGAGTGTTTCCTGATGGACAACGATGAAGATGTTTGGAACATCATCCAAGTAGGCAACTTCATTCTAATGAAGACGGAGAATAGAACTATTGTACCAAAATCCAAATATGAGTTCACCACTAAATAGACTGATAAGTTTAAAAAGAACTTCAAAGCTATGAACACACTTATGTGTCCCATCAGCTCGGAAGAATACAACAAAGTCTCTACCTATGACACAACCAAAGAGGTGTGGGACACACTTGTCAACACCTATGAAGGAACAAAAGCGGTGAAGATAAGTCAATATCTTCATAAGCATGAGCTATTCGGAATAGAGCCGAAGAGAACATCTCTCGGATGTATGCTTGGTTCACTAAGATTACTAACAATCTCAAGTCTTTGGGTAGAAAGATCTCACACGAGGAAATGGTTAGAAAAATATCTTCGATGAGTCCGAGCTTGCTGAGTTTCCTCATTTGCTTGTCCTTTCAGCGATTCCGAGCCGGCTCTTGAGCTGGTTCGGTCTTAGTCATCATGTTCCGAGCTACCTCATTCCGAGTTGCTTTCTTTTGACTCTGTCCGAGCTCAACTTCGATAAGATCATCTTCATCTCGATTGAGTTTCATATCCGAGAAGGTTGACTCACTTGTTTTTCCCTGATCAATCTCATCAAACATAACGTAGATACTTTCTTCTATTTTGTTAGTTCTTTTGTTAAAGACACGATATGCTTTAATGTGAGATGAGTAACCCGGAAAGATACCTTCATATGACCTAGCATCAAACTTGGTCAGGTGATCCTTACCATTATTGTGAACAAAGCACTTACATCTAAAGGGTGTGAAGTATGAGATGTTGGGCTTCTTTCCCTTGCAAAGCTCGTATGGAGTTTTCTTCAAGATGGGTTTGATGAGGCATATGTTCGAGTGTGTAGTTTGCTTGTGTTGACTACCTCTACCCGGAAATAGTAAGGTAGATCATGTTCAACCTTCATTGTCGTTCCTATTTCTTCAAGAGTTCAATTCTTTCTCTCCACTACGCTGTTCTATTGAGGGGTTTTGGGCGCCGAGAAGTTGTGAGAGATACAATTCTTGTCGGCTTGAATTCTTCTTATCTAAGTCTCGTGACTCCACTTGAATTTTCCCGCACGACTTGTCGAACTCTTTGAAAGCTTCATTTTTGTTCTTGAGAAAACAAACTCAGTTAAATTGTGAGTAATTATTCACAATCACAAGTACATATGATTTACCACCGAGACACTTTACAGAGATTTCACCACATAAATCCATATGCGGCAACTCAAGCACTTTGGATGTTGAAACAGCTTTGAGAGGTTTGAAAGATGGTCTGACCTGTTTCCCTTTTGTGCATGCTTCACAAATTTTATGTTTTTTAAATGCACAGTTAGGTGAACCCCTAACTAAACCATGTGATGCCAGCTTTTTGATAGTGTGCTCGCTAACATGACCTAGTCTATGATGCCATGTCCAAGAATCATCTTGCAATGATGCTTTTAAACAAGATAAATTCCGACTTGGATCAAAAAGAAGGATAGTATAAGTATTACTTGATCTCTTACCGAAAGCTTAGTCTCTTTGGTAGTTGCATCAAAAATATAGCAGTTGGTTTGAGTGAATCTTACCTCTTGACCTTTGTCATACAATGGAGAGATGCTTGAGCAGGTTGTACCTTAGTCCCTTGACCGGATATACTCGGGTTAACCAAGTTGTCTCATTTCCCAATCTTGCAAATTCCAACTATCTTGCCCTTACTCGTCATCTCTAAAAGTGACCTTCCTTCCTTTAAAATCCTCTAACTCGTAAAATAGTCTTAAATCTCCCGCCATGTGGCGTGAGCATCCACTATCTAAGTACCAATGACCTTTCGTCCTTTTCTCGAGTTACCTACATGTCGGAAAGACACTAAACCTTCACACTTCCTCTAACGAACCCAAGAACTACCTTTACCGTGGTCCTTTTTTGAGGAAGAAGACTCTTGGCAACCCAAATTTGAATGACTTTGGGTTTGGTCCGATTCTGAGTCCTCTTTCTAGAAAACTAATTATGTGTCTCTTTCTTTTGAAAATCTTTTCTTTTATAAACAGGTGGAGAAGGTTTTCTCCTATAAACTGGTCCAGGCTCAGTCCTTCTTTCATTCTTATGAATAGGACCATGCTCAGCCTTCTTAAACTTCATAGTTCTCAAATCCTTTTGAAAAGATTTGAGTAGGAATTAGATTCGTCCTCTTTGTTAAAACCAAGTCCTTCTTTGCTAAAGGAGACACACTCGAGAGCTAAAAACATGTCAAGGTTTTTCTAACCTTGAGTAAATTTCAAAACAAGTTCTTAAGACTCATTGAGCTTTCTTTTCGGATGCTCATTTTCTCTTCGAGTGACTTAGACTAAGTCTCATCGATCCGAGTACTAGTCTTGAGTTCTTTCGGAGTTAGTCTCAGCTTTTCCAATTCATTTTTCAAACAATTTCTCTAAGAAGTAAGAGACTAAAGTTGTTCCTTGAATTGAGAAGAATCGAATTGGACTTTTCTTCCAAAGTGTAAATATATTTAGCCAAATCAACTTTGGAAAACTTGAGAAAGTATTCAATTACCTCCTAAGGACTTGTCTCCTCGGTGTCCGAGTTATCGGACTCGACTCGATTCGACTTCCGAGTCCGTTAGTGCCATCGGACATTTTGAGTCATCGAATCATCATCTTTTTCTAATGAGTATTCATTGCTCCATGTGGCCATCATAGCCTTATTCTTCTTTTTATCCTTTCCTCTCTTTGGACAAGTCCTTGACTATTTGGTCTTTTACGCCACATTCAAAACAGACCGAGTTCTTAGTTAAAGATAACTTGGAAGGGGAATTATATTTACCTTTTCTGTCCTTCTTATCTTTCTTGTAGAACTCTTCCTTTGGCCCCGTTTCCTATTTCTTGTGCTTCATCATTCTTTTGAAGCCTCGGGCAATGAGTGCCATTAGGTCTTCTTTCGAGTCCGAGGAACTCGGACTTTCCCCTCTACTTTACGAGGCCTTCAACGCAATGTTCTTTTTGGTGAATTTCATGGATAAGCATCTTCCCAATCGGTTCGTCCGGCTTTAATTGAGAGGGGTTCCGAGCTTCCTCGATGGCTATCACCTTCGGACTTCATCTTCTCTTTGGTAGACTTCTTAGAATTTTTCCGCACATCTCTTCATGAAAAATCTTTCTACCAAGAGATTTGAGATTGTTTGTAATCTCAATGAAGCGTATAAACATTTGAGTGATGTTTTCTTCTAGCTCTATCTTGAACAACTCATATTTTTTAAGATACTGGCTTATCTTCGCCTGTTTCACTTGGCTTGTACCTTTGTATGTTTTGACAAGAGTGTCCCACACGTCTTTGGCCGTGTCACGGCCGACACCGTGTTGTACTCTTCCGAGCGAGACAGCACACATCGAATGTCATTGCTTTGAAGTTCTTTCGAACTTCTCGACTCCTCGTTGGTGTACTCGAACTTTTCTTTAGGCATAGATCTTGTACCTTCCATCTTCATTGGAATATAGTTGCCTTCCTGGATGATGTTCAATACATCTTTATCATTGTCTAGTAGGAAGCACTCCATTAGTTTCTTCCAAGTGCACAAAGTTTGATCCTTTAAACTTTGGTGGTTTAGTGGATGACCTTCCTTCATCGAACTCTCCAATGTTCCGAGCCATCTAATCTTTAGACCTTTGGATGGTTAGATCCTTCTTGAAAGGCTAGGCTCTTATACCAATTGAAGGTTTGCTCTTGAGAGTCTAAGTCACCCTAGAGGGGGTAAATAGGGTGAGGAGGAAATTTTAACAAACTTAGAATCTTTTTGCTTGGGAGACGATAAAAACTAATTCCGAGTCTAGATTGGATTCGAAAAGTATACACTCAGCATTACATGGAAACCCTCCCGGGGCATAAAACCACGGACAGTGCTAATCCAAGCACCAAGTCAAATCCACTATTTTGAATCGATAAAATACAATGTACTAACTCAACCGAATTGCTCCCTCGGACAATTCCTTACAATGTTTTCCTAGACTCAAAAGTTCCCTTATCCGATCTAGTGCTTCCTAATTGAGATAACCTTTACACCTAAGGACAACCGAGCTTAGTTAACCCTCACAACTCGGTCAAGGGACCTTACTCAAAAAGTAAGATAAGTATGTGATGGATTACAAGACTTTACAACTCGGAAAGTATTAATTACAAGTGGGAGTTGTAAATTGAAGATTGAATATGAAAACAATGACTTTTGCTTAAGTAATGTGTTTCAACAATAATTCCAAGCAATTAATTCAAGCAATCTTCAAGTCTTGTAAAGTGGCTTCTATTTATAGATGACCAAGTAGAGTGACAGTTGTGTCTTGGTTCTTAACGAAGTCTTTATCGACCGTTGTAACGGTTCTTCTAAGTCACTTAGAAAAGATCCATTGGGATGTGAACGTTGTGTAACGGCTATTGGCTTCTAAAGGTGCTCCGATCGACTGGTGATGTCTAAAAGCGAGGTGGAAACCACCGTTGAGCTTAGCGTTGGAGTTTTTCAGTTTTGGAAATAGACAACCCCGACACGGTGTCTAAGCCCTATTCGAAGTAGATAAAACTTGTCTGTCGGTGATTGACGACTTGAAGCGAGTTACTTTTGTAATTCAAAAATAAGATAACCTCGTTTGGATAACCTACAAAAGTAAACCTCTTTGGTTCTCAAAGTATAAAATACTTTGGTCCAAGATTAGGCACAAGTAATAATTTAATTAAGATAATTAAGTGCATAATTATCTTAGCCCTAGAGAGAAGTGGAATTTTCGAGTCTAATATTCAATATACTCAAATTCCATCGAGTCGATCCTAAAAAGATCAAGTAAAAAAAGAGTATAATCATAAGAGTATAAAGACTTGATCTCGGACAAATAATTCTCAAACAAACAAACCGACTTAGAAAGAGGAATTAACCCTATAATTCACTTTGTGTTAAAATATGCGATCGAACTCGGAATAAAAGTGTTAGAGAAATTATTTGATCATGCGATAGATCCGAATGTTTTCCGAGTGAGTAAGAAACATCAATGCATATGATATACAAGAATGTGTTTTCCGAGTCGATCGAAATGAATGAAAACTTATACAGGAGTTTCTATAACACTCGTAATGACTTCTAATCGAACTTAGGAGGGATAAGGTTTATATCCGAGTCTTAGAATGTGTTAGAGTCCGAGTCCGAGTCTTTAATCACCCCCTTTTTATGAAATGCATTCCACACTCGGATAGAAACTTGTTAGTATGAAACATGAGTTTTCATTCTCACTAAGTAGAACATATCGGAATAAGAGGTAGTGAGTGAAAAATATTTCATACTTAGAAAATGCATTGCGGATACTATCATGACTTATAACAGCTTATACGGATAACACATTAGCATAGAAATATGAGTAGATATATCGGAGCGGAAAAGAAATAATATAAGATATCAAACACGAAGGAATTAACTCATAAATGAGTTTGCTCAAAGAAAGAAAATTCATTCATATATTTAAAAAAACAAAAAGAGGGTGAGCTCCCCTAAACACAACAACATCAATTTTCTTATATTTCTCCCCTTGCATTTCATCAAAAACAGGGAAGAAAAACATCAAAAACATACACTTGATGTTGGACAAAAAAACACGAAAATAAAGAAAAGAAATTAAGATGGGGGTGCTTGGTGGTGCTGAGGTGGAGGAGTGAGCGAGTGCACCGATGCTTGGTAAGCTTGAGATGACGTTGAAGACCGTGGCGGTGGCAGCACAGGGATGTCGGGTCGTGGCTCGGTTTTGGGTGATCGACCCAAAGCCATATCATCATCCGGCTCATCCTCCTGGAAAACAGCGGAAAGAGGTACTTCGACTTTACCGAGTGGATTGACCAACGTCCGCGAGGTCTTCGACCCACTCGGATCGTCAACCGAGCCGATCGGTTCGATTCGGGGACTATAGCACCTTGTCCCTTAGGCTGAGATGCTTCCTCCTTCTCCTTCTCTTCTTCCTCCTTCTCCTCTTCCTTCTCTTCCTCCTTCTCTTCACGCTCGAGCCGCTTTAGCCGCAACTTCTTCTTCTTCGACCTCGGCTAAGGGGGACTTGGCTGGGCTCGAGGACTCCTCGAAGTGATTGAGCTTTCTAGGTCCTCAGCAGACCTTAGATTTACATTCTTGGAGGAGCTGAAGTTGCTCGTGCTACTCCTTCATAAGTCCCTTCATCTCGATGAGCGGATCCCGGTGCTCTCGCATCCGAGATCGAGCCGTCTTCCGGTTGATGACCGGACTCGAAGGACGTTTTTAGAGAACAGACGAGTGCCCCGAAATTCTTTGGTCATCGAAGAGAGTTTGTCTACCAAAATTGTAGACAAAGCAGCGAGCTGCTGCAGAAGGTGGTTCCGAGGTGGATGGACCACCTGGTGGAGGAGGGAGAGATAGGGGAGTCCGAGTCCGAGTTTGAGTGGGAGAAGGTAAAGGGGCTTTAACTCAAACCCATGGACCCGGACACCAAGCTTGATTTCTTGGTATCCATAGCCTAGAAGCTCCTTCCTGCCTACCACAATGGCAGCCTCGGACACCGCATTTGGGTCCGAGGGGAGAGGAACCTTAAACTATTTGAAGAGAACAGTTAGAAGGGCTCGAAGGGAAAAGGAGAGGACTTTTTAGATTGAGTCGGCACGAAGCCATTTGCTCGAGGATGGCTAGAAAGAGGTCTACATCGTAGCCCTCAAGAATATCAAAAAGAGCTTTGAGAATTTTGGAATTTGGATTCTCTTTGCTTGAGTGATGAGAGAAGAAGGTTCTCATCGAAGAAAACAGAGCAATCCGGCCTCGGTCCTCATTTGAGTCATAGAGAAATTTTTGCGCGACTCGGGGACCTCCTTGGCATATTTCTCGAAGAACTCATCCACAATCTCATTAAATGGGATGGGATTGCAGTTTAGAAAGAGAGAGGAGACTTTGAAAAGTCATTGAAGGAGCGAGAGGTTGATACGAACAACCGTGTCTTGAACTTATGAGGTAATGACTCCCTCGAGTAAGACATGTTAGAGTAGAATTCGACGAACGAGTTACGGGTGGATGAACTCACCGAAGCACGGAAAATTGTCCAGTGGTTTTGATGTATTGCAACCACGAGAACAATGTGGTTGGGAAAACTTAGTCATCCAACATTAGGTGTTGGGTGACGAAGACCTTAGACGGGTTAGAGGTACCCTCTTAAGGTGGTTTGGTACGGGGTTTCTTAGTTGCGAGACCCAAGAAAATCTTGGGCTGAACCTCGTTTAGGCATGGTGAAGATTTTCGAGAGAGAAAGAATGAGCTTGAGAGAGAGAGAGAGAGAAAGAGAGAGAGAGAGAATGAGAGAGTAAGCACCGAGAGTTTTGAGAGTGAGAGCGAGTATGCGTAGAGAGTAATTGAGCAGAGAGTAAAGTAGCAAAATAAAGCTAAAGGGGTGCTATTTATAGCGAAAAGAAGTGTCCTTCAGCTCTTAATCGACCTAAACCTCCAACGATCGCCTCGGACAAGTATAACGTTTCGCTCTCCAACGGTCGGAATTCCGGTGACTTTCTCTCAATGACTAGTTCTCTTATCGATGCGTGCGGTAGAGAGAGAGAAGAAAGATTTTAAAAGAAATTTCTAAAATTCTCCACTTGTCTATAGATGATTTCGGAAGATTGATGTCCATTTTGCTCAAAACCGAGTTCGACTTAGTATGGTTTCGAGTGACTCGGAATACTCAAACACAGAATAACTCCTAGCTCAATTTCACTCGGTCAATCGAACCAATTGTTATTAAGGAAAAGAAAAACATATAACAAATAATCATGCAGGACAATTTCAATTAGAAAAACACATAATCATGCATTAGTCATACCAAGCTTATTCCTAATAAAGCAAAACCGACCCTCACTAAGTGGCTTAGTGAAAGTATCATCTAACCGAAATTTCGTAGGAATGAATTCAATTTCAATATCACCTTTCTCATAATGGTCTCTCAGAAAATGATACCAGACCTCAATATGCTTTATGTTTGAGTGCTGAACCGGATTCTTAGTGATGCTGATTGCACTCGATTATCACACTTGATTGGGATAGATTTGAATGAAAGTCCAATATCCTCTAAGTGTTGCTTGATCCATAGAATCTAAGCACAGCACGCTCTAGCTACAATGTACTAAGCTTCAGCA
This sequence comes from Talinum fruticosum, assembly GCA_021018815.1. Taxonomy (NCBI): domain Eukaryota; kingdom Viridiplantae; phylum Streptophyta; class Magnoliopsida; order Caryophyllales; family Talinaceae; genus Talinum; species Talinum fruticosum. The sequence goes on along the minus strand of JAITYX010000051.1, from coordinate 1,084,189 downwards.
GTTGATAGCACAACCGAGTTACGCTTCTTTGAGTGCCAAGATATAAGGAATTGACCCGAAACCGGCATGCTCCTGATGTGCTCTTTCTATCAAGCTTGTAACCCGCATAGTCGGCTTCGAGTATCCGAGTGAGGGTCGGTTCTAAGTCTCTTGAAAACCATAGACCAAGATTCTCGGTCCCTGCAAGATATCTCGAAAATCCTCTTCACCACGAGTGAGATGTGATTCTTTTTGGATTAGCTTGAAATCTTGCACATAGACGTACACTAAACATAATGTTTGGCCTACTAGATTTGAGATATAGCAGAGAACCAATCATACCTCTATAGAGTTTCGATCTACTCGCTTTACCTTTTTCGTCTAAGTCCAGTTTCATGCTACTACTCATAGGTGTTCTCTGCATTTTCACATCTTGAAGCTTGTATTTCTTCGAGCAAGTCCTTGGTATACTTAGATTGATGGACATAGATGCCATCTTTATCTTGTCCGATTTGTAGACCAAGAAAGAAGTTAAGCTCTCCCGTCATGCTCATTTGGAATTCCTGTCTCATCAACTCGGAAAATTCTCGACAGAGATTTTCATTAGTGGCTCCAAAAATAGTGTCATCAAAATAAATCCGAGCAATAAAGAAATCTGTCCCCTTGGTTTTTATGAAAAGATTTTCGTCAATCCGACCTCTTTTGAAATCATTCTCAACCAAGAAACTGCTCAGGCTCTCATACCAAGCTCTAGGAGCTTGTTTAAGACCATATAGAGCCTTTTGCAATTTGAAAACATGATTTGGAAATTCTGAGTTTTCAAATCCGGGGTTGCTCAACATAGACTTCCTCTTGAATGAAACCATTCGGAAAAGCACATTTGACTTCCATTTGATACAATTTTAATATTCGTGCTTAGTGCAAATGCCAATAGGATTCTAATTGCTTCAATCCTAGCAACTGGTGCAAAAGTTTCTCTACAATCAATCCCTTCTTCTTGATTGTAACCTTGAGCCACAAGTCTAGCCTTATTTCTAGCTACCAATCCATCTTTATCCAGTTTGTTCTTGAAAACCCATTTGTTCCTATAATTGAGCGGTCGAAGGTCGTTTGGTTAAAGTCCGGACTTGGTTTCTCTCAAATTGATTAAGTTCCTCTTGCATGGCCTCTACCCATTCAGGTTCATTTAGGGCCTCTAATGCATTTCCGAGTTCAGCCAATGATATAAATGCGGTGAATGCACATAGATTTTGCAAAGAAGAATGAGATCTTGCCCCATTGTTGATGTCAAACAAAATGTTCTCGAGTGGGTGACTTGAAACATATTTGAATGCTTTACCTATTCTCCGGTTTACCAGGTTTGTTGGTTGAAGTGGCGGATCTTCGATAGTTTGAGCTTGCTGAGTTTCCTCATTTGTTTGTCCTTCGGCTCCCGAGCCGGCTCCTGCTGGTTCGGTCCGAGTAATGATGTTACGAGCTACCTCATTCCGAGTTGCTTTCTTTGGACTCTGTCCGAGCTCAACTTCGAGCAAGATCATCTTCATCTCGACTGAGTTTCGGATCCGAGAAGGTTGACTCACTTGTTTTTCCCTGATCAATCTCATCAAACACAACGTAGATACTTTCTTCCACTTTGTTAGTTCTTTTATTAAAGACACAATATGCTTTACTTGTGAGATGAGTAACCCGGAAAGATACCTTCATCTAACCTAGCATCAAACTTGGTCAGGTGATCCTTACCATTATTATGAACAAAGCACTTACATCCAAAGGGTTTGAACTATGAGATGTTGGGTTTCTTTCCCTTGTAAAGCCCGTAGAGAGTTTTCTTCAAGATAGGTCTAATGAGGCATCCGTTCGAGTGTGTAGTTTGTCTGTGTTGATTGCCTTTGCCCGTAAATAGTAAGGTAGATCATGTTCAATCATCATTGTTCTTCCTATTTCTTCAAGAGTTTGGTTCTTTCTCTCCAATACCCCGTTACGTTGAGGGGTTCTAGGCGCCGAGATGTTGTGAGAGATACCATTCTTGTCGCGAGAACTCTGCAAATTTTGAGTAGTAGTTGAACTCCCTTCCATGTTCAATTCGAATTCTTCCGATCCGAGTTTGTGACTCTACTTGAATTTTCCTGTAGAGCTTGCTGAACTCCTTGAAAGCTTCATTTTTGTTCTTGAGAAAACAAACCCGGGTAAATCGTGAGTATTCATCAACAATCACAAGTACATATGATTTACCTCCAAGACTCTTTACAGAGATTTCACCACATAAATCCATATGCAGCAACTCAAGCACTTTGGATGTGGAAACAGATTTGAGAGGTTTGAAAGATGATCTTACCTATTTTCCTTTTGTGCATGCTTCACAAATTTTATCTTTCTTAAATGCACAGTTAGGTAAACCTCTAACTAAACCATGTGATGCTAGCTTTTTGATACTGTGCATGCTAACATGACCTAGTCTATGATGCCATGTCCAAGAATCATCATGCCATGATGCTTTTAAACAAGATAAATTCGACCTGGATAAGAAAGAGGGATAATATAAGTATTACCCGATCTCTTACCCGAAAGCTTTATCTCTTTGGTAGTTAAATCGAAATATAGCAGTTGGTCTCAGTGAATTTTACCTCTTGACCTTTGTCACACAATGGAGAGATGCTAAGCGAGTTGTACTTTAGTCCCTTGACAAGATAGACTGGGTTGACCAGGTTGTCTCCTTTCCCAATCTTGCCAATTCCAACTATCTTTCCCTTACTCGTCATCTCCAAAAGTGACCTTGCCTCCTTTAAAATCTTCTAACTCGGAAAATAGTCTTGAATCTCCGGACATGTGGCATGAGCATCCACTATCTAAATACCAATGACCTTTCCTCTTTTTCGAGTTACCTACAAGTCGAAACACACTAACCCTTCTCACTTCCTCTAACGAACCTAGTAACTCCCTTTACTATGGTCCTTTTCTAAGGAAGAAGACTCTTGGGAACCCAGATTTGAATGACTTTGGGTTTGGTCCGAGTCCGAGTACTTTTCTAGAAAACTAAGTCTCGTGTCTCTTTCTTTTGAAAATCTTTTCTTTTATAAACGAGTGGAGAAGATTTCTCCTGTAAACTGATGCAGGCTCGAGTCCTTCTTTCATTCTTATGAATAGGACCATGCTTAGCCTTCCTAAACTTTACAGCTTCTCGAATAATTTTTGAAAAGATTTGAGTAGGAATTATATTCCTCCTCTTTGGTAAAATCAAGTCATTCTTTCTTGAAGGAGACACACTGAGAGCCTAAAAACATGTCAAGGTTTTTCTAACCTTGAGTAAATTTTAAAACAAGCTCTTGAGACTCATTGAGCTTACTTTTCGGATGGTCATTTTCTCTTCGAGTGACTCGGACTCGGTCTCATTAGTCCGAGTACTATTCTTGAGTTCTTTCGGAGTTGGTCTCGGCTTTTCCAATTCGTTTTTCAAACAATTGCTCTAAGAAGTAAGAGACTAAAGTTGTTCCTTGAATTGAGAAGAATCGAATTGGACTTTTCTTCCAAAGTGTAAATATATTTAGCCAAATCAACTTTGGAAAACTTGATAAAGTATTCAATTACCTCCCGAGGACTTGTCTCCTCCGTGTCCGAGTTATCGGACTCAAACTCGATTCAGCTTCCGAGTCCGTTAGTGCCATCGGACATTTTGAGTCATCGGAATCATCATCTTTTTCTAATAAGTCTTCATCGCTCCATGTGGCCATCATAGCCTTCTTCTTCTTTCTGTCCTTTCTTCTCTTTGTACAATCCTTAATTATGTGGTCTTTGCTTGCCACATTCAAAACAGAACGAGTTCTTAGTTAAACATAACTTGGAAGGGGAAGAATATTTACCTTTTTTGTCCTTCTTATCTTTCTTGTAGAACTCTTCCTTTGGCCTCTTTTCCCATTTCTTATGCTTCATCATTCTTTTGAAGCCTCGGGCAATGAGTGCCATTTGGTCTTCTTCTAAGTCCGAGGAACTCGGACTTTCTCCTCTACTTTCGGAGGCCTTCGAGCACAATATTCTTTTTGGTGCCGACCTTGGCATTCTCTTCTTCCGGGTGAATTGCATGGGTAAGCAACTTTCCAATCGGTTCGTTCGGCTTTAGTTGAGAGAGTTTCTAAGCTTCCTCGATGGTCTGTCACCTTAGGACCTCATCTTCTCTTTGGTAGACTTCTTAAAATTTTTCGCACATCTCTTCATGAGAAATCTTTCTACCAAAAGATTTGAGATTGTTTGTAATATCAATGAAGCATATAAACATCCGAGTGATGTTTTCTTCTAGCTCCATCTTGAACAGCTCATATTTGTGAAGATATCGGCTTATCTTCGCTCGTTTCACTTGGCTTGTACCTTCGTATATGTTGACAAGAGTGTCCCACACATCTTTGGCTATGTCACAGCTGACACTCTGTTGTACTCTTCGAGCCGACAAGCACACATCGGAATGTTCATTGCTTTGAAGTTCTTTACGAACTTCTCGACTCCTCATTGGTGTACTCGAACTTTTCTTTAGGCACAAATCTTGTACCTTCCATCTTCATTGGAATGTAGTTGCCTTCCTGGATGATGTTCCGGACATCTTCATCATTGTCCAGACAGGAAGCACTCCATGAGTTTCTTCTAGTGCATAAAGTTTGATCCTTTAAACTTTGGTGGTCCGGTGGATGACCTTCCTTCATCGAACTCTCCGAGTGTTCACGAGCCATCCGATCTTTAGACCTTTGGATTGTTAGATCCTTCTTGAAAGGCTAGGCTCCGAGACCAATTGAAGGTTTGCTCTTGGAGAGCCTAAGTCACTCTAGAGGGGGTGAATAGGGTAAGGAGGAAATTTTAACAAACTTAGAATGTTTTGCTTGGAAGACGATAAAAAACTAATTCCGAGTCTAGATTGCACTCGGAAAAGTATACACTCGAATTACGTGGAAACCCTCCTGGAGCGAGAAAACCACGGACAGTGCTAATTCAAGCACCCAAGTCAAATCCACTATTTTGAATCGACAAAATACAATGTATCGACTCAACCAGAATTGCTCCCTTAGACAATTCCTTACAATGTTTTCCTAAACTCAAAAGTTCCCTTATTTGATATAGTACTCCCTAACCGAGATAAAATTTACATCTAAGGATAACTTAGCCGAGTTAACGCTCACAACTCGGTCAATGGACCTTACTTAGAAAGCAAGAGAAGTATATGATGGATTACAAGACTTTACAACTCGTAAAGCATTAATTACAGTCGGGAGTTGTAAATTGAAGATTGAATATGAAAACAATGACTTTGCTTAAGTAATGTGTTTCAACAATAATTCCAAGCAATTGATTTAGCAATCTTAAAGTCTTGTGAAGTGGCTTCTATTTATAGATGACCAAGCGAGTGACCAATTGACATCTTCGGGTTCGACTCCTGCTCCAAGCAATCTTTGTTACTTGGTTTAGTGTGCCCCACTACATTCTATCCATAATATATATTTTTATCATGGGAATTCTAAAACACTTTAAAAAACGAGTTTATTAAAACCGCCAACCGTAAAATAATTTAAGCACACTATAGCCTTATATTGTAATAAGCATACCTCCTTTAACTCGACCTTCGTGGGAAACACAATTCCCCGCCCTTCGGTGTAGGCCGTGGGCCTTACGCTCAACAGTTTGAGAACACCTTTTTATCGATCGACATATTTTTTTATTTAAAATTGTCCACAATTTTACAAAATAATATGGTGTTTATACTTTCTAAAAAGAATATTTAAAAAATTAAACTTTACATTATGATAAGAGCATGAGGCCCCCATTAGGTAGAAGAGTTTGAGCCTTTAAAATACAGTGAATGAAAAGGTTGGGTCATTAATGATCAAGATAAAATGAATTAGTCCATTAATTAAATATCTAAGGTTTCGATATTTATTTCAACTTGTCCATTAAACCAATTCATATGTTACACTTATTTAAATTTATCACCAATAATTTATAATTAATAACAATTAATGATATAAGTAAGTTTTTATACATATTTCCTCCAATTTAAAACAAATTGAGAAAAAGTTGACTTGGATCACCCAAGCCTGACCCATTTACTCCGTAGAAAAACGTCATAATTTCACCAATTCTCTAAGTTTCGGGTTTGATCGGCTAATTTATGGGTTTTTGATATATTTTTTGGGTCCTGGTCCAAAAAGTTATACTTAAAATCTAAAATTTTCTGGTAGACCTGGTTTGGTATAGTCTTAGGTAGCTAAAGCCGGGCTTGGTACTCCCGAGTGAACTTGGTTCGGCTTGGTTCTTGGCAGCTGTAGTTTAGGTAGCCGAAGCGGACCTTGGTACTCCCGGGAGCAGCGAATAATTGGGTGTGTGCACTCAATCCGGTAAGCACCAAACACAAACAGCTCATCCCCAAACACTGACAGCAACTCTCTCGCTCTCTCTCTCTCTCTCTCTCTCTCTCTCTCTCTCACTCCAACTTTTTGCAGTTATTGTGCGCAGCCCTTAGGAGATGAACAAAGAACGCCCGCCTGAGCCTCTGGATTTCTTCATCTGGACCGTTGAGGTACTACTTGTGATTCCTATGCTCTCTCTCTCATTCTCTGACATCTGTTAGCCTTGTTTCCGGTTTCCAATCCAACTAGATCTAGCTATTTTTTTTTTTTTTTTGCATTTTCTGGGGATAAATCTTGTGATTAATGCCTCTTCTTGTTCGCTATTTCTGCTTCAGCTTCTAGATTTCGGTGTTGACGTCTATACTCACTCGCGAATTTCTGCTAGTGCTGTTTCAATTTTCATTAGAATTGGATCTAGATAATTTTTCCATTTTTGGGGGTTAAATATTCTGGTTCAATATGATTCTTGTGCTGTAATTTTTCACTAATTTTGGCGGCTCTGTGACCTGTATGTCATAATACCAACGATTAGTTCTTGGCTCACTAACATATGGCTTCAAGCTTGGATTTTCCGTTTGTTCTTTATTTGAGAGTTGATTGAGTCATTTAAAGCATGAATTTTTGCTTCTTATTTCTGATATGTGATATCTTTACTCTAAAATGATTGATAGCCCGTGAAACTAGCCTCCTTAGACTTTGCGACAAGTAGGATTTGGCCCAATAGTATCCAAACCCTTGAAGAAACAGTTTGCTAAAGGAGCAGTTAATTTGAGGGATTAAGGCCTGTTCCATTTAGCTTTTAGCTTTGAGCTCCTTAGAGGTACTTACAAATTTTTGTAACTAACTTTACAATTATCTTACATCCTTTAGAGCACTCCTTACCGCCTTACAGCTAAATGGAACATGGCATAAGCCTGAGTAATCATTTTAGCACTCCATTAAGTATTGACACGGTGATGTCTTGGAATTGTTATGATCATCTTGGTTAATTGAATTAGATGCTCATCAATCTGCGAAAGAAGTTCAGAAGGCACTAAACATCTGGGTGAGGCTCCTATTGGTTATATGAGCTATCATAATATTCTAGATGATAATATGTTTGATGGCAAGCATTGTGCCTATGCAGTCCTTAATTCGTGCAAGTCATCGAGAGGGGTAAATAGAATTACATTTTGGTATTCTTGCATTTCGCCTTAATTATATTGGCTATTTTCTCCTTCGAAAATGAATATTCCTCAACCTTTTTCGTCTAGATTTTAAGGACCTAGCCAGCAGAAGGTCTATGTTGAAGTAAATGAAAGAACCCAAAATCCAGAATTTGATGAAGTTATCGCTCATTCATGGATTTTGAAACATGAAGCTCACTTTAATATAGTGGGCCCAATGGAATGAGGTAGCATTCTTACATTGCCTAGTTTGCTTGTTTCTCAAAATTCTACTTCAGAAAAGAACATTCATATTTGATAAAAAGTCTAGGGTCATACATATGATTTTTACATGATTGCAATGTTATCACTTTGCTGGGGAGATAAAGCCATAAAGTCCATTAGTGTCCCCAAAGTTCAGAAAACAGAACAGAGGGATAAATGTTCGTTTTCAATAATGGGGATAACTGAATAGCTATGGCACTGCATGAGATCAAAATGGTTCATTACTCGAATGAGGCATGTCATGTGAAGTATATATATGGCAGGCTTGAAGGTGTTTAACACTCATAATGGGTATGGACGTTTGACCCTAGTTTTCAGACGGAAGACACACAAATGGCCTTTCAGAAAATGGAAAGTCAACCTTAGCCTCTTTTGGGCAGTACACGTTCCAACTGGTTATAGCTTAGTTCGAGCAAGACTGGCAAAATGTGAATTTCACTTCTTTCTGTCAAAAAGGTTTCTGCATATGGTTCCACAAATATGGTTAGCAGTTGCCCGTAAAAGAATCCCTATGCTTTATTTCATCGTTCTGTGAAGGTTCCCATTTTCAGTTCTAACAGTGAGTGACAACTCCACTTCATAAAAAGTTTCTTAGAGTAGTTCAATGGTACCAGTCCAGTGATCCCCTTGTAAAGTCAAGTGTCTCAGCATTTTGTATGTTTTTCTAGAATTATGCTTGCTGGACACCAAGGGTCTTTGCCACTTCCATGCTGTACCTTGAGGCTATTGCCTGTAACTCAGAAATATCTGTCGGTAGCAAGGGACTTTGATAAGCGAAGGGGTTATTTGATGTTTACTGGCTTTCGAGATCTCTTTCTCCCACTGCTGCTATCTATAACTACATGCATTTTTTCACTTGTTTTTTCTCAGTTGCATGGTTGCTTGTCAGGTCCAGTAGTTTCATGTTTGTTGTTTCAATGTAGCTTTATATTTAATGTATCACTTTCTGGCCCAACCTGTAACTTTTCTCTTTATTATGCTTGACTGTCTGATATGTGAGTTCCACATGCTCAGATTCCACATGAAGAGTACTATTGGCAAAAGCAGTAATTGAGCTTAGTGATGAAATCAGTTTTTTTTTTTTTGAACGTTTACTATTCAATTGCTGATGTTAGCTCTTAATGTGCTTATGATGTTGAGTCGAAGTGGATTTGTTCATGTGATGATTGACATGTGTATGTTATTTTTGACAGCTTGCATCTTAAATTAATTTAGTGGTTCTATATTATATATATTTCAGGATGTTGGTATGTGGTTAGAAGAAATAAATCTTGGCAGTTACCGCCAGATTTTCAAAGAAAATGGTGTCAATGGGGAGTACTTGGAGGGCATGTCCATGTTCACAACTGAGCAAATACTCAGGTTTATTAGGCGCTGCCACATGAAATGGGGAGACTTCATCACCCTTTGCAAAGAATTGAGAAGAATAAAAGGTCCTGTATCTTTTTCTGTTCACAATTCCCTGAAATTGCTTCGTTTGCCCTTCGCCTATCCCACAGTGCACTACACTACACTACACTACTTTACTCTCTCTCTCTCTCTCTCTCTCTCTCTCTCTCTCTCACACACACACACACACGCGCACACACACACACACGCGCTGACACCCACCAATTACACGACAGATGGGTTGAGGTGAGTAAATTATTCCAATATATACTTTCTTGAGAGAGGCACAATGATGGGAGGGATTTCATCTCCTTTCGCATGCCCCGTCAATGGCATTGTTTTCCTTGTTGCGTTTTCACAACTGTACTTTGGTACTGATCTTGGCTAACGCATTAGAGATCCGCATGTTAATGGGACGTTTGTAGGTTTGCCCACGCTAGAGAAACCAAACTATCTAAGCACATGACATGCCCTGAAATATATGTAAGCCTCAAAATCATGCATAATACAGGTGCTTGAGAGGAATTTATATCAACATAACCTGAGACTTTGAATTGAAATGAACTTTTCGTGCTTTTCGGGAAGGTGCTTATAAAACATATAATGTCTTGTTTCAGTGGCTTGCTTGAAAGGGGAACAGAAGGTCCGTCGACCATGGTGGGCCCCTTCTTGCCTCTCAGTAGTCTTCGTCAAGGCAGCCAAGCGTAACCGACAATCACGGGTTGTTTCACTGAAGCTTGAACCATAACAGTAGATGATCTTACTCCTGTACGTATATTTTTACATGTTTAGCTTTTACTGCAAAGAGGATGAAGAACACCTTCACCTTTTGTCTTCATGAAAAGTATGGCGTGGTGTCTGCATCAGTTCTTCAGCGAGCAGTCTCATGCAAATCCCCTATAAATGTCAGGTGATTTGTAGCCTTCCCTATTTGTATCTCTCTGAAGAATGATAGTGCAGGCAAGGCTTTTGCCTGAAGTGTGTAAGAACTTTCGGGTTTGAACTATTAGATGTTTGTGCCCCTGGCTGTGCCATGGTTTGTGTAGTCCTTGCTGCGGCGTGCCTTAGTCTGCATGCCATGGTAACGATGACAACTGTGGCACAACATAAAGCATGTGAATTTATATTACTGATTATATAAAAATATATTTGTCATTTAGGCTTCCGATTGCGTTTTTTTTCCTAGTATATGCCTTCAAGTAAATTTATTTTGCAGGTCGTTTGGCAATTGAGGTACATATTGGAGATACTTTGTTGGACTTGTACTCTATATTTTCACCTTCTAAACGTTTCATTGAGTGCAAAGAAATGCAGTGTAGTAAATTGTGCAGTTGCCCCCTACTACACTTTAGAGTCTGCTTGATAAATGGTCAATACCGTCTCCTGTATAGTGAAACTATTAGAGCATTTTAATTGTTAGAACATTTAGAACCATGGTGGTCTTGTCAAGGAAATATTTTTCCAGTATTTTCAAGTTATTAAGGGTAAAGCCGTGTATTTTAATCTTTCAAGAACTTACATGTATCATATGTTCCCATAAAATTTAAGATCAAGACTTACACCAACTACGGGTTGTAATTTGATTTTTTAGAACTTGTGCATCCTATTTAAATTTAAGAGCTCATCCTACATCAACAGTAGTGATAATACAGGATGATCTCATTTGCAGTTGGATATAAAGAGATCCAGTCTTAAATATGCATAAGTTTATCCTAAAATAATTTTTGCAGAGAGAACTATGTCTTCAATGGCCACCGTTCTAAATTTACTTAAAAAATAATCTTTTCAATGTTTTTGGATCTAAGTTTTTCAATCTGCATTGAATGAGAACATTGGTGATGTATCTAGCCGCACAGTGAGCAAGCCAGACAGCTAACAAAATGGTACGAATAGATCATAACAGAAACAAAATAAATAAGTTGTAAAGCCAAAAACAAGATTGGTAGACAAGTGAATTTTTTTTTTTTTTTATTTGAAAAGATAAGTACAAAGAGTATTAGATAGCTCTTCTCTCAAGGGTTCTACCTATGTTATCATCAATCGAATACATAAAAATTTCTGCGAAGGGGAGGATGTAAAGGTAATCGTATACCTTATAACATATCCTAATTTGGCAATAAAATCAGCGCCCATATTACCCTCTCTAAAAATATGATTAATTGAATAATACGAGAACAATGAAAGCAAAATGCGTATATCATGAACCAATGATTGAATTCTCCATGAAGTGTGAATTGTACCTCGAACTGCTCGAATGACCAATTTGTTGTCACCCTCCTTTGTATATTTGTAAAGATTGCATGTAATAGTGCTATAATACCGTCACGCATAGCTATAACTTCGGACACAAGTATAGGAGTGTTATACGTGAATCTAGTGTCTATTTGAATGAAACCACCTTTCCAATAACGTAAAACATAACATGCCGCCGCTTCTACGGAAGAAAAGGTGCCGTCGAAATTAATTTTGATGAATCCGCCTGGGGAGAAATCTACCTTACTAAGCGAGTGGTCTTGATGATGGGAATCGAGTGAAAAGGTTAAGATGATGAAGTGGATTGGGAAGAAAAAGTGTATGGCTTCATTACTGTCCGATTACGTTTAGCCCGAATGAGTGCACTCATAGGTTTGGATAAATCATTTTGGAAAACGATTCCATTACGTGATTTCCGAATTCTCAACGGAAGAACCGCAATTTTGGACATATTAGTTCATCGATCAACAAACATATTAAGAAATGAGTCTCTAATCGTAATGTGGGGATTATAAAAGGGATGGTCACGAATAGGGCTGGCAAAAAAACTCATACCCATTTAAAACCCGCAAAACCCGCCCCATTTAAAACCCGAATAGGTGCTAAAATTTTGAAAAAAATGGATATAGGGCGGGTATGATTAAAATGGGTATGGCGGCGGGTATGGGTATGGATTTAGGCTTCACCCGGCCCATACCGCCCTACATAACACCCATAATCCGTACCCGCAACACCCGCGCCTGTACCCGCCCCACTTAACACCCACAACCCGCTTTGCTAAATGTTTATAAAAATAAAAAAAAAAGAAATTGAAGGTTGAATTTTAGGGCCAATGTTTAAGCCCAAATTCATTTCAAAAGAAAAAGCCTTAGTTTATGAGTGTCTTTTGCCTACCTATATCTTCCCATCTCCTTCCTCGGTGTCTTACTATCTATTTTTTTTTTGTTGAACGGTGAGAAATGTTAAATATGAGTTTAATATAACTATTATTATTTTTATTTTATTTGTACCCAAATAAAACCCGCATACCTGCAAAATCCGGTGGGTATAGGTATGAGTATGGGTACGCATTTTGAAAACGGGTATGGATGTGGGTATAGGAAAACACGCCCGTACCTGCCCCATTGCCAGCCCTACTCACGAAGCCATCCATGTTGAATGGCTAAATCCCAAACTTGGCCGACAAAATGATAAGTTGCAAAAAGGTGTTCCATATCTTCAATTTATGACAGATAAACTGGACAACTAGGATCCGAGATGTATTCCACGATGTAATAAGTTTCCTCCAGTTAGTAATGAGTTATGACAGATTTGCCACAAGAAAATTTTAATTTTAGGCATAATATCCAAACTCCAAGTCCAATTAAACTTCCATATTAATAGTTCGAGCTTCATATTATCGTGATCTTTCCAAGTGGCAAATTTAGTAAAAAATTCACCGTTTCGATAAGTCCCCAACAGAACTTGTCCTCCATCTCTGTGAAGGGAATGGGAACTAAAAAACATGGAGGATAACATCCGTAGGCACAACATGCATATAAGCTTTGGTTCATCCCAATTTCTATTAGAGAAAATAAATTCACAAATCTTAATTTGAGAATCATTGAGAGTTAGAAGAGTCCAATTGCAATAAATTAGCTAAACTAGAATCATGACACCAATTATCGATCCAAAATTTGCTTAACCCATAAATTATCCGGTTTAGTGAGGTATTTCCATGAAAGTTTGGCCATGAAGCCTATGTTGACAAGCACTTGTCTTGCGGAGACCTAAACCACCATATTTTTTGGTTGACAAATTTTATTCCAAGCGACTAGAGGAAGTCCTTTTTATGTATTGACTTTTTTCCAAAAGAATTTTCGATTAATTCAATCTAAATTTTGCAATACGTACACTCGGGAGCTGAAAACACTGCATTGTATGAGTCGACAAGGACTCAAGATTCGATTGAATGAGAACTACCCTCCCCACTTTAGAGAGAGAGTTAGCCTTCCAATTAGTTAGCTTAGTTATGCTTTCTGAGTAAATTTTGAGATAAATCAAACGTCGGGCGCCCCTGAAAGATTGAACAACCCAAATATGACCCTAAAGAGGAGCCGAGGAAAATGTTAAAAATCTCGAAACGCATTGTTTTATCCAAATTGGACGTATTCTTTGAAAAGACAATATTAGATTTATGATAATTCACTAGTCTGCTAGATTGTTGATGAAGGAATCCAAGATATGTTTTAAATTGAAGGCAGACTTGAGAGGTTGATTTGCAAAATAAAAGGCTATCGTTATAAAAAAGTAAACAAGGGATTGTCTTTGCTCTAGAAGCAATTTTAATCCCAATACCGAGTGTTAGGCTTAAAGATTCTTGAAAAAGTTGTTCGGACAAAAATTCATACAAATGATAAATAGATACGGAGATAGAAGGTCACCTTGTCTCAATCCTCGAGTAGGTTTAAAGAACCCGTATGATTCATTATTAATCATAATAAAATAAAAGACTCGTTGAAACACAATCTTTAATCCAATTGATCCACTTGTATACCCATGCTCGATAATGAAACAAAAAATCTCATTCAATTCTATCATAAGCTTTTTCCATATCAATTCTAACGAGTATGTAACTTTGTTGACTTTTAGTAAATCGAAATGTATTCATTATTTCATATGCAAGGAGAATGTTATCATGAATAGATCTATGAGGAACAAAAGCACTTTGGGTTGATTGAATGATGCGTTCTAAAACTGGACGCCTTCTATTATGATCTTATAGAGCGTATTACACAAGCTAATTGGACGAAAATGATTAGTTGTTTACGAGTTAACTACTTTTGGGATCCAAACAATCATCGAATGATTGATTTCCTTTAGCAATTTACTAGAGGCGAAGAAATCTGTATTGCCAAACAAACATGGTGTTTAATAATCTCCCAATACTTCGAATGAAAGAGGCTTTAAAGCCATCCGGTCGCGGAGATTTATATGGGTTCATTTGAAAAGTTGCGATATGGAACTCATCTTCCGTAATTAGTTTGATAGGATTCAAATTTTCCTCTTGAGAAGCTCGACATAAAGATGAAAGCTGGTTGAAAGTATTTGAGATATGGTCGAGAAAAGTCTAAATGAAAAATCCAAAGAAACTTTTGTTTAATGCTTTCAAACTCATCTAACCAAATACCAAGCATTGTCTTTGATTCCGACTATATTAAAGTGTCGTTGTTTGGTCGTCGCTAATTTATGAAAGAAATGAGAATTTTGACCCCCATCAACCAACCATTTTTTCCTCGCAAATGAACCACGGTAACATTCACTAAAAAGCATTAATTATTCTCGTTGGTTTATCAAACGAGTATGCTAATGATTCAAACGAAAATTATCAAGATCATCTAAAAGACAATCTTACGTACATACTCGCAATTTAGAAGTATTTTTCTCAATCTTGAACCTATAATTAGCACGATTGGTAGAACTCCAACTTTTCAAGTCATGTTTCATGATTTTTAGCCTTTGGGCCACACGGTACTTAGGTGAACCTATATTAACAATTAGAAGGACTAAATCATTGTTAGTCCAATTTGGTGAAAACGAAAATTAGATTTTTTGAAATAGCTCTGCAATGAATGAGTTCTCAAAAAATTATAACTATGATCGAGCATGTGAAAGGCCCATAAGAGACAATGGAGTTGGGATACAAATTAACCCAATCATTCCTTCCAATAACCTATCAATTTTTTTATAAACAAGATGGCCATGTACATGGGATTTCCACGAATAAGGTCTCTTATGGAATGGGATAGATTGAGTCGAGATTATCCGTAAAAATAATGATAATCTACGACACCGAGACCGAGAAATAAGGGATCCACCTCTTTTGTCATTCATATCTTCCGGTTTATTAAAATCTCCGATAAGATACCAAGGAGTGTCAATAATAGAGTTTAAATCAATTAAACATTCCCAAAAAGTTGTCTTTTCCGGGATTGAGCAGATGCATATACCTCTACCTCTAAAAAGGTGCTTTATTTTTGTGAAGCTACATCGGAATAAACATATGTATGATGTGTTGTTCTTTAAGAAGAACATTAGCTTAAATGTTTTTATTATTCCATAATACCCAAATACCACCACGAGTGATTAGTAGGGTTGACAAAATCATAACAATCGAATCCTAAGGACGAGAGTATCTTCTTAGAAGTCTTCTCCGATACCATATTTCTAATAGAAATAGCATATCCAGTTGAGGACTTTTAGAAACTAATAAAATTTCTTCACGAATTTGGTACTTATTAGCACCTCGTACATTCCAAACCGTAATTTTTATAAAACAAAAAACCAACAATCGATAGTGATTGTTTCCAAAATCAATCTAAAGAAAGTTTCAAGAAATTCGACATGAATCAAAGCTTCTAATTTGATAACAAATTGGCTAAACCATATACTACAGGCCTTTCTAGGAGAAAGGTGATCCAACAAATAGTCCAAAAGGTCAATAGACCTTATAAATTCCAAGCACAGAGGGAGTTCCCAAAAGTAGTGCACATGATCCAGAGAAATAAATAGACCCAGGATGGAGACATAAAATAGTCCAAGAAATAGTCCATCGAAAATTGAAAACTTTACTCCAAAATTGTAAGAAAAAATATACAAATATTCGGTGAATACACAACAGAAATGTCCAGAAGTGACATCCGGTAGCAAGAAATTCAGTTCCATTAGTTCTAAATTGAACCATGTCGCGTTAGTACATAATATTTTGCCAAAAGAATAGAATCTCTGCAAAAAAAATGTGCTGATCCAGATAACAATGATAAGCTTTAAGTCCAAAAAGTATGTTCCATATGAGTAAAGAACTCATAAAAGTAACAAACTGAAAACCAGCTAAGTCGGAACTTCCTTTAAAGGAAGAGGATCCAAAAATGTTCCAAAGATAAGAAGTAAATTGCAGTTGGGCTGAAGCAAGAATATACAAAAAAATTAATACATAGTTGGGTTCGGAACTCAAACTCAAGAGCTACAGTTGGCCACAAAAATACAAATTATTGAGATGAAATTGTTGCCAAATCACACAGCCAACAGAAACAACCCTTGAAAGAGTGCGGAGAAGATGTGATGACTGTAATTGTGTCACTGTTAAATGAATTCGATTGCGACAAACAAAGAGAAATAATAAAGAGCAACCAAAGATACTCAGGAGCAAAGCCAAAAACATGTATACACTTTGCCAGCAAGGAGTTCCAACCCCACCAAAAGAGGGTAGCAAGTGTAGCTAGGCCAATATCAGTAAGTACCACATCCGGTGATAACCCATCCATACCAGGTGCTAGTAAGCAATGACTAATAATTTCACAAATATGAGACCATAATTCTTGGAAACAAATAGTAACATGAGACTTCCAAATTAGATTGTTCTCAGTTCGAGCAAGGTTCTCACAATAATCAAACACTGACAAGCCCAACAAACAACCATGGAGATTTCCTAACCGTACTTGATGATAAAAAACTGGACAAGCAACCTTAATCCCGACAATTTCACACCTTGTTTCACAACTGGCCCAAACATCATTGTCAAGAATAATTCCACGGGAAGCAATCAAAAACTTAAAATTGATATGGAAAAAAATAGGGAAACACCGGGGAGAGGGAGACTGAAATGAAGGAAAGAAGAACATTACCTGAGTAGCAGCACGACTGAAATCGAATTGGCCTCTTAACAATCGAAATCCAACTAGGAAACACCTGAAGGAGAATAGAGGCCAGAAGGGAATGAAAGCTTGCTCCGCAAGACCTCGGCAAGGCCAAGGCAGTAGTAGGTATAGATCGACACTGAGGAACATTATCTGTGGCTCTCTCGCTGGGACAGAAGCAATCTGCGGGAGAGGTGAGACCACGTCTTCGAACCAGAACATCTTGAAGCAAGGAATAGCGGGTAACGACCTATATGAGTGCTGATTGGAGTAGCCTGAGCGTGAAATTGAAAATAAACACTCCTAGTTGGCGAAGAAAGGGACAAAGAAGTGAAATAATTAGAGGAGGTCGACAGTTAGATCGAAGATAAACACTCAAAGATGATTGAAGAAGGAAGATAGGCAGGGAGTTAAACAAAGAAAGGAGGCATGTGCAAGCAATTGAAGATGAATTAGCATGGATGGAGATTTGGGTTTGGCCAAAAGGGTTGGCCTCTGTGAGGAGCAGACAACGGGCTTGAAGAGGATGCAAGACAAGATTAACCAGAGGGGTAGCAATAATATCGGCAGAAGGGGAAATGGCTATGGTGGATTTGCACAATTTTAGATATGGAGGCTTCTTCTTGTGGCACATGGCAGCAGGGCTGGAGCGGTGAAAGTGGGTGGTGGAATGAGATTGCGATGGCTCACGAGGAGGGTACTCTCTCTCCTCACACGGGATACATTATCTCTCTAGATAATTCCTGAATCAATACATGGAAGATAAGTGAACTTGGTTGATACAAAAACATCATAATCAGGAATTATAAGGGTTAATATCTTTTGGTCAATTTGGATATTAAGTACCACCAAACTGAACAAGAGAGACCTAGATATCACCACTTGAGCAGCTAAACTCAAGTTACAAAACTAGGAATTTGGAAGAGAATTTAGAGGTTCTCAAACTTCGATTTCATTCCATTAACTTAACCGAGTACAAAGCGGACAGAGGGAGTTTTATATGCCAAAGAAATCCCCCTAAGACAACGATCATAATATAAAAAAGGGTATAAAAAGGATAAAAATAACTCAACTAAAATGTCTCTAAAACATAAACAAATATAAAGATAAATCAGAACCAAGAATGCTAATAAATTAGAAAAATCAGCAACTAATGCAAGTTGACACCTCAATATGACATCTAAGCTAGTCAGCAAGGTGGCAACTTGATCGATTATCTCATCCTTGTATTTGGAGGCTGAAATAAAAGTTACAATAGTTCCTCACCAACTTTAGGCATCATATCGTGCTAATGTTACACAAAATAGGAGTCAAAGGTTGGATACACGGGCACACCAACAGATATCGTGCTAGAATTAGTTTTAGAATGCACTGTTTGAAAAACACTTACACTAAATCTTCTCCAATGACTATCTGGAGTTGGCAACTATATAGTGACAAAAGACACCTTGATTTCTAAGGAAGGGTAGGTGTTTGACCCCTCCTCGCTGTGTAAATCAATTGATCATGGTAATCAGTCTAGGTCGTGACTTGTTTAACTGACGTTCTTCTAACCTGCTTGCAATTTGCAATTGTGACTGAATTGTGGTAATGATTTTCTTAATCTTATAGGAGTTTAATATAGTCAAAGGATCCTCCTGGTTAGCAATGAGGCTTGAGTCCCTTGATTCCCATCATCCCCTCTTCTTAAGACGTATTTATCCTCAAACTTGGAAGATAATCACTTTCATCAAAGTAAAGACTTAAATCAGCCATATTGAAGGTGGCTGACAATCAATACTCCCTAGAGAGATCAATCTTATATGCATTGGACATACTTTTTCAAGAAATTCAAAAAGGGTCCATTTAATCTAGGAGGGAACTTAGATTTCCTCTTGTTTGGAAATCTTTCCTTCCTTATGTTAGTCCAGACTAGATCCACAATTAGAAATACATATCTTTCCTATGTTTATTGGTATAGATACCTAAAAAGTGCCATAGTATTTTTAATGCTTTGTTTTATTTTTATTGTTGGTTCGAGTTATGAAAATTTAGTCTGCGGTTGTATGTTGAAGTTAGATCGGATGAAGGAAATTTTTAATTTTTATTTCTTTTGACCCAAAAAAATAAAACAATTAACGAGATCCATACCACGAAACACAAAACTGCCCAAAAATCTACCCGGAAAACCCACGTTATTGCATATCTTTCCTAAGCGTGCTTCGACCCACTTAGGCGTCACTCACAACTATCGCATGAACAAATAATTTCCCTAGCTTATTTATTCTAAGCAATGACTTATTACTTTAAGTTGAAATGAATTACAACGTTAATTCTTTGTTTTAAGTCGATCTATTTTTGGAGAATTATTTATTGGATCAAGTTCATGTATCCCGATATTTTATTATTTGTAACTTGATCATTTAAGGATTTGCTCAAGATGGAATCCGAACCTAATGGATATTAGACTTAGAAAATTTCACTCTTTTAGTCCAAAGATAATTAAGTCCTTAATTACTCTAATTTAATTATTATATGTGTCTAATCTTAGACCAAAGTATTTTTATACTTTGAGTACCAATGTAATTTGCTTTTGTAGGTTGTTTAAATAAGCCTAATCTACTTTTGAAGTACAAAAGCCACCGGTTTTAGCCGTTAAACACCAACAGACATGAAAACAACTATTTTTGGACATGGCTCGGACACCATGTCGGGGTTGTTTGTTTCCAAAGCGAAAAACTACAACTTTGAGTCTAACGGTTGTTTCCACCACAATTTTCAATGACCACAAGATGATTGGACCATCTTTTAGAGCCAAGAGCCGTAACACAACGTTCACATCCCAACGGATCTTTTACGAGTGACTCGGAATAGCCGTTATAACGGCTGGTGAAGATCACAAGTCTTGAACTAGACTCAATGGTCATTATGCCTAGGTGCTTATAAATAGAAGCCAACTCACAAGACTTGAAGGTTGCTAAATTTATTTGTTGAACCAATTCGCTGGTCTCATTCTTACTCAATCTTCTACTTATAACTCCAAATCTGTAATTCTTACTTTCCGAGTTGTAAAGAAAGTCTTGTAATCACTTACATTCTTTTCTTACTTTCGTTGTAAGTCCCTTGATTGAGCTGTAAGGGTTAACTCGGCTCGGTTGTCCCCGACTATAAGGATTAACTTAGTCGGGAAGTACTAGATCGGATAAGGGAACTTCTAAGTCTAGGAACAACTTGTAATGGAATTGTCTAAGGGAAAAATTTTGGTTAGAGTCGAGTCCTTTGTAATTGAGGATTCAATTAGCGGATTTAACTTGGTGCTTTGATTAGCACTCGTCCGTGGTTTTACTGCCCCAGGAGAGTTTTCATGTACTTCGTTTGTCTATCTTTCTAAGTATAATCTAGACTCATAATTTGCTTCGCTCACTTCGTGCAAAAAGAGTTTGATTTTATTTAAAATCTTCCATCACCCTATTCACCCCCTCTAGGGTGACTTAACCTCTCCAAGAGCAAACCTTCACCCTAAACTCCCTTTTAATTTCTCCGAGGAGCCAGTCCTGAGCACTTAATTTTCCTTAGGTTAGAATAGGGAAGCCTATCGCATATCATCAAAATCCTAGCAAGCAGCGATTAGAGAAACTAGGAAATAAGGAATATATCACAACATGTAGCCGAGAGACAATTGTAGTGCCTAACTCCCATCTCAAGATGTCCGGAGAAGAGAAAACTCCCTTTTAATGACCTTGATTAAGGATTTCACTAAGAAAATATATGAAAAAACGGAAGCCCAAGATAAGATAATTGAGGCCATAGTTGGAGTCCTTGAAGCTATAGCAAAAAAACTTGACAAAGAAGAGAAACAAAAAGGAGACGAGGAAGTAGAATGTGACCCAAAACTTAAGGATGAAGTCCCTACAACTGAAAAATCTCCATTTGATTCCCAAACATAACAAATAGAAAAGTTACTTGCAGGAGTCTTCCATGTGTAAGAGTTATTATTTCAACCATACATGATTCGAGTTCAACCCCAAAAGGAAAATTATCCCCAAAGTTCACCGTGTATGATATCAAATTTCATTGATTAGAAAACCCCCTTCATTATATATGAAATTTTATAGGGGCAATGACTTTAAAAGATGTACTTGAAGACACATAACAAGTCATCTTACCTTGGATGTTTGATAAAGACGTCATGAAGTGGTACGATGTTATTGACTCACGCAAGATCATAAGCTGGGATGATCTTTATAAGGACTTCTTACACCAATGCTCCTACAATATGGATTTACTAGTCACCATCCCCTCATACCCACATGGTAGGAGAAAGAAAGCTTCACTGATTTTCTCACTCGTTGGAGGATAAAAGCTGCCCACACGGTATATAAGCCTTCAAAAACGGACCAAGTGAGGATTATTGTCAAGAATCTAAGGGCTGCCTATAATCGGCATCTAAAGTTCTTTCCTTTCATGAGCTTCAATTCCCTTAAAGATGCTTTGGAATACTGATTAAAGAAGAATTATCGACCACGACAACAAAATTTGTGACCAATTATAGAAGCATTTACTAGAGCAAGGATAAGAAAAACTCTTATATGACAAGTAAGGGTGGAATGTCAATGCTATAAGCCGGTACACTTGAATATACTCCAATGGACATATCTTATGCCTAAGCTTTAGAACGCCTTCTTTCTAAAGGCAAAATTGAACTTCCCTTATTAGAGTAGAATTAGAGACTACCAAACAATCCAAAAATTGGGATGCTAGTAAATTCTGTAAATACCATCATGCAAGTAGACACGATACGAGAATAGACTTTTAAGAACAAGTAGGAAGGTATGTTTCCAAATGGACAATTATCTTTACCTAAAGATGTTCAAAAACCAAAGAATAACAAGAACCCTTTCAATGGAACCTTCGCTATCTTTTACGAGCCCATCCTATGCTAATAGGACCATTTTGCCTTCATACGAGGATATTAAGGAGCCTAAACCAAAAACTAGCCTTCCTTTTGTTTATCCCGAAATATGTGGGTTATAGGCTAGTGACGAAGAAGATGCATATGCAATAACGATTACAGGTAAAGACATTAAGATCGTTAGCGATGGCGACTTCTCGACACAAAACCCATAAAAGATAATAATTTTGGGAAGAGTCAAAACCTTCATATGTTCGGTTCCTAACTAGATCCGGATGCCACAATGCTCTAGTAGGCCCATAATAGACCCAGGAGAAAATAAAAGAGAAAAATGCTGCAAAAGAGGAAGATCTTATCCTAAAATAACTTCAAAATGTTAAGGCCGATATATATATATGGCAGCTTATAGCCGCTTCCCAAAAGCGCACGCAAGCCTTAATTGATGTACTTAGTAAAATTGAGGTGTCACTTAAAGAAGTGGTCGGCATGGTTTCTACTAGGGGAGGAGCCATCACTTTCGATAATATGGATCTACCCCAAGGAGGACTTGCATAAAACAATGCATTGTATTTGACAATAACTTCCACTAATAAATTTATCCCTACCTTAGTTGATAATGGATCAATTGTCAATGTATGCTCCTGGAGAACCGCCAAAAGGTTAAGGATAAGAGGGCATCAATTCTCTAAGAAAATGATGCATTTTAAAGCATATGAAGTAATGGGCATATGGACACTCTTACGCATTTTATTTTGCCAACCCGGTGATAAACCCGAGTCTTGTTTGAGGATTCGGATCACGGACGAAGTCCGATTGGCGTGACGAAGCCAATAAACCACAAAAAACATTTTAGCACTAAAAATCAACCTTATTTGCTTTGGGCCGGTCCACAAACTCCTTTCCTTCGGCCAGTCAAGCCTAGGTCAACGCTCAAAGTCAAACCTTGGACGACATCGCGAATCAAGCCATACTTGCCTGCTAAACATCCAACCGAGACACGGAGCTTATTTCATCCGTATGACATCGCCTTGATCGGCGCCATGTTTCATGGAAAAATTTGCCAAAATGTTGCGTTTTACTCCAAGCGTCCAAGCGAGACAGTGAGCTCAACTACACAAAACAACGCCGTATTTGACCGGTGCCGCATTTCACGAAGTCTTCACCAAATGCTGCGATTTGACTGTACAATGTCTTTTCTTAATCGACGGCCGGATTCTCGGCGTTGTCCTTGGGATCCTGGTTCAAGGAAGATTTGGTCCGATTTTTTCGATTTTACGGCCGGTTTCTTCGTTGTATTTTGGACGATTATTTAAGCTGCTCCAAAGGTTATTTTGTGACCTAATCCCTTCAGTATAAGTAGGGACCTTAACCTCCTATTTGAGCATGACCATTTTCCTAAGCCAAATGCTTCGCTGAATACTAACTAAAGAGAGGGCAATTTCTGAGCAAAACTCTATTGAAATTTAACTAAGAGCTATTGAATGCTTTACGTATTTTGATCACTTGGTTTTCTTTTAGCTGATCCTCACTACAATACCGATATTCGATCCCAAGCCTTCATCATTCACATACATCATTCTACTTTCACCAAAATTCCCAAAAATCCATTTCTCAATTCACCACCTTCACGCTTCAAGATCCGGCTAGATCCGCTTTCAATCCTTTATGGTTTATTTATTTTATGCTATATTTACCGCTTTCCATATTGTGGAGAAAAGATGTAATCACTTTTAATTCCTCCCCGCCATTTGTAATCCTTTTATTTATTTTGCTTTCTTTTTCGCTTTTCTTTATTACTTTCCTATGTGCTTGTTTATCGCTTTCCTAAGCATGTTTAGTTGATTTAATTTCACATTTAGTATGTTGTGTGCTTGCACGAAAACGTTTCCTAAACTCACATCTCAAATTAGTAAAGGTCATGTCGTTGACGGGCGGAACGGAAGGGCTTATTCCTACGTTATTCGTATCTTTCACCCCGAATCTAGATTCTTGGTTCTAGGCTGATGGAGTCATCTTGTCAAACCTCTTTTAAGCTTAGTTTTCCCATACTAAGATTGGAAGAGTATTTCTTAATTTTGTTAGTTTTTATTCCTCAAGCCGATTGACGACTCTTATTTTCCTTTTTATTTCTCTTTAATATGCTCCTCGGTATTTTTGACATACAAGTGGTAAAAAAAAATTTATTTATGATAGTTAAGCCACGGACCGAGACCGACCACCTCGGTCACGACCCATGGCTGGTGCCGGTGATCGTACGGTCTCGGCTCTTGCCGGTGCTGGGCGGTCACCGGGCAAGACGTTGGTCCAAGCCGGTGTGTTTACACCGGTTTGGCCCAAAAGCCTTGCGGCGAGGATAAATTTATTTTATTTTGTTATTTTCTCAAGTAGTGAAATAATATTCCGAGACTTCTTAAAATAATTTCTAAAATAGATGATTAATAAAATCGTCAATCACCTTTACTTAATCTGTTTTAAATTGGATTGCAAAAATTGAAAATCCTAATAAGAGGTACATCCCCATTGCTAATAAACATATCTAAACACCATCTTCAAAAATCATCTTCAAAAAAGAGAGACTCGACATTTGTGGAGAAACTTCAGCCAGATACCGATGCCTTCCCAACAGAGGCAAACGCCTAGGGGCCGGCCCGTTCTTATAGTGGTGGCTCCACTGGGGACTAGTGTCACTGATTAAGAGGGTGAAACTTGAAAGTTTGAGTTGTGATTTTTCGTAATGTGTTTTGCATTAGGCATCTTAAATTTAGGCAGCCTTAAACATAGTTGCTTTTAATTTCGACCTTTAGGATTTACCTCCGAGAACAATTTTGGAAGAGGTTCAAACTGCTAACCTAAACGGGCCCAATTATGCTTGACTGTTAGGGAGGTGATACCTCTTTCCTCACAGACACGCTATCTTTGGTTTACCGAGAGGCACTAAGGATTCATGCTTTTCCTGTCTTGCACCCCATGGAGGACTAAATGCTTGGACTATGAAACACCATGTATCCTACCTCGTTTTATCCCTCTTTTTTTTTTTTTACCATAGATCCTTAGTTGTCCGGATGACACCTTTTCTCTTCATTTGCATGCTTGAATGAATGTGGTTGTTTTTAGTATTTAATCTTTTACTCGTGAGCCTTTAGGCTAGGTTAGATGTGTTGAATAACCTTTGCTTGGGTGCGAATAAAATACAATAATTAATTTCCTCGAATTAGTCCAATATGTGCATGTTTTGTCAAAAGTCAAAAATCACCTTTTTTTTTTCTAGGTCGGTCTATTAATTGCATTTCGAGTCATCCCAAAAATTTATCTCTCGGTCTAGGTTTTAGGCTATGTTAAGAGAACTGGACCGGACCGGACCGACCAATTGAACCGGTTGGATTGGGAAGCGGCTAGGTTAATGGTCGGGTTACTCTTAAAAAATGTTCCCAATATCAACCTGGAAAAAACCGTTCAACTCCGTTGACCGGGCGACTTGAACAACCCGTCGACCCGTTGTCATACCGGGATTTTTTCCTCTTCTTATGGCGACCAAGTGAAGGAGAGACACAACCGGATGGGGTCGTGGCCATGAGAGAGTGGGGCTACGAAGGAAAGAGAGAAAAGAAAGATGATGAAGGGGAGAGAGAAAGGGGATGGAGGAGGAGAGAGAAAGGGGATGTGGGGAGGAAAAGGAATAAAGCTGAAAAAATGGTGTGAAGGGAAGGGAGGAAGAGAGAGAGAAGAATAAGAGAAGGAGCAAAGGAGCGAGAAGATGTAATGAGAATTTAGAAGTGCGGTCTTTCCAAATGTCCTCTTAAAGTAAGTGTATTGATGTTGAGTGGCTTTGAGAGCCTAGGAGTCTAGCACCACAAGATACCGTACGGTCCGGTACTCTGATTAACTTGTGCGTTCGGGTTAATGGTGCAGTACTAATGGAGGGCTTGATCGTGGCGCCCAACCTTAAGATACCGTGCGGTCCAGTATTCCTTGACAAGAGTTCCTCCTTGACTTTAGTAGTTCCCGAGATTCGAAAAGGTCAAATTTGGGTTGCGGTCACCCAAACGAAAAGGGAACTAGTGCCTAGATAGTGATCCGATGCTCTAAGTATAACTTTTATTCAATTCGGGAATTTAATAATGGTTTATTGTTTGAAATTTTTTTATTTAATTAGAGAATTGAATAGTGTTTGATGTTTGAAATTACCTTTATTCAATTAGAGAATTGAATAATGGCTTACGAATTGAGTTTGATTGAATTGTATTGGTAACAATGCAACCTTGAAAATCCAAAAGTTGAAAGATGACTAAAACTATGTTTCGATTTGGTTCAATTCCTTTAGTAAGTTGTTTATAAATATGAGAATTAGTTATTCGAGAAATATGGGAAGCACATGAGTGTTTTGAACTGGAGTTGAAAACAAGGATTGGAAGATATGATACGATTGAGGGACTATATGATTGAGAGACTATGCTATTAAACTGCTAATATCCTATAGTTTGTATGTATGCATATAAGTATAAATGTTGTGATTTTTGGGATAGGATTACTAAGCGAGCTTGTGGTTTGCTCACCCTGTATCTTTTTGGAGTTGCAGGTACTCCTTAAGGTGAATGGCCTCGTATCATTAGCTACCTTAGACTTATGTGCATAATGTCATTGCTTGAATAACACAAGTTGCTGATATGTGTATTTCATATAGTTATATAAGTGCGTCCTAGGCAAATTAGATTGTTTTAAGTTTTAATGCTTATTGGTTGGACTCCGGCGTGTGGCCGTTGAGTTGTGTACTCCAAGCGTGTGGCTCGTTGAGTTATGTTGTGGTTTTTATGCAGGGTTTTAAGGCTTTTAAGCCTTGGGGACATGCCATATTACTAACGGAGCTCTGTCGAAAGTTTTAGAAAATTTCAATAAAAAATGGAAGGTACCTTTATTACCTTTAAAATGGAATTAGAAAACCAAAGCGACACCTTAAATAGCCTTGGGAGTTCCTTTTGAGAAACTCTAGCAATGTAATACTCCTAGGGTGGGTTTCGGGGTGTTACATTTATGGTATCGAGTATAGATTTTGGTGACCTTAAGTCCGCATTGCATATAGCTGTCTAGGTTCCTTTGTTATGTGATAATGTGATTTATTTGTGATGAGTATTGCTACATTAAGTTTAATATGTGACTTATTGGTAATTACCTAGTTGGCTTATTTGAATTATTTGATGATAAATTTCTTATTAAGGTGATATACGTGTGCTAAGAGTGAGTTATATGTCATAAGGTGAGGTAACGCATATGCCTTAGGTATTGACTTATGATGACTTTTGCTTGGGAAGGTTATATGTATATGTCTTTTGGGTTGGCCACATACCATGCCATCTTTTGGAGAAAGAATGAGTGAAATTAAGTGCGAGTACAACGAGTTTTGGAGCCATGCAAAACCTTGTGACTAGTATGTTGTGAAAGTCTGTCTTGGATACTTGAGCATTGTGAAAATTATAGGAAGTGATAACTTCAATATAAATTCAATTATGGCATTGAGTGTGACGACATAAGTGAAAAGGAAAGAAATCGATAAATCGTCAAGTTGGGGTGAAGTATGAAAACACGAATGAATGTAGCAAATTGTGACAATCCATTATTGTTGGTAGTTGGTGATGATCCATGACTATTGGTGGCTATCCGGGATATGTGAGAATTGAATGTATGGATTCATAGTGAATGGTACTTAACGAAGGTCCGTAAATGGATAATTGGTATTACTTGGTGATTGATTACGGTTATGAGGTCCCATGTGAAATTATAGAATGAGCTAAATCTTGGAGCAATTTCAAATTGAGAAACAAAATTAGTAGAGTGATTAGGTAGATAGATGGTATTGTGAAAATTGGGTCGAATGTAGCGAATAATAACTGGTTGTGATTATTGTGGCTCATATGAACTACACTAGTGGATTAATAGGCTAAGGAAAGGTAATTTGAGAATTCGAATCAAATTGAGCAATTTGTGATGAGTTGTGACTGTTTAGGTTTGGGTTAAGTTGTAGCTCGTTTGAGATAGTAGTTTATTGTGCCTTGTGAGAATTGAACTTTGTGGTTATGTGGATATGCTATATTTGTGATTGAATTGAGTTTAATGAGAATATGAGGTTTGAAGTATAGAACAAAAGCGTTCATAGATTCACGTGAGTTTTAAAACTTGTGGTAATTGGGTGGTGTTCAATGTTTGATTTAGTATTCTATTGGCGTTATCGATTATAGTTGGGTTGCATTTGGAGTCATTGAATCATTAAGCCAAATCTAGATTGTGAATGAAACTTGAGTTTGAGGTGCCTACCCCGGAAATGAACTATGAGGTAGGTTTTAACTAGATTACGAGGTTCATGCTTGAGTAATAAATGAGTGTGTGTAAAGAAATGTCAAGTACTTGAGCGGAAATGGTGGTAGAGAGGACATTGGAACCCATTAACCTACCTTCCGACTTATATGTTTTACTTAGCTAAAGGTTATATGCTCATTGCGAATTTCGAGGATAAAATTCTTTTAAGGGGGCAAGAAATGTAATACCCGTAATTTTAATTGAGGTGATTCTTGAGTTAAGTTAATTAATTAATTTTAGTTAAATAAATTAGGTCAATTAGTTAATTATATGCGTGATTATCTTTAAATACTTGTTATTCTTCATTGTGTATTAATGTTGAAAGAAATAAATAAAGAAAATGACCAATTTAAAATTTAGACTCGGGTTAGACTTATTAAAATAAACTCGGTAAAAATAATTTTTACCCTATCTTTCCTAACATCTATACTTAATCAAAAGGAAAAGAAAAGGGAAGGAAAGAGGAGGAGGGGCAATGATACGTTAATAAACAAATTAGGATTAATGGAAAGGGGAAGCATGGTGGCTTTTTCGAGTACGACCACGCACGAGAGAGAGAGAGAGAGAGAGAGAGAGGAATTGAGATTGAAATAAGGGAAATGAAGGAGGGAGCTGGGAGAGAGAAACCATGAATAGAGAGGGCGAGAGACGAGAGAGAGCAAGCGAGAGCGGGAATGAAAGGCTGGAGACGAAAGAGAAAGGGAGGCCGAAGGCCAAAGAGGTCACCGGAAAAGGAACAGGGAAGGGGACTGGCAAGCCCTGCCCGGAGAGTAAGCGAGAACCGAAGCAAAATGGGACCGAGAGGGAGCAGAAACAAGGTAGAGGGCAAGAGACTGAAAGCCAAAGAGGTCGCCGGAAAGGGGAATGGGGGAGAGGATAGCGACAATGAAGAAGAACCGGCGAGCGGACGAGAGAAGAAATAGAGGAAGTTAGAGGGAACGAAGAACTAGCGAAAGATCGAGACCGGAAGGAGGAAAGCAAGAACCCAAATCAATTTCAAACCCTAGAATTCGTGGCGGGTAATTCATTGAATTAATGGAAATTAAAGCATGCATTGATTTGTTGTTAAATTATCTAATTTAGTTGAGTTGGTTTAATTTGTGAAATTGAATTGAGTTATCTATCATGTGAATGAATCGGGAAGAATAAGCTAGATTGAGGATGTGTGGGTTCAAATATTTGAGGTCGAATTGTTACGTGCTTGATGAATTTGAACGTTTGAATTGGTATCAATGAGATTAGAATGTTAAATTGAGGTACAGAGATTCACGGTGATATTGTAATGGGCAAGCCGAGATAGAAAGAAATTGCTATAGGTTCCGTTCGTTAGTAGGAGCCGAGAATAGATTACTGGAAATGGAAACGAAGATAATTCCTTGAAATTAAATTGAATTGGACGATTAGCTTGATTGCGAGAAAAGTAAGTCACGAGGTAGAAATAAGAATTATATAGCTGAATGAGTTCATGAAATCCAATAGTGATTTGGTTACTATGACATGCTTGTGGAATGGAGTTTTGAAATAGAACTAGGAAAGATTGGCTTTGAATTGAGTTGGAAAGGATACTTATGTTATGAATTGCAAATTATCGTTATGTAGGGGTGAAACACTCCATCATCTTCTTCCAATGGGCAAAGTTTGACCCTTTGAACTTCGGTGGTCCGGTGGATGATCTTCCTTCATCGAACCATCCATTATTCCGAGCCATCCGATCTTTATACTTTGGATGATGAGATCCTGTTGAAATGCTAGGCTCGATACCAATTGAAGGTTTGCTCGTGGAGAGTCTAAGTCATCCTAGGGGGATGAATAGGGTGATGGAGAAAATTAAACGATTTTTGCAAGAAATTAGCTAAACAGACAGATTCCGAGTCTAGATTGGACTTAGAAAAGTGATAACACGGATTTACATGGAAACCCTCCCGGGGCGGAAAACTACGGACAGTGCTAATCTAAGCACCAAGTCAAATTTACTATTTTGAATCCACAAAATATAAGGATCGACTCTAGCAAAATTGCTCCTTAAACAATTCCTTACAATGTTTTCCTAGACTCAAAATTTCCCTTCTATCTAATCTAATACTTCCTAACCGAGGTAACCTTTACAATCGGGGACAATTGAGCTGAGCTAACCCTTACGGCTCAGTCAAGGGACCTTATTCGAAACTAAGAAAAGAGGGTGAGTGATTACAAAACTTTCTTTACAACTTAGAAAATATTAAATACGAGACTTGGAGTTGTAATTAGAAGATTGAATAATAAATTCAGCTCAAGCAATGTGTTTTGCAATATGTTCAGCAAGCTATTCAAGCAATCTTCTAGTCTTGTGCGGTGGCTTCTATTTATATCCAACCAGGAAGAGTGACTGTTGAGTCTTGGCTCCGGACGAAGTCTTCACTAGCCGTTGTAACGGCTCTTTCCGAGCCACTCGAAAAGATCCGTTGGGATGTGAACACTGTGCAATGGCTCTTGGCTCCAAAAGATAGTCCAATCACTTAGTGGTGACTGAAAGTTGTGGTGGAAACAACCGTTAAGCCTAGAGTTGGATTTTTCCAGTTTGGAAACAGACAACCCCGACACGGTGTCCGAGCGATGTCCGAAGTAGATAAACCTTGTCTACTGGTGGTTAACAACTAGAAGCCGGTTGCTTTTGTATTTCAAAACTAAGTTAGACTCGTTTGAATAACCTACAAAAGAAAACCACATTGGTTCTCAAAGTATAAAATACTTTGGTCTAAGATTAGGCATAGATAATAATTGAATTAGCACAATTAAAAGCTTAATTATCTCTGGCCTAGAAGAATGGAATTTTCCGAGTCTAATATTCAATATACTCAAATTCCATCCGAGTCAATCCTAAGGATGATCAAGTAGAGAGAATAAAATATCGAGTATAACAACTTGATCTGGTCAAATAATTCTCAAAGAAATAAACTGACTTAGAATAATGAATTAACGTTGTAATTCTCTTTGCGTTGAAATACACAGATCAATGCTCAAAATGAAAGAGTTAAAGAAATTATTTGAGCATGCGATAGTTCTCGAGTGACGTCCGAATGACTCGAAACATTAGTGTAGGAGATATGCAATGAGGTGCTTTCGAGTCGGTCGTAACGGAATAAAAACTTAGACAAGAGTTTTTATAGTGCTCGGAATGACTTGAAATCAAAACTTGAGAGAGATGGGATTTATACCTAAGTCTTCATGTAATACTCGGAATGACTTAGATTTAGAAACCGAGTCTTCAAACGTTTTTATTCAATTAGAAAATTGAATACTTGTTTGATGTTTGAAATGACCTTTATTAAATTAGAGAATTGAATAATGGTTTGCGAAATGAGTTTGACCTTGAAAATCCAAAAGTTGAAAGATGACTAAAACCGTGTTTCGATTTGGTTCGATTCCTTTAGTAACTGTTTGAAAATATGAGAATTAATTATTCGAGAAATGTGTGAAGCACATGAGGGTTTTGAACTTGAGTTGGAAACAAGGATTGGAAGATATAATACGATTGAGGGACTATACGATTGAGAGACTGTGCTATTAACTCGCTAATATCCAATCGTTTGTATGTATGCATAGAGAGTATAAATGTTATGATTTTTGGGATAAGATTACTCAATGAGATTGTGGTTTGCTCACCCCATATCTTTTTGGAGTTGCAGGTGCTCCTTAAGGTGAATGGCCTCGTATCTTTAGTCTGCCTTGGATTTATGTGCATAATGCCATTGTTGAATAACACAAGTTGCCGATATGTGTATCCTATAAGCTTCTATTGGTTATAACTTGTAATTAAGTTCATATAGTTATATAAGTGTGTCCTAGGCCAAGTAGATTGTTTTAAGTTTTAATGCATATTGGTTGGACTCCGAGCATATGACCGTTGAGTTGTGTACTCCGAGCGTGTGGATCGTTGAGTTATATTGTGGTTTTTATGCGGGGTTTTAAGGTTTTAAGCCTAGGGGACATGCCATATTACAAACCGAGCTCTGCCGCAATTTTTAGAAAATTTCAATTAAAAATGAAAGGTACCTTTATTACCTTTAAAATGGAATTAGAAAACCAAAGCGAGACCTTAAATAGCCTTGGGAGTTCCTTTTGAGGAACTACGGCGATGTAATACTTCTAGGCTGGGTTTCGAGGTGTTACAAAGTGAGAAAGGTTAGTTTGTTTACGTGTTACAGGTGATTCAGAAATGAAAGGGTCACTGGTATCCGGAAAATGATTGTTCATGCCATATGTCGGGAGATTCAAGACTCTTCTCGAGCTAGAAGACTTAAAGGGAGGAAAAGTCACATTTAGATATGACAACAAAGGAAAGACAGTTGGAATTGGCAAGATTGGTCAAGGAAACAACTCGATCAATCCAGTCTACCTTGTCAAAGGGCTTAAGTACAATCTCCTTAGCATATCTCAGCTATGTGACAAAGGCCAAGAGGTAAGGTTCACTCGGACCAAGCTGCTACATTTCGATGCAGTCACCAAAGAGACAAAGCTCTCGGGTTTGAGGCCGAGTAACACTTCGCTATTCCTCTTTCGATTCTAGTCAAAATTTATCTTGCTTAAAAGCATCTTTAAATGATGATTCATAGACATGGCATCATAGACTAGGTCATATTAGTATGCATACTATCAAGAAACTTGCATATCATGGATTAGTTAGAGGTTTGCTTAAATGTTCATTTAAGAAAGATAAAATCTATGAAGCATACACAAAAGAAAAGCAAGTCGGATCATCTTTCAAGCCACTCAAAACTGTGTCTACATCCAAAGTGCTTCAATTGGTTCATATGGATTTGTATGGTGAAATTCTTGTTAAAAGCTTAGGAGGTAAATCATATGTGCTAGTTATTATTGATGATTATTCACGATTTACCCGGGTGTGTTTTCCGAGGAACAAGAATGAAGCCTTCAAAGAGTTCTCTAAGATTTGCAGGAAAATTGAAGTCCAGTCTAAGACTCAGATTAGAAGAATTCGAATTGACCATGGAAGGGAGTTCGATTACTCGGAATTTGCAGATTTCGTGACAAGAATGGCATCTCCCACAACTTCTTTACACCAAGAACTCCTCAACAGAATGGAGTAGTGGAGAGAAAGAACAAAACTCTTGAAGAAATAGGAAGGACCATGATGATTGAAAATGATCTACCTTACTATTTCGGGTTGAGGTAGTCAACACAAGCAAATTATACACTTAACAAATGCCTTATCGGACCTATCCTGAAGAAGACACCATACGAACCGTATAAGGGAAAGAAACCCAAGCATCTCCTACTTGCGACCATTCGGATGTAAAGGCTTTGTGCACAACAATCGTAAGGAACATCTCGACTAAGTTTGATGCTAGATCAGATGAAGGTATATTTTTGGGTTACTCATCTAATAGTAAAGTTTATAGAATTTTAACCAAAGGACTAACAAAGTGAAAGAAAGTATCCACATTGTCTTTGATGAGATTGATATTCGCAAGATAAGTGAATCCACTTTCTTAGATCTCAAGCTTAACAGAAATGAAGATGACATTGCTGAAGCTAAGCTCAAAAAGAGTCAAAATAGAAGAATTGAGACAACTCGGAATGAAGCAACTTAGAATGAGCCAACTCAGAATGTTATGAATGAACAAAATCAAGAGCCAGCTCGAATCGTTGAAGAACAAGCCAATGTAGAGGCTCAACAAGAGCAACCAATCGAAGATTCAACCAACAAACTTGGTAACTTAGAGGACAGGTAGAGCTTTCAAATATGCATATAGTCACCCACCCGAGAATATACTTTCTAATATTAACAATGTTTTTCTTTGTGCAAGATTTCAAACTAATCCTAAGGAATCACATCTCACTGCGGTGAAGAGAATCTTCGAGATATCTTGCAGGGATTTAGAATCTTGGTCTATGGTTTTCAAAGGACTCAAAACCGACTCTCACCGGATACTCGGATGCCGACTATGCTGGATACAAGGTTGATAGAAATAGCACACCAAGAGCATGCCAATTTCTGGGTCAATAACTCAATCACTCCGTTGCTCTATCAACTGTTAAGGCTGAGTACATTGTAGGCTGGAGCATGTCTGTGCTCGGATTCTTTGGATTAAGCAATAGTTGAAGGATTTTGGTCTACCATTCACATCTATTCCAATCAAGTGTGACAACCATAGTGCAATAAGCATCACTAAGAATATAGTTCAAGCACTCAAAGTCAAAGCATATTAAGGTCGGTATCATTTTTGAGAGACCATTATGAGAAAGGTGGTATTGAACTTGAGTTTATTCCTACAAAATTTCAATTAGTTGATATTTTCACTAAGCCTCTAAGTGAAGATCATTTTTACTTTATTAGGAAAGAACTTGGCATGTTAAATGCATGATTATCTCGAGTGATTGCATGAATTGTTCTATTATGATTAATTATTACATGCCTTGAGTAGATAACAAATAGATCAGTTAACTCGGAATGA
The DNA here is from genome assembly GCA_021018815.1 of Talinum fruticosum. Lineage (NCBI taxonomy): Eukaryota > Viridiplantae > Streptophyta > Magnoliopsida > Caryophyllales > Talinaceae > Talinum > Talinum fruticosum. The sequence continues at coordinate 1,049,386 of JAITYX010000051.1, read as the reverse complement.
CACCGAGCTATAAGTTATAAATTTTCCGAGTGTGTTCTCGAGTCACTCAGTCACCTTATCGAGTCGGACTCAGATTATGAGCAAAATGGACATGAAAATTTTGGGATCATCTCTAAATAAATGGAGAATCTCATAAATGTTTTCAAAAATCCTTTCTTCTCTCTCTCGTCACGAGAACAGTCAGCAGAAACTAGCCATTGGAAGAAAGTAGATAAAAAACTAGCCATTACTATAAAGAGTGAGTAATTTTGGGATCATCCGATAACCGTTGCTCGAGTAATCGAGTCGAAAGTTTGTTGGAAGCTTTTTCTCGCTATAAATATCAACGCTTCACTTTCTTTCTTCTACTTTACCTACTTATTGCTTTCTCTCTCGCTCGCTTTGCTCTCAAACTCGCTTACTCTTGCACTCATATTCTCTGTTTTTGAACCTTCGTGTTCTCTACTCGCTCTCTCGTTTCTCTTAAATAATCTCTACTCTCTAAGCATGCCTAAGAGAGGATTTGTTGTAGAAGGAGGTTCAACCACCAAGAAGGACAGAACCAAGTCTACTCGTGTTGAGGCTGCATAAAAAGGCAAAGAGCTTGCCTCGGAAGACCCAAAGTGTAACGTCGCCTAATACTTCATTCCGGACGATAAGTTCTTTCCCAAAACCTCCTTCTCCTGGTTAAAACACATCACCAAAATCGGTATGTACAATTATCTTTGTTTCGTGAGTATGTCTACTCGGACCTTATGTTTGAGTTCTACACTCACATGACGACCAACGAGGGCGTCATCACTTCTCTTGTTCAAGGTAAGACCATTCGAACCAATCTTTCCTTACTTCACAAACTTTTTAATGTGAAGACCCTCTTTCTCAACTCCAATCCAATTCCTTTCTCTGAAGTATCCGATGACTTCTTTGAAAAATACGCTAAAGAGCCTCCTCATTCGAGAAAAAGCTGTTATGTGACTTAGATGACCTCAAAAGCTAGGCTTCGTGTTTTATTCCGATGAGGATATTCTTCTGTTATTACCCGTCCAAAGAGAACCCCAACTCTAAAGTTCTAAAGGTTCTCTATGACATTCTCGAGGCCTACGAAGTAGATCTCTTTCTATTCATCTTGGAGCGAGATAGCCTTTGTTCTTACCGACTCTAAGAAGACTCTATATCCTTTCGGAGCTTTTCTCATTACTTGTTTTTAATCGGTTTGGGGTCCCTCTTCCTTCCGGCCCTCAATCTGTCTTGGAGCCTGCCGTTTGTCTTGACATGAGTGAACTTCTTAGTCTAGGATACCGAGTAAGTCAAGCCTCGGTGTCCGGGTTCACTCATCCGAGTTACCACCACCTCCTCCTCCCAAAAGTGGTATTCCTTTACGTGGTCCTAAGCATCATCCTTTGGGCTGCAAAATAAGGAAGTCTACCGCAATTAAGTATCGTCGAAATCCGAGATCTATAAGGTTAGAATGCCTCAACTAGGAGTCCGACACATCTTCTCTCGCTCCGGACCACGTTCTACACCAATGTGACATACTTTGGTGCATACAACACCGGTTCAAGTATATTTTTCGTCATAGGATAGTACCTAAGAAGAATTCCCTCCATGGATGGAACACTAGAACATCTCCTCTCCTTGCCTTGCTTAATGAAACCTCAGCCAAAATGGAAGCCCGGATTCGAGCTCGGGATAAGAAAATAGAGTTCATATCAAACACTCTTAAAGCTATCCTAAAAGCAATTGAGGATAGTAAGAAAGATAAGGAAGAAAAACGATTAAGAGGAGGAGGTCCTCCACCTCCACTTAGTCAATTTCCTCCAGCAGTCCCAAGCATGAATCCAAGCTTGCCCACGTATAGATCGAGATAAAACAAATGTTAAGGAGTCATCCATATTCAGTAATCACTACTTTGACCATAAGTGATTCACTTTAATCTCAAAAGGAAAACTACCCCTAAGTTCACCATGCCGGATATCAAGTTTCAAGCTTCCGAGAATCCCCATCATCATGTTCACAACTTTTTATGAGCAATGACTCTTAAGAACATACTAGAAAAGACACTTACCACATCATCTTCCCATGGACTTTCGATCATCGGCAATGAAGTGGTATAATGTGGTTGGCCCATGCAAGGTCACCAATTGGACTGATTTGTGTAAGGAGTTCTTACACCAATACTCCTATTACAGTGATACGAGTTGTCATACTTATAGACTTGGATTTGACCAAGCAAGGTGAAAAAGAGAGCTTTATAGACTTTCTCAATCGATAGAGGGCAAAGGTCTGCTCATATAGTAGATCGACCTTCCGAAAAGGATCAAGTCGGGATAATCGTGAAGAACCTTCACCTGCCTACAATCAACATCTTAAATTTCTACTATTCATGACTTTCTCAGCCTTTAGAGATGCTAACATGCCGATAGAAGAAGAGTCTGTCTACCACGACCACAAAAGTTGTGACTAGGTATAGAGATAACTATCAGTCTAAAGATAAGAAAACCTCTAACCAAGGCAATACTAGCAGAGGTGTAGATGTCAATGTCTTTAACAGGTATAATGACTACACTCTAATTGATATCACATACACTCAAGCCCTTGATCGCCTATTGGCTAAAGGAAAAATAAAATTGCCACCTATAAGAGTAGAATCGAAACAACGAAAATAGTCAAAAAATTGGGATGTAGGAAAATTATACAAATATCATCGTGCACAAGGACATGACACCGAGCAATGTTGGACATTCAAGAACAAGCTGGAGAATATGTTCCGCAATGGTCAACTCCTTCTCCCTAAGGCCGCTCGAAACCGAGTAACAACAAAAATTCTTTCGATAATACCTTAACTATATTCTCTCGAACCCATTCTAGGTTAGTGGGACTCAGCTGTCTTCATTCAAGACATCAATGAGTCCAATCCACTTCTCGGCTTGCCGCCTTTAGACCGAGAAGTCCATGGATTATGGGTAAGTGATGAAGAAGACATGTACGAAACCAAAGACAATAGTGACAACGACGACGACTTCCGGGCACACCACCCTTAGAAGAAGAAGAATTTTGAGGTGAACCAAAGAGTCTAGAAATCCGATTCGTTACTAGATCTAGACGGCATGATGCACCTATGGGTCCACAATAGACTCGGGAAGCCTCGAAAGAACCTAAAGCCTCTAAGGAAGAAGACCTAAACCTAAAACAACTTTAAAAACCTAAAGCTTATATCTCTAGATGGAAACTCATATCTACTTCTCAAAAACATAGGCGAGGCCTTAATCGACGCACTTAGCGAAATTGAGGTCTCTCTTGAAACCACACCCGAGGAAGTAGTAGGATTGGGCAACAAGTGGCGACAGAACAATTACCTTCGATGAAAAAGATATCCTCGACGAAGGCATTGCATACAACAATGCCCTTTATTTAATCAGTAACTTGCATTAACAAGTTCATTCCCCTAACCTTGTTAGACAACAGATCTGCTGTGAATGTTTGTCGTTGGAGAACCGCCAAAGGTTAGGTATTAGAGAGCAACAACTCTCTAAACAGACTGTTCATCTATTAATGTGGGGCCAGTAGTGAAGAACATTGATAATTCTAAAAACACAGTCTTGGGAATGATGACCTTACCAATGAATGTGGGGCCAAGTAGTGAAGAACTTTCAAGTCTTAGACATTCCCGCTACCTTGAATCCCCTTCTACGACATCCTTGGTTACATGACCATTAAGGAATGCCCTCTACACTGCACCAGAAAGTTAAATGATCATCAAAGGTGAAGTTATAATCATCAACGGGACAATCTCTTTGCTACCATCACCTCCAAAGAATCGGTCGTCGAAATTGAACACGATACTAATTACAAAGAGCTTTATGGGTTTGAGACTATCGCCGCTCTAGACAAGGATGAAGCACCTCTTAACTTCAATCCTTATGGCAGCCCTAGTGTTCACTCGATGCTTAGGAAGAAGGGGTATTTTCCAGGCCTAGCTGCGAGCGAATGGGCATACCACCCTATTTTTCCACCTGTTGAACCCACCCACAACTATAAATTTGGGCTAGACTATCAACCTATTGCTAAAGAAATATCCCAAGCCAAATGGGAAGTTCAAACCAGGAGGATTGCATCGTACACAATCCGTTCCATCAAGCCCTTTCCTTATACTCTAAATGGGCAGCTTCTGAAAGAAGGGGATGCCTTCCCCTATTATGGTTTTCATGAGCCACATTGGCTCAAAGACAAGGGAGTAATATCCTCGGTCTACTTTTTGGACATGAGAAAAACCTAGAGGGGAATTCGGTCTCGTATTGTCTCAAGTCATATCGCACCTGCAGTTTGATTTGTCCAGATTTATCACCGACATTGACATCGAAGAGTCCAAGCATATTACTTGGATTGATATTGAGGAGGGTCAAGAATTTGCTTGTTAGTTTAGGAGAGCATCTTATTCCCGAGTCTAGGACTAGGGCTTTTATTTTTGTTCCTGTTGCTTCTAGTTCATCTTCCAAGTGTTGTTGTTTTTAATTCCGCTATTTCTGCTTCCAAGTTTGATGTACTCATTTCCTAATTCAATATGATAAACCTTTCAGCTTACTCCTTCCTTCTCCTATTTTTAATTGTTTTGCCTCTAATGATGAACAAGAAATCCCTAAATAATTAATAAAAGCTATAGAAGATTATGAAAATCACTCACCAATAATAGAGGAAACAATAACAATTAATCGAGGATCATTCGATCAACCCCAACAGGTCAAAATTGGGAAAACACTAAATCTAGAAGAGTAGAAGTAATTTACTTCGCTCCTTACATAATTTATAGATATCTTTGCATGGTCTTACAAAGACATGCCGGGATATATCCAAGTATAGCAAAACATAGAATGCCACTTTACGAAGATGCCAAGCTAGTTAAAAAGAAGCTTAGGAGGATGAAACCCCGAATGGACATTGAAGATTTAAGAAGAGGTCCAAAAGCGGTTAGAAGCGGGGTTCATCAAGGTAGTCCACCATCCTCGGTTGGTAGCAAACATAGTATTGGTTCGAAGAAAGACGGCAGGGTTCGGATGTGTGTAGACTTTAGAGATTTAAACAAGGCAAGCCTTAAAGATGATTTCCCGTTGCCCCATATTGACATCCTTGTAGATAACACGACATGACACACCTTGCTCTCGTTTATGGATGGCTATGTTAGGTACAATCAAGTGAAAATGGTTGAGGAAGACATGGATAAGATGACTTTCATCACTCAATGGGGGTGTACTATTATGTGGTGATACCATTTGGGCTAAAAAACATAGGAGCTACATACGAGAGGACGAGCTGCAACACTATTGCACGACATGATCCACAAAGAAGCTGAGGTCTATGTGGATGACATGATCATTAAGTCCAAGGATAAGGCAGGGCACTTACCCAGCCTTAGAAAATTCCTCAAAAGATTGAGAAAGTATAGCATGGGCTTATTCCCCAAAAGTATGCCTTTGGAGTAACCTCAAGCAAACTCGTTATGCTATGTTGTTAGTATTAGAGGAATCATAGTTGATCCATCCAAGATCAAAGCTATCCAGGAGATTCCATCGCCAAAGAAAGAGAAGGAGATACGAGGTTGCTTAGGACATTTACAAGTACATTAGTCATTTCATATCAAAACTAATTATGGTATGTAAACCCATTTTTAAGAAACGGTCCGAGCCTATTTGGGATAATGAGTGCGAAAAAGCATTCAAGAAAGTTAAAGAATATCTTGCCAACCCTCAAGTCTTAGTTCCACCCCAACTAGGGAAACCTTTATGTTTATACCCCTTTACAACTACAACCGCGATGGGAGCCATGCTAGCTCAACGGATGAAAAGGAAGAGTATGCGGTATATTATTTAAGCAAGAAATTCTTAGATTATGAGACTAGATACACACCATTGGAGAAGACATCGTTGGCATTAGTCTAGGCTACCAAGAAGCTCGGGCACAACATGTTGTCCTACACGGTACGTGTGGTAGCACCGATGGATCTTATTAAATACATCCTTGAGCAACCGACCATTAGCAGTAAGACAGACTAGATGGGCCGTCATGCTATCCGAATTCAAACTCAAATATGTCCCTCGAAAGCGATTAAAGGAAGGTTAGTATCGGAATTCCTGGCCGATCTACCTATAGCCGAATCGCAATCCGAACACCTCGACTTTCTAGACGAAAATATCTTACAAGTGGAGGTAGACGTGTGAACAATGTGCTTTGACAAGCACTTCCAATCGAAGCGCTTTGGAGTAGGGATCCTTCTAGTTTCACCTGAGGGAAGATATATTCCCATTTTAGTCAAGTTGGATTTTGAGGTCACCAACAACATCGCAGAATATGAAGCATGCATCATCGGACTTTAAGTTGCCATAAAGATCGAAGCCAAGAGCATCAAGGTTTTTGGTGACTCCAGTCTTATCATTAATCAAATCTCATAGAAATGGAAGGTACGGAGTGAAGCCTTGGTAGCCTACCGGACACATTTGATTGAATCATCAAAACCCTTTGAAAGGATTTCATATACCTACCTTCTTAGGGATGACAACCAATTCGTGAATGCTTTAGCTAAATTAGAATCCATGATTAATATCCCTAGCAGCTTTCTTTTAATGCCCATTCATATAGAACGACAGATTTAGCTTCGTGCATGTATACACACTCGAAGTGTCTAGTACCGACCAAACCAGCTTGGTATCATGACATCTATCAGTATTTGGATAAATAAGAATATCCATTGGACTAGAGCTCAACAAGCCATCAGGATGCTAGTAGCTCAATTTTTCATCGACCAAGTACAACTATAGAAGAAAACTAATGCAGACAATTAGCTTACTTTGTGTCAACCAATGCGAGCGAGCTCATCATGGATAAAATATGGACCCCATATGAATGGAAGGATGTTGGTTCAGAAAATTTAGAGGTTAGGATACTACCTGGTCGACCATGGCAGCAACTTACCTTGAATTTGTTAAGAAATGCCACAAGTGTCGGTATATGCAAATCTACAACACCAGCCTACCATCATTTCTCACGACACTTGCATTACCCTGGCTATTATCGGTCCAGGGAATTGATATCATTGGCAAAGTGACTCCTAAATGCGGTCATGAATTCGTGTTAATAGCAACTGAATACTTTACTAAGTGTGTTGAAGTAGCCTCCTACGCAACCTTGACATCCAAGCGGTAGCCAAGTTCATCACTCGGAACATTATTTGTCGATATGGGGTACCCCATGAACCGATCGAGTAACCATGGTAGTCTCTTCAATAAGGAAGTAGCAGACCTATTAGAAAAGTGCAAGATCAAGCACCACAAATCTTCTCCTTATTGCCCTCAAACCAACGGAGTAGTTGAAGCTGCCAACAAAAAATTCACAAAATAGTGGAGAAGATGGTTGTTAGCTATAAAGATTGGCCCGGCAAGTTTCCCTTTGCTTTAAGGGGCTACTTGGACCTCGATTAAGACCTCCACAGGAGCAACACCCTACTCCCTAGTGTATGGCATGGAAGCAGTTCTTCCAATAGAGATTGACATTCCCTCATTGTGAATCATTGTAGAGAGTCGATTCCCAAAGCGAGAATAGGCTAAGGCACTCTACGAAGAGTTAGTGTTGTCTGGAAGAAAGACGATTAAAGCCTTACATAATGTCCAAATATACCAGGCACATATATCAAGGGCATTTAACAAGAAAGTAAAGCCTTGTAATCTGTTGGTGGGAGATTTGGTCCTAAAGGAGATTAGAGCACCGATTCAGGATACTCGAGGAAAGTTTAGGCTCAATTGACAGGGCCCATTTGTACTTAGTCAAATATTGTAGGGAGGAGCAATAAAATTGACTGATTTGGATGGTGAAGAGATATTTCAGTATACAAACTTGGATTAGCTAAAGAAATATTATGTTTAGCATGTCACTAAATAGATGGCCAACTGGCCAAGCCCAGCCTCAACCTGAAGGTTTGCTCTTGGAGAGTCTTAGTCACCCTAGGGGGGTGAATAGGGTGATAAGGAGATTTTAACAAACTCGAAAGATTTTTGCTTGAAAAGAATAATCAAGACAATCCGAGTCTAGATTAAACTTAGAAAAGTGTGAACTTAGATATACGTGGAAACCCTCCTGGGACAGAAAACCACGGCCAGTGCTACTCCAAGCACCAAGTCAAATCCACTATTTTGAATCCATAAAATACAGCGAGAATGACTCAACCAGAATTGCTCCCTTAAATAATTCTTTACAGAGTTTTCCTAGACTCGAAATTCCCTTATCCGATCTAGTACTTTCTAAATGAGATAACCTTTACAGCTAGGGACAATCGAGCTGAGTTAACCTCTACGACTCAGTCAAGGGACCTTACTCGGAAAGTAAGAAAGAGTATGTAACCGATTACAAGACTTTACAACTCGGAAAGTATGAATTACAAGCTGGGAGTTGTAAATAGAAGATTGAGTATGAATACAATGACTTTTACTTAAGTAATGTGTATTGACAATATATCCAGCCTTCTTCAAGTCTTGAGAGTTGGCTTCTATTTATAGATGATAAAGCAGATTAGTCGTTGTGACGAATTTCCGAACGAAGTCCTTTGTGACCGTTGTAACGATTCTTCTAAGTTACTTAGAAAGGATCCGTTGAGATGTGAATGTTGTGCAACAGCTCTTGACTCCTAAGGATGCTCCAATCAGCTGGTGGTGTCCGAAAAGTAAGGTGGAAACCATCGTTGAGCTTCGCGTTGAAGTTTTCCAGCTTTGGAAACAGACAATCTCGGCACGACCTTTGGGCCTTGTTCGAAGTAGAAAAGCCTTGTCTGCTGGTGATTGACATCTTGAAGCTGGCTTTTGTAATTAAAAAATGAGATAACCTCATTTGGATAACCTACAAAAGTAAATCGTTTTGGTTCTCAAAGTATAAAATACTTTGGTCCAAGATTAGGCGTAGATAATAATTTAATTAGGATAATTACGTTCATAATTATCTCAGGCCTAAAAGAATGGAATTTTCTGAGTCCAATATTCATTATACTCAAATTCCATCGGAGTCAATCTTAAGAGAGATCAAGTTATAAAAGTGAAAACATCGGAGTATAAGTACTTGATCTAGACAAATAATTCTCAAACAAATATGTTGACTTAGAAAGTTGAATTAACGCCGTAATTCACTTTACTTCAAGATATGCAGCCGAACTCAAATATGAAGTGTTAGAGAGATTATTTGAACATGCGATAAGTCTCGAGTGGTGTTTGAGTGACTCGAAACTTCTATGTGAGATGATAGATAAAAAGGAGTTTTCCGAGTCGATCGGAATCGAATGAAAACATATGAAATAGTTTCTATAATACTCGGAATGACTTGTAATCAAAACATAGGAGGGAAGAGGTTTGTACCTCTCTTTGGTAGTACTCGAGAATGGTCTAGTTTCCGAGTCCGAGTCTTCAATCTCCCTCTTTTTAATGAAAGGCATTCCATACTTAAACCGAAACTTTGTTAGTGAAAGAATCATGAGTTTTCATTCGACTTAGTGAAATATCATAGAAAAATAGAGTAATGAGTGAAGTGTTTCAAAGTTAGAATATTTCTGCAGATAACTCATATGGTAAAGAGTGGTGGGTAATTATATCGGAATAAGATAGAGAAACAAGTAGATATATCGGAGCAAAACTAAATGAGAAATTTAAACTCGTAAAGAGTTATACTTAGAAATCAATATGCTCGAAATTAGAAACTTCATTCATATATATACATAAAAACAATAGAACAAAATACATATAAGAGAGAGGGTGAGAAAACTCCCCTAAACAAGGCAACAAATTTTCTAGTGTATTCTCCCCTTGCCTTTCAGCAAAAATAAAAAAATGGGGAAGAATGTATCAAGTTGATATAATTCGATGTCCGGACAAAAAAATAAAATGGGGAAGGATTTTAGAGGGGTTAGAAGGACCCTCTTGGCTTTTTGTTCTAGGCTTCTTAGTTGTAGAACATGGGAAATCTGGAGCGGAACCTTTTTAGGCATGGTTGAGAAGTTGTGAGAAGAAGATGAGCAAACCCGAAGAAACGAGAGAGAGAGAGATACTGAGAGTGCTTGAGAGCTTAGATTACAAGAGTGAGTATGCGAGAGTTTAGGTTAGCAGAGAGTAAAGTAGCGAAATGAAGGAAAATGGATGCTATTTATAGCATAAAGAATGTCCTTTAGTATCCGTTCCGACCCAAACTTCCAACGGTCGCCTCGGACCGGTGTGTCCGTGCTGCTCTCCAACGGTTAGAATTTCGATGTCTGTCTCCCAACGGTTAGCTCACTAATCGATGCGCGCGGTAGAGAGGGAGAAAAGGAGAAATTTTAAAAGAAATTTATGAAATTCTCCACTAATCTAGAGATAATTTCGAAGTTTAAAGTCCAATTTTCACGAAACCGAGTCCGACTCAAGTAAAGTTTCGAGTAACTTAGAAAGCGTAAATAGATAATAGATTCTAGCTCAATATCATTGGGTCAACTGAACTAATTGTTATTAAGACACGAAAAAGAACATGTAACACACAATCATGCAAGATAATTTCACTTAGAAGAACACATAATCATGCTTTAATCATGCCAAGTTCATTCGTAATGAAACAAAACTGATTCTCACTAAGTGGCTTAGTAAAGATAGCAGACTAATTGAAATTTTGTAGGAATGAATTCAAGTTCAATATCACCTTTCTTAGAATGGTCTCTTAGAAAATGATACCCGACCTCAATATGCTTTGTCTTTGAGTGCTCGAACTCGGATTCTTAGTGATGCTGATTGCACTCGATTGTTACACTTGATTGGAATTGATTTGAATGAAAGTCCAAGGTCTTTCAAGTGTTGCTTGATCCATAGAATCCGAGCAGCTGCAATGTACTCAGCTTCAGTAGTTGATAGAGCAACCGAGTTCCGCTTCTTTGAGTGCCAAGATATAAGGGATTGACCCAGAACCGGCATGCTCCTTAGGTGCTCTTTCTATCAACCTTATATCCAGCATATTCGGAATCCGAGTATCTAGTAAGGGTAAGTTCCGAGCGTCTTGAAAACCATAGACCTAGATTCCGAGTCCCTGCAAGATATCTAAAAATTCTCTTCACCGTAGTGAGATGTGATTCTTTTGGATTAATTTAGAATCTTGCACATAGACATACACTAAACATAATGTCCGGCCTACTTGGTGTAAGATATATCGGAGATCTAATCATACCTCGATAGAGTTTCGATCTATCGCTTTACCTTTTTCGTCCGAGTCCAGTTTTATGTTGTTACTTATTGGTGTTGCTGCTAGTTTTGCATCTTGAAGCTTGTACTTCTTCAAGCAACTCCTTAGTATACTTAGATTGATGGGCATAGATGCCATCTTTATCTTGTTTGATTTGTAAACCAAGAAAGATCATGCTCATTTGGAATTCTGTCTCATTAACTCGAAAAATCTTGACATAGATTTTCATTAGTAGCTCCAAAAATTATATCATCAACATAGATCTAAACAATGAGAAAGCCGTTCTTGGTTTTTATGAAAAGAGTTTTGTCAATCTGACCTCTTTTAAAATCATTTTCAACCAAGAAACTGCTCAATCGTTCATAACAAGCTCCGGGAGCTTGTTTAAGACCATAGAGATCCTTTTGCAATTTGAAAACGTGATTTGGAAATTCTGAGTTTTCAAATCCAGGGATTGCTCAACATAAACTTCCTCTTGAATGAAACCATTCAGAGAAGCACATTTGACATCCATTTGATACAATTTAATATATATGCTAGATGCAAATGCCAATAGGATTCTAATTGATTCAATCCTAGCAACCGGTGCAAAGGTTTCCCCACAATCAATTCCTTCTTCTTGATTGTAACCCCGAGTCACAAGTCTAGCCTTTTTCCGACTACCAACCCATCCTTATCTAATTTGTTCTTGAAAACCCATTTGGTTCCTATGACTGGGTGGTCGAAGGTCGTTTGGTCAAAGTCCGGACTTGGTGTCTTTCGAATTGATTAAGTTCCTCTTGCATGGCCTTTACCCATTCAGGTTCATTTAGGGCCTCTAGTGAATTTCTGGGTTCGATTAATGATATGAATGTAGTGAATGCACATAGATTTTGCAAGGAAGAGCGATTCGACCCAATTGTTGATGTCGGACAAGATGTTTTTGAGTGGGTGGCTCGAAGCATATTTGAATGCTTTACCTGTTCTCTAGTTCACCAGATTTGAGGGTTGAACTGGTTGATCTTTAGTGATCCGATCCGATTGAGCTTGCTCATCTATTTGACCTTCAAGCATTCCGAGCTGGCCGAGGAGCTGGTTCGATCCGAGTCATGATATTTTGAGCCGCCTCATTCTGAGCTACTTTCTTTTGACTCTATTTGAGCTCGGCTTCGGTAAGACCGTCTTCATCTAGACCGAGTTTCAAATCCGAGAACGTTGACTCACTTGGTTTTCCCGATCAAACTCATTAAACACAACGTGGATACTTTCTTTCACTTTGTTAGTTCTTTTTATTGAAAATGCGATATGCTTTACTATGAGATGAATAACCAAGAAAGATACCTTCATTTGACCGAACATCAAACTTGGTTAGGTGATCCTTACCATTATTGTGAACATAGCACTTACATCCGAAGGGTTTAAAGTATGAGATGTTTGGTTTCTTTCCCTTATAGAGTTCATACAGAGTTTTCTTCAAAATGGGTCCGATGAGGCATCTATTCGAGTGTGTAGTTTGCTTGTGTTGACTGCCTCAGCCCTGAAATAGTAAGGCGGATCGTGTTTAATCATCATTGTACTCCCTATTTCTTCAAGAGTTCTGTTCTTTCTCTCAACTACCCCATTCCGTTAAGGAGTTCCGGATGCTTGAGAAGTTGTAGGAGTTGTCACTCTTGTCGCAGAACTCTGTAAATTCCGAGTAATTGAACTCTCTTCCATGGTTAGTTCGAATTCTTCGATTTGAGTCCGGGACTCCACTTGAATTTTTCTGCAAAGCTTGCGGAACTCTTTGAAGGCTTCAGTTTTGTGCTTAAGAAAACACACCCGGGTAAATCGTGAGTAGTCATCAACAACCACAAGTACATTATATTTTCCTTTGAGACTTTTACGAGGATTTCACCACACAAATCCATATGCAACATATCAAGCACTTTGGATGTGGAAACAGTTTTGAGAGATTTGAAAGAAGATCCGACTGTTTTCCTTTTGTTCATGCTTCACGATTTTATCTTTCTTAAAGGCACGATTAGGTAAACCTTTGACTAAACATGAGATGCAATCTTTTTGATAGTATGCATACTGACATGACCTAGTCTACGATGCCATGTCCAAGAATCATCATGCAGTGATGCATAAACAGGATAAATTCGACTTGGATAAGAAAGCGGAATAGTGTAGGTATTACTTAATCTCTTAGCCGAGAGCTTAGTCTCTTTGGTGGTTGTATTAGAAATATAGCAATTTGTCCGAGTGAACCTTACCTCTTGACCTTTGTCGCATAGTTGAGAGATGCTCGAGTAGATTGTACTTTAATCCTTTGACAAGATAGACTGGGCCGACCAGGTTGTCTCCTTTTCCAATCTTGGCTATTCGAACTATCTTGCCCTTACTCGTCATCTCTAAAAGTGACTTTGTCTCCTTTGTAATCTTCTAACTCGGAGAAGTGTCTTAAATCTCCCGACATGTGGCGTGAACATCCACTATCTAGGTACCAATGAGCTTTTGTCTTTTCCGAGTTACCTTATGAGGATTTGTCTCCTCAATGTTTGAGTTGTCGGAGATTGACTTAGATTTAGCTTCTGCGTCCGATAGTGGCATCGGACACTTTGAGTCATCTCGGTCTTTCATCTTCTTCGGATGAATCGTCATCACTCCATGTGGCCATCATAGCCTTCTTCTTCTTTCTGTCCGTTTTTCTTCTTAGACAGGTCTTTGATGATGTGATCTTCTCTGCCACATTCAAAACAACCAGAGTTCGTAGTTAAAGATAACTTTGAAGGGGAGGAGTGTTTACCTTTTCTGTCCTTCTTATCATTCTTGTAGAACTCTTCTCTTGGCCTTTTATCCCATTTCTTATGCTTCATCATTCTTTTGAAGCCTCGAGCAATGAGTGCCATGGGATCTTCTTCGAATCCGAGGAACTCGGATTTTCTCCTCTCGCTTTACGAGGCTTTCAATGCAATGTTCTTTTTGGTGCCGACCTCGACGTCCTCTTCTTCCGGATGGATTTCATGGGTAAGAAGCTTCCCAATCTGTTCGTCCGGCTTTAGTTGAGAAAGGTTCACGTGCTTCCTCGATGGCTGTCACCTTGGGACCCCATCTTCGCTTGGGTAGACTTCTTAGAATTTTTTTGCACATTTCTTCATAGGAAATCTTTCTACCCGGAGATTTGAGATTGTTGGTAATCTCGGTGAAGCGCATAAACATCCGAGTGATGTTTTCTTCGGCTCCATCATGAACAGCTCATATTTGTGAAGATATTGACTTATCTTCGCTTGTCTTACTTGGCTTGTTCCTTTATATGTGTTGACAAGAGTGTCCCACACATCTTTAGTCTGTGTCATAGGCTAAAACTATGGTGTATTCTTCCGAGTTGATGGCACACATTAGAATGTTCATTACTTTAAAGTTCTTTACGAACTTTCCTGCCTCTTCGAGTGGTGTACTCGAACTTTGCTTTATTCACAAGTCTTGTGTCTTCCATCTTCATTGGAATGTAATTGTCTTCTTGTATGGTATTCCGTACATCTTCATCGTGGTCCAACGAGAAAACATTCCATTAGCTTCTTCCAGAGTGCACGAAATTTGATCCTTTGAACTTAGGTGGTCTGCTGGAAGATTTTCCTTCATCGAACTCTCCATTGTTACGAGCCATCTGATCTTTAGACCTTTAAATTGTTATACCTTTAGATTGTTAGACCCTTTCGTAAGGCTAGGCTCTCATACCAATTGAAGGATTGCTCTTGGAAAGTCTTAGTTACCCTACAGGGGGTGAATAGGGTGGTTAGGAAATTTTAACAAACTCGGAAGATTTTCGCTTGAAAAGAATAATCAAGACATTCCGAATCTAGATTGGACTCAGAAAAGTGTGAACTTAGATGTACGTAGAAACCCTTCCAGGGCAGAAAACCACGGCCGGTGCTACTCCAAGCACCAAGTCAAATCCACTATTTTGAATCCACAAAATACAGCAGACTAACTCAACCAGAATTGCTCCCTTAAACAATTCTTTACGAGTTTTCCTAGACTCGAGACATTCCCTTATCCGATCTAGTACTTCGTAATCGAGATAACCTTTACAGATAGGACAACCGAGCTGAGTTAACCCTTACAGCTCAGTCAAGGGACCTTACTCGGAAAGTAAGAAAGAGTATGT
This sequence comes from Talinum fruticosum, assembly GCA_021018815.1. NCBI lineage: Eukaryota > Viridiplantae > Streptophyta > Magnoliopsida > Caryophyllales > Talinaceae > Talinum > Talinum fruticosum. The sequence goes on along the minus strand of JAITYX010000051.1, from coordinate 1,034,049 downwards.
AACCGATTACAAGACTTTAAAACTCGGAAAGTATGAATTACAAGTCGGGAGTTGTAAATAGAAGATTGAGTATGAATACAATGACTTTTGCTTAAATAATGTGTATTGACAATATATCCAGCCTTCTTGAAGTCTTGAGAGTTAGCTTCTATTTATAGATGACCAAACAGATTAGCCGTTGTGACTAATTTCCGAATAGAAGTGCTTTGTGATCATTGTAACGGTTCTTTTGAATTGCTCGAAAGGATCCGTTGAGATGTTAACGTTGTGCAATGGCTCTTGACTCCTAAGGATGCTCCAATCAGCTGGTGGTGTCTTAAAAGTAAGGTGGAAACCACCGTGGAGCTTCGCGTTGAAGTTTTCCAGTTTTGGAAACGAGATAATCTTGACACGGCCTCCGGGCCTTGTTCGAAGTAGAAAAACCTTGTTTGCTTGGTGATTGAAAGCTTGAAGCCGGCTACTTTTGTAATTCAAAAATGAGATAACCTCATTTGGATAACCTACAAAAGTAAATCATTTTGGTTCTCAAAGTATAAAATACTTTGGTCCAAGATTAGGCGTAGATAATAATTTAATTAGGATAATTAAGTTCATAATTTTCTCGAGCCTAGAAGAATGGAATTTTCCGAGTCTAATATTCATTATATTCAAATTCATGAGAGTCGAGTCTTAAGAGAGATCAAGTTATAAGAGTGAAAACATCGAGTATAAGTACTTGATCTAGAAAAATAATTCTCAAATAAAAATGTTGACTTAGAAAGTTGAATTAATGTCTGTAATTCATGTTACTTCAAGATATGCGATCGGAACTCGGATATGAAGTGTTAGAGAGATTATTTGAACATGCGATAAATCTAAGTGGTCTCCGAGTGACTCGAAACATCAATGTGAGATGATAAATGAAAATGAGTTTTCCGAGTCGGTCGAATCGAATGAAAACATATGCAATAGTTTCTATAATACTCGGTATGACTTGTTATCAAAACATAGGAGGGAAGAGGTTTGTACCTCTCTTTGGTTGTACTCGGAATGGTCTAGTTTCCGAGTCTAAGTCTTCACAACCGGACAACGATGGGTTGGCCGGGATGGGTAATCTCCCTGCTCCTATTTTTGTAATTATATGTTTTGATGGTCCCATCGGATAGTCCGCCTATCTAATTAATTGTTATTTTATTTTGGGAGGTAGAACTAGACAGTCCGTTTGTTTAATTAATTCTTTAATTATTTTAATTAATTTTAAGGACGGTCCAATTAGGCCGTCCAATTTATTTACTCCTCTAGTTGAGCGATAAAAATATAAGCATAAAGGTGAGCATAAAACTTATTTTATATTTTTATTAATAAAAGGTAAGCCTACTACTTACCTAAATACATACCTAATAAAAGGGAAATTAAAACAAGTACACTACATGGAAAATAATTTGTTCTAAAGAGGTAAAACTAAACTTCTCGAATAATTAAGCCCTAGTCTATCTTCACTTTCTTTTTTCCTTCCGGATCACTAGACTCAACCACATCATCTTGGGTGTGTTTCTTTAGAGTTGGATGAGAAGAAAGAGGAACCAAACCTAGAACCTCACTAACTATTTAATAGCTACAAAGCCTTACGGAAGAGATAGCTTGCTGGCCGCCCAACACGCAGCCCTTGCTGCTGCCCCATCTTGGCTGGACAGCCGCTGCCTTCCTTCGCTGCCCACATCACAGCTCACACACGCCTATCCCTGGCTGCTCATCAACTCTTCTCTGCTCATCAAAATCCCAGCACACCACCTCTTGCTTGTCTCCACCGCCAGCCCTTAATCACCCACCATCTCATAGTCATCATCATCATCATCTAACCTCTTTATCATAATCATCATTATAATCCTCCTCATCACCATCTTGATCATCACCATGGCAAGGATTATTATGGTATTATTATTATTGTAATTTTTATTTTAAAAACTTTATTTTATTGTTAGTTTAATATTAAAGATGATATTTTTATTTCGTTTACGTAATTTAAATTATATTATGTTTGAGTTGTTTTTATACTTAGTATAATCTACTTGAAACCATGTTAAATTATTTATTTTGAAACAAAGTTTCGATCTTTATTATCTTATTGATTCCATCCATGATTCTATGATAATTTGATCTTAATGTTTATGATTTTATGTCTAATTAATTAGAGTGCACACTAATTAGTTTTGTATAAATTCATATAATAGTTTAAAGGGTTTGAGTACGTAATCGTTTGATCTTTTAGACATAAGTATCAACCTAGTTAATAATGGATGGCTCATACCCATCTCTTTTAATTAGGAAATTATCATAGATCCTTCTTAAATCAATTTGCTAGTAGATTGGTTATTAGGTGCTAGATGATATTTTTCTAATACTTAATGCTCTAATTTGATTAAATTCTAGTGCTAGTGCTAGGGTTATCAACATTAGTAGGGTTTATATTAGGGCTAGGCCTAAGTAAACTAATAATTAAGGAAAAAAGGGGAAGATCCGCTAGTGGTTGTCTTCTACAGTTTACCTCATGGGTAGATCAATTTGTGTGTTAATGATAAATAATAATTTTCATGGTGGATATAGATTATACTAAGTGTTTTTATAAATTTGATATCTTTGATAATTATTTGTTTTGCTTTTTAGTTATTTTCTTTAGTTTGTCAATTTTCATTTATAAATTAATAGTCTTTTATTATCAATTTCATTATCCCCCTAAAGATCAGTATTTTAGGTTAGTTTTAGTAATTTTATTATAATTTAATTTTGAGTCTTTATATATTTTAATTTTCAGATTATTTTTCTGTCAGTTTTTATTATTTTTGAGTCAGTTTGTTAGAAATTAGTTTAAAATATTTGCTTTTATTATTTTTCATGTTTTATCTTCTTTTAGGGTTTAGATAGAGTCCTAGTTTGATGTGATTAAATTTTAGAATTTTTGAAATTAATTTGATAATTTTTCAGATTTAATTCTTGAATTTAATTACTGCAGGTTTTTAGTTAAATAATTTCGTAAATTCGATTTTAAATTTTATTTTTATATTTTCAGGTTCTGGTTAGGTCTAGAAAATTAGTGTTAATATTCTAGGTAATTTTAGTATTTATTTTCGTAATTAATTTAGTGCAGAATTTTACTTATTTAATTATCTGTTTTAGAATTTGTTGATTTTCTGCTCTAGTTTTCTGTTTTAATTATTCTAAAAATATACAAAAAATATTTTTGGGATATTGTAGTTCTATTATTCTGTATAAACTATTTATTTAGTTGTTAGATAATTTTCTATGATTTTTAGTTATTGATGTTAATTTTTATTTTCTATTTTGTTTTTAAGAGTAGTAAATTGAATTAGATTTAAGCTTACATATTTATTATATCTTTCCTCGTGGATTCGATCCCTACTTTTGTATGCTATGTTGTTTATTATAAGCCTAAGTAGTGGTTTTATTTGTAGTTGTACGACAAGCTAACACGGTCGTTTAACGAGCCAGCTGGAAACCGCAAGTTAGGTCCATGTTTTTCCACTTTTCTTCTTCAATTATTAGTTTTTAGTTCTTGAATTTTAGGTTTAGTTTTTAGAAACCATATTTAGGTTCGTTTTTCAGTTTAGGTTTTTGTTTAGAGTAGTTGAATTGCTCTTGAAGATTTGATTTCGATTGTTGTTGATTGCTGAAACCGGAAATTCGTTATGCCGGTATAATTCTAAATTTTTGCATTTTGTTTTGATGCTCGTAAATTTCTGTTTTAGTTCGAATGTTGGTTCTTGCATTTAATGTGGTTGTGATTTGTTCGGTTGTTTATGGTTTAAGTATTCTAGTTCAAGTTCGTTGCTTTGTTTATGAACAATTACCATGTTAGTTGAATTTTGATTTTAGGTTGTTAATTTAGGTTGATAGTATTCAGTTTAGGTTAATTTTCATTTCAATCTTAGTTTATTAAGATCAATTAATAGATTTTCAAGTGCTGTTAGATTCGTTTCATAATCCGATTTCGATTGGCTTCCATCTCCGTGGTTCGACAAACATCACGTACTCCCTAAAAGCACTCCAACAATGGATAAGCTGGTGCATCCTAGTTAAGCTATGTAATCTTATCTAGGTCCACCATGTTCACCAAATAATGAACATGTACCTTTGAAGCTTGGTCGGAGAAAATGGATGTGCTTAACAAAAGAGCAAGTACTCCTCGGACTTATTGTTGAGCTTTGTGTTGAGCCCAAAACTTAACATTTTCAAAAGCATAAAAAAGAAGGGTATATTTAAAGAAGTTCGCTCGGGAAACCCACTAGCCATGGGACCAAAGAGGAGACGTAAATAGTCATGCTTTTTATACAAGTTTCGGTCATAGACTACGAGGCTTCTCCCGAAGCAAACCCGAGAAGATGACAAAATCAAGAGGAGTAATGGTCATGTCCCTGCAAGGAAGATGAAAGATGTTAGATGTATTCCAAAAGCGCTCAGTAATAGCTTTAATGGGATCACGTTCCTTTTGTCACATAAATGACTCAAAGTGATAAAAAGGGAACCAACTCGGCATTATTCATGATGTCTTCCAAAGGGTAGCTCCTTTCTCTACATGTCTCCATGAACTTCGGTATAGCCTCGCTACTCCGAATAGAACCCTTATGCAAAATGAAAATCCAACAAGATTTAGTAGAAGCACTAATCTAAATGAATAAAAGATAGAAGATTAAGACAACAAGCTTATGATTATAGGAACCACGGCGCACGGGACCCGCCCAAACCGGGACTCGAGCTTCCCCACGAATGGTTGGCATTTTAAAAAGCTTTAAATAATGATTTAGGGTTTTGAAAATGGTTTCCAGATTTTATTAAATTGAGTTGAAACGAATTAAGTTAGTTTTGAATGGTGATTTTGTTAATCATTTTATTTTAGCAATCATTTTTAGAAGGTCATGGGATATTATTTCTTAACGTAACAAAATAAAAAGGTAGGGTTTTGAATCTGCCGCGAGGCTTTAGGGCCGATCGGTGTGAAAGCACCAATTTGGACTGAGGCCACCACTATCGACCCTACGAGTGTTGGCCGAAGCCAGCACCGAAGGGTTGGCGGTGCCGGCCATGGGGCCACGGGTGAGAAATTAGCCATGGCCTCTAGCCCGGCCGGCAAATCGAAGCCCTAAAATTTTACATGCAATCGAGAAAAGTCAAGAAGCAATGCAGTAAAAATAAATCGAAAAGAGGGAGTCACCGAGTAAGTTTTAGGAGAGAAAAACTAACAAAAACAAAAATAAAATTTGCTCTTTTAATATTAGTATGGGAAAAGTAAGATTGAAAAAGGCTAAAAATGACTCCATCGAGTCTTAGAACCGAGAATCGGATTCGGGGCGAGGCTACGAAACGTAGGGATAAGCCCTTCCGTTCGCCTCGTCCGAAGACAACCATTACTAGTTCGAGTAGTGAATTTACATAGTGTCTAAGCACAAGCACGTAACATAATTATAAAAGCGGTAAAGAAAGAAATGAAAAGTGATAAAGAAAATAAAAGCGAAAAGGAAAGTAAAAGTAGAAAACTAAACGATTACATCGGGTGGGGAGGAATTTAAATCCGATATAATGTTTCTCCACAATATGGAAAGAAATAAATAATATAAATAAGTAAACCGTGATTTTAAGAACGATTTTGTGCCCTTAAGTTTTCTAACCTACTGATTTGGATCTTGAATCTAGATCCGGTGATGCGACAGTGGTGAATTGAACGGGCTTTTTGTGAGTTTTGTGAAGGTAAATTTGTAGAGAGTAGGAAAGATCAGCTGAATGAATACTAATAGATCACAATAAATGAAAATTAATTAGCTCTTAGTAAGGATTCAACGGTGTAGTGTTTAGGACGGAAGGTTGTTTGAGGTTAAGGTTCGGCAGTTTGGCGCTAAGGAGAAAGTCGTATGCTTGCATGAGAGCCCCAACTCTATATTTATAGGGAGAGTTTAGGTCAAGGGAAAACCTAGGTTTGATACTCGAGCAACCGTCCAAAGCTAGCTACAAAACCGGGCCAAGATAATATGAAGATTGAACTCGGATAAAATCGGGTAGGGGCTACCACAAGGGTGTTTTCTAGGGTTTTGAGCGTTAAGTGCTACAATAGGATTCCTTTAGCCCAAAACATAGCATTTCAAGGTGAGGAAAATGGTAGAGGGCACTCGGCAATGCAAAGCTTTTCTCGGGTTTTGTGCCCTTTTCCTACCGCAACAGAGTCTTGGCCAAAACATAGCATTTTGAGTGAAATAGGTGGTAAGGGCGTTGACCATGCCATGTCGTTTTGGGGAATTGTGTGCTCCTAGTCTCGGGTGGATTGTCTTGGAGCCAAAACGCAACACTTTAATGCTTGTAATCATGAAATGAAGCATCTAACATCGTCTTGAGGTCTTCAACTCATTGTCTAATTAGACACAAATAAAACACGGTATTATGAACTTAGAAATTCCTGTACATAGTACTCGGACTTCGCTAACTCTAGAGGCTTGGCTCATCCAAAAGAAAAGGGATTCTTTGATCGACCCAAGGCAAGAAGCTATTTATTTGGTGTTGGGGGTTTTTTATGGTTTATTGGCTTTCGTTGCACCAATCAAACTTTGTCTCGTGATCCAAATCCTCAAACGGAACTCGGGATTTCATCATCGGGCCATCAAATAAATAAAATAGAAAAAGGGACGACACGTTTTAGGTGTCTACACCGACGGAGTAATAGCGAGTAAAAACACGTGATACTCGGGCCTCCACTAAGAGACCGTTTGGGCACCATTGATCATGGCGATGCCACTCTTTCTCGAGGAAGTTGTCATGAACCAATTTCTTGGCCGGGGTTCTCCCGAGTTGGATGTGCCTTTCTTCTAGACATATTTAGAGAGATGTTTCGAAAACCAACTAGTTTTCTCAAAAAGCAAAGTAAGAGCACAACAAGATTAAAGCCGGAGAAAGCAAGAAAGGAGTAAGTGAAGTGTGCAAAATAAACATACTAACTCCCCTTTTATAGACCCATTCGGCCAAGGCACGCCAAACAAACAAGAGATAAGTCAAAAAAGCAAGAGGAGACCAAAGAGGGAATCCGGCAGCACGCCGGGACCGGACTTGTCAAAGGTCGCTGGCGCCAGCCATGAGGCTTGGTGGCGTCTCATCGACGGCAACTTTGTAGCTGTAGCTGATGGTCTAGCTTAAGGAGTCCCATCAAGAATGACAAGTGGCTTCTTGGCACCATGTGCAACCAAGTGCATGCTTGGACCAACTATGTCGACTTTTGTAGATCACTTTTTCGATCTATTTTCGATCGAATTATTTAGGTAAAATACTAAAATTTCATAAATACAATTATCCACTAACAAACATGTTAGTGCAGTAGATTATCAAGCCCAGCTTCGGATCAAAGAACGATCGAAGTTTCAGCGATAAAAATTCACCGAGCTTTAAGCTCTAATCAAGCCAAGCTCAAGATCCTCTTACCGGACTTCGTAACGAATGTGTCCAGTAAGAACCACGATCCCTCCTCCCATGGAAGGAGGGACCCGCGCTTCCCCACGGATTGACATAGGGTTTTGGAAATTTTTTATTTGATTTTATTTTGGAAGATGAAAATGATTTTATGGTTTTGAAGATGAAACTTAAAAAGTGAAGATGAAACTTAAAAAGTGGGGATGAATCTCTTATTTAGATTTTCAAATTTTATTAAATCAAGTTGAAATAAACTACTTTTGATTGAATGACGGTTTTATCAATTAATTTATTTTAAAAATAATTTTTAAAAGTCTCAAGATATTATTTCTTAACCGAAAAATAAAGAAATCTAGGATTTTGAATCTACCGTGAGGTTGTAGCGCCAAACTAGTGTGAAAACATTAGTTTGATCCCAAGCCACGACCACTAACCACTCGGTGTTGGCCGAAGCCAACATGTAACGATCGGGGACGCCGACTAGAGGCCATGGCTGAGGAAATAAAGCCTCAGCCTTTGGCCTGGCTGGTAGTTGAGAAAAACTAATAATTTTTATCCTACAGTTAGAAAAAGCCGAGAAGCAATTGATAGAAATAAATCAAAAAGAGGAGTAGCCAGTCGGTTTTAGGAATGAAAAACTAACAAAACACAATAAATAAATACTTTTCCAATCATAGTATGGGAAAACTAAGACTGAAAGAGTCTAAAAGTGACTCCATCGGTTTAGAACCGATAATGGGAATCGAGGGCGAGGGTATAAAACGTAGGGATAAGCCATTTTGTTCCGCCCGTTAAACGACAGTCATTATTAGTTCGAGTAGTGAACTTACATAATGTACTAAACACAAGCAAACAACATACGATACAAAATTTAAAGCAACCAAAACATGATAGAAAGTAATAAAAAGCAAATAAACAGGAGCGATAAAGGAAACAAAAGCGAAAATAAAAGAAAAGTGAGAAATTAAAAGGTTACGCCGGGCGGGAGGAAATAAAAGCGATACAAGTGTTCTCCACAATATGGAAAGAGATAAAAAAACATAAAAATATAAATAACCATTTTGAAGGCTGAATTCGTGCCCTCAAGTCATCCCACCTGCTAATCTAGATCTCGAATCTGGATCGATTGATGCGGCAGTGGTGATTGGAGAAGGCTTGTTACAAGTTTTGTGAGGGTAAGTTTGTAGAGAATAAGAAATATCAGCTAAATAAATACCAAGAGATTAGAATAACTAAATATTCATTCCCTCTTAGTAAGGATTCAGCGGTGTAGTGTTTAGGAACGACACTATTTGGGATAAGCTTTCAGCAAAGTAACGCTTAGGAAAAAGTCGTGTATAGTTGGTTCGGCAGAGCAGCGCTTACGAAAGAAGTCGTATGTGGTTAAGTTTCGCCGTATAACGCATAGGACAAAGTCGTGCTGAAATGAGAGCCTAAGCTCTTTATTTATAAGGAGAAGGCTAGGTCATAAATGATCTAGGGTTAGCCCTTAGTCGCCAGTCCGGAATCGATTGCAGAAATCAGGCTAAAATTAAAGTGATAAAACCGGATAGAATGAGATATAACCATGGTCGGGGTGCCGGTGACCTTGTGTTGCCCTAGGGTTTCGTGCCCTTCCACGCTGCAGAGGAGTCTTCGAGGCCAAAACGTGACGTTTCAAGGCGAGCTAATCCAGGTTGGGGCGTCGACCATACGACGATGTTTTGGGGATGTGTGCTCCTTGTCTCGGGTGGACTGTCTTGGAGCTAAATGTAGCACTTTGATGCTAATGATCATGAAATGCAGTGCTTAACGTCGTTGTGAGGTCTTCACTCCGTGTCCGGTTGGACAAAAGTGAAATGTAGAATTTTAAACCCGAAATCTCCGTTACACAGACACGAGACTTCCGTTAACTCTGGAGGCTTGACCCGGGCTTGGACCGTCTAAACGAAAAGGGATTTTTGGACTGGCCCAAGGCAAAAGGCTATTTTATTTGGTGCTCGGGAGTTCTTTGTGGTTTATCGGCTTCTATCACAACAAGAGAATACATTTCGTGATCCGGATCCTCAAACAGGACTCGGGATTTCATCATCTAGCCCACAATATAAAATATAAGAGTAAAAGAGATAAGGGATGACACATTTTAGGTGTCTATAGTTAGCCCCCACTTTGACCGAGTTTGAAAGACAAAGGGTCAAAGTAGATACTAAAGGATACTTATCTAAATTTTGTGAGTTACTTCGAGTGTTGATTGTTTGTGTAGCATTTGGAATTGATAGATGTCAAACCTGAACTTGGAGACAGGGCCTGGACTTGATCACGATGCATGCGTTCGATATCCAGTAAGAGGATCCTAAGCTTGGTTTGATCAAAGCCTGAAGCTTGGTAAATTTTGATGATGAAACTTTGATCGTCTTTGATGTAAAGATTGACCTAATAATCTGCTGTACTAACAAGCTTATTAGTGGATAATCATATTGACAAAGGTTTAGTGTTTTACTCGAATAATTCGATCGAAAACATACTGAAATTTTGATCCGAAAAGTTGATTTGGTGGGTCCAAAATCTCCAACTTGCATGCATATGGTGCCAAACATCCATTTGCCATGCTTGATGAGAATTGACAAGCTACCCCATCAGCTAGGATTGCAATGCTACCATTGAAGGGACACCACCTCTCCTCGTGATTGGCATCGGCCGGCCTTTGACGAGCCCGACCACGGCGTGCTTCGCAGATTCCCTTGGTCTCCTCTTAATTTTTTACTCTTGTCTTATATGCTTGGCTTGCCTTGGCTGAATGGGTCTATTTAGTGTGTTCATTTGCACAATTCACTTACTCCTTTCTTGCTTTCTACCTTTGCTCTTGTTGTATTCTTGCTTTACTCTTTGAGAAAACTAGTTCGTCTTCAAAATCATCTCTTTAAAGATGTTTAGAACAAAGGCTCATCCTACCGGGAGGACAAGGGTTGAGAAGTTGGTCCATGACAACTTCTTGGAACGGGAATGACGTCCTCATGAAAAATGGAACCCAAAGGACCTCTTAGTGGAGGCTGAAAACCATGTATCTTCTCTTGCCATATCTCCATCGGTAAGATCGTTGGCTTAAACTTCTACGCTTGCTCACTTAGAGTAGTACTTCTATTAAAACAATCTTGTTGGACTTTTGTCTTGCGGAAAGGCTCAATCCGAAGTAGTGGAGCCATACCCAAGTTCATGGAAACATATAGAAAAATGCATTATCCCTTAGAAGATGTCATGCCTAAGGTCTGGGTTTGGTTCCATCATCATTGCTTTGAATCATCTTTGTGACAAAAGAGGGTGGGATCCTATTAGGGATGTTAGTGAGCACTTTTAGGATACCACTAACACTTTCCACCTTCCTTTCCGGGAAGTGACCACCACGAGTTTTGATTTTGCTATTTTATCTAGTTTGGGCTTCTTGGGCAAGCCTTTAGTCTACGACCAAAATTTATATAAAGATCATGACTATCTACACCACCTCTTCGGTCCTGTGGTTAGTAGATCTCCCGGGTAAATTTCTTTAAATACACTATCCTTTTTAGGCTTTTGAGGATGTTATATTTTGGGCCCGACACACTCCTCAAGCAACAAATCCGGGTTGTGCTTGCTCTATTGTTAAGCACGATACTCTTCTCTCGACTAAGCTTCTAAGGTTCATGTTCACTATTTGGTGAACTTAGTGGACCTTGATAAATTAAAGGTACTTAACTTGGGGGCACCCATGTACACCTGCCTCTTAAGGGGTCTTTGTGCTTGGTGTGCAATATACTAAACCCGAGAATAATTTGATGAACTATCTTCCTATATGCGGCTTGTGGAAGATCATTTATGTATGCTCTAATTCTTCAATTATTTCCCATATTTTATCTTGTGTGGATAAAAGTCTTGTCTTCCAAAATTTATAGATGTGGTTGTACGAATATTTCTCGCACCTTTCGCTCGGTTCAACAAATCATCCAACATTTTTGGCCTCCGTGTCATGGGCAAAGATCCATCTTTGGAAATTCAAAATCCATAACCTAGGCTTCTTGAGGTCTGCACTCAACCATGTAGCTTCGGTATGTCACTTTTAAGCTCAAAGTTTCACCTCAAAATATGCCCAGAAAAATTTCCTTCCCTGTCCCTATTGCTGCCCCTACCCACATCCTGTGGTGGGCCTTGTGGGCTCGGCTTTGACAATGCCAGCCTAGGTCTGGGGCGCTTTGTACTCATTTTGTTGCTGTTTTTTGCTTTTTCTTGCTTGTCTACTAATAAGTCTTATGTGTGCAGGCCAATTTGCATGCTTTGGCCCCACTCCAACTCCCTCTAAGTGTAATTGTTGAACCGGGGTTGAGTGAAATGAGTTTCTTATTTGAGGGTCCCTTTGGGTTCTGCTGGTACCTTGGTGAGAGAGCTACGCCACAAATCCACAACAATACATGGCCTCCATTTGTTCCTCTCGATCCACCGTAGAGCATGTTCTACTTTCGCCCTCTTTCTCAACAAGAGCAAGAGGAAGCGACCACCAAGTATCCTTATACTCAGTTCCTAAACTTGTACACGTCCTATGTATATCATCCGGGATGGATTATGATCCGGCTAGTGAGTTTACATTCCTTCCTCCTCTTTCCTCTTTATGTAGTTGAATTTCTTGTATGGAAATTAACTTTATCTTTTGTGCAGTTTCTTCCACAGGAGATCTATATTCCAAGTCTCGATGTGGATGTTTTTCTACTAGCGGAATCTCCTTGTTATGTAAGGATTCCTAAAACCCAGAAATTTGCGTTGGTTATCCTTTCCCGTGAAATTTGCGTGGGGTAAGAGTTTCATGCTCTTTACTTTTGGTTGCATGCTAAAAGTATCTTGCCAATACCATTAAATAAATCTTGCAGTAAGATAAGGAGCAATCTCGGATCATATCCATCAGATTCCAATCTGCCCTTAAGGTTATTTGAGACTCGAAGGGTTTGCTCTTTGAGAGTCTAAATCACCCTAAAGGGGGTGAATAGGTCGTGAAGGAAATTTTGCAGAAATACAAAGTTTTCTGAAAAGTAAAGACTTAGAAAACTATTCTGAGTCTAGATTGAACTTAGAAATTTAGAACTCGAAATTACGTGGAAAGCCTCTTGGGGAAGAAAATCGCAGACAGTGATAATCCGAGCACCAAGTCAAAGCCACTATTTTGAGTCCACAAAATACAATGACTCACTCTTACGAGATTGCTCCCTTAGACAATTCAATATAAGTTTTTCCTAGATACGAAATTACCTTATATGTTCTAGTACTTCCTGGCTGAAATAACCCTTACAGCTAGGAACTTCGAGCTGAGTTAACCCTTACGACTCAATCAAGGGACTTTACAGAGAATTGAAAAATATAAGAGTGTTTACAAGACTTTTCTCGTTTACAACTCGTAAAGTATGAACTTAAGAATAGAGTTATAAAAGCTAGAATATTAAGAGAGAGTAGATTTAGTTTAGTTCTAGCAATGTTCAGTAATCTTCATGTCTTGTAGGAAGGCTTCTATTTATACGCATCAAGGCGAGTAGCCGTTGTGACCGATTCCGAACTTGAGAGCTTCACTAGCCGTTGTAACGGATAGTCTAAGTCACTAAAAAAGGAGCCACTGCAAATGTGAATGTTGTGCTTAGGGCCTTCACTCCAAAAATAGTCCAACCCTTTATTTGTGACTAAAATGCTGGGGTGGAAACAACCGTTAGACTAAAAATTGGAGTTTATCGGATTTGACAACAAACCGCCATGACATGGTGTTTAAGCCTTTTCCTGAAACAATGCTTTTTGTCTCGCTAGTGTTTAATAGTTAGAAGATGGTTGCTTTTACTTTTTAAAACAAGACTAAAATACTTTAATCAACCTGCAAAGCAAATCAAAGTGGTACTCAAAGTATAAAAATACTTTGGTCCAAGATTAGGAAAGGATAAAAATTAATTCATCATAATTATGTGTTTACGTATCCTTAAACTAAGAGAATGGAATTTTTTGAGGCTAATATTCAATATGTTCAAATTCCATTTTGTTTCCGTACTTAAATGATCAAGATATTAAGGTTTAATATATAATATGCATAAGCTTGATCGGGTAAATAATTTCTTTTAACAAACTAACTTAGAAATAAGAATTAACGCAATAATTCATTTTCGGTTAGCTCATTAAGTTAGTACTCGGAATAAGATACGTTCATGAAATTATTTACTCATAACAATTGTCCGAGTTGTATCCGAGTGGGTCGAAACCCGAGTGAAGTGTGTTCTACTCAAGAAATGCTTTCGAGTAAGTCGAGACAGTGTTAAAAACTTAATGATGAGCTTCTCAATGACTTATAATGACTTCAAATAAAAACCATTGAGAGATAGAAAGTTATACCTGAGTCTTTAATCTCCCCTTTTTGATGAAAGGCATTCAACACTTATCAAAAGAAGCTAAAAGTTTAAAGAGTTAAGTTTTCAAGACTCGAAACGAATGATCGTAGAATGTGCTTTGTGAAAACAAAGTCGGAATTTATTGTTAAAGCATATTGATGCAAGAAATATCAAAGCGAAAGTTATGAGAGCATAAGAATAGGTATTAAAGCATAAAATCGAGAGAAAATAATGAGATATGAATAATACAAGATGCTCGGAAATTATAAAATTTCATTGATGCTCGGAAAGTAGATACACGGACATAAAAAAAGTATACTCCCCTACACCAAACATCCATCTCGACTATTCTCTCCCCTATGCATTTCATTAAAAAATAAACGAGGAAGGGAGTAAAAAGAGATACATAAATGTTGGACAAAAAATTAAAATCAAGAGGGGGTTGGAGCAGTGTGAGTGGAGGAGGATGAACGAGGGCCTCTTCGCCTGCGACGATAGGTTTGAGTGGTAGCTACTGGGTGAGGAAGAGGTGGTAGGAGCAAAGATAAGTCCGGGACTCGGGGTTGTAGACACTGTGTACCAAAGGTTGTATCTCCTTTACTTCCTCATCCGAGCCCTCAGCCTCTTCAGCTTGAGATGGTCGTGCAGGTTGACCCTAGGATTGACCAACATCCCTAGCCTCTTCCGAGGCGGACTCGGTATGTTCCGAGGAAATGACCTCGAGTTCCTTGTCCCCTTGGCCTTCAGCTTGGCCAGCTCCAGTCTCTTCTACTTCTACTTCTTCTTCTTCTTCCTCTTCTTCTTCTTCTTCTTCTCCTTCGACTAAGAGTTGGAAGAGCCGGACGACTCTAAGGATGATTCTTCTTCATAGTGAGAGTCCTTAGCTGCCTTTGATCTGCGCTCTTGAAGATGACGGATCTGGTCCTGCTACTACTTGATGACATATTTCAGCTTGTTGACTAGGGCTTGACTCGATCGATCCGCCTCCGAGCTGAGCTCTAAAGCCGAGTCAAAATAGGCATAAAAGCCTGGAAAGTCGTAAGAGTTGATTGTAACTCTTTGGCAATAACAGAGAAATTGAGAAGCCACCTTCTAAAGTAAGTTTGAGGAAGTGGCGAGGCTAAGAAGACGATGGTCCAGCAGTAAAAACACGTGTCTCGGAACTTTTCCGAGTTTGAGGTAGAGGAGGAGGTGGAAGCTTAGAAGCGTGAACCCGGACACCGGATGATATTTCCCAAGTATCCTAGTCCAATTATCTCACCTTTGCCTTTGTAGACAGTTGGCTCCAGAAATTTGTGTGGATCATTTGGGAGATCCACTTCAAAGTGAGTAAAAATAGCAGAAAGTCAAGCACCGAATGGAAGAGGGGGCTTTTCTAATAACATGAAACAAAAGTAATCTATTCCAGAATGAAAGGAAAGAGGTCAAGCTCATACTCTTCAAGAATGTAAAAGAAAACCTTGAGAACCTTGCTATTGGGGTTCTCCTTGGAGGAATAGAATGAGAGCATAGTTCTCATTAGAATGAAGCGAGATATGCCTAGCTTTAGAAACCATCTGAGTCATAGAAAAGTTCTTTATGAACTTAGGAACATCTTTGGTGTACTTGTCAAAGAAATTATCAGCGATTTCATTGAAAGAAATTGGGTTTGAGTTCACGAAGAGAGTCCGAACGTCAAAATGTTTGTGAAGAAGGGAGAGGTTAATTCGAATAACCTTCCCTTGAACAAGCGACGAGACTACGTTGTCTCTCACAACTATGTTGGTGTAGAACTCAATGACAAGTTCTAGGTAGATTTAGTCACGAAACAAAAGTACTTGAAAGTACTGTTTTGAGGATAGGCTTGATCCACGAAAGTTTTATGAATAGGAAAAATTTTTCTTCGATGTAGTGTTGGGAAACAATGAGTTTTTGATCATCAAGAGCGATTGCCTTGCCCTAGGAAGGATCCTTTTTAGGATTCTCGGGCTGAATGGTTCCGGTTCTAGCCTTTTTGACAGTTGAATCTCCTTCGGTTGCATTTCCTCTTTAGGCATTTTCAAGAGAAAGAGAAAAAGATTTTAGAGAGTGAAGGAATAAGAAAAGTGAAAGAGTGAGAAAGAAAGAGAGTAGAAAGTTAAGAATCGAAATAGAATGGGTTACTCAAGCAAAGGATTCTCGTATTTTAGAGAAAAGAGAGTGAGAAAGCAAGAGATAGAAAAGTGAATGAATGAGGATGGATAGGTGCTATTTATAGAAAAAATGATCTCATAGAACAAAAGCCTTTCTAACTCATCTCTTAATGTAACGACTAGCGGACCGTTTGACGTTTAAGTGAGCAACGGTTATATCCTGGAAACTGCTTTCTTCTAACGGCTAGTTTTCTCACTGTGGGCATGAAAGAAAGAGAAAAAGAGATTTTCTAAAACGTTTCCAAGATTCTCTATTGATTTAGAGATGACCTCGTAATTTTGATGTCCATTTTTCTCATAAAGTAATGTGTCCGAGTGACTCAAAACACACTAAAAACTCAAAACTCATAGCTCAATTTCATTTTGATTCAATTGATCCATTTGTTATTCACTCGGAGCATATAGTAGACAATGAAACTCATAAATACTCAAATAATCATGCAATCAATAAGATAATCATGTAATCATCATACCTACTCATCTCCACAAAATACCCACAAAAAGCCATGCTTGATTCACCACCGTCGCATCAAGAGATCCAGATTTGAGATCGAGATAAGCAGGTGGGACAACCCTAGGGGTTAGATTCGATCTTCATTGATTTATTTTATTTATATGCTTTCTTTATTGCTTTCCGTATTGTGGACAAACGATGTATTGCTTTGAATTCCTCCCCGCCTGATGTAATCTTTTAGTTTTCCGCTTTCTTTTCTTTTCGCTTTGCCTTTTCGTTTTCGTTTTCGTTTTCGTTTTGCTATCTTTACCGCTTTCTTTATTTCCACTTTTATTGCTTTCCTAATTATGTTTGGTTGCTTTTAATTCTCATAGCATGTTTCTTGCTTGCTTGTTTTACATTATTTTAATTCGCTACTCAAACTAGTAATGGCCGTCTTCGGACGGGCGGAACGGAAGGGTTTTCCCTACGTTTCGTACCCTTGCCCTCGAATCGAATTCTCGGTTTAAAGACTGATGTAGTCATTTTTAGCCTCTTTTAGTCTTAGTTTATTTTTGCTTTTGTTAGTTTTTCTCTCCTAAAAACTTATTGTCGACTCCCTTTTATTTATTTCTTTTAAATTTGCATCTTGGCTATTTTTTTACCGTAGGATAAGAAAACACGATCGGGATCCGCAAGCCGGGCGAAGCCAAGGTTTATCTCCTCGGCCGTGGCCTCTGGCTGGCGCCGGCCACCACTCGGACGTAGGTTGCTGCCTGCACTAAGCGGTCGATAGGCGAGGCTTCGGTCCGGATTGGTGTTTTCACATTGATTTGGCCCGACGAAATAGAATTCTAGCTTTCTTTGTTTTTGAGTTAAGAGATAATATCCCAAAACTTCGAAAACAATTTCTAAATTAAACAATTAATAAAATCGTCATTCAAACTTTTACTAATTTGCTTTAAATTAGATTTAACAAAATTCAGAAATCTTAATAAAAGATTCATTCCCACTTTCTAAGTTTCATCTTCTACCTGAAAGCATTCTAAAACCCTAACGCTAAGCATTCATGGGGAAGCTCGGTCCGGTCTCGGTTCCGGTCGTGGTTCCTATAGTGGCGCCTCCACTCGGGGACAAATTTTTTATTAAGAGGGTGAAACTTGAAAATTTGAGTAGTGTATTTTTATGATGTACTTGCATTAGGCATCCCGCATTTAGCTACCTTTGAACATAATTTAAATACTTGTTTTGGGCCCCTAGGAAAAGTTTATTCTACCCCTGTTTACCCTTTCTCGGAATGAGGCTCCCACTAGATCCTAGGTGGGCCCAACTAGGCTTGATTGCCCAAGGAAACGGTACCTCTTCCCTCGTAGCACACACTCGGTCAAACCGTTTGGTTCACCGAGAGACACCGAGAATTCTGGTTGATTATCTTGCCGTGCCCCACACGGAGGACCAAATTCTCGGACTATGAGTCACCATGTATCCTACCTTATAAAATTTTTTGACCATAGAACTTTTAGACTATTAGGTGGTCCTCCTCTTCATTTGCATGCTTGGATGAGTGTGTTTGTTTTTTTAGATTTAATCTTCTACTTGTGAGCCTTTAGGGATAGGTGAGGAGCACTAAATAATCCTTGCACGGGTGTAAAAACAAAACAGGTGAGTCTATCGGTCTCCATTTTGCATGCTCATTTTGCATTTAGCTAAAGTCCAAATCATCTCAAAGTAAGTGAGCCCAATCTTGCATTTCATTTCGCACTAGCCAAAATTAAACTCATCTTTAATTAGGAGAGTCCTTCATTTGCATTAGCCAAATTAAAAATAATCTCAATTAAGGTAAGTACATTCATTTCATTTTCACATTAGCCAAAATTAAATTCATCTCTAATTAGGAGAGTCTTTCATTTGCATTAGCCAAACAAAAATTCATCTCGGATTAGGTGAGTTTGCTTTGCATTTTCATTTCTGATTTAGATAAAACAAATTCATCTTCCATTAGGAATAATCATCGATGCGTTTGAGTTATGCACTAGCCAAATTATAAAATCATCCCAGATTAAGTCATAAGCGTCGTTGCATTTCATCCCATTTGTTTTGCATCTCCTTTGGTGCATCCAAATAAAAGAGCATATCATTTTTTTTCTTTCTCCTAGGATCAGTCTTCCTTGGGTCAAGCACTTAATCCCCATCTCCCCCAAAAAATCTTCCACGAGCCAATCTTGAACGTATTTTTTGGGACACAGGATAGGAAATCCAATGCAAGTCGGGAATCCTAACACGAAGCATCCGGGAAGTAAGAAATCTATATCAACACTATTACGGTCAACACCGAGATGTCCCATATTAGCACGTACCACACCAAGTACGTCCCTATTTACTTGTGACACTAGTACGCCACACAAGGTTAAAACGAAATCCTCCTCCAAAAAAAAAAAATTAAACCAAACCCAAATTACCTTCTTTTTGAACTACGAAGGCCTCGATTCCCATTATAGCAGATATGTAGGAAGCCCATGAGGTCCAACCCTAATCCTAATCTTTTTCCTAATTTCCAATTCCCAAAAATCAAAGTCACTTTACCTTATCCACAGGAGAAGAAATCAATCAAGATGCATGCCAATCTGATTCAACACCAAGGATCACGGTCCACCGCCGATAGCGATACATCGCAGTTCGGCCGACCTAATCTTAATAAAAGAATGCATTTGTTCTTAGAGTAGGGTCTTGCATTCATCTCCTTTGCATGAGTCAAACTCCTAAAACACAAAATTAAATAACAAATCACCCTACAAGGAATAATTCAATCAAGCATCATCCAAGCATCGATTAGCATTAGGAGGTCACCAAGCACCGTCACCTTCAAAGGGGATATTCCATGCCATCAACTATCAAAGCTAGTCTCCAACATTCAAGAAGAGCAAGACACAAGCACCTAAGAAGAACATGGGGGCTCAAGATCAAAAAGGTCAGACAACAACAAAAACTCCAAGAATACTCAAGGGAAGACACCAATCTTCTACCATACAAACAAAGGAGCTATTAGCACCTAAACTAAAGCTCAAATTTAGAATGAGGAACATAACCTCGGGGAGCATCATATTTTCAAGCAAGCGTTCCCTAGACTTCAAGTCATCCAACGACCAAGTCTAGACAAGAATTTCTACATAAAGATAAGCATTCGTCCTATTCCGATGAAAGTGGATGGAAGTTGAGCTTCGAGCCCAATAGCGGTCAAGGTTCGAGACACAACTTAGTCGAGCTTCGGATCCAAGCAGCGGTCAAGGTTTAGACACAACTCGGTCGAGCTTCAAGCCTAGTAGCGGTAGAGGTTCATACAACCCTCGTCGAGCTTCGAGCCCAGCCGTGGTCAATGTTCGGACACCCCACCTAGACTTCAAGACCACTCCATGGCCAAGTCAAGGAACCTCATTTGAAAGTGATCCGGTTACGGATCATATTCGAGGAACACTTGAAACTATTTATATTCGATTATTCGCTAACAAAACTATTCGTGCGTAAACTTTAAACCAAGCTTCATAACAAGAATGGTCAAGTTTAGGCCCTTCATTTGATCTTCAAGACATTGATCAAGCCAAGCTCAGGACACCCAACCAAATTTCGGATCCAAGAAGCGGTCAAGTTTAGGCACCCCAATTGGACTTCATACTTTACTACCTAAGTCAAGTTCAAGCTCCTTACTAAGCTTCGGACTAAGCACATGGTCAAGTTTAGGCACACGAATTCGAACTTCACGTCTTTAAGTAGCCAAGTTCAGGAATCAACAACCTGGACTTCAAAATCCACCATTGAAGTCCGGATCCCCCTTCGAGTTCAAATCAAAAGGAACCTATCTTCAAATGCATCAATTCGATCAGATTCTGAAGCAACGCCGAGTACCACGTAAGTATCCTTTAGTGTCTACTTTGACCTTTATCTTTTAGACTCGATCAAAGTGGCAGCTAACTATGGACACCAAAAAATGTCGTCCTTTTCTCTATTTTTTGTTTATTGGCCCGATGATGAAATCCCGACTCTGTTTGAGGATTTAGATCTCGGATCGTATTTGATTGGTGCGACATGAGCCAAGTAAACCACAAAAACCCCTAGCACTAATACATAGCCTTTTGCCTTTGGTTGATCCAAAAGTCCCCCTTTACGTCGGACGATCCAGAACCGAGCCAAGCCTTCGGAGACAACAGAGCCTAGTGCCTTGTATCGGTGAATTCGAGGCTTAGAACATTGCGTTTCACTTTAGTCCAACCAAACAAGGAGCTACAAATCTCAACACGACGTTAGAAGCTACATTTCATGATCACAAACATCAAAGTGTTGTGTTTTGGCTCGAAGACAGTCCACCCGAGACAAGGAGCATGCATCCTCTACCAAAAATGTAACCTTCGAAAAATAGAAACTTGCCAAAAATGGAAACCTGCTAAAAATCAAAACTTTCCACTTTTGGAAAGCTGCTATGGCCGACGCCTCCCACCCTAAAATTTTAAGTGGAACACATCGTTTTGCGCCGGAGACTCCCTTAGAAGCACGCTAGGGCACGAAACCCTAGAAATCCCTTTGTGGCCTGGCGCCGTGAATTAGGTCTTATTCCTTCTTTATCCCGGTTCTATCCGGTTCAATCTTCACAATATCCCGCCCGATTTTGTACCATATTCTAGACGGCTGGCCGAGCATAAACCTAGGTCTTTCCTTAACCTAACCGCCCCTTATAAATATAGAGCCTTAGCTCTCACTTTGACAATGGCTCATCCCTCAATGTTACTCTGCTGAAATTCATCGAAGAGCTACTGAATATCTATTCTGCTTTCGGATCTCTTCGTCCTTTTTCACCCTATTCTCATTCTACTCTCTAATCTCACCACACCTAAAACCATAAACTCCATCATTCATTCACATACCTACTCATCTCCACAAAATACCCACAAAAAGCCTTCCTTGATTCACCACCGTCGCATAAAGAGATCTAGATTCGAGATACGGATCAGCGAGTGGGACAAGTTGAGGGCACATATTCGATCTTCAACGGTTTATTTTATATATATATATATATATATATATATATATATATATATATATATATATATATATATACACTAATGTTCATCTACAATTTAAGAAGAAAGGACAAAATTGTGACATAAAGATAAATGACATAAAGATGAAAGGCCATAAAAAGAAAAGACAAGTTGTCTTTCAAAGACAATTGTCATTTCTTACCAAAAGATGCTTTACATTTGCTATGTAAGGATTTATCTCCATAGGGAGAAGGCATCGGTTGTACGAGTGAGTTGAGAATTCCACTAAAATGTGTATTGCTTCCTTTGTATTTTGAAGATCAGTTTCGATTTTCTTTAAGCAAGTTTTCTAATTTCTGTGACAAATATTGTAAGTATTCTATTTACAATTCCGTGTTTTATATTTTATAAAATTTGAAGTTTATTTATATTCATCTCTTATTTTATTAAGTTTTACGTGATTTTAATTTTTTAATCTACGATCTTGCTAAGTCGGTATCAAAGCCATTACTACATTGTAATTATTGTCTTTGCATCTAGACGTTGGTTAAATGTTGGTCAGCCTTAAATCCGTTAGTCAGCCAATAGTGGTGGTGCTGGTCGGTAGTCCCGTTGTTCCCATTATTTGCAGCAGTACTTTAGTTAAAATGCATTAGAAATGGCTTCTAAATTACGTAGATTATTTTCATTTGGGTCCGATAGTAATTCAAGTGACATAATTAATAGTCAAGAAATTAGACCAGATCAAATTAAAGCCCCATCACCTAATGAATATCATAATTGGATTATACCTAAGGTCAAGCCTCGAGACAATTTACAAAATAGGTACATTTGATTTCTCTACAGCTTATTCGGTCAAAACTCATGAAGAAATTATTAGTTTACAAAATGGTCTACAATTAATTTCCTTAATCAAACAAGAGTCTATTAATAATCATTTAAAGGCAAATTATAGATTCATGCATATAGGACTTGTTCAAGTTGCTGTTAAACCTTTTGTTCGAAAGGCATTAACGGTATTTATATGGCTCTTAGAGACAAACGATTAAAAAAATATAAGTCCTCTTTATTAGCTATAATTCATACTAACATTTGTCATGGTCCAGTTTTTTTAATTGCTATCCAGATTTTCCAATTGATCTTACCTGTCCAATGACAATTGAATCATTAAAATTAGATGTTCACATACAAGGTGACTAAGTTTATGATTTTAAAAACTTTATGGTTATGTATAGAGTTTATTTTAGACTAATGTTTACATACCTTAACACAAAATATTTAAGTCCTCTTCCTTCTAACTCAAAAGAAACCATTTTGCTTGAAATAGTTGATGAGAAACCCGCTGTTTTTACGCCAAAACTCCTTAAATGGGATGAAATTATAATCCCGGATGAACTCGAACTAGAAAATGCTCAGCCTCCTACACAATTAAAAGAAAAAGATATAGAGCAAATTATAGAAGAACCTAATGGTAGAGTACTTATAAGATTTAAATCTATGAAAGAAAACATTTCCAGACCTATCTCTTAAAATTCTAGAAGATCCTTTTCTGATTATTCCTCTATGAGAACAGATACTCGTCAGCAATCCCCAAAGATATAGGTTTACAGCTCCAATCCCAGAGCCTGTTCTAGATTCTTCCTCTCCCACGTCTTCCGGGATAGGTGGAGGAATTAATGTCATTACAAAAGGAGGGTTTGAAATAAATTGGTCCTTTTTAAAACAAGATTACTATTCCTAGAAAAATATACATTACAGTAAAATGGTTTCAACAATTTGAAGAAAACCTTAAGGCCAAAATTAAAACAAAATGGATAGCCGATATGACAAGATTATCGGCCAATATTCCCTTTTTTATATGGTTCCCCACATTTTCTTCACACCTAGGACTTCAAAATGTTTATTCAGTTCCTAGTATTAATGTCCAAACACAGACTTATAAAAGTGTGGTATCTTCATGATACGAGTAGTTTTGTTGGTGTTCATCCTCCCAAGACTCGAAGCAATTACACTCAAAATTAACGATGAAGAAGTCATTGCATCACCTTATAAAAAGGCCAGGGGAAGCGGCATCGCTACCGCCGATGATCTTAAAAAGGTCCATCAACAGGCAAACTATACAAATGCATATATATATATATATATATATATATATATATATATATATATATATATATATATATATATATATATATATATATACAATTAGAAGCAAAAAATTCTTTGAATGGGAAGAAGGGTAGAGGCTTTATTGAGAGAGATGGTACGAATAATTCTTAACTTAACTCTCCTCTTCAATCGGTGTGAAAATGAGTTACGGACAAGTTCCTGTTGGTTACGAGAAATTTGCCCATGGTTCATTAGGGACCATGCCGAGTAAGCTACTCGTTGCCAATTGCTGCCCATCCCTCGTTGCGAAGACATTCTATAACCTTTTGATTCATGATGCCATCGAGCTGGATTTTGTAGACTTTGATGAAGCTCATGCTCTCAAATAAGATGTGCTGCGTTTCGACTGGGAGCTCCTTGAAGCCTGGGTAAAGCACCACTTTGACCATCTTGTAGAAATTCAGGTAGGAAATTCGCACTCATCAGCACGTGACGCTGCGGGCGGAGGCACCAATTCAAGTATAGGCTCATCGTCCGGTCCCCCCGGAGATCGGTGAATCGGTGGAGGGCCCTTTCTCTCGTTCTTCTCCGGTCTCGAAGTAACTTACCGAAGGAGAAGGGGAGGAACCTCTCTAAGGAAAAGAAGAGGAACCTCCCTAAGAAGAAGTGAGGTTGTCCACCTCTACCCCTCCACGAACTCCAAGCCAGCAAACAAAGGACTAAGATCTCTAGCGGTAGGCTAGAAGATCATCATTCGATGAGGGTCAAAAGGACTAAGCTCCTGAATGTTACCTTCATCCCCGATTTTCTCATTGCATTTTCCGACAGCTTGAGAGAGTTTGCCTTGGAGGAGTAATGAGCTCATTCTTAACAAGTTTGTGGGCGAGATCATTGAGTTT
Source organism: Talinum fruticosum (assembly GCA_021018815.1). NCBI lineage: Eukaryota > Viridiplantae > Streptophyta > Magnoliopsida > Caryophyllales > Talinaceae > Talinum > Talinum fruticosum. Next base: position 1,009,608 of record JAITYX010000051.1, on the reverse strand, counting down.
TTATGTCTGTCCACCTTTTTGTGTATTTCTTTTCAAGTACTTATGTCAAAAAGTCTATCTCTTTATCTTGAAACTTTGTGGTTTAAATGATTTTAATATTTATGCCGAAAGGTTCATCTCTATTTTCCTAGAGAGATGTTTTTTAGTAGATTAAGTTATGTGCTTGTGTTTATGACTATATTGCTTGATTGGAGTTCGTGTAGAGGTAGCGTGGACAACAAATATGATGTATATATGTTGTGCAGGCTGCCTCTACAACCCAAGCAAGCAATATCATTATAAAGACAATGACATAACTAAATCTATTAGAAAAGTATCACTTTGGGTAAATAGAGATCAACTTTTCCACATAAATACCGAAAGAGTACTCTTTGTATCATAGTTTCACATCATTGTAATATGTTCATTGCTGGAACTTATTGTCAAATATGGAATTGTGTTGTCGAACTTGTTCAAGATAGAACTTGTTGTGGTTGTAGTAAGTGGGAAATTTTTGTAATTTATATTGGAAGATTACGGCTGTTGGTTGTTGTAAGTTGTGATGTATTTTATACTCGGGTACGAAAAAAAAAGCTATAAAAAATTCTAACCTATGATGATGGTTCTTACATTAGAGCTGTCGTCATATGCCCCGCCTAGAACAAATTTAAATTTTTTGTAGTACCTATGACGATGGTTCTAATGTAAGAATCGTTGTCGTATGCCATTTAAGACGACGGTCTAATGTAAAAACCATCGTCATAGAGTGACCTATTACTATGGTTTTGAATCATAGTAAAAGATGCTACATACAACAACGACCACGTACATGACGGCGGTTAACAATAGTTAAATGTCGTTTTTAACCATAGTTAAAAGTGGTTCCTATAGTAGTGTTGGCTTGCCACCTTTGAGTTGTTCGAAGGTTTTGGCAATTTAGGCGAGTGAAATAGTTGGATGAACCTACCGAAGTTGTTGAAACTCGCAAGTGAGCCGACTACTACGTATCGGCTTATTATCCGGAGTGGATAATGGAATTAGATCCCAAACATTGCAAAGTATTAAGGGCTCGAGAGATGGATCCCAAAAAGTTGTTCCTGCGTGCACCACTTGAAATACGCGAAGTGAACCCTCATGTAGGTGAACGTGCCTACGTAAGAGAATTTGAGGCTAAGGAAGCTCGAAGAGAGGAGGGTTCGCAGAACTGAGGAGCCGAAGAAGCATACCCAAGATGATGGAGTTGAGTCTAGTGATTCGAAAGGGAAGAAAGTGAAAATAGACTAGGATTGGAATTTTTAGAGAGGATTTTTAGGAAGGAATAAAATAAATTAGGATGTTTTAGTTTTGCCTCTTTAGAACAATTTAAAATTTTCAAGTAGTGTGCTTGTTTTTTCCCTTTAATTAGCTATGTACTCAAGTAAGTAGTAGGCTTTCCTGTTATTAAATAAAAGTAAAGAGTAAGTTTTTGCTCACTTTTATGCTTTATATATTTCTTTTTATCGCTTACCTAGAGGTATAAATAAATTGGACTACCTAATTGAACAATACTTAAAAATTAATTGAAGAATTAATTACACTAATTCGCTATCTAATTAGACCACCCAAACATAGAATAACAATTAGTTTAATAGAAGGACCGCCTAATTGGACAGATCGAAATAAACAATCACAGAGATAAAAACCAAGGGAAATTGCTTGGCCTGGCTAACCCACCGTTGTTCAGGTGGTGGCCGGCACATGCCATGGTGCGGTCTAGTTGGGCCAGGTTGGCTTGTTGTTTAGGGTCGTTCGAACATAGTATTTCTTTAGTTGATTCAAGTTTGTGTACTCGAAAGACCTCTTCACCATCCAAATAAGTCAATTTTACTGCTCCTCCTAGTAGTATTTAACTTAGTATAAATAGGCCTTTCTAATTAGGCCCGAACTTCCCACGAGGATCCTGGATCGGTGCTCTAATATGCTTAAACACCAAATCCCCAACTTGTAGATTTCGAGGCTTGACTTTCTTGTTAAATGCCCTTGATATACGTGCTGGGCATATTTGGACATTATGTAAGGCGTTGAGGCACTTTTCATCCAGCAACACTAACTCTTCGTAGTGTGCCTTAGCCCACTCGCTTCCGGAATCTGACTTTCGACAATGATTTGTGACGAGGACTTTCGGCAATGATTTGTAACGAGGGGATTGCGATTTCTATTGAAAGGACTACTTCCATGCCATAAACTAGGAAGTGAGGTGGTGCTCCCACAGAGGTCCTAATGGAGGTTAGATAGCTCTATAAAGCGAAGGGCAAGTTGTCAAGCCAATCCTTATAATTGACAGACCATCTTCTCTACTATTTTGTGAATGTTTTTGTTGGCTGCCTCAATTGTGCCATTGGTCCGAGGATGATAGGAAGAATATCTCGTGATGCTTGATCTTGTATTTCTCCATTAGATCTCGCTACTTGTTTCTTGAATTGACTCGCCGTGGTCACTAATCAACTCGTGAGGTACCCCATACCGACAAATGATGTTGCGAGTAATGAATTTAGCTACCTTCTTTTGACGTTAAGGTTGTATAAGAGGCTGCTTCTACGCACTTAGTAAAGTAGTCGATTGCTACTAACACAAATTAATGACCGCCATTCCTTAGGGGTCACCTTGTCAATAGTATTGATGTCCCAAACCGAGAATGGCCAAGGTGGTGTAAGTGTCGTGAGAAACGATGGTGGTTGGTGTTGTAAATTTGCATACACCTAACACTTGTGGCATTTCTTAATAAATCATGGAAGTCTGCTGCCATGGTCGATTAGTAATACCGTAGCCTCGTAAATCTTCTCGGACCAACATCTTTCCATTCATATAGGGTCCACATTCCCCACCATGAATCTCATATCCATGATACGCTTTGCTTCATGTTGGTTGACACAAAGTAAGCTAATCCCTATATGGGTTTTCTTATACAGCTTTCCATTGGTTAATGAAAAATAGGTCGCCAATATCCCGATGGCTCGTTGGGCTCTAGGTGTGGAGTCCAACGAATACCCTTACTTATCCAAATATTGATAAATATTATGATACCAACCGGTTTGGTCGATGTTAGACACTTTTAATGTGTAGACGTGCACAGTCGACTCTGTCATTCTATATGAATGGGCACTCGAATGAATGTCGCTAGGGATGTTGATCATGGATGCTAATTTAGCTAAACTATCCGCAAATTGGTTGTTATCCCTAGGATGGTAAGTGTACAAAATACTCTAGAAATGTTTTGATTACTTAATTAAATGTGCGTGGTAGGGTGCCAAGGCTTCACTACATACCTTCCAATTTTGCAAAATCTGATTAATGATAAGACTAGAGTCACCGAAAACCCTAATGCTCTTGGCTCCAATCTCTATAGTAGCTTCAAGCCCCATGATGTATGGTTTACACATTTCTGCATTGTTGGTGACCTCAAAATCTAGCTTGATTGAAATGGGAGTATGTGCTCCCTTCAGTGAGACTAGAAGAATCCCTACTCCAAAGCACTTTTGATTGGAAGTGCCATCGAAGTAGATTGTCCACACGTTCACTTGTACTTGTAAAATGTTTTCATCCGGAAAGTTAAGGTGTTTGGGTTGCGATTCGATTCATGGTATCTCTGTTAGGAATTCTTATACTACCCTTCCTTTGATCACTTTTTAGGTGACATACTTGAGTTTGAATTCGACAACATGACAATCCATCTTGCTATCTTGCTGCTAATGGTTGGTTGCTCAAGGATATACATAATGGGATCCATTGGTACTACCATATATACCATGTGGGCCAACATGTAGTGCCCGAGCTTCTTGGTAGCCCAAACTAATATCAACGATGTCTTCTCTAATGGCATGTATCTAGTCTCATAATCTAATAATTTCTTATTTAGATAATAAACCACATACTCTTCTTTTTCGCCTCATTGAGCTAGCATGGGCCCCATGGCTGTCTCTATCGTGGCGAGGTATAAAAGTAAAGGTTTCCCTAGTTGTGGTGGAACTAGCACTCGGAGGGTTGGCTAGATATTCCTTAACCTTCTTGAATGCTTTTTGGCACTCGGTATCCCAAATGGGCTCCAACCCTTTCTTCAACTTCTTGAAATAATGTCGGTTCTTATACTAAACGACTAATATACTCGTAAACGTCCTAGGAAACCCCGTATCTCCATCTCTCGTCTTTGACGGTGGAATCTCCTGAATAACTTTGATTCTTTTGAGACTAACAACATAGCCCAACAGACTTGCTCGAGGTTACCACGAAGACACACTTTCGAGGATTAATTCACTTGTTATATTTTCTCGCCTTTCAAAGAATTTTCTCAGGTTGGGTAAGTGCCTTGCCTTATCTTTAGACTTAATAATCATGTCATCCGCATAGACTTTGGCTTCTTTGTGGATCATGTCATGCAATAACATCGTCGTTACCCCGACATTCTTGAGCCCAAATGGCATCATCACGTAACAAGAAATCCCCATTGAGTGATGAAGGTCGTCTTCTCCATGTCTTCTTCAGCCATCTTCACTTGATTGTTGCCAGCATAACCGCCCATGAACGAAAGTAGAGCATGACGTGTTGTATTGTCTACGAAGATGATTATATGGGGCAACGGGAAATGGTCCTTGGGACTTACCTTATTTAGATCCCCGAGGTCAACACAAATGTGAACCCCGTTGTCTTTCTTTAGAACCGGTACTATGTTTTCTACCCACCGAGGATAGTGAACTACCTTGATGAACCCAACCTCTAATTTCTTCTCGGACCTCTTCCTTATCTTTAATGCCCATTCAGGTTACATCCTTATGAGTTTTTGCTTTCGTGAAGTGGAATTTTATGTTTTGCTATACTTGGATCTATCCCCAGCACGTCTTTATAGGACAATGCAAAGACATCTATGAACTCTATAAGGAGCGAAGTAAATTTCTTCTACTTTTCTCGGATCCAAGTGTTTTCCCGATCTTAACCTCTTGTGGTTGATAAACCGATCCTAGATTATTTGTTATTGTTTCCTCTATTATAGGTGAGTGATTTTCGTGATCTTCAATAGATTTTATTAATTCTTTAGGGATTTCTTGTTCATTATTAGAGGCAAAACAATTGAAAACAAGAGGAGCCAAAGAGTAAACAAAAATATTCATCTTATTAAATGAGGAAATGAGTACATCAAAGACTCGAAACAAAAGATGCAGAATTGGGAACAACATAATTAGAAAAAGAACTAGACGCAACAAGAACAAAAGCCCTAGTACTAAACTTAGGAAGGGCGTGCTCTCCTAAGCCAATAGCAAATTCTTGGCCTACCTCGGCATTGAACTAAGTGATATGATTGGACCCTTCATCGTCGACGTCGGTGATGAATTGGATGGATTAAACCACGGCTGCGACATCACTCGAGATAGTACCGAGACTCGAATTTCCCTTAAGCTCTTCTCGCTGTTCGAATAGAAAATAGAAGATATTAGTCCCAACCAAGGTGGTCCAGTCTGGTGTTAACCGTCCCTCTTTGAGGAGGTAGGGTGCCTCCTTTTCTAATATATAGCAATCATTAAAGATCTCTAAATTGGGAACCGGAATACCCTTTTCGTTGAAGTAGTAAGGCTCAGGAAAACCATAGTAAGGGAAGTCATCCCCTTCTTTCATGAATTGCCCATTTACAAGCATGAGGAAAGGGCTTGATGGAGCGCACTGTGTGAGGTGCAACCCTTCTAGCATGAGCTTCCCACTTGGATTGGGCTATTTACTTAGCGGTAGGTTGATAGCCTAGCCGAAATTTATAGTTGTTAGTGGGTTCAAGGGGTGGAAAAGATAGGATGGTATGCCCTTTGGTTTGTAGCTACGCCTAGAAAATACCCCGTTTTCCTAAGCATCAAGTCGATGCTAGGGCTGCCATTAGGATTAAAGTTAAGAGGTACTTCATCCTTGTCTAAGGTAGCGATAGTCTCAAATCCGTAGAGTTCTTTGTCATTAGCGTCGTGCTCAATTTCAAGGACTCGATTCCTTGGAGGTGATGGTAGTACATAGATTATCCCCGTTGACGGTTATGACCTAACAATCGATGATCATCTTAACCTTCCGGTGTAGTGTAGAGGGCACCGCTTGATGATCATGCAGCCAGGGGTGTCCTAGAAGTAGATTGAATGTAGTTGGGATATCTAGGACTTGGAAGTCAATGTTCTTTACTACTGGCCCTACATTGATTAGTAAGGTCGGTGTCCCCAAGACTCGCTCTCTTAGAATTGTCATTGGCTCGAAGATAAATAGTCTATTTAGAGACTTGTTATATCATTCCTAACTTTTGGCGGTCCTCCAAGGGCAAACATTCACAACTCGATCCATTGTCTACCAAGGTTAATGGGATGAACTTGTTAATGCAAGTTACGATTAAATAAAGGGCATTCTTGTGTGAAATACCTTCCTTAGGAAGATTCTTTTAGTCAAAAGTAATGGTTCCGTCCCCACTCGTTGACAAATCCTACTACTTCATCGAGCATTGTTTTAGGAGAGACCTCGATTTTGCTAAGACCGTCAATTAAGGCATGCCTATGTTTCTAGAAAGCAGATATAAGTTGCTATATTAAAATATCGGCTTTTAACTTTTAAAGTTGCTTTAGGATTGGATGTTCTTATTTAGCAAGCTTCGGGTTCTTTTGGGGTCTCCTGAGTCTGTTGTAGACCTATGGGTGCATTACGTCATCTAGATCTAATAAGGAATTGGATTTATGGACCTCCGGGTTCTCCCCAAAAGTCTTCTTCTTCTAAGGGTGTTGTGCCCTATAAGTCATCGTCGTTGTCATCACTATTGTTTCTAGTTTCGTAGACATCTTCTTTATCACTTACCCATAACCCATGGACTTTTGAATCTAAAGGAGGCAAGATAAGAAGTGGTTTGTACTCATTGATGTCTTGAATGAAGATAGATGGGTCCTAATGACCTAGAATGGGTTCAGTAAAAATAACTAAGGTACCGCTGAAAGGATTCTTGTTGTTACTTGGTTTTTGCACAGCCTTAGGTAGAGAGAGTTGACCGTTGCGGAACATATTCTCTAGTTTGTTCTTGAACGTCCAACATTGCTCGGTGTCGTGTCCCCGTGCATGATGGTATTTGTAAAATTTTTCCGCGTCCAAGTTTTTAGACTATTTCGCGATTTCTAATTCTCGCTCTTATGGGCAACAATTTTATTTTTCCCATAGCCGATAAACGATTAAGGCTTGACCTGTTGAGGGCATTGACATCTCGCACCCTTGCTAGTATTGTCTAGATTAATAATTACCTCTATACCCCGTCACAACTTTTGTGGTCGTGGCGAATAACTCTTCTTCTATCAGCGTGCTCGCGTCTCTAAATGTTGAGAAGCTCATCATTGGAAAAAATTTGAAATGTTGATTATAGGCAGGCTGAAGGTTCTTCACGATGATCTTGACTTAGTCCTTCACGGAAGGTCGGTCTACCATATGGACAACCTTTGCCCTCCATCTAGTGAGAAATGTCCGTAAAGCTTTCTTTCTCACCCTGCTTTGATAAACTCCAAGTCTCTAAGAGTGATAGATAGATTAGAGGTATAGGAGTATTGATGTAAGAACTCATTACATAGATCTGTCTAATTAGTGACCTTACATGGGTCAATCGCATTATACCACTTCATTACATCAGTATCAAATGTCCACGGGATGATGATGTGGTAAGTGTCTTCTAGTATGTTCTTAAGAGTCATTGCTTATAAGAAGTTGCGAACATGATGATGGGGATTTTCGTAACCTCGGAATTTGATATCTGGGCATGGTAAACTTAGGGGTAGTTTCCTTTAGGGATTAAAGTGAATCCCTTATGATCAAAATAGTGATTACTCGCTCAAAAGAGGCTTGGATTCAAGATTGGGACTGTCTGGAGGAGATAAACTAGGTGGAGGTTGAAAAAATCCTCCTCTTAACTGTTCGCTTTGTCATCTCTCTTACTATCCGCAATAGCTTTCAAGATAGCCTTAAGATTGCTTGATATAAACTCTATTTTCTAATTCTCAACGTCTATCCTAGCTTCCACCCCGGCTAAATTTTCATTAAGCAAAGCAAGGATAGGGGATTTTTCTGGTGTTTCCTCCATTGGAGGGGAATTCTTTTAAGTACTATCCTGCGGCAAAAAGTAGACCGAACCGGTGTTGTATGCACCGAAATATGTTGCACCAAGGTGCAGATCGTGGAGCAGAGTGTGTTGCAAAGCAAGGAGAAGATGTGCATGACTCCTTGTTGAGGTGTTCTATCCTTTCGGAGCTTGGATTCTAACGAAACCCAATTGTAGTAGACTTCCTTATTCTCGCAACCCAAAGGATAATGCTTAAGACCATGTGAAAGAATACCACTTTTGGAAGGGGCTTAAGCGCGAGACCCGAAGAGACTAAGAAATGCTTTTTATTTGGATGCATATAAGGAATGTAGGACAAATAGAATGTATGCGATGATACTTATGACTTTATGATTTGTATGAATGATTGATCCTAATGGAAGATGGATTTACTTTGGCTAAATGCACAATGAAAATGCAAAAGGGACTCACCTAATTTGAGATGAATTTTATTTTGGCTGTATGAAAGATGAAAATGGAAAAATGGTCTCACTTAATTTCGGATGAATTTTGTTTTGGCTACATGAGAGATGAAAATGCAAAATGGAGTCAGCTAATTTGAGATGAATTTTATTTTGGCTATATGATAGATGAAAAATGCAAAAATGGACTCACCTAATTTAAGATGAATTTTGTTTTGGCTATATAAAAAATGCAAAATGCAAAATGGTGATGCGGACAAATAAGAAGGCCAAAACACTCTAGAAACCGATTGACTAAAAAGATCGAGGGAACCTTGGTAAGACCCTTCTTAACTTATCGGCAATGACTACCTAAAACTGCCTAAAGGAAGATTTTAGGATGACTAAAAATGTAATTAATGGACCAACCTAGAAGGGAAAGGTAATTTGACTTTTGGATATAAATGCACCTAATGGACTTACTCTAGGAAATTTTATTAAGATATTTTATTTGCACCCATGCACGAGCTAATCAGCACTCCTCACCTATCCATAAAGGCTCGCAAACAGAGAATGAAGTTGGGATGAATCTCTTATTTAGATTTCCAAATTTTATTAAATCAAGTTGAAATGAATTAATTCAAATTGAATGGTAGTTTTATTAGTTATTTTATTTTAGAAATTATTTTAACAAGTCCCGGGATATAACTTATTAACCAAAAAATAAAGAAATCTATGGTTTTGAATCCACCATGACGTTTTAGGGCCAAACTGGTGTCAAAACACTAGTTTGAACCCAAGTCACAGCCATCGACCACTTGGTGCTTGGTCGAAGCCAACACCTTGCGGTCGGGGCGCCGGCCGAGGACATGGCTTAGGAAATCAACCTCAAACTTTGGCCTAGCTAGCAGGTTCGAAACCCTAATAATTTTTATCCTGCAATCGGAAAAATCGAGAAGCAATTGATAGAAATAAATCAAAACGAGGAGTCACCGGTTAGTTTTTAGGAATGAAAAACTAACAAAACACAATAAATAAATGCTCTTCCAATCTTAGTATGGGAAAAATATGACTAAAAGAGGCTAAAAGTGACTCCATCAATCTAGAATCGAGAACATACATAATGTACTAAACACAAGCAAACAACATACGATACGAAATTTAAAGCAACCAAAACATAATAGAAGGTGATAAAAAGCAAAAACAAGGAAAGCGGTAAAGGAAACGAAAGTGCAAAGAAAAGAAAAGCGAGAAATTCAAAGGTTACATCGGGCAGGGAGGTAATAAAAGCAATACAACTCTTCTCCATAATACGGAAAACGATGAAGAAAACATAAAAATATAAATAACCGCTTTGAAGGATGAATTTGTGCCCTCAGGTCATCCCGCGTGCTAATCTGGATTGATTGATGTGACGGTGGTGATTTGAGAAGGATTTTTATGAGGTTTGTGAGGGTAAGTTTGTAGAGAATAAGAAAGATTAGTTGAATGAATACCAAGAGATCGGAATAACCGAATATTCATTCGCTCTTAGTAAGGATTCCTCGGTGTAGTGTTTAGGAAAGAGGCTATTTGGGATTAGCTTTCGTAATGTAACGCCTAAGAAAAACCATGTATAGGTTGTTCGACAGCGGGCGCTTAGGAAAGAAGTCATATCCGGTGAACTTTCACGCAGCATAATGCATAGGAGAAAGCCGTGCTTGAAATGAGAGCTTAAGCTCTCTATTTATATGGATAAGGTTAGGTCACAAATGACTAATGTTAAGCCTTGGCCAGCCATCTAGAATCACTTGCAGAAACCGGGCCAAAATCAAAGTGATAAAATCGGATAGAATCGGACAAAACCGCGATCCGGGGCTCCAGCGAACTATATACACCTAAAACGTGTCGTCTCTTATCTCTTTATTTTCGTATTTTATTCGTCAGGCTCGATGACGAAATGCCGAGTCCTGTTTGAGGATTTGGATCTCGGATCGTGATCGATTGGTGCGATATAATCGAGTATACCACAAAGAACCCCCAACACCAAATAAATAGCCTTTTGCCTTGGGTCGATCCACAAATCCCTATTTCTTTCGGGCGATCTAAGAACTGGGCCAAGCCTTTAGAGACAACAGAGTCAAGTGCTTCGTTTAACAAGAAATTCTAAGTTCAAAATATCGCATTTTACAAGGAGTCGAAGACCCGAAGACGACGTTAAAACGTTGCATTTCATTATCACGAACATCAAAGTGCTGCGTTTAAGCTCCACAAGATAGTCCACAAGAGACTAGGAGCTTTTCCCTCAAAACGCCATCATGGCCGGCATATGCAACCCCGCAGTATTAAGTGAAACGCTGCATTTTGGCATGGAGAATCCCTTGGAGACACGTTAGGGCACGAAACCCTAGGAGCGCCCGATTGGCTGGAGCCGGCCAACCGGGTTTTATCCTGGTTCTATCTTCTTTATCCGGTTCGATCTTGTGAAGAATCTGCCCGATTTATTTTCACCAGCCTTGGACGGCTGGCCGAGAGCAACCCTAGGTCATTTGTGACCTAGGTCTCTCCTTATAAATAAAGAGCCTTGGCTCTTCTTTCCATACGGCTTTCTCCTATGCGTAATGCTCGCAGTAAATCTAACCACAACACTCACACCTAAATGTTACTCTACCGAAATTACTATCAATCATTCATCTTTTCTCTACTTATCGCCATTGAATTCGTGCAAAGAGCCAAAGAATATTCGGTTATTCTGATCTTTGGGCACTTATTCAACTCGATCTTTATTTTTACCAACATACTTTCACAAAAACAAGCCCTTTTTCTTTTGTTTTGTCGCCGTCGCATCAAGAGATCTAGCGTAGAGATCCAGATTAGCAAGGCGGGACAATCGGGGACAATCGGAGGACAATCGTGGAGCCTTCAAAGGGTTTATTATTTTTACGTTTTATTTACCGCTTTCGTATTGTGGCTTCAAGAGATGTAATCGTTCTTTTAATTCCTTCCTGCCCGATGTAATCTTTTAGTTTTTCGCTTTTCTTTTGTTATCGCTTTCTTTACCACTTTCTTTATTACTTTTCCTTTGGTTCTATTTGGTTGCTTTTTTATTTATCATTTTAGCATGTTGTATGTTTGTGTGTAGCACGTTATTTTAATTATACTACTCAAACTAGTAATGGTCATCTTCGAACGAGGCGAAATGGTAGGGAATTCCTCTATTTCGTACCCTCTCGAGCAAATATGATTCTCGGTACAAAGACCAATGGAGTCAATTTTAGCCTCTTTTGGTCTTAGTTTCCCATACTAAGTTTGGAATAGCAAATTTTTATTTTTGTTAATTTTCATCTTAAAAACCGACTGACGACTCCCTTTTTAATGATTTATTCCTATTGAATATGCATCCCGGTTATTTTATGATTGCAGGGTAAAAAGACCGGTTCTAGATCCGCCCACCAGTGGCAGAGGCCAAGGCTAATTTCACACCAATCTGGCCCTAAAGCCTCACGGTAGAACTAAAACCCTAATGTCGTTTATCCTTTAATTAGTAAATAACATCCCGGGAATCGTAAAAATAATTTATAAAATGAAATAATTAATAAACCGGCATCCACACTTTGCCTAAATTAGACTTAATAAAACTCGGAAATCTTAATAAAAGATTCATCCCCACTTTCTAAAAGGCATCTTCAAAACCCTAAAATCATTTTCCCAAATTTTAAAAACCCTTACACCAAGGCAATCGTGGGGAAGCTCGGCCCGAGTCCCAGTGTGGGCCCCAGGCCATGGTTCCTAAAATGGCAACTCCGCTCGGGATAAATCATTTATTAAGAGGGAGAAATTTGAAAATTTTAGTAGTGTGTTATAACGATGTGCTTGCATTAGGCATTCCACATTTAGCAACCTTTGAACTAGTTTAAATATTGTTTTGGACTCATAGGAAAAGTTTATATCGCCCCGCTTACCCGTTCGGAGAAAGGCTACTACTCGGTTCCTTTAGGCGAGCCCAACTAGGCTTGATTGTCCGAGGAAACAAGTACCTCTTCCCTCGTACAAGGCACTCTTAGGTCAAACCTTTTGGTTCATCGAGAGGCACCGAGAATTTTAGCCGATTTCCTGTCGCACCCCACATAGATGACCAAATTCTTGGACGTGTTGCCATGTATCTAACCTTTTGAACTCTTTGACCATAGACCTTTTGGACTTTTAGGTGGTCCCTTTGACTTTATTTGCATGCTTGAACGAGTGTGTGTGTTTTAGGTTTAATCTCCCGCTTGTGAGCCTTTAGGGATAGGTGAGGAGCGCTGGTTAAGCTTGTTACATGGGTGAAAATAAAACACTTTAATAAATTTCCTGGAGTCAGTCCATTATGTGCAGTTAGCGAGAAGTCAAAATTCCTTTTTCTATTAGGGTGAGTCCATTGTTTACACTTCCGTGTCATACTAAAAGCTCCTTGTGACAGCTTTAAGTAGTTACTCGCTCGTGAAAGGGTCTTATCGAAAGACCCCTTGTCTTTTAGTCGTTTAGTTTTTCGTTCTTTTACATTCCCATTTTGCATTTGCATTAGCCAAATAAATCATCTCATATTAGGTGAGTCCATTTGCATTAGCCAAATAAAATCATCTCATATAAGGTGAATCCATTTGCATTAGCCAAATAAAAATCATCTCATATTTAATGGATCTTATTTTCATTTAGAATTCATCTCTTATTAGGTGAGTCCATATGCATTCATTCTTTATATTTGCATTTATCCCAAAAAACAAAATCATCTCAAATAAGAAAATGCATTATCATTTAGCTAGAATAGAAACCATCTTTTCTTTAAGGGTCCATCATTTATTAGATAGATTATCATCTCAATTAAGTCACGTATCATGTCATCATTGCATTCTCTATGTGCATTCAAACAAAAACATCCTTAGTTTCTTCGGGTCTCGCGTTGTAGTCCCTTCCTCCCAAAAGTCATCTTTTCTCACATGGTCTTAAACCTCATCCTTTGGGCTACAAAATAGGGAAGTCTACGGCAACCGAGTATCATCGAATCCGAGCTCTAAAAGATTAGAACACCTCAGCAAGGAGTCCGGCACGTCTTCCTTTCTTTCTACTTTGCGGTCTACACCGGTGCGACAAGCTTCGGTGCACACTAAACCATCTCAATCTATTCCTTATCATAAGACAAGTACCTACAAAGAGTTCCCTTCCAATGGATCTTAACCTAGAGAAGTCCCTTAATCTTATTGTACTTAATGAGAATATAGCCGTGGTGGAAACTAGATTGAATGATCAAGAGGAGAAGATGTCATCTATATCAAGGAATATTAAGACTATCATAAGAGCTATTGAGGACAGTAAGAGAGATGAGGAAGTTGAATTTTTGAGAACGGAAGAAGCCTTGATTCTGCTACTCCACCTATCTTATCTCCTCCGAGCAGTCCCAAACACGAACCCCTAAACATGAATCCAAATCTTAACTTGATACTCGTATAGATCGGATAGAACGAATGTTAAGGGAGTCATCCATGTTCAGTAATCACTACTTTGATCGTAAGGGATTCACTTCAATCCCTAAGGGTAAACTACCTCCTAAGTTTACCATCCCCGATATTAATTTCAAAGGTTCCGAGAATCCCCATCATCACGTACGCAACTTCTTAGGAGCAATGACTCTTGAGAACATTCCCAAAGACACTTACCACATTATCTTCCCCTGGACGTTCGTCACCGATATAATGAAGTGGTATAACGCGGTTGACCCACGCAAGGTTGCCAACTGGACTGATTTTTGCAAGGAGTTCCTCCATTAATACTCTTACAACATTGATCCGCCTGTTACCCTTAGAAACTTGGAACTAATCAAGGAAGGCGAGAAGTACAGGTTTCACGCATTTCCTTACCGGATGGAGAGCGAAGGCAGCCCACATGGTTGATCGACCCTCCGGAGAAAGATCAAGTCGGGATCATTGTGAAAAACCATTAGCCAATTACAATAAGTACCTCAAATTCCTACCCTGTGATGAACTTTTCAACCCTTAGAGATGCTGGTTTGTTGATAAAAGAAGAGCTATCTACCGCGACCACAATAGTCGCGACCGAGTATAGAGGTAGTTATCACTCTAAAGATAAGAAAACCTCCAATACGAGCAATGCTAGCAGGGGTTCGGATGCCAATGCCCTTAACAGGTATACTAACTAACTTCTATTGATACTACCTACACCGAAGCCCTTCACCGTCTCTTGAAAAAGGGAAAGATAGAATTGCCACCCATTAGAGCGGAATCGAAACCTCGAAACAATCAAAAAATTAGGACGTGGAAAAATTTGGCAAATATCATCATGCACGAGGACATGATATCGAATATTGTTGGATATTCAGGAACAAACTAGAAAGCATGTTTCAAAATGGCCAACTATCCTTGCTTAAAGCTACATAAAAACCGAGTAACAACAAGAATCCTTTTAGCGACACCTTAGCCGTTTTCATCGAACCCATTCCAGGTCACTCGTGATCCGTCTGTTCTTATCCGAGATGTTAACAAGTCTAAAACACTTCTTAGCTTACCTCTATTAGATCTAGAAGTTCAGGGGCTGTGGGTAAGTGATGAAGAAGATGTCTACAAACCGAGAAGCAACAAGTGACAACAATAGTGACGACTTCAGGGCACACTACCTTTAGAAGAAGAAGAACTTTTGGGGAGATACTAAAAGTTCCGCAATCCAGTTCCTTAGTAGATCCGGATGACACAATGCATCCCCGGGTCCATAACAGACTACTGGAGACCCTAAAAGAACCTGAAGCTACAAAAGAAGAAGATCCAATCCTTAAGGAACTCTAGAAATTAAAAGTCAATATCTCAAGTCGGCAATTAATATCTACTTCCCGAAACATAGACATGCCTTAATTGATGCACTCAAGCAAGATCGAGGTCTCTCTCGGAAACTACGCCGAGGAAATGGTAGGATTGGTTAATAGTGGGGATGGAACTATTACCTTTGATCGAAGGATCTCCCAAAGGAAGGCGTTGCATACAATAATGCCCAATTAGGCGGTCCATTCGTGTCTTCTATGCATCAACAAGTTTGTTCCCCTAACCTTGGTAGACAATGGATCAAGTAGTAAACGTATGTCCCCGGAGAACTACTAGAGGGTTAGGAATTAGGGTGCAACAACTCTCTAAATAGACTCGTCCATCTTCGAGCTTACGATAATTCCAAAAGAACAGCCTCGGGAATAATGACCTTGCCAATTAATATAGGGCCAGTAGAAAGGAACATCGAATTCCAACTCTTAGTATCCCATCTACCTTCAATCTACTCCTAGGATGCCCTTATTTACATGAGCATCAGGCGGTGCCCTCTACACTAAATCGGAAAGATAAGATGATCGTGAAAGGTCAAGTTATAACTGTCAACTAGGATAACCTTTGTGCTACTATCACTTCTAAAGAATTCGTAGTTGAGATCGAGCACAATGCTAATGATGAGGAACTCGTATGGATTTGAGACTATCGCTGCCTTATAAAAGGATGGAGCACCTCTTAACTTTAATCCTTATGGCAACCCTAGTGTCCATTTGATGCTTAGGAAGAAGGGGTATTTTGCGGAGTCTTGTTGCAGTCGAAGGGCATACCACCCTACTTGTCTACCTCTTGAACCCACCAATACCTACAATTTTGGATTAGGCTATCAACCTATTGTTAAGAAAAGAGCTCAAGCCAATGGGAAATTTAGACAAGAGGACTGCACCACACACAGTCACTGTATAAATCCATTTCCCTATACTTTAAATGGCGGTTCCTAAGAGAAGGAGACAACTTCCCTTATTATGGTTTTCCTGAGCCCCACTATATCAAGGAAAAGGGCATCCTAGTACCTGGTCCGGAGATTTTTACTGATAGTTATATTCTAGAAAAGGTACCTCCTTAAAAAGGGACAATCCACATCGATCGGACCAATCTCACTTGGAACAATCTTTTTGGTCTTCTATTTGAACAAAAGGGTAACCTTGAAGGGAATTTAGTCTTTTTATTATCACGAGCTATGTCGCAGTTGATAGTTTGATCCATCTAGGTTCATCATCGACGTTGATATTAAAGGATCCAAGCATGTCACTAGGACTGAGGCCAAGGAAGGCTAGGAATTTGCTGTCGACCTAAGAGTGTACCTTCTTTCCGAGTCTAGTACTAGGGCTTGTATTTCTCAATCTGTTATTTCAAATTCTTTTTCTAATTCCGTGTCTTGAGTTTCTTACTCGATGTACTCGTTGCTTTATTCAATAAAGTGAACCTTTCGCTTACTCCTTGCCTCCTTTTGCTTATAATTGTTTTGCCTTTAATGATAAACAAGAAATCGCTAAAGAATTAATAAAAGCTATTGAAGATTATGAAAATTTCTTACCAATAACAAAGGAAACAATAACAATTAATTTGGGGTCGGTGATCAGCCCCAAGAAAATAAGATCGGGAGAACCTTGGATCTAGAAGAGCAGAAGCAATTTACTTCACTCCTTACATAATTTATAGATGTCTTTGCTTGGTCCTACAAAGACATGCCGGGTATAGATCCGACTATAGCAAAACATAAGATCCCGCTTTACGAAGATGCTAAGCCGGTGAAGTAGAAGTTTAGAAGGATGAAACCAGAATGGGCTTTGAAGATTAAGGAAGAGGTCCAGTAAGCGGTTAGAGGTCTGGGTTCGAGTAAAGTAGTTCACTATCCTCGGTGGGTAGCAAATATAGTTCCAATTCGAAGAAAGATGGCAAGGCTCGTATATGTGTCGATTTCGTGGATTTGAATAAGGCCAGTCCAAAAGATGATTTTCCATTACCTCATATCGACCTCCTTGTAGCTAATATAGTGAGTCATGCTTTGCTCTCATTCATGGACGGTTATGCTTGGTATAATCAGGTGAAGATGGCTAAAGAAGATATAGAAAAGATGACCTTCATCACTCAATAGGGGACTTATTGTTATGTGGTGATGCCATTTGGGCTCAAGAACATCGGCGCAACGTATCGAGGGCGGCAACAACCTTGCTGCATGATATGATCCATAAAGAAGCTGATGTTTACGTGGATGACATGATCATAAAGTCCAAAGATAGGGAGGGCACCTACCCAGCCTAAGGAAATTTTTCCAAAGACTTAGGAAATACAATATGCACCTTAACCCTCAAAAGTGTGCCTTTGGAGTAACCTCTGGTAAACCGGTAGGCTATATTGGTAGGCTATATTGTTAGTCTTAGAGGAATAGAAGTTGATCCATCTAAGATCAAAGCCATTGAGGAGATCCCTCTCGCTAAACACAGAAAAAGAGATAAGGGTTTCCTATGACGTTTACGAGCACATCGGTCGTTTCATATCAAAACCGACTATGGTCTCGTGAACCTATTTTCAAGAAGTTAAAGGAAGGGTGTCAGCCTATTTGGGATGCCGAGTTCTAATAAGAATTTGAGTAGGTTAAGGAATACTTGGCTAATTCTCCAGATGTTAGTTCCACCCCAATCGGGGAAAACTTTACTCCTATATCTCAGAGCATGACAAAAACGACTATGGGAGCCATGCTAACTCGGCGAGATGGGAAAGAAGAATACGCGATCTACTATCCGAGTAAGAAGTTCCTTGATTATGAGACTAGATACATGCCATTAGAGAAGACATCATTAGCGATAGTCCGGGCTACTAAGAAGCTCAGGCACTACATGTTAGCCCACATGGTACATGTGGTGGCACCTATGGATCCTTTTAAGTACATTCTTGAGCAATCAATTATCGGTAGCAAGATAGTGAGATGGACTGTCATGCTATCGGAATTTAAACTCAACTTTGTCCTTCATAAAACGATTAAAGGAAGGATAGTGTCGAACTCTTAGATGATCTACCTATACCTGAATCGCAACCCGAACACCTTGACTTTCCGGATGAAGACATTTTACAAGTAGAGATAGACGTTTGGCCGATGTACTTCGATAACGCTTCGAATCAAAAGGGCTTTGGAGTAGGAATTCTTCTAGTCTCATCGGAGGGAGCACATGGTCTCATTTCGGTTAAACTGGACATCGAAGTCACCAATAACGCTGCATAGTACGAAGCTTGCATCACAAGACTTGAAGCTGCTATAGATATTGGGGTCAAGAATATTAGGGTTTTCGATGACTCTAGTTTGATCATCAATCATATTTCACAAAGGTGGAAGCTATGTAGTGAAGCCTTTGCGCCCTACCAAGCATATCTAATAGAATTATCTAAGCATTTTAAGAGCATCTCTTTCACTTACCTTCTTAGGGCTGATAACCAATTTACGAATGCATTAGCTAAGTTAGCATTCATAATCAATATCCCTACTGGCATTCATTCAAAGCCCATTCACATTGAGCGATAAAGTCACAATACACACATGTGTACATTAGAAGTGTCTAATACTAACCATACCAGCTTGCTATCATAACATTTATCATTATTTGGACAAACAAGGTATCCCTTGGACTCCACACCTAGAGCATAACAAGCCGTCAGGATGCTATCTACCTAATTCTTCATCAATCGGGAAACTGTACAAGAAAACTCATTCTGGGATTAGCTTACTTTGTGTCAATCAACATGAAGCAAAGCGCATCATGGAAGAGATTCATGGTGGGGAGTGTGGACCTCATATGAATGGTAAGATGTTGGTCCAAAAGGCTTAGAGACTAGGTTATTACTGGTCGGCCATGGCGGCGATCGCCATGATTTTGTTAGAAAGTGCCATAAATGTCGGTTGTATCCAAATTTACAACACCAACCGCCATCATTTCTGACAACATTAGCTTCTCCATGGTTATTCTCGGTTTGGGGAATAGACATCATTGGCAAGGTGATCCTTAAAGGAATAAGCGGTCGTGAATTCGTGTTATTAGCAATTGACTACTTCACCAAATGGGTAGATGCAGCCTCTTATGCAACTTTAACGTTGAAACATGTAGCCAAATTCAATACCCAAAATATGATCTGTCATTATGGGGTGCCCCACAAGCTAATAACCGATCATGGTAGCCATTTTAAGAAGGAAGTAGCACATTTGTTGGATAAGTACAAAATCCAACATCATAAATCTTACTAGTATCGCCCTCGGACCAACAGAGCAAGTAAGGCTGCTAATAAGAATATTCGCAAGATAGTGGAAAAGATGGTAGTTGCCTATAAGGATTGGTCGGACAAGCTGCCTTTCGCTTTGTGGGGTTATAGAACTTCTATGGCAGCAACGCCTTACTCTCTAGTTTATGACATGGAAGCAGTCCTTCTAATCGAGATTGCCATTCCCACATTGAGGATAATTGTTGAGAGCCGATTCCGAAGTGCGAATAGGCCAAAGCGCTTTATGAAGAGTTAGTACTATTGGATGAAAGGCGCCTTAACGCCCTACATAGTGTCCAAATATATCGGGCTCGCATATCTACGACATTTAATAAGAAAGTTAAGCCTCGGAATATGCAAATTGAGCATTTGGTCCTTAAGGAGATAATAGCACCAATTCGGGACCCATGAGGGAAATTTCAGCCCAATTGGCAAGGCCCATTTATACGTAGTCGGATCTTACTCGGCGGAGCTATAAAATTAACGAATTTAGATAGAGAAGAAATTTTCCAAGTACACGAACTTAGATCAGCTAAATAAGTATTATGTTTAGCATGACCCAAGGCAGAGGCCGAGCCCGGCCCAAGCAGGCCGAGGCCATGGCAGTGCCGGCCACCACCCGGACAATGGTGGGCTGGCCGGACCGATGTATTTCCTTTGATTCCGTAATTCATTTTCAATTGTCGGCTTAGCTGGCTCTCCTATTTACTTCCCGGATGGCCCAATTAGGCGGTCTATTTGTGTCTTCTATGTATTTTAAGGACGGTTTGACATTATTGGCAAGGTAACCCCTAAAGGAACAGGCGGTCATGAATCCGTGTTGGTAACAATTGACTACTTCACCAAATGGGTAGAAACAACCTCTTATGCAACCTTGACATCAAAATAGGTAGCTAAGTTCCTTACCCGAAATATCATTTGTCGTTATGGGGTGCCTCACAAGCTAATTAGTGACTATGGCGGTCATTTTAAGAAAAAGGTAGCGAGACTTGTTGGATAAATACAAGATTGAGCACCATAAGTCTTCTCCTCATCGTCCTCAAACCAATGGAACATTCGAGGCCACCAACAAGAACATTCGTTAAATAGTGGAGAAGATGGTTATCAATTATAAGGATTGGTCGGATAAGTTGCCTTTTGCTTTATGGGGTAATCGAACATCTATTAGAGCCTTTATGGGAGCAACACCGTTCTCCCTAGTTGATGGCATGGAAGCAGTCCTTCCAATAATGATTGTCATTCTCTCATTAAGAATCATCACTAAAAGCCAAATTCTAGAAGCAAAGTGGGCTAAAGCATGCTACAAAGAATTAGTGCTTGCTGGACGAGAGGCACCTCAACGCCTTGTACAATGTCTAAATATAACACGCACGTATATCAAAGGCATTCAACAAGAGAGTGAAGCCTCAAAATCTACAAATTGGAGATTTGGCCCTCAAAGAGAGTAGAGCACCAATTCAGGATCCACGAGGGAAGTTTAGGAAGAATTGGCAAGGCCTATTTGTGCTTAGTTAGATATTGCCGAGTGGAGCGGTGAAATCGACCGATTTAAATGGTGAAGAAATTTTTTAGTAAACGAATTTTGATTAGTTAAAGAAGTATTATGTCTAGCGTAAGTTTAGACAATGGGCCAAGCCTGGCCTATCTAGGCCACACCGTGGCGGACACCGACCACCACCTAGACAACGGTGGGCTGGTCGGGCCAAAATCATCCCCTCCGTATTATCTTTGTAATTAATTATTTAGGACGATCCAATTAGACGGTCCACTTGCATAATTGTTTATTTCAATTAACTTTAAGAGCAGTCCAATTAGGTGGTCTAATTCTATTTATTTGTACCTCTAAGTGAACGATAAAGCAAAATATTTAAAAGTAAAGCATAATACTTACTTTTATTTAATAAAAGGTAAGCTTACTACTTGCCAAATTACATAGCTAATAAAGGGGAAATAAACGCAAGCACACTACTTGTAAATAATATAATAGTTGTTCTAAAGAGGCAAAACTAATCCTATTCTTTTATTCTTTCCCAATTTCTATCTAAAACTCTAAGCCCTAGTCTATCTTTACTTTCTTTCCTTTGGGATCACCGCACTCGGCCCCTATAATCCTGGTTGCGCTTCTTTAGCTCCTCAATTCTTTGGGCCCTCCTCTCGTCGGCTTCCTTGGGTTCGGATTCTCATCGATGAACACGGTTAGCCACCCGAGGGTTTGCTTCGTGGATTTGGAGAGGTGCAACAGCAAGGATAGCTTTTGTCGGGATATATCTCTCTAGCTCTCTATGCCTTATGCCGTTAGGGATCCACTTTTATTATCCATTCCGGATAATAGGCATATACAATAGCATTTGGTTTGCCTGTAGGTGTGAGCAGTCTAGGCGAGTTTATCTAGTATTCGAGCCACGACTTTACTCTCCTAGTATTGACAATTCCTTCGAATAGGTCGAAATTAGCGAGCCGAGATATAGTCCAATAGAGGAATTACTTGCTCTCTGTTCATCTCGCTGCAAACACATGGTCGGGAAGTAATAGGTGCTACTTTCTAGGCCTAGTAGGTGTACATATAGATGTTGCGGGGTATGTGTCCTAAATTAGGACACTTTCTAGTGTATAATATACCATTGAATATTGTTACTATCATTCTCGAGGTACTCCTCCCACCAGGTAGGAGGGTGATCGGCTACCACATCTTCCCGCTTTCGCTAATAAAAGTGTATCGCTAAGTACGCATCAATATTCACAGGAGCTTGGATTAGCTTTAGGTGTTCCATTAACCGGATCTACACATCACGGTTACAAAAATATGTAAGTGTCCGGCATGGTCAAAATTCAACCTTTTTAGGCCCAACAGGAGCAAACTAAAAGACGAAGAAAAAAAAAGAACGAAAAGCGAAAAGAGCGAGAAAAATCAACACTTTCGGCTTGAACCGGAGTTTTCCTCGACCCGATCAGGCCGGCGTCGCCGACCAACCTACGTTGTTTGGTCTCGTCAGCCGTTATTTTCTTACCTACAACAACAGGGGGCTTCTAGCGAAGTCTTCCTCGAGTTTTCCTCGACCCGATCTACACCTATGACCGTCTTAGCAACTATTACTAGTGTTAGGGAACAATAATTCTCTAACTCGCTCAACTAAGCTCAACAACGATGCGGATTCCATATCCCCGACCTTCTACTAGAAAGAATCCATCTATTAGGTAGGTAATAATCGCTCGATATCCGGGGATAATGATCACCTCGGAATAGGCATACATGTGCCGGTAGTGCTTCATGAGGTTCATCAAATTCACCCGATTTCCAACAAGATTCCATCCTAGATTCTTATTGCTCGGTTTTAACACGTACTTGTAAGACTCGCGCAGATTTTCGGGAGACATGGACAATATAGTTTTTGAACACCTTTGGATGCCTAGTATAGCATCAAATTCTTGAGGCATCGGGCACAATTCCTTATCCCCAAACTTGAAGACGTGGTGGTGAGGATCCCAAAAGGCCACAACAACCCTTCGTAAAGTCCAATAGACTTTGACTTGGCGAATACTAAATAATGTATTCAGCCAATAATTTGAGAACCCTAATCTTTTAGTATTGCTCATCTCATGCATCCACCGAGTTAGGTCGATCAAGAAGTTCACTTTTTTGATGAGGTTTCTATTTGATTCATAGACGATTTTATGTAAGGCACATTTTTTAAGCACCAAGCATGGGTCATATTTATAGGTGTTTTCCGGAGCCTTAGAGTCCTACTATACCTCAACTACCGCAACTCGCCGGAACCCTAGTCTTCACGGGTGGCCGGCGCCAGCCACTACCCTAGTCCGGCCGATTTTCGGGTTTTGTTTGCAAACCTAAGCGCCATATTGTTATTTTGGACCATGCACTTAAGTTTTCCCATTTTATTTTTATTATTTTCTTTTGGGAGGAAGGGGGCTATTGCAGCTTTTTTTCGATTTGTGTTTGTAATTTTTCCTAAGACTTTTTGATGACTCGGATTCTAACTATAAGCCATTCCGAGTACAACATGAAGATTCAGGTATAAACCTCATCTCTCCTAAGTATTGATTTCAAGTCATTCCGAGTGTTATAGAAACTTCTATATAAGTTTTCGTTCGTTTCGATCGACTCGTAAAGCACATTATTATATATCTTCTACATCGATGTTTCGACTCAATCAGAGATCAATCGGAGCTATTGCATGTTCAAATAATTTTTCTAATACTTTTATTATGAGTACTGATCGCATATTTCAACACAAAGAGAATTATAATGCTAGTTCCTTTTTCTAAGTTAGTTTATTTGTTTGAGAATTATTTGTCCGGATCAAGCTATTATACTCGATGATTCTATTCTTTTGGCTTAGGATTAACTCTTATGGTATTTGAGTATATTGAATATTAGACTCAGAAAATTCAACTCTTCTAGGCCAAAGATAATTAAGCATTTAATTATCCTAATTTAATTATTATATGTGCCTAATCTTGGACCAAAGTATTTTGTACTTTGAGAATCAAAGTGGTTACTTTTGTAGGTTATTCAAACGAGGCTAACTCATTTTTAAAATACAAAAGTAGCCGACTTCTAGCTGTAAATCACCAGCAAACAAGCTTTATCTACTTTTAAACATGGCTCGGACATCGCGTCATGGTTATCTCGTTTCTAAAACTGGAAAACTCTAACGATAGGCTCAACGGTGGTTTCCACCTTGCTTTTTAGACATCACCAATTCACTGGAACACCTTTTAGAGCCAAGAGTTGTTGCACAATGTTCACATCACATCCCAACGGATCTGCTCGGATGAAGATCCGAGTGGGTTAGAAGACGCCGAGGACATGGGTTAGTCCACAACTGTCAAGTCGAAGCACCACTTTCTGTTGTCGTCTAGGAGGACGAGCTTGAGGATGATATGCACCTGGGTCGGACAACCAGGATAGAGCCACTACGGGACATCCTTGTGCTACAACCGACACGATCATGTACTTCATCTCAACCATACCAGCGCCCACGCACTGTTCGTCCTTCCACCTCCCGACAGCAGCCCCCTTCTTAGTCTATTTTCTTTTCTTCTTTTATTTTTTGTTCAACATCAAGTCTACTCCCTTGATATTTTCTTCCCTTTTTTTTTTAATGAAATGCAAGGGGAGAAATATAGAAATTTGATGTTGTTCTGTTTAGGGGAGCTCACCCTCTTTTTCTTTGAGCAAATAAATGAATGATGTTTATATTTTCCTGAACATACTCATCTCTCGAGTTACTTCTTTCTAAGAACTACATGAAGATTCAGTTATAAATCTCATCTCTCCTAAGTTTTGATTTCAAGTCATTCTCAGTATTATAGACACTTCGTATAAGTTTTCATTTGTTTCCGACTGACTCGTAAAGCACATTATTGTATATCTTCTACATTGATATTTCTAACTCACTCGGACATCACTCAAAGCTATCACATGTTTAAATAATTTTCTAACACTTTTATTCTGAGTACTAACTGCATATTTCAACGCAAAGAGAAATACAATGTTAATTCCTTTTTCTAAGTCAGCTTTATTTATTTGAGAATTATTGGTCCAAATCAAGTCGTTATACTTTGATGATTCTATTGTTTTTGCTTAGGATTGACTCGATGGAATTTGAGCATATTGAATATTAGACTCGTAAAATTCCACTCTTCTAGGCTAAAGATAATTAAGCATTTAATTATCCTAATTTAATTATTATATGTGCCTAATCTTGGACCAAAGTATTTTATACTTTGAGAACCAAAGTGGTTTACTTTTGTAGGTTATTCAAACGAGGCTAACTTATTTTTGAAATACAAAAGTAGCCGGCTTTTAGCTGTCGATCACCAAGCACACAAGCTTTATTTACTTCGAACAGGGCTCGGACACCGTGTTAGGGTTGTCTGTTTCCAAAACTGGAAAACTCCAACGCTAGTCTCAACGGTGGTTTCCACCTTGGTTTTCGGACATCACCAGTTGACTGGAACACTTTTTGGAGCCAAGAGCTATTGCACAACGTTCACATCCCAACGGATCTTTTCACAGTGACTCACAAGAACCGTTACAACCACCAATGAAGACTTTTGTTCGAACTAAGACATAACGGTAACTCTGCTTGGTCATCTATAAACGAAGCCATTTCACAAGACTTGGAGCTTCCTGAAATTATTGATCAATACACTGCCTAATACTCTTAGTGCATTGCTCACTCAATTTTCTCCTTACAACTCGAAGACTCGGACACTGCTCTATATATTTCGAGTCATACAAAAAGAATCGGTATAACGATGTCATTCATATAGTGTTTTGATTCCAAGGCATTCTCTCGTGTCTTAGAAACTTACTTGAGTGAAATAGTATCTTTTCTATGCGATTCGGCCTTCACTTATCTCTTTAATCGCTTTCAGTTAGCGACTCGTAAAACTTGTTCTTTATTCCGAGTCCACTCTCTCTCGAATCCGACTTGTGATTATTTACTCTATTGTTTGCAAAGTCAGCATTCGTAGTTCTTTTCGTGCTTAGTCTACATCAAGTATTTCCCACTCGATATTCGTTATGGAACTTGATTCTTTGCTTAAGACTAAGTCTTATGGAATTCCGAGTATCATGGATATTAGACTCGTAAAGTTCCATTTCTTTTCCGACTCGGATAATCTGTTTGTTAATTATCATGATTATTTTTATTATCTCGTGTCTAACCTTGGACCAAAGTATTTTATACTTTGAGAACCGAAAGTGTTTTACTTTTGTAGGTTATTCAATCGAGGATATCTTTTCAAACTACAAAAGTAGCCGGCTTCGTAACGTCAAATCACCAGCAGATATAGCTTTTCAACCTTCTTGCTCCAGTCCCAGAAGATTGTGTCGAAGTCGTCCGCTTCCATATCCGGAAAACTCGGAAGGTCAAGCTTAACGATGGTTTTCACCACACTTTTCAAGACACAACCGATGGTTTTGGGACTTCCAAGAGAGTTAAACCGTTGTCCAACGTCCATATTTCAACGGATACTTTCTGAGTGACTCGGAAAGCCCTTATCAACGGTCACGAGAGGACTCTCGGTCGGCAGAAGAAGATAACGGCTACTCGCTCGGGTTATCTATAAATAGAAGCCACTTCACAAGACTTGAAGATAGCGGAACATATTGTCAATACACCAACTTGATCAAAGTTATTGTATTTACTTTCAATCTTCAACTTACAACTCCCACTCGTAATTCATTACTTTCGAGTTGTAAGGTCTTGTACTCGATTACAAACACTTCTTACATTCTTTGTAAGGTCCCTTGACTAAGCCGTAAGGGTTAACTCAGCTTAGTTGTCCCTAGCTGTAAGGGTTATCTCAGCTAGGAAGTACTAGATCGGATAAGGGAATTTCGAGTCTAGGAAAACTTGTATAGAGTTGTCTAAGGGAGCAACTCGGGTTCGACCAAGTTCACGGTATTTTGTGGACTCAAAATAGTGGATTTGACTTCGTGTCTGGATTGACACGGGCCGTGGTTTTCTCGCCCCAGGAGGGTTTCCACATAAAATATCCGTGTTCACTTTCGAGTTCATTCTAGACTCGGACATCCCCGCTGAACGTGTTTACACCGATTCATTACATTCTCGAGTCCATTATTCTTCGACCCCTTGCTTAGACTCGGAATCTGTCTTTGTCTCTTCTCTGTCAAAAAGGTGAGCACTTTTACAAAGAATTTTTCATCACCCTATTCACCCCCTCTAGGGTGACTCGGACTCTCCCCGAGCAAACCTTCAAACTCTAAGTTTGTATTTAGTGTTTTCGAGTTGTAAAGCCTTGTCATCGGTTACATACTTCTCTTACTTTCGAGTAAGGTCCCTTGACTCGAGCTGTAAGGGTTAACTCGGATCGGTTGTCCCTAATTGTAAAGGTTATCTCAGTCAGGAAGTATTAGATCGGATAAGGGAACTTCTAAGTCTAGGAAAACATTTTGAGGAATTATTTAAGGGAGCAATTCTAGTAGAGTTAGTCCTTTGTATTTTGAGGATTCAAAATAGTGGATTTGACTTGGTGCTTCAATTAGCACTGACCATGGTTTTCCGGCCAAGGAAGGCTTCTACGCATTTATGAGTACTTTCATTTCGAGTATGATCTAGACTCGAGCTCAACTATTTATCACTTTCCAAGCAAAAGTGTCTAAGTTCTTTTAAATTTCCTCATCACCCTAGTCACCCCCTTTAGGGTAACTTAGACTCTCCAAGAGCATACCTTCAATTGGTATCGAGCCTAGCCTTTCAAGGAGGATCTAACGATCCAAAGGTCTAATATCAAATGGCTCAGAACATTAGAGAGTTCGATGAAGGAAGGTCGTCCACTGGACCACCAAAGTTCAAAGGATTAAACTTTGTGCACTCGGAAGAAACCGATGGAGTGCTTTCTATTGGATAACAATGAAGATGTCCGGAGCACCATCCAAGAAGGCAACTACATCCCAATGAAGATGGAAGGAACAAGATCTGTGCCTAAAGAAAAATTCGAGTACATCAATGAAGAAGTCAAGAAGTTCAAAAAGAACATCAAAGCAATGAACAGTCTAATATGTGCTATCGGCTCGAAGAGTACAACAGATTATCAGCCTGTGACACGGCCAAAGATGTGTGGGACACTCTTGTCAACACATACGAAGGAACAAGCCAAGTGAAATAGGCGAAGATAAGCTAGTATCTTCACAAATATGAGTTGTTTAAAATAGAGCCGAAGAAAACATCACTCGGATGTTTATTCGCTTCACTAAGATTACAAACAATCTCAAATCTCTAGGTAGAAAAATTTCTCACGAAGAAATGTGCAGAAAATTTCCGAGAAGTCTACCAAAGAAGAGATGGGTTCCCAAGGTGACAGACTATCGAGGAAGCTCGGAACCTCTCACAACTAAAGTTAGACGAACCGATTGCGAAGTTGCTTACCCATGAGATTCGTCCGGAAGAAGAGGATGTCGAGGTCAGCACCAAAAAGAACATTGCGCTAAAGGCCTTAGAAAGCGGAAGGGAATGTCCGAGCTCCTCGGACTCGAAGAGGATCTGATGGCACTCATTGCCCGAGTCTTTAAAAGAATGATGAAGCATAAGAAGTGGGAAAATAGGCCAAAGAAAGAGTTCTATAAGAAAGATAAGAAGGACAGAAAAGGTAAATATTCTTCCCCTTCAAAATTATCTTTAACTAAGAACTCGGCTATTTTGAATGTGGCAGCAAAGATCACATAGACATAGACTTTCCGAAGAGAAAGAAGGACAGAAAGAAGAAGAAGGCTATGATGGCCACATGGAGCAATGACAAGTCATCTCGAAGAAGAAGATGATTCGATGACTCAAAGTATCTAATGGCAATAATAGACTCGGAAGCTGAATCCGAGTCGGATGTTGACAACTCGGACAACGAGGAGACAAGTCCTTAGGAGGTAATTAAATACTTTCTCAAGTTTTCCAGAGCTGATTTAGCCGGATATATTTACAGTTTGGAGGAAAAGTCCAATTCCGATTCTTCTCGGTTCAAAGAACAACTTGAGTCTCTTACTTATGAGAGCAATTATTTAAAAAATGAATTGAAAAAACCGAGACTAACTCTAACAAAATTCAAGACCAGTACTCAGGCTAATGAGACTGAGTTTGAGTCACTTACAAAAGAAAATCAGCATCGAAAAAGAATGCTCAATGAGTCTCAAGAGCTTGTTTTGAAATTCACTCTAGGTCAGAAAAATCTTGACATGCTTTTAGGCTCTCGGTGTGTTTCTTTCAGGAAAGAAGGACTTGGTTTTAATGAATAGGAGGAATCTAATTCCTACTCTAATCTTTTCAAAAGGATTCTAGAACTATGAAGTTCGGGAAGGCTGAGCATGGTCCCATTCATAAGAATGAAAGGAAAATTGAGCCCGGATCAGTTTACAGGAGAAAACATTCTCCACTTGTTTATAAAAGAAAGAGACATAGACTCGGTTCTCTAGAAAGAAGACTCGGAATCGGACCAAACCTAAAGTCACTCAAATTTCGGTTCCCAAGAGTCTTCTTCCTCGAGAAAGGACCACAGTAAAGGGAATTACTGGGTTTGTTAGAGGAAGTGAGAAGGGTTAGTTTGTTTCGACTTGCTCGGTAACTCGGAAAAGACGAAATTTCATTGGTACCTAGACAGGTGGATGCTCACGCCACATGTCGGGAGATTCTAGACTCTTTCCGAGTTAGAAGATCTTAAAGGATGCAAATTCACCTTTGGAGATGACAGTAAGGGCAAGATAGTTGGGATTGGCAAGATTGGTGAAGGAGAGAACCTAGTCGATCCAGTTTATCTTGTCAAGAGATTAAAGTACAATCTGTCCGAAGCATCTCTCGGTTGTGTGACAAAGGTCAAGAGGTAAAGTTCACGCAGAGCAATTGTTACATTTATGATGTAGCTACCGAAAAGACTACGCTCTCGGGTAAGAGGTCAAGTAACACCTATACTATTCCTCTTTCGATCCAAGTTAGAATTTATCTTGCTTAAAAGCATCCCCGAATGATGATTCTTGGAAATGGTATCGTAGACTAAGTCATATTAGCATGCACACTATCAAAAAGCTTGCTTCTCATGGTTTAGTTAGGGGTTCACCTAACTGTGCATTTAAGAAAGATAAAATTTGTGAGGCATGCACAAAAGGGAAACAAGTCATATCATCCTTCAAACCACTCAAAACTGTTTCCACATCCAAAGTGCTTGAATTGCTTCATATGGATTTATGTGGTGAAATCTTTGTGAAAAGCCTCGGAGATAAATCATATGTACTTGTGATTATTGATGATTCTTCACGATTTACCTGGGTTTATTATCTTAATAACAAGAATGAACCTTTCAAAGAGTTCAATAAGCTCTACAGGAAAATTCAAGTTGAGCCTCGGACTCAAATTAGAAGAACTCGAACTCACCATGGAAGGGAGTTCGACTACTCAAAATTTGCAGAGTTCCGTGACGAGAACGTATCTCTCACAACTTCTCAACACCCAGAACTCCTCAATAGAACAGAGTAGTGGAGAGAAAGAACCGAACTCTTGAAGAAATAGGAAGGACGATGATGATTGAAAATGATCGACCTTACTATTTCTTGGTCGAGGCGATTAACACAACAAATTACACACTCAACGAGATGCCTCATCGGGCCCATCTTAAAGAAAACTCCCTACGAGCTTTACAAGGGAAAGAAGCCTAACATCTCATACTTCAAACCCTTTGGATGTAAGTGTTTTGTTCACAATAACAGTAAGGATCACCGAACCAACTTTGATGCTAGGTCGGAATGCTAAAGAATAAAAAATGAGGAGACTCGAGCAAGCTCAACTGAAGATCGGCCGGTTCAACCAACAAATTTGGTGAACCGAGAGAACATGTAGAGCATTCAAATATGCATCCAGCTACCCACTCAAGAACATTCTTTTTACAATAACGAGTGGGGTAAGAACTCGTTCTTCTTTGCAAAATCTATGTGCATTCACTACATTTATATCATTAACGGAACCCAAAAATGCACTAGAGGACCTAAATGAACCTGAATGGGTAGAGGTCATGTAAGAAGAGCTCAATCAATTTGAAAGAAACCAAGTCCGGACTCCGACCAAACGACCTTCCGAGCACCCAATTATAGGAACCAAATGGGTTTTCAAAAACAAACCGAATGAAGATGGGTTGGTAGTCGAAATAAGGCTAGACTTATCGCTCAATGTTACAATCAAGAAGAAGGAATTAATTGTAGGGAAACCTTTGCACTTGTTACTAGAATCGAAGCAATCGGAATCCTGTGGGCATTTGCATCTAGCATGAATAGTAAATTGTATCAAGTGGATGTTAAATGTGCTTTTCTAAATGGTTTCATTCAAGAGGAAGTCTATGTTGAGCAACCCCTAGATTTGAAAACTCAGAATTTCCAAATCATGTTTTCAAATTGCAAAAAGCTTTATGTGGTCTTAAACAAGCTCCTAGAGCTTGGTATGAAAGACTCGAGTTGTTTCTTGGGTGAAAATGATTTCAAAAGAGGTCAAATTGACGAAACTCTTTTTATAAAAACCAAGGGGAAAAATGTCCTTATTGCTCGATTTATGTTGATGATATTATTTTTGGAGCTACCAATGGAACTCTATGTCGAGAGTTTTCCGAGTTGATGAGATAGGAGTTCTAAATGAGCATGATGGGAGAGCTGAATTTCTTTCTTGGTTTACAAAGATGGAATATATGTCTATCAGTCTAAGTATACGAAGGAATTGCTGAAAAAGTACAAGCTTCAAGATGTGAAACATGTAGCCACACCTAATAGTAGCGAGTATGAACTAGACTCGGACGAAAAAGGTAAAGTAGTAGATCGAAACTCTATAGAGGTATGATTGGATCTCTGTTCTATCTCACATCTAGTAGGCAAGACATTATGTTTAGTGTCCATTTGTGTGCAAGATTTCAAGCTAATCTAAAAGAATCACATCTCACTGCGGTGAAGAGGATTTTCCGATATCTTGCGGGGACTCGGAATCTTGGTCTATGGTTTTTCAAGAGACTCATAATTAACCCTCACTTGGATACTCGGATGCTGATTATGCTGATGACAAAGTTGATAGAAATAGCACATCCGGAGCATGCCAATTTCATGGTCAATCCCTCATATCTTTGCACTCAAAGAAACATAACTCGGTTGCTCTATCAACTATTGAAGCTAAGTACAATGCAACTGGAGCTTGTCGTGTTCGGATTCTATGGATCAAGTAGCACTTGAAGGATCTTGGACTTTTATTCTAATCTATCCCAATCAAGTGTGACAATTAGAGTGCAATCAGCATCACTAAAAATCTAGTTCAAGCACTCAAAGACAAAGCATATTGAGGTCAGGTATCATTTTCTTAGAGATCATTCTGAGAATGGTGATATTGAACTTGAATTCATTCCTACGAAATTTCGGTTAGTCGATATTTTCACTAAGCCACTTAGTGAGGATCGGTTTTGTTTTATTAGGAATGAGCTTGGCATAATTAATGCATTATTATGTATTTTTCTAAGTGAAATTTCCTTGCATAATTATGTGTTATATTTTTTTAATAACAAATGGATCATTTGACCGAGTGAGACCGAGCTATGAGTTATTAGATCTCCGAGTGTTCCGAGTCACTCGAAACCATACTCGAGTCGGACTCGGTTTTGAGCAAAATAGACATCAAACTTCGAATCATCTCTAGATAAATGAAGAATTTCATAAATATTTTTGAAAAGTCTTTCTTCTCTCTTTCTCTCTCTCTCTCTCTCTCTCTCTCTGCCGTTCGTTTCAATCGGAAAACTAGCCGTTGGAAGAAAGCTGCTTGGAATTCTAACCGTTGGATAGCAAAAACATCACACTTGTGCGAGACGGCCGTTAGAGCTTCGGTTCGGACCGAAGGCTGAAGGTCATCTCTTTTCGCTATAAATAGAATCCCTTTACCTTCATTTCGTTACTTTACTCACTACCTTCTTACTTACTAAGCACTTTCGCTCACTTAAATTCTCTATATCTCTCTGAATTCTAAACTCTTTCATTCTCTTTACTCTGTCTCTCTCTTTCTCGAGTCCACTCAATTTCTCGAAACAAAAATTCTCACTATGCCTAAAAGAGGTTTTGCATAAGATTTTCCGGGGTCCGCTACTAAGAAACCCCGCACCAAAACTCCTCAAGAGGGTATCTCTAACCCGTCTAAAATCTTCATATCCCAACATCTAACATTGGATGACAAATTCTTTCCAACCACTTCATTTTCGTGGTTGCAGCACAAAAAGAGCACTTGGAGTATACAATTTCTTATGCTTTAGTGAGTTTATCAATGCTTGAACTTGTTGCTTGAGTTCTACTCCAATATGTCTTACTATAAGAGAGTCATTACCTTACGAGTTCAAGATAAGGTTGTTCGTATCGACCTCTCTTCTCTTTTTCTTAACTGCAATCCCATCCCCTTCATGGAGATTGCGAGATGAATTCTTTGAAAAATACACCAAGGAGGTCCCCGAGTCACGAAAAAATGTTTTAGTGACTCGGATGAAGACCGAGG
This sequence comes from Talinum fruticosum, assembly GCA_021018815.1. NCBI lineage: Eukaryota > Viridiplantae > Streptophyta > Magnoliopsida > Caryophyllales > Talinaceae > Talinum > Talinum fruticosum. Next base: position 975,989 of record JAITYX010000051.1, on the reverse strand, counting down.
CCGGATGACTCTGTTTTCTCTTGATGAGAACATTCTTTTCTCATCACTCTAGCAAAGAGAATCCAAATTCCAAGATTCTCAAAGCTTTATTTGACATTCTAGAGGGCTACGACGTAGACCTGTTCCCTACTATTCTTAAGCGAGATGGCCTCTATGCCGACTCAATCCAAAAATCTTCTCCTTTTCCCTTTGGAGCCCTTCCGAGTGTTGTATTTAAACAATTCAAGGTTCCCTCCCCTTAGATCCTAATGCGGTTTTAGAGGCTACCATAGTGGTGGGCGGGAAGGAGCTTATAGGCTACGGATATCGGGAAATCAAGCACTGGTGTCCGGGTTCATGGGTCCGAGTTGAAACCCCTTCACCATCTCCCACTCAGGCTCGGATTCCTCTATCACTTCCTCCTCCATCCGTTGGTCCCTCCACTTCTCAACCACCTCCTTCCACGTTTGATGCTCTATCTGCCGGGTGATAGACAAACTCTCTTCTATGTATGATGAACTTCAAGGCACCCTCTACTCTCTAAAGACTATCCTTCAAAGCCTAGTGATCCACTAGAAGCCAGCCTAGTCTTAGATCTAGGAGCACCAGGATCTGCCGATCGAGTTTAAGGCCATCATCAAGGAGCAACACGACCAACTCCAACTCCTTCAAGGACGCCGATCGAAGGCTGCGCAGGACCCGTAAAGTTTAGATACTTTTGAGGAGTCCTCCAGCCCAACCAAGTCTCCCTCGGCTAAGGTTGAAGAAGAAGAAGCTGCAGCTGAAGCAGCTCAGCCCGACGAGGAGAAGGAAGAGGAGAAAGAAGAGGAGAAAGAGAAAGAGTTGGTCGCTCAACCCGAGGGATAAGGTGCTGCAGCCTCCGAACCGAAGCGATCTCGCTCATATGAAGATCCGAGTGGGTTAATCCATAGCTATCAAGTCGAAGCACCTCTCTCTCGTTGTCGTCCGGGAGGATGAGCTTGAGGATGATATGGGCTCGGGTCGGACAACCATGACAGAGCCACTTTGGGACATCCTTGTGCTGCCGCCGCTACGATCATGTACTTCATCTCAACCATACCAGCGCCCACGCACTCGTTCGTCCTTCCACCTCCCGACAAGCAAGCCCCCTTCTTAGTCTATTTTCTTTTCTTCTTTTTTTTTTTGTCCAACATCAAGTGTACTCCCTTGATATTTTCTTCCCTCTCTTTTGTTTTTTGATGAAATGTAAGGGGAGAAATATAGAAATTTGATGTTGTTCTGTTTAGGGGAGCTCACCCTCTTTTTCTTTAAGCAAATGAATGAATGATGTTTATATTTTCCCGAACGGACTCATCTCCGAGTTACTTCTTTCGAGTACTACATGAAGATTCAGGTATAAACCTCATCTCTCCTAAGTTTTGATTTCAAGTCATTCTCGGTGTTATAGAAACTTACGTATAAGTTTTCATTCGTTTTTGATCGACTCGGATAGCACATTACTCGTATATCTTCAACACCGATGTTTCTAACTCACTCAAACATCACTCAAAGCTATCACATGTTTAAATAATTTTCTAACACTTTTATTCCGAGTACTGATCGCATATTTTAACGCAAAGAGAATTACATTGTTAATTTCTTTTTCTAAGTCGGTTTATTTGTTTGAGAATTATTGGTCCGGATCAAGTCTGTTATACTTTGATGATTCTATTGTTTTTGCTTAGGATTGACTCCGATGGAATTTGAGCATATTGAATATTAGACTCGGAAAATTCCACTCTTCTAGGCCAAAGATAATTAAGCATTTAATTATCCTAATTTAAGTACTATATGTGCCTAATCTTGGACCGAGTATTTTATAATTTGAGAACCAAAGCGGTTTACTTTTGTAGGTTATTCAAACAAGGCTAACTTATTTTTGAAATACAAAAGTAGGCTGGCTTTTAGCTGTCAATCATGACCGGACAAGCTTTATCTACTTGTGAAGAGGGCTCGGATACCGTGTTAGGGTTGTCTGTTTCTAAAGCTGGAAAACTCCAACGCTAGGCTCAACGGTGATTTCCTCCGTGGTTTTCGGACATCACCAGTTCATCGAAACACCTTTTGGAGCTAAGAGCTATTGCACAGCGTTCACATCTCAATGGATCTTTTCTCAATGACTCACAAGAACCGTTACAACGGCCAATGAAGACTTTTGTTCGGAATTAAGACACAACAGTCACTCGCTTGGTCATCTATAAATCGAAGCCACTTCACAAGACTTGGAGATTGCTAGAATTATTGATCAATACACTACCTAATACTCTTAGTGCATTACTCACTCAATCTTCTACTTATAACTCGAAATTTGTACTTAGTATTTTCCGAGTTGTAAAGTCTTGTAATCGATTACATACTTCTCTTACTTTCGAGTACGGTCCCTTTATCGAGCTGTAAGGTTAACTCAGCTCGGTTGTGCTGTGATTGTAAAGGTTATCTCAATCAGGAAGTATTAGATCGGATAAGGGAACTTCGAGTTTAGGAAAGCATTATAAGGAATTATTTAAGGGAGCAATTCGGCAGATTCGAGTCCTTTGTATTTTGAGGGTTCAAAATATTGGATTTGACTTGGTGCTTAGATTAGCACTAACCGTGGTTTTCCGCCCCAGGAGGGTTTCAACGTATTTATGAGTACTTGCATTTCGAGTCCAATCTAGACTCGACTCGGTTGTTTATCACTTTCCAAGCAAAGAGTGTCTAAGTTCTTTTAAATTTTCTCATCACCCTATTCACCCCCAGGGTGACTTAGACTCTCCACGAGCAAACCTTCATTTTTGTATCATGTTTAATAATAGAAAGCATTTCTTTAGAAATCGAGTCTCCCTGCATTCCATCCCATTGCATAAGAGTCACAACATCATATAACAAATGTTAAACACCAATAACACCGTACAAGAGACTCTCTAATCATCAGCACCAGCAGCGGCGAAGGATCTACTATTCATTGCCATCGAAAGCGTCATCGAAGATGTGATTCTCGAAGTCCTCCAAGACAAATGTGGAGAATCGGCCACCTTCACTACTTTGAGAAGAGCTACCTCTGTAGTCCTAAGATTGAGAAACTTCATGGGATAGTCTATTGTAAGAAGCCCAAGGGAAATGAAGTGGGTTTCCATGTCGCTCAAAGGCTTGACGTGCTAAGATGTTTAGACTGTCTTCAACAAAATTAGGCCCCGCACTGCACGAACTAGGCCCGGAAGTGTTAGGCCCTTCTTCGAAAGTACTCGATGATGTTTACGCCCGAAGAGAGCCTTAAAGTATCTTGTCCAGTGGTGCCGGTAAAGGGTGTTTGTTGGGCCGATGGATGTGTTTGTGCCTCGGGTCCACCAGGAAGACTTCTAGATGGAGGTGCTCTAGATGGACACCTCTACAAAGAGGAAAGAGTAGTTAGCACACCTACTAAAAACTCGATAATGTAGAACTCCACTAACTAGAGACTTACTCGGAAGGTTGGGAAAGATGTCCCATCGAGGAAATTTGGGATTCCCAAAAAGCGATTGAGGCCTAATGGACATGGTTTTCGATTGCTCCTGAACATTTAATGGCATTAGTAAAAATACTTTTAGCATACAACTAAAAGCAAGGAGTATGAAACTGTTACCCCTCGCAAGTTTCGAGGGACATGATGCCCAACACATTCTTCCTCAAGAATTTCGGGAATCCTCACGTAACGAGGAGACTCCCCAGTCAGTGTAACATCCACATTGAGGCTTGAAATGTGGATATCCTCTAGTGTAAGCTACAACAACTAAAGTTATTTCCATACAAGAAATTTAACTATACAAAAGAAAGGAAAGAAGTGAGAACTCACTAGGCTGAGTGATTATCCACCTCGCATGATGTGCATAAGATTTATACAAATTCAAAAATTAGGTATAAGGATACCCGATGGTAGCAGCGGCTTAGTCTTGTTGAGGAAGAGAACGAAGGTAGAACATGGTTTGAGTTGGATCAACTGGAACAAATGGAGGCCATGTCTTAACCCGGATTTGCGGTGTGACCCTCTCGCTGAGATACCAACAAAACCCAAAAGGACCTTCAAACAAGATCCTTCTTTTGCTTAACTCCCATGCTATGATCACACTTGAAAAAATTAATTGATATGTGGTGGACCAAAAATCTGCGGTCCCTAATCGTCCCCGAATTTTATCAATTTACAAATTCTTCCTCGGTTAATTAGTTAGCTAATCGGTGAAGTAAAATTTTCTAGGCACAATTTCTAGGTGAATTTTGTAGTTAAAGTCAACATACCGAAGGTGCACGGTTAAGGGCTGATTTCAAGAAGCCTATACCATGAATTGTGGACCATTGAAGGTAGATTTTAGCCCACGACATGGAGGCCGGAAACACGAGACAATTCGTTTAACCAGGAAAAGATGTAGGAAGTACTCCTACAACCATGGCTACATTTTGCATATGAAGTAGCATTTTTTATGCACATAGATGAAAAATACTTTCGAAACAAGTGAATAATTTGAGCATACCTCAATGATCTTCCATAAATCGCACAATGGTAGATACTTTGTCGAGTCTATTTGATGTTTTGTGTACTGCACACCAACACGGAGACCCATAATGAGGCAAGTGTACACATGAGCACCTTAGTTGAGCTCCTTGACTTTATCAAGGTCCGCTAAATTGACCAACATAGTGAACATGAACCTCGGAGGCTTGATCGAAAAAGTAAGCTAGCATAATCCGAACTTCTTGTTGAGGAGAATGGCGAGCCCAAAACCGAGCATCCTCAAAAGCGCCCAAAAGAATGGCATACTTAAAGAAATTTTCTTAAGGAAACCTCGTTATCTAGGGGACCAAAAAGATGATGAAGATGACCACACTCTTTATACATATTATGGTAAGAGGCTTCCTTGAGAAACCCAAATCGGACAAAACAAAGCAAAATTAAAAGGAGTTATGGTCATTTCCCGAAGGGAAGGTGGAACGTGTTGGTGGTATCCCAAAAGCAATGGCCCTAATAGGATCCCGCTCTCTCTTATCACAAAGGTGATTCAAAGCAAGGAAAAGACAGCCGAACCCAACATTTTGCATGACGTCTTCAAGAGGAAAATTCATCTTTCTACACGTCTCCACAAATTTTGGAATAGCTCCACTACTCCGAATTGTACCCTTCTGCAAGACAAAAATCTAATAAGATTTTAGTTGAAGAACTACTCTCAATGAGCAAAGGAAGAAACTTAAGCCAGCTAGATTACCGAAAGAATGATGGCAAGGGAAGAAACGTGACTCTCAGCCTCCACCAAGAAGTCATTTGGGCTCCATTCGTTTTATGGACACCGTTCCCGCTTGAAGAAGTTATCTTGGACAAGCTTTTTAGCTCTCGAACTTTCGGCAGGATGAAATCTTCTCCTAGACATTGTGAAGAGAAGAGTTTTGGAAACCAAGAGGTTTTTAAAGAAAACAAAGTAAGAAAGCACAAGAGCAAGGCAAGAATGCAAGAAAAGGAGCAGGTGTGTGGAATGAATACATCAAGCACCTCTTTCATAGACCCATTTGATCAAACCAGCCAAGCATACAAGACATGAGTCGAAAAATTATTTGGAGACCAAGGGAATCCGATGAGAGCACGTCGGGGGCCGGCCCGCCAAAGGCTGGCCGGCGCCGCCATGAGGCACCATGGTGTCCCATCGACTACAGCTTTGCAGCCTTAGATGGTGGCCTAGCTTGTGGAGTCCCATCAACCGTGGCATGTGACTTCCAGGCACCTTATAGATGAAAGTGGGAGCTCTTGGACCCACCAATCAGCCTTTTTCATATCAGATTTTACAGTCTATTTTCGACAGAGTTATTCAAGTAAACACTGAACTTTTGTCAATTTGATTATCCCCTAACAAGTATGTTAGTATAACAAATTATTTAGCTGAGCTTTAGATAAAAAGATCGAAGTTTCAAGCATCAAAATATACCAAGCTTCGGCTCGATCAAGCCAAGCTTAGGATCCTCTTACCGGACTTTAGAATGCATGCATCGCGATCAAGTCCAGGCCTCTTGTTGGAGTTCAAGTCCGACGAAACCAATTCCAAATATTACGCAACAATCGCAAAAAAAAATTGTCGTATAGAATCGAGGTAAGTACCCTTTAGTGTCTACTTTGACCCTTCATCTTTTTAGACTCAGTCAAAGTGGGGGCTAATGGTAGACACATAAAAATTGTCATCTCGTTATCTCATTTAATTCTATATTTTATTATGTGGGCCCGATGATGTAATCCCGAGTCCTGTTTGAGGATTTGGATCACGGACCGTTTTTGATTGGTGCGACGAAAGCCGATAAGCCACAAAGAACCCCTAACACTAAATAAATAGTTGCTTGCCTAGGGTCAATCCAAAAATCCACTTTTCCTTTGGACGATCTAAGACCGGGCCAAGCCTCTAGAGACGACATAGTCTAGTGTTGCGTACCTAGAAATTCCAGGATCGAATTCGCATTTCGCTTTTCTATAATCAAACAAGGACCCGAAGACCTCTAAAAGACGTTAGCCGCTGCATTTCATGATCACCAGTATGAAAGTGCCGCTTTTAAGCTCCAAGACAAGTATAAAAAGACTAGGAGTTGTGTCCCTCAAAACGGTGTCATATGGCTGCCGCCTGCAACCCCTTGATTTTAAGTGAAATGCAGCTGTAGGAACCACATCCGTGCTGGGCTCGCCGAGCTTCCCCACTATGTGCCGAGTCTCTTTTTAAAGATTGATTTTGAAGATGGTTTTAGAAAGTTGATTTTAGAATAACCTTTTATTTAGATTTCTCAATTTTATTAAATCCGATTTAAACCGATTTAAGCAAAGTTGAATGAAAGTTTTTGTGACACCCCAAAACCCACGCTAGGAGTATTACATGCCAAGGTCCCCGAGAGGAACCCCTAAGGCTACTTATGATGTCAACTTGGGGTTAATGATTTTCTCTTAGATTGGCGGAAGCGTATTTCTAGGTTTACGAAGCTTTCCTAACAATTTCGGCAGAGTTTCCTCTGTAATATGGTTAATCCCATAGGCTAAAAGCCATAACCCCGCACGAAACACATTCATAAACTCAACGAACCACACAATCGGAGCATCCATAACACAAACTCAACCAGCCACGCTCTCGGAGTAAACACATAGGTCTATTATTATACATAGTCGACATTTAGTTAAACATACATCCGAGTCTTACAAACATGGAAACATAAGAACACATAGTAAGTTCAACATCTTCTATCCATCGATCCGGTACTCCTAAAGGCCAAAAGCAACTCCAAGAATTCTAGCTTCGTACCTAAAATATTGGTGCGGTCATGAGCTCCACGAGCCCAGTGAATAACCCAAACTCAACCCCTAGTTTCACATTGCACATTAATTCATTAACAAACACACGTAAGTTCATATTCATTGATAACATGCGATTCGGATCATACATGTTTAAGACACGCAAGATACCGACTTACCAACTTACCGAGAAGTATAGTGACATCCATTACGCATGAATTCAATCAGAACATACTTCATTCATCTTTATACGCAAGTACGTCATATAATCATTCATCATGTAAGGTGTTCATCACGTAAATCATATCTTACTTCTTATCGTATTAATTTCATATGAAATCGGGGTTCATTCTTCTTCTCATTCTTTTCCTTGAGTTCAATCATGCATTTCATAAATCATTGATTCTTTCTTTCCGGTTCATCATGCATAATCATTCGTTTGTTCATATCGTAATTCTTAAGTATTTAATTGAAAAAAGATTTATGTTCTACTCTAAGGACCAAGTTCTTAGAGCCAAAATAATGTGTGGGTTCAAGTCTAGGAGGCCAAATAATTCGTGGCCCCGAGGCAAAATAATTTGTGGCCTCGAGGCAAAATAATTCGTGGTTTCGAGGCTTGGCTCAAACTGTGAAGGACGCATACTCCTTTTTCCCTTCTTTAGTTCTTTATGTTTCTTATTTTCTCATTATCTTCTTATTACTTATTGAAGCGATGCATTTAATTCATATAATTCATGCTCAAAAGCATCATACGTAACTTCTTCACAACTAATCAATTCACATAAGCAAGTTTCAACTTAAGTATAATTAATCCAACTCATACAGGCATGCTTTTGTCACTTATAATAATTATACTTTAAGACAAACATTTTATAACATAAACATATCAATGAGGATTTCTAATAAACGAACCTATCCTTTCATGATTGCGTATTATCGCGCATAAGTAGTTTCGACTCTATAACTTTCCTTAATCATTATGTATCTCTTAATCTAACCATATACCTTCTTAAATTTCAGTTCTTAACTCAATTACTCAATTAGTTCCGATTTTGCCCAAAACAGCCCATTTTCACTCATAAATCCATATCTTCCAATCTACTCATCCAACGCATACCAAAATTTACAACAAAATTGCTATAAATTATCATGAAGCTATAGTCAAATTTTCAAGAATTTTGGACAACTCATGAAAGCATAACAATTCGGACGGCAGGCAAAACATGGTAAAAATCTTCATTTTTGTGATTTCTTTATCTTTCACGATTTTACCTTCTAATATACATCAAGCCAAGTTCATAGAGATTTCAAACATATAGCTCAATGATCATACTTAATACACTACTAAAAAACTTACGATTAAGGACGGAATATTCTCAAATAGCGACGGATTTCCAGTTTTAGCGACGGAATTTTTCCGTCTCTAAATCTCAGTCACTAAAATTTAACGACGGAAATTGCCAAGTCCGTCGCTAATTAGCGACGGATCAGCGACGTAAAGCGACGGAATTATCTTCCGTAGCTGATGGATTTCAGCAACGGAATGACGTTTAGTCGCTGATTTCAGCGACGGAAATGATGGTCTTTTCGTCGTCGATCCGCATAAATCCGTCGTTGTTCCGTCGCTGTTCAGTCAAAAATCCAAAATACAATTCTCTAATTATTCGTGACCCTAATACAAAAATTGTGAATGGATATACAAATCCAACATTCACATATGTGACACTTACATTTGGCATTTACATTTGCCGGCCACAAAGAACTCATCAATGTTGGATATACAAATCCAACTTACATGTTCAAAATCATGAATAATCAAAACATATTTAAAACAAATTCACAAGTTCAAAAAAACAAACATACAAAAGTTCACAGGAAACCATAAACACATCTAAAAAGTTCGCGAAGTGTTCACCAATATACACAAAAGTTCACAATGCATTAAGGGTCCTCACTCATCCTCATCCTCATCCTCATCCTCATCCTCTTCCTCTTGTGGTTGTACTGGTCGACGGTGAGATCCGGATGCTTGCCGAGACTGCAGAAATTCATTGAAGCGTGCTATTGGCTCAGCGAAACTGTCCACCTTTTTTAAGCTGCCTATTTTCCAACCCAAGCATCCGAGCATGCTCAATCCATTGATGTAACTCAGAAGTTAAATTATACATTGTTGCTCTCAATCCGAGTCATCTGCAGTAGAAGCTTTCGGTGATTTGAAAAGCATGGTTGGTTTGAAATTTTTAGCCTCGGATCCAAGTCCATAAATGCGACCTTTCTTGTTCATATTGGCTTTGACCCACAACTCATGTTGTGAAGGGGTGGAGACTTGATCCTCATAAGAGTTGGGGTCTTCACTAGAAGGTTGAGTGGGTTGAGTGTTTTGCAACTCTTCCCACTCTTTTTGAAACTTGTCCTTAATAAAATATAAATATTTGAGGCATGTAACTATCACAAGTTGTTAACGAAAACCATAGATTGAAAAATATGAAAATTGCATATATAAGGTTACTCACATAAATGGCCTTGGATTTTTTGTCAACCCATTCGTCCTTTTTTGTTTTGTGGGTACATGAAAATAGTTGGGTCGATAGAGGCTGGACTCCTTTAAGCTCCTTCATCTAAAAAAAAAAAAGTTAGTAGAGAATCAATTTACTAATATGAACATGTTAATAGTTGCATGCGTAATTATTAATAAAGGGGTATGTACCAATTGCCGCTTATGCTCCGTCATAGGGATTGACCCACAAGTATGGAGTGATGAACCAAGTCCCCCGATCAGCACGGCGGTTTTTCTAAGCCTGCTCACGGAACTTCTTATAGTCCGTAGTTTCCCAATATTCCAAGCAACTCGCGTCAATAGTTATCACCCAACCATTTCGGGTTCTTATTTTTCCTCACCTTCAGCATGAAGTCCTTTGATCGATCACTTCCTTTCTTTTCAAAATTTCTTCTTATTTGGACTTCATCGGTTGGAGACCAAGTGAAAAATTTCGTATAAATAAAAAAGTAGTTTATAAGTTATGAAATTATAATATAATGTTCGAACATGCACAATAAGTCATTATGTTATCTCAAATTCAGAAAACTAAAGATTTGTCATTATCTTAAACTCAGAAAACCACGGATCACGTTGTGATCGAGGAACTTTACCCCATGTAGGCCAAGCTCCGTCGAACTTGCTTTGGAAGATGTGGGAAATCGTGCCCACAACTTTGTCAATGGGGAAGAACCTAATCAAGAAACATATAAAATAGTTAGTTATACTATTAAACTATTCAGCTTAATTTATTTTATTACTAATTATCACACTTACCCTTTACCATCCGGCTCAATTCGAATCTTTTCTTGCCTGCTAGCATGCTCGTTCCCGCATCAATTGGCCCATCATTTGTAAGCCTTTGTGGTGGCCTTTGTTCGGCACCAACGTGGATGCGTTGTACATTATTTGTACCATATTGGTTATATGCATATCCAATGGGCGGGTTTGAGTACATATGGGCGTGCTGATAATATGGATGGTTTGGGACAAAAGACCCACCCATTGGGCTTTACATGTGTGGGATGTTTGGGGTTTGGAAAAAAGGAGGGTTAGAAATAAATGACCCCTCCATTGGAGTTTGGTTGTAAGGGGAGTGTGGAGATAGTGCTCCACCTACAGGAGATTGAAGGTTATGAGGGTTTTGAGAGGGGGTAGAAGTACGACATCATTACCTTCCCCATCGGTAGTGGTGTTTCTAGCCCTTCCCCGAGTTGCTGATATTTTGGACCTGCCTCGACCTCTCTCCATTTTTCTGAACATAAACAACATAAAAACACTATTTGTAAACATCCAACGGTTAAGGTGATTCCATATAAAACAACATATGAACATTAGTAAACATATAAACATGTAAGCGTTAAACATAAATATTCTTCTATGAATAAATTACGCTTCAATTGTTTGACCTTCATTACATTAATAAGACTTCATTTAATTACAACATAAATGAAAATTATTCAATATAAAACAAACCAAAAAAAAGAACATCATCAACTAGCCATCATCAAAAAAGAACTGGGTTATCAAGCGGACAAATCTCCTTCATAAGTTGAGCAATTTCATTAAAGCAATTTTGAAGCATGTTGTAGTTGGACTTTATGCTCAACATTCTAACGGTGGCGAGACAACTCGGTGTGAGTTTCATTTCCTACCCATAAAGGTCGTTGCGCAGCCTCAACCATATTAAAGAAAGTTTGGGCATGGGTATTTGGAGGCTCACTTGTAGAGTATTGATTTGAGATAATGGCAACTGTGACCATATCATTCATACGGTCGACATTTGTTTCTACATCATCGTAGTTCATATGATTGGTGCCACTTTCGTCGTTGAATATGTTAGAAGTCATACCAACATCCTCGTGTAAATGAGGATCTATTTCTCCATGACTAGTCCAATACCAATAGTTTGGAAGAAAACCATATTGATAAAGGTGCAACTTAACTTCATCCGGATCCTTATACTTCGATTTCGCATTTGCGACATGGACACCTATATTATTGATTATGTACAAATTCTGATTGACTTCTAGCAAGTGCATCAAACTCCTCAACCCCCTCTAAAAACTCTTGTCTATACCCAACTCTACCAGGTAATAACCTATGATACATCCATCTATGATGTGTAAGCCCGTCCATATATATTCCGATTGACATCTAACAATTTATTAAATTATTAGTTAATAATATCAATACATGGAGATGTTATGATTACATTTCTTCTATAATGAACATAATCTATATATAACCATTATGCATTTAACATATTTTTTTATTATACATAAATTTCTTTAATTTCTACATTTTACTCGTAAGTATTTATATCATAATTAAACTAATCATACCAAATTAGCATAAATAAACTCACACAAATATAATTAAACTAATCATACCTAATCATACCTAATTAGCATAAACAAACTCACACAAATAAACCACAAACAATTGCACATATATAAATCACAAAAAACATTTACTTCAACTTCAACAATAATGTCTAACAAATCTAACACCACATACTTTAAACAACACAAATTCTATACATAAATAACATCTACATCTACTTCAACTTCAATAATAATTTCCAACAAATCTAACTTCAATAACATTTACTCCATAAATAACACAATTGCACATTTTTCATTTCAAATTTATTCACAAACAACATTCATTTGCAATAAATTATATACATTCATCAATTTTAAGTTAAATTATTAAAAACCCTAAATCTAACTTCAATAACACAATTGCACATTTTTTCTTTTCAAATTCATTCACAAACAACATTAATTTCCAACAAATTACATATATTCATCAATTTGAAGTTACATTTTTAAAAACCCTAAATCTAACTTCAATAACATTTACTCCATAAATAACACAATTGCACATTTTCCTTTTCAAATTCATTCACAAACAACATTAATTTCCAACAAATTACATATGTTCATCAATTTGAAGTTAAATTTTATAAAACCCTAAATCTAATAAAAATCAACAAAACCATACCTTCAAAGAAGGGACGGCACGAGCGGCGGCGGGAGGACAGGCATGCGGCGGCAGCAGCGGCGGTGGCGACGGCGGCGTCCTCCATCCAGGCGGCGAAGTGGTGGCACACGGGTCGGGAGCAACCAAGGAGAACTCACGTGTTTGGCCTTCGTGTTCCTCACGCGGCGGAAGAAGGGCGACGGACGGCCGGAGGGGCGGCAGGTGAAGGCGGCGGCGGGGAATCGGCGGCGGGTGTCGGGGGTGGCGAATCGGCGAGAGTAGGGGGTGAGCGCTCGCAATTGCTCGAGTCTCTCTCTATCTTTGCTTTCGAAAGTTCGGTCGGCCGAAAGGCCAGATCTGGATTTATTTAGACTTAGCGATAGAACAGATCCAGTCGTTGTTCCGTCGCTAATAAAAAATTGTACTTAGCGACGGAATATTCCGTCGCTAACAAACTAAATTAATTTAATTTTTTTTTTTTAGGTTTTCCTTCATCTCGAAAAATCGGCATACCCTAGCTATGGATTAGCGACGGAATAGCGACGGAAGTTTCCATCGCTGATTCCAAATTAGCGACGGATCCTTATTTCGTCGCTAAGTCCGTCGCTGTCCGACACGGTTGTCGGTTTTGTCGGCTTCCGTCGCTAATTCCGTCGCTAAGTGGCGACGGAAGTGTTTATTTCCGTCGCTATTTACCGGTTTTGTAGTAGTGATAACACTTAAATATTCATGAATCATATCTAATAAATCACATAATTCACATCATGAATCACAATTAGCAAGTTTCTAAATTCAATGAATTAGGCCTCTAAGTTCTTCAATTAAGTCTAAGGTTTCCAATTTCATGAATTTATTTCAAGTTTAACCCACCTGATTCATTTTAACTTTAGAGGATGAATTTGAATTACTCACCTTGAATCCTTAGTGATTCTAAGAATTTTAATTTTGGAGGATTTCGAATTGGGTGATTTTGGTTTACTTTCTTCTTTTCGGTTTTGGTCTCCTCTACCCGACCCTCCGGCTTCCTCTCGTTCCATTCCGGCTCGCTCGGGTTCTCACTCTCCCCTTCTTACCTTCCTCTCTAGCCCGTCGTTCCCTTCACTTGAGGGCCGCTGGACGCTTGCTCGCCGACCACCACTTCTTTCACTTGCTCGCCACCTCTCACTCGTCCTTGTCCTTCTTCCTCTCCGTTTATGCTCTGGATCTCGTCCCCCTCTCGGTTTGTTCCGCTTACCGATTCCTCTCGACCTCTCTCGCTCTTCGTCTCTCATTCTCTCGCTGCTTCTCCATTAATCTAGCCGAGCTCTCCTTCCCCTCTTTCGGTCCCTCACCTCTCGGTCTCCCTCTTCTCTCTTTCCCTTTGCTCCGCTTCTACTTCTTTCGTTCCCCTTTCTTCTTTGCTTTCCCCGCTTCTATTTCAAGTCTCCCCCTTAATCCCTCTTTCTTTCTCCTCCTTTCCTGATTACACCTAATGGACTTTGCTACCCAATTTCAATTGGACCCCATACTTCCCTTACTTAATTCTTTGCCGGCTCCCGAAATGCCCCTATCCATCCTTCCCGTTTTCTTTTCCTTATCTTTTATTTTTATTTTAATTTTCTGGTTTGGGCTTTTTGTATGAATTGGGCTCAAAAATATTTCACAACCCATTTTAGCTAACCCATGCTCGGGTTTAAATTCTCAGATTTTAATTTCTATTCGGAAGAATTATAATTTATTTTAATTTAACTTTTAAAATTTTTAACTTTTAATAACTTAATTCATTATTAACCAAGCACCTGAAATTTTCAGGTATTACATTTATCCCCTACTTATAAAAAGTTTCATTCTCAAAACATGATTCACCTATGATCTTACACACGATCGCGGAACATTTCATCACATCATTCACACATATTCATGGATTCACACATATTCATGGAGTCACACATATGCATATATGTTCGTAATTCAGATTATATAAGATTCACTCAATCACATATAGGCACATATAAGATTCACTCAATCAATTCACATACTCATGTTTCAATCAGTCACATAAGCAATCACTAAAGTCCTATACTCGATTCTAGGAAAATCTACTTGGTAAGAGGATTCTTGGTCCGATACCATTTTTGTAACACACCAAAACCCACCCTAGGAGTATTACATGCCGGGGTCCCCCAAGAGGAACCCCTAAGGCTACTTATGATCTCAAGTTGGTGTTAATGGTTTTCTCTTAGATTGGTGGAAGCGTATTTATAGGTTTTCGAAGGTTTCCTAAAAATTTCAGCAGAGTTTCCTCTATAATATGGCTAATCCCATAGGCTTAAAGCCTTAACCCTACGTGAAACACATTCATAAACTCAAGGAGTCACACGCTCGGAGCATCCACAACACAAACTCAACGAGCCACATGCTCGGAGTAAACACATAGGTCTTTTATTATACATAGTCGACATTTAGTTAAACATACATCCGAGTCTTACAAACATGGAAACATAACAACACATACTAAGTTCGACATCTTCTATCGATCGATCTGCTACTATCGAAGGCCAAAAGTAACTACCGAAGTCTAGCTTCGTACCTGAAATGTTTGTCGGGTCATACGCTCCACGAGCCCAATGAATAACCGAAACCCAACCCCTGGTTGCACTTTGCACATTAATTCATTAACAAACACACGTAAGTTTACTATTCACTTATAACATACAATTCAAATCATACATGTTTGCGAGATACTAACTTACCAACTTACTGAGAAGTACAATGACATCCATTACTCATGAATTAATTCGGAACATCCTTCATTCATCATTCTACACAAGTACGTCATAGAATCATTCATCATGGAAGGCATTCATCACGTAAATCATATCTTACTTCTTATCGTATTAGTTTCTTATGAAATTAGGGTTCATTCTTCTTCTCATTCTTTTTCTTGAGTTCAATCATGCATTTCATAAATCATTGATTCTTTCTTTCTTGTTCATCATACACAATCATTCATTTCTTCATATCGTAACTCTTAAGTATTCCAAGTTTCGAATGGATAGAAGATTTATGTTCTACTCTAAAGACCGAGTTCTTCGAGCCAAAATAATTCGTGGGTTAAGTTCATGGAGGCAAAATATTTCGTGGCCTCAAGGCAAAATAATTCGTGGCCTTGAGCCTTGGCTCGGACTCGAAGGATGCATACTGTCAATATTTCGTGGAAGCAAAATAATTTGTGGCTTCGGTTGACGAGACACTTCTATCGCTGTAGATTCGAGAGGGTTCTTTAATTTGTGGGGCCTTAGATCAATAACATAATCCTTTTTCCCTTCTTTAGTTCTTTATGTTTCTTATTTTCTCATTATCTTCATATTACTTATTAAATAGATGCACTTAATTCATATAATTCATGCTCAATAGCGTCATACGTAACTTCTTCACAACTAATCAATTCACATAAGTTCCAACTTAAGTATAATCAATCCAACTCATATAGGAATGCGTATGTCACTTATAATCAATATACTTTAAGACAAACATTTTATAACATAAACATATCAATGAGGATTTCTAATTAATGAACATATCCTTTCATGATTGCGTATTATCGCGCATAAGTGGTTTATGACTCTATAGGTTTTCTTAATCATTATGTAGCTCTTATGCTATCCATATACCTTCTTAAATTTTTGTTCTTAACTCAATTACTCAATTAGTTCCGATTTTGCCCAAAACAACACATTTTCACGCAAAAATCCATATCTTCCAATCTACTCATCCAACGCATACCAAAATTTACAACAAAATTGCTATAAATTATCATGAAGCTATAGTCAAATTTTCAAGAATTTTGGGCAACTCATGAAAAGCATAACAATTCGGACAACGAGGCAAAACATGGTAAAAATCTTCATTTTTGTGATTTCTTTATCATTCATGATTTTACCTTCTAATATACATCAAGCCAAGTTCATCGAGATTTCAAACATATAGCTCAATGATCATACTTAATAACACTTAAATATTCATGAATCATATCTAATAAATCACATAAATCACATCATGAATCACAATTAGCGAGTTTCTAAATTCGAGTGAATTAGGCCTCTAAGTTCTTCAATTATGTCTAGGGTTTCCAATTTCATCAATTGATTTCAAGTTTAACCCACCTGATTCATTTTAACTTTAGAGGATGAATTCGAATTACTCTCCTTGGATCCTTATAGATTCTAAGAATTTTAATTTTGGAGGATTTCAAATTGGGTAATTTTGGTTTACTTTCTTCTTTTCGATTTTTGGTCTCCTCTACCCGACCATTTTGTTCCTCCTCTTGTTGCCTCGAGTCCCGGACTCTGGTTTCCTCTATTCCGTTCTAGTTCCCTCGGGTTCTCGCTCCGCACTTCGGCCCGTCGTTGTCCGGCCCGTCGTTCCCTTCACTTGCTGGCCACTTGACGCTTGCTCGCTGGCCACCGCTTCTTCCACTTACTCGCCAGCCACCGCTTCTTCCGCTTGCTTGCCACCTCTCCTTGTCGCTGTCCTTCTTCATCTCCGTTTATGCTCTTGTTCTCGTCCCCCTCTCGGTTTGTTCCGCTTCCCGATTCCTCTCCGGCTCTCTCGCTTTTCGCCTGTCCTTCTCTCGCTTCTTTTCCTTTGTTCCGCAGAGCTCTCCTTCCCCTCTTTTGGTCCCTCACTTCTCGGTCTCCATCTACTCTCTTTCCCTTTGCTCGCTTCGCTTCTTTCATTCCCCTTTCTTGTTTGTTTTCCCCGCTTCTATTCCTAGTCTCCCTCTTAATCCTTCTCTCTCTCTACTTCTTTCCGGATTACACCTAATGGACTTTGGTTCCCAATTTCAATTGGACCCCAATACTTCCCTCACTTAATTCTTTGCCGGCTCCCCAAATGCCCCATCCATCCTTCCCGTTTTCTTTTCCTTTTCTTTTTTTTTTTAATTTTAATTTTCTTGTTTGGGCTTTTGTGTGAATTGGGCTCAAAAATATTTGACAAGCCCATTTTAGCTAACACATGCGCGTGTTTCAATTCTCGGGTTTTAATTTCGATTCGGAAGAATTGTAATTCATTTTACTTTAAAATTTTGAATTTTTAACTTTTAATAACTTAATTAACCAAGCACCTGAAATTTTCGGGTATTACAGTTCTCCCTACTTATAAAAAGTTTCGTCCTCGAAACTTGATTCACCTATGATCTTACACACAGTCTCGGAACATTTCATCATATCATTCACATATATTCATGGAGTCACACATATGCATATATGTTCGAATTCATATTATATAAGATTCACTCAATCACATATAGAAACATAGGTTCATGAATCAATTCACATACTCATGCTTCAATCAGTCATATAAGCAATCACTCAAGTCCTATACTCGATATTAGGAAAATCTATTGGTCGGAGGATTCTTGCTCGATACCATTTTTGTAACACCCCAAAACCCACCCTAGGACTATTACTTGCCAGTGGTACCCCAAGAGGAAGCCCCTAAGGCTACTTATGATCTTAACTTGGGGTTAATGGTTTTCTCTTAAATTGGGGAAGCGCATTTCTAAGTTTTAAAAGGTTTCCTTAAGATTTCACCAGAGTTTCCTCTATAATATGGCTAATCCGATAGGCTTAAAGCCTTAACCCCGCATGAAACACATTCATAAACTCAACGAGCCATACGCTCGGAGCATCCACAACACAAACTCAACAACCCACACGCTCGGAGTAAACACATAGGTCTTTTGTTATACATAGTCGACATTCGGTTAAACATACATCCGAGTCTTACAAACATGGAAACATAAGAACACATAGTAAGTTCAACATCTTCTATCCGTCGATCGCCTACTCCCGAAAGCCAAAAGCAACTCCAAGAATCTAGCTTATGTACCTGAAATGTTGGTGAGGTCATGAGCTCCACAAGCTCAGTGAATAACCCAAACCCAACCCCTTGTTTCAATTTCCATATTAATTCATTAACAAACACACGTAAGGTCACTATTCACTCCTAACATGCGATTCAAATCATACATCTTTAAGACACGCGAGATACTAACTTAAAACTTACCGAGAAGTACAATGACATCCATTACTCATGAATTCAATCAGAACATACTTCATTCTTCTTTCTACGCAAGTACGTCATAGAATCATTCATCATGTAAGGCATTCATTACGTAAATCATAACTTACTTCTTATCGTATTAATTTCTTATGAAATCAAGGTTCATTCTTCTTCTCATTCTTTTTCTTGAGTTCATACATCATTGCTTCTTTCTTTCTTGTTCATCATGCACAATCATTTGTTTGTTCATATCGTAATTCTTAAATATTCTTAGTTTCGATTGGATAGAAGATTTATGTTCCGCTCTAAAGACCTAGTTCTTGGAGCCAAAATAATTCGTGGGCTCGGTTCTTGGAGGCAAAATAATTCGTGACCTCGAGGCTTGCCTCGGACTCGAAGGATGCATACTGTCCATAATTCATGGAAGTAAAATAATTCGATGCTTCGGTTGACAAACACTCCTATGGCCATAGATTCGAGAGGGTTCTTTTATTGGTGGGGTCTTAAATTAATAATATAATCCCTTTTCCCTTCTTTAGTTCTTTATGTTTCTTATTTTGTCATTATATTCTTATTACTTATTGAAGAGATGCACTTAATTCATATAATTCATGCTCAACAACGTCATACATAACTTCTTCACAACTAATTAATTCATGTAAGCAAGTTCCAACTTAAGTACAATCAATCCAACTCATATAGGCAAGCTTATGTCACTTATAATCAATATACTTTAAGAAAAACATGTTATAACATAAATATATCAATGAGGATTTCTAATTAATGAACCTATCCTTTCATGATTACGTATTATCGCCCATAGATGGTTTATGACTCTTTAACTTTCCTTAATCATTATGTATCTCTTAATCTATCTATATACCTTCTCAAAGTTTAGTTCTTAACTCAATTACTCAATTAATTCCGATTTTGCCAAAACAACACATTTCACCAAAAAATCCATATCTTCTAATCTACTCATCCAACGCATACTAAAATTTACAAGAAATTGCTATAAATTATCATGAAGCTACAATCAAATTTTCAGAAATTTGGGCAATTCATGAAAGCATAACAATTCAAACAACATGACAACATTGTAAAAATCTGCATTCTTGAGATTTCTTTATCTTTCATGATTTTACCTTCGAATATACATCAAGCCAAGTTCATGGAGATTTCAAACATATAGCTCAATGATCATACTTAATAACACTCAAATGTTCACAAATCATATCTAATAAATCACATAATTTACACCATGAATCACAATTAGCGAGTTTCTAAATTCAGTGAATTAGCTCATTCTTCTTCTCGGAGTTCATAAATCATTGTTTCTTTCTTTCTTGTTCATCATGCACAATCATTTGTTTCTTCATATCGTTATTCTTAAGTATTCTTAGTTTCGAATAGAAAGAAGATTTATATTCTGCTCTAAAACTGTTAAGGCATATTTTGTACCTAATTTTAGTAGTTATTTAGTTTATATTATATAGTTTATTTTATCTAATTTATCCTATTTTGTCTATTTATAGGTAATTATCGAATGAAGTGGGAAAAAAAAAAGAAAAGACGTTAAAAGTGGGTTTTTAGCTACCGACAAGCATCCAAGAAAAGATATGAAGTCGGTCCATAAAAATAATGTCATAAAATATTTATTTTATGATGTTTTATTTTATGAAATCCTAATTGGAAGAGAAAAGGAAACTAGAATGAGAAGAAAGAGGAACAAAACCTAGAACTTTACTAGCTATTTAATAGCTACAAGACCTTACGGAGGAGCCTCACGCGGCTCTTGTTGCCCCCTCGGCTGGCTGCGGCCCTTTTACGTACAAACACAGCCGCCCATCACAACTTACCTTCGCTGCCCTTCTATGCCTTTCCTTCGCTGCTCACAATATCTCACGTTACCCCCTCTCCTCGCTAATCAAAGCCATGCCATCATCAATTAGCCTTCCAATTTCTTCCTCCTTGGCACCTCCTACTTACTCCACCATCATCATAATCCCTTTCTCCACCTCATGCCAATCATCCTCATCATCTTGATCATCATCACTATGGTAGGAATATTATGGTAGTAATTTTATGATTGTAATTTTTATTTTAAAAACTCTATTTTTATTGTTAGTTTAATATTAAAGATGATATTTTTATTTAGTTTATGTGTCCCAAATTATATTATGTTTGAGTAGTTTTTTTATACTTAGTATAATCTACTTGAAATCATGTTAAATTATTTATTTTGAAACAAAGTTTCAATCTTTATTGTCTTATTGATTCGATCCATGATTCTATGATAATTTGATTTTATTGTTTATGATTTTATGTCTAATTAATTAGAGTGCATACTAATTACTTTTATATAAATTCATATGATAGTTTAAAGGGTTTAAGTATGTAATCGCTTGATCTTTTAGACATAAGTATCACCCAAGTTAATCATGGATGGCTTATACCCATCTCTTTTAATTAGGAAATTATCATAGATCTTTCTAAAATCAATTCGCTAGTAGATTGGTTATTAGGTGCCAGATGATGTTTTTCTAATACTTAAAGCTCTAATTTGATTAAATTCTAGTGCTAGTGCTAGGGTTATCAATATTAGTAGGGTTTATATTAGGACTAGGCCTAAGTAAACTAATAACTAAGGAAAAACGGGAAGATCCGCTAGTGATTGTCTTTTACAGCTTTAGCTCATGGGTAGATCAATTTGTGTGTTAATGATAAATAATAATTTGCATGGTGAATATAGATTATACTAAGTGTTTTTATAAATTTGATATCTTTGATAATTATTTGTTTGCTTTTTAGTTATTTTCTTTAGTTTGTCAATTTTATTTATAAATTTATAGCCTTTTATTATCAATTTCATAATCTCCCCCTAAAGATCAGTATTTTAGGTTAGTTTTAGTAATTTTAGCTTAGTTTAATTTTGAGTCTTTATACATTTTAATTTTCAGATTATTTTTCTATGAGTTTTTTTAGTTTTCGATCGGTTTGTTAGAAATTAGTTCAAAAATAATTTCTTTCATTATTTTTCATGTTTTATCTTCTTTTAGGGTTTAGATAGAGTCCTAGTTTGTTTGTGATTAAATTTTAGAATTTTTGGAATTAATTTGATATTTTTTCAGATTAGAATTTAATTACTGCAGGTTTTTAGTTAAATAAATTCATAAATTCAGTTTTAAAGTTTATTGTTATATTTTTAGGGTCTGGTTAGGTCTAGAAAAGTAGTTTTAATATTCTGGATAATTTTAGTATTTATTTTTGTAATTAATTTAGTGCAGAATTTTACTTATTTAATTTTCTGTTTTAGAATTTGTTTATTTTCTGCTCTAGTTTTCTATTTTAATTATTCTAAAAATATAAAAAAAATATTTATGGGATACTGTAATTCTATTATTCTGTATAAATTATTTATTTAGTTGTTAGATAATTTTGTTATGATTTTTAGTTATTGATTTTAATTTTAATTTTCTATTTTGTTTTTAAGAGTAGTAAATTTAATTAGATTAAAGGTTGCATGTTATTATATCTTTCCCAGTGGATTCAATCCCTACTTCCCTATGCTATATTGCTTATTAAAAGCCTAAGTAGTGGTTTAATTTGTAGTTGTATGACAAGCTAACAAATTTTGGGGCCGTTGTCGGGGATCGAACATAATAGTTGTTAGTTTTATTTAATTTAGATTTACTACTTTTATTACTTCTTTTTACTTTAATAGTTTTTTTAGTGCTTTTTTTTATTTTGACAAGGAGTATACATTTGACGAAGTTGAAAGCCAAGTGTTTCTAATTCTGTTTCTTTAAGTTCGAAATTATTGAGATGACTACTTTACGTGAGCTTGCTGCACCTAACTTGGATACACAACTTCTACCTATCTCATATCCTACATTGGACCAACCACCGAAATTGAACTCCGGATTTTTAAATATGTTACCTAAATTTTATGGACTGCACTGGTGAGGACCCATATCGTCATATCAATGAGTTTATTATTACATGTTCCACTATGCAACTTGAGGGAATCACCCAAGACCAAATTAAGTTAAGAGCTTTTCCCTTTTCACTTCAAGCATAAGGCTAAAGATTGGTTTTATTACCTACCCCCGCAACATTCGAGTACATGGACCGAAGTTCATAAAGCATTTTTAGAGAAATTTTTCCTGCATCTAGGATATGGTCCATTAGAAAGGAAATTTGTGGTATTAAACAGATGACTAGGGAGACTTTTTCTTAATATTGGGAGCCTTTTAATAAATTATGTGCTGGTTGTCCCCAACATCAAATTTCGAGCATTTATTGATTAAATATTTTTATCAAGGTTTATTACCAATAGATAGAAATATGGTAGATGTTGCTAGTGGAAGGGCCTTATTTAATAAGACTCCAGCTCAGGCTAGAGAATTGTTTAATATTATGACCCAAAACACTCAACAATTTGGAATTAGAGATACCCAATTTAGGAATGTTAATGAGTTCAATTTAGGTCCATCTCGTAGAGACCCAACTGTCCCAAATTGCTGTTATGTTGAACAAATTGGTGCACAGAGAAGAAGTAGTAGTTTGTAGTATTTTCCGTTTAGAGGGTCATGTTGCTAATTCATGCCCTACACAACAAAGAGGGCATGTGAATGCTATTTTTTCCAACCAAGGTCAAATGAACCATGATCCATTCTCGAACACTTGTGACGAGTGGAGTGACTACTCTAACCTTAGGTATGGATTTGAAAAAAACCCCTAGAATTTTACCAATCCATTGTTCAGGACAAAACTAATTATCTTTTAGAGCAAATCATTAAGAAGATGGATGACTAGAAAAGGAGACCGACCTTAGGTTCCTAAGCTTAGGGATGACCATTAAACGAGTTCAAGAGAAACAGATCGCCAACGATACCATAATTAGTAACCAACAAGCTCAAATGCAATCTCAACCTTTCCAAGATCCAAAGGAAAATGTGAGTGTCATAGCACTTAATAGTGGGAAAGAGTTAGAGGAACCTAGGAAAAACATAGAGGTAGAGCCGGAATTAGAGGTCAAGGAATCGGAACTTGACCAAAATGAAGATTACGCCTCTAATGCTAAGGAAATAGGTGAAAATAAGAAAGATCTTTACAAGCCTATCCCACCTTTTCCTAGTAGACTAATAAACTCAACTCATACGATAGGCGAGGCAATTGAAGATATCATAGAAATATCTAGGAAGATAGAAACAAACATTCATCTTCTAGACACCATGAAACGGGAACCTCGTTATGCTAAGTTCCTTAAAGATATATTCACGAACAAATTAAAATTGAAAAGGAGCAACGACATAAGTGTGGGGAGAATACATCTGCTCTTTTCCAAAAGAAATCTCCCGCTAATTGCATGCATGCAGTGAGACCGGATCGGTTTAGTGTGGGAAATGCAACTCGAATGATCCTTGAGCTGCAAAGGTGTCGAGCCAAAGACGATAAACAAAGGCGCTGGTTGGGAGGCAACCCAACATTTTCAGGGAAGTTTCTATAATTTTTACTTTAGTTTTATTTTTATTTTTATTTTGCATGCATTAGGGACAATGCATGAATTAAGTGTGGGGAGTACATCCTGCATTTTAATTCTATGTATTTATTTTTATCTTATTTTTTGAAAAAAACAATTTCTTGTAAAGAAATGCATGAAAATGAATATATGCTAGGTTAACTTGCTTAAATTTTTCTATTTCTAATTTTTCTTTCCTTTTGTATGTGAGAAATTTGAACATGTTAATTGTCATTCAGAGTTGTTTGAGTTGATCCTCATGTATTTCTCCAATTAGTGACAATCATAATTTTTCTGTCAGTTTGTTCATGTTATATAATCGTGATAGAGGTAATAAATTGACTTAAACTATTCACCTAGACTCATCGAACTTAGCGAGAATAACTCATTGAAAATTTAATTTTTTCTTGTCTTACCTATTAAAGTTTAAAATATGTTGGTTTACCAACACAGATTAGTTCAAGTAGTACGACATTTGTTCCCCTTTAGCGGCTTGTGTATGGAAAAGACCTACGCTGAAAGAGTCAACCCCGTTAAGGGCCGTTTACAACTCGAAATATGCCAACAAATAAAAAATAAAAGAAAAAAGAAAAAAATCTTAGTCTACCAACATGGGTCGGAGTTGGTGGCTCGGCACCATTTCTCCTTAAGTTTAGGTCTCAAGTTGAGCCTTATGAATAGAGTAACCCATGCTGGGAGAGTCATGCCCCGTTTGAGCCAACCAATGGCTCGAACCATACTAACGAAAAAAAAAAGTAAAGTGTTAACTCCAACACCTCTATTTGGGTGAGTGGGAGACAGGGAGTGTTATATTTCTAAGACCCTATATGGGCCTCAATTATATGCTTGAATGGAGTTATATATATATTTTTAAAAAAAGAGAAAAAGTTTGCAAAACAAGTTTATTATCGAATTTTAGTGAGTTATCTCGCTGATTCAATGTCTCTATAACCATACTGCACCTTAATTTTTCCCATCCTAAAACATTTTAGACCTCTTGACCGGAATGTACATGTTTGAAAAAGATGGATAATTTTTTATCGTTGCTTAAATGAAAGAGATATTGTGAAGTCGATGAATAAACTCTCTTATGACAATGAATTTTTTTTTTTTCACTTGCTTGAAAAAGACAAATTTTCATCAAACTATTTTTGAAAGCATGACAAACCTAGTGTATACTTTATGCTTTATGCATATCTTTATAAGAAAGTGTAATATTAGATCGAGTCTTGGATTTCTTTGCAGGAGGACGTCCAAAGTCTAAGTGTGGGGGAATTTGTTAAGTCATATTTTGTACCTAATTTTAGTAGTTATTTAGTTTATATTATATAGTTTATTTTATCTAATTTACCCTATTTTGTCTATTTATAGGTAATTATCGAATAAAGTGGGAAAAAAAAAGAAAAGACGTTAAAAGTGGGTTGTTAGCTACCATCAAGCATCTAAGAAAAGATATGAAGTCGGTCCATAAAAATAATATGTCATAAAATATTTATTTTATGATATTATATTTTATAAAATCCTAATTAGAAGAGAAAAGGAAACTGGGATGAGAAGAAAGAGGAACAAAACCTAGAACCTCACTAGCTATTTATTAGCTACAAGCCCTTACGAAGGAGCCTCACGCAGCCCTTGCTGGCCCCCTCTTGGCTGGCCGCGACCCTTCTATGTACAAACACAGCCGCCCATCACAACTTCCCTTCGCTGCCCTTCTACGCCTTTCCTTCGCTGCTCACAATATCTCACCTTACCCCCTCTCCCTCGCTAAACACAACCACGCCATCATCAATTAGCCTTCCAATTTCTTCCTCCCTTGCCACCTCCTGCTTACTCCACCATCATCATAATCCCTTTGACCACCTCATGCCAATCATCCTCATCCTCATGATCATCATCACTATGGTAGGAATATTATGGTATTAATTTTATTATTGTAATTTTTATTTTAAAGACTCTATTTTTTTGTTAATTTAATATTAAAGATGATATTTTTATTTAGTTTATGTGTCCCAAATTACATTATGTTTGAGTAGTTTTTTTATACTTAGTATAATCTGCTTGAAACCATGTTAAATTACGTATTTTGAAACAAAGTTTCAATCTTTATTGTCTTTTTGATTCGATCCATGATTTTATGATAATTTGATTTTATTGTTTATGATTTTATGTCTAATTAATTAGAGTGCATACTAATTACTTTTATATAAATTCATATGATAGTTTAAAGGGTTTAAGTATGTAATCGCTTGATCTTTTAGACATAAGTATCACCCTAGTTAATCGTGGATGGCTCATACCCATCTCTTTTAATTAGAAAATTATCATAGATCCTTCTTAAATCAATTTGATAGTAGATTGGTTATTAGTTGTTAGATGATATTTTTCTAATACTTAAAACTCTAATTTGATTAAATTCTAGTGCAAGTGTTAGGGTTATCAATATTAATAGGGTTTATACTAGGGTTAGGTCTATCTATGTAAACTAATAGCTAAGGAAAAACGGGAAGATCCGGTAGTGGTTGTCTTTTACAGTTTAGCTCATGGGTAGATCAATTTGTGTGTTAATGATAAATAATAATTTTCATGGTGGATATAGATTATACTAAGTGTTTTTATAAATTTGATATCTTTGATAATTATTTGTTTGCTTTTTAGTTACTTTCTTTGGTTTGTCAATTTTTATTTATAAATTTATAGTCTTTTATTATCAATTTCACAACCCCCTCCAAAGATCAGTATTTTAGGTTAGTTTTAGTAATTTTAGCTTAGTTTAATTTTGAGTCTTTATACATTTTAATTTTCAGATTATTTTTTTGTGATTTTTTATTAGTTTTGAGTCAGTTTGTTAGAAATTAGTTCAAAAATAGTTTCTTTTATTATTTTTTGTGTTTTATCTTCTTTTAGGGTTTAGATAGAGTCCTAGTTTATTGTGATTAAATTTTAGAATTTTTGGAATTAATTTGATAATTTTTCAGATTTAATTCTTGAATTTAATTACTGCAGGTTTTTAGTTAGATAAATTCGTAAATTCAGTTTTAAATTTTATTTTTATATTTTTAGGGTCTGGTTAGGTCTAGAAAATTAGTGTTAATATTCTGGATAATTTTAGTATTTATTTTTGTAATTAATTTAGTGCAGAATTTTACTTATTTAATTTTCTGTTTTAGAATTTGTTTATTTTATGCTTTAGTTTTCTGTTTTAATTATTCTAAAAATATAAAAAAATATTTCTGGGACATTGCAGTTTTGTTATTCTGTATAAATTATTTATTTAGTTGTTAGATAATTTTGTTATGATTTTTAGTTATTGATTTTAATTTTAATTTTCTATTTTGTTTTTAAGAATTGTAAATTTAATTAAATTAAAACTTGGATGTTATTATATCTTTCCTCGTGGATTCGATCCCTACTTCCCTATGCTATATTGTTTATTAGAAGTCTAAGTAGTGGTTTAATTTGTACCTGTACGACAAGCTAACAAAGACCCAGTTCTTAGAGCCAAAATAATTCGTGGGCTCGGTTCTTGGAGGCAAAATAATTTGTGGCCTCGAGCCTTGCCTCGGACTCGAAGGACGCATACCGTCCATAATTCATGGAAGTAAAGTAATTCGACACTTCGGTTGACAAACACTTCTATGCCCATAGATTCGGAGGGTTCTTTAATTCATTGGGTCTTACATCAATAATATAATCCTTTTTCCCTTCTTTAGTTCTTTATGTTTCTTATTTTCTCATTATCTTCTTATTATTTATTAAAGAGATGCACTTAATTCATATAATTCATGCTCAACAGTTTCATACATAACTTTTTCACAACTAATTAATTCACGTAAGCAAGTTCCAACTTAAGTACAATCAATCCAACTCATATAGGCATGCTTATGTCACTTATAATCAATATACTTTAAGACAAACATCTTATAACATAAATATATCAATAAGAATTTCTAATTAATTAACCTATCCTTTCATGATTGCGTATTATCGCGCATAGGGGGTTTATGACTCAGTAACTTTCCTTAATCATTATGTATCTCTTAATCTATCCATATACCTTCTCAAATTTCAGTTATTAACTCAATTACTCAATTAGTTTCGATTTTACCCAAAACAACACGTTTTACTCAAAAATCCATATCTTCCAATCTACTCATCCAATGCATACCAAAATTTTTACAAGAAATTGCTATAAATTATCATGAAGCTACAATCAAATTTTCAGAAATTTGGGCAACTCATGAAAGCATAACAATTCGGACAACGATGCAAAACATTGTAAAAATCTACATTTTTGAGATTTCTTTATCTTTCATGATTTTACCTTCAATATACATCAAGCCAAGTTCATGAGGATTTCAAACATATAGCTCAATGATCATACTTAATAACACTCAAATATTCACGAATCATATCTAATAAATCACGTAATTCACATCATGAATCACAATTAGTGAGTTTCTAAATTCAATGAATTAGGCCTCTAAGTTCTTCAATTAAGTTTAGGGTTTCCAATTTTATGAATTGATTTTAAGTTTAACCGACCTGATTTATTTTAACTTTAGAGGATGAATTCGAATTAC
Organism: Talinum fruticosum; assembly: GCA_021018815.1. Classification (NCBI taxonomy): domain Eukaryota; kingdom Viridiplantae; phylum Streptophyta; class Magnoliopsida; order Caryophyllales; family Talinaceae; genus Talinum; species Talinum fruticosum. The sequence goes on along the minus strand of JAITYX010000051.1, from coordinate 947,052 downwards.
TCACTTGGATCCTTATTACTTCTAAGAATTTCAATTTTGGAGGATTTCAAATTGGGTGTTTTTGCTTTACTTTCTTCTATTCGGATTTTGGTCTCCTCAACCCGAGCCTCTTCTTCCTCCTCTCGCTGCCTCGCCGCAGCCTCTAGCTTCCTCTCGTTTCATTCTGGTTCCCTCACGTTCTCGTTTTCCGCTTCTCACCTTCATGTCCGGCCCGTCGTTCCCTTCACTTCCTGGCTCGCTGGACGCTTGCTCACCGGCCACCGCTTCTTTTGCTTGCTCACCACCTCTCCATGTCCCTCGTCCTTCTTCCTCTCCGTTTAGGCTCGGCTCTCATCCCCCTCTCGGTTTGTTCCGCTTTCGATTCCTCTCGGGCTCTCTCACTTTTCGCCTCTCGTTGTCTCGCTGCTTGTCCTTTGTTATGGTCGAGCTCTCTTTCCCCGCTTCGGTCACCGAGCTCTCGGTCTCCGTCTCGCTCTCTTTCCCTTTGCTCTATTTCTTCTTCTTTCGTTCCCCTTTCTTCTTTGCTTTCCCCGCTTCTATTTCCAGTCTCCCTCTTAATCCTTCTTTCTCTCTACTCCTTTCCTAATTACACCTAATGGACTTTGCTGCCCAATTTCAATTGGACCCCAATACTTCCCTTACTTAATTCTTTGCCAGACTTCCCAAATGCCCCCATCCATCCTTCCCATTTTCTTTTCCTTTTTTTTGTAATTTTAATTTTCTTGTTTGCGCTTTTTGTGTGAATTGGGCTCAAAAATATTTCACAAGCCCATTTTAGCCAACCTATGCTCGGGTTTCAATTCTCGGGTTTTAATTTCGATTCGGAAGAATTGTAATTCATTTTACTTTAAAATTTTTAATTTTTAACTTTTAATAACTTAATTCATTAGTAAGCAAGCACCTGAATTTTTCAGGTATTACATTTCTTCCCTACTTATAAAAAGTTTCGTCCTCGAAACTTGATTCACCTATGATCTTGCACACGCTCTCGGAAAATTTTATCATATCATTCACACATATTCATGGAGTCACACATATGCATATATGTTCGTAATTCAAATTATATAAGATTCACTCAATCACATATAGGGACATAAGTTCATGAATCAATTCACATACTTATGTTTCAATAAGTCACATAAGCAATCCCTCAAGTCCTATACTTGATTTTAGGAAAATCTACCAGCCGGAGGATTCTTGCTCGATACCATTTTTGTAACACTCCAAAACGCACTCTAGGAGTATTACATGCCAAGGTCCCCGAGAGGATCCCCTAAGGCTACTTATGATCTTAACTCGGGGTTAATGGTTTTCTCTTAGATTGGCGGAAGTGCATTTCTAGGTTTTTAAAGGTTTCGAAAAATTTCGGCAGAGTTTCTTCGTAATATGGCTAATCCCACAAGCTTAAAGCCTTAACCCCGCACAAAACACATTCATAAACTCAATGAGCCACACACTCGGAGCATCCACTACACAAACTCAATGAGCCAAACGCTTGGAGTAAAGACATAGGTCTTTTATTATGCATAGTCGACATTCAAATAAACATACATCCGAGTCTTACAAATATGGAAACATAAGAACACATAGTAAGTCGACATCTTCTATACGGCAGTCTGCTACTCGTGAAAGTCAAAAGCAACTCTAAGAAGTCTAACTTCGTACCTGAAATGTTGTGAGGTCATAAGCTCGACAAGCCCAGTGAATAACCCAAACCCAACCCTTGGTTTCACTTTGGACGTTAATTCATTAACAAACACTCGTAAGTTCACTATTCATTCATAACATACGATTCGGATCATACATGTTTAAGACACGCAAGATACTAACTTACCAACTTACCGAGAAGTACAATGACATCCATTACTTGTGAATTCAACCATAACATACTTCATTCTTCTTTCTGCGCAAGTACGACATAGAATCATTCATCATGTAAGGCATTCATCACGTAAATCATATCTTACTTCTTATAGTATTAATTTCTTATGAAATCGGGATTCATTCTTCTTCTCATTCTTCTTCTTGAGTTCAACCATGCATTACATAAATCATTGATTCTTTATTTCTTGTTCATCATGCACAATCATTCGTTTCTTCACATCGTAATTTTTAAGTATTCTTAGTTTCGAATGGAAAGAAGATTTATGTTCTACTCTAAAGACCTAGTTCTGGGAGCCAAAATAATTCATGGGTTTAGTTCTTGAAGGCAAAATAATTCGTGGCCTCGAGGCTTGCCTCGGACTCGAAGGACGCATACCGTCAATAATTCATGGAAGTAAAATAATTCGTGGCTTCGGTTGACGGACACTTCTATGGCCATAGATTCAGAGGGTTCTTTAATTCGTGGTGTCTTAGATTAATAACATGATCCCTTTCCCTTCTTTTGTTCTTTATGTTTCTTATTTTCTCATTATCTTCTTATTACTTATTGAAGAGATGCACTTAATTCGTATCATTCATGCTCAACAGCGTCATACGTAACTTCTTCAATTAGTTCCGATTTTGCCCAAAACAGCACATTTTCACTAAAAATCCATATCCTCCAATCTACTCATCCAACGCATACCAAAATTTACAGGAAATTGCTATCAATTATCATGAAGCTATAGTAAAATTTTTAAGAATTTTATGCAGCTCATGAAAGCATAACAATTCGGACAGAGAGCAAAACATGGTAAAAATCTTCATTTTTGTGATTTCTTTATCTTTCATGATTTTACCTTTTAATATACATCAAGCCAAGTTCATAGAGATTTATTTAATATATTATTTAAAGCGATAAGTAATATTAATTAGGTTCAATTTATTACAAAGTTTTATTTAAACATACTTTCTTATTCTCTTCCAACACATGGATATGACTATTTATTAGGAACATGAAGATATTATTTGGTATTTTACGGGTATTTATGGTTGGCTATAAGCACAGGAGAAGTGGAGAACATGACAGATGATCTCCGACTTGAAGGGCTTTGTGGACCTCCCTTGGTTAGTGGGCAGGGACCGTAATGAGTTCTATTGCCATAGTGAGAAAAAGGGTGGTCCACCAAAATTGCAAAGATGCATTGATGATTTCAAGGATAGTTTTATAAAGGGCTATTCAACCTGGGCTTTTCGGATTGTGATTTTATTTGGTGTTGTTATTAGAGTGTGGAGGTGGTGGAGGAAAGGCTAGATTGCTTTTGTGCCGACTCGGATCGGTCTCTTGCTTTCCCCGATACACACATCTTGCGTATAGATTTTGATAAATCAGATTGTCTACCAATAATGCTACTTTGTAAAAAGGTGGTGCAAAGAGATGAAAAATGGAGGTTTCGACTTGAGAATATGTTGGTTATGGACCCAGGTTGTGCGGACGTAATTATTGCAGTTTGGAATTCGTTTATGATACTTGGATGAAGTGTTGAAAAAATTGATAATTATTCAAACGAGTTATTAAAGTGGAACATGGATGTTTTCGGACATGTGGTAAAAAAAATTAAGCAAATGGAAATTCAACCGAAAAGTCTAAGGGATGCCCTAGTAGAAAGGAAGTGTTGAGGACGATCGGTGAGTGGCCGAGAGAGGAGGAGATTCATTGGTGGCAAAGGGAACTATTGGACTACCTCAAGCATATTGACTCAAATACTATATGGTTCCACACAAGAGCTAGCTTAAGGAGGGAAAGAAATTTAATTGATAGCCTAGATGATAATGGGGTCAATCATACTTGATGTTAGTGAGATTGAGGCATCATCATCAATTACTTTGCCTATTTATGTCCTCTAATTAGCTTATATGGGTAAGATTTTGGATTTTGTTCTGCCTTATGTTTCAAATGAAATGTATGGGGTCAATCATACTTGATGTTAGTGAGATTGAGGCATCATCATCAATTACTTTGCCTATTTATGTCCTCTATTTAGCTTATATGGGTAAGATTTTGAATTTTGTTCCGCCTTGTGTTTCAAATGAAATGTATGCATCTTTATGTAAGCGTTATTCTACGGAAAAGGTGGACCAAGATCTTAAATAGATGGACCCACACAAGGCCCTAGACCCAGACGGGGTGAATTCGTTTTTCTGCCGAGAGTTTTGGCACCTCATTGGAGAATACGTAGTCACGACTATTTTGGAAATTTTAAATGGCCATTCGATTCCTCGGGGATGTTAAGCTTGTCGTACAGCAACAAATTAAACCACTACTTAAACTTATAATAAACAATATAGCAAGGGCAAGTAGGGATCGAATCCACGAGGAAAGATATAATAACTTGCAAGTTTTAATCTAATTAAATTTACTACTCTTAAAAACAAAACAGAAAATATAAATTAAAATCAATAACTAAAATTCATAGAAAATTATCTAATAACTAAATAAATAATTTATACAGAATAATAAAACTACAATAACCCAGCAATATTTTTGTATATTTTTTAGAACAATTAAAACAGAAAACTAAAGCAGAAAATAAACAAATTCTAAAACAGAAAATTAAATAAGTAAAATTCTGCACTAAAATAATTACGAAAATAAATACTAAAATTACCCAGAATAATAATACTAATTTTCTAAACCTAACCAGACCCAAAAATATAAAAACAAAATTTAAAATCTAATTTACGAATTTATTTTATTAAAAACCTGCAGTAGTTAAATTCAAGAATTAAATCTGAAAAAATATCAAATTAATTCCAAAAATTATAAAATTTAATCACAGCAAACTAGGACTCTATCTAAACCCTAAAAGAAAATAAAACAAGAAAAATAACAAAAGAAACTATTTTTAAACTAATTTCTAACAAACTGACTCAAAAATAATAAACACTAACAGAAAATTAATTCTGAAAATTAAAATATATAAAAACTCAAAATTAAATTAAAATAAAATTACTAAAACTAACCTAAAATACTGATCTTTAGGGGGTAACGAAATTAATAATAAAAGACTATATATTTATAAATAAAAATTGACAAACTAAAGAAAATAACTAAAAAGCAAACAAATAATTATCAAAGATAGCAAATTTATAAAAACACTTAGTATAATCTATATCCACCATGCAAATTATTATTTATCATTAACACACAAATTGATCTACCCATGAGCTAAACTGTAGAAGACAACCACTAGCGGATCTTCCCGTTTTTCCTTAGTTATTAGTTTACTTAGGCCTAGCCCTAATATAAACCCTACTAATATTGATAACCCTAGCACTAGCACTAGAATTTAATCAAATTAGAGCATTAAGTATTAGAAAAACATCATCTAGCACCTAATAACCAATCTACTAGCAAATTGATTTAAGAAGGATCTATGATAATTTCCTAATTAAAAGAAATGGGTATGAGCCATCCATGATTAACTAGGGTGATACTTATGTCTAAAAGATCAAGCAATTACGTACTTAAACCCTCTAAACTATCATATGAATTTATATAAAACTAAATAGCGTGCACTCTAATTAATTAGACATAAATTCATAAACATTAAACACAAATTATCATAGAATCATGGATCAAATCAATAAGACAATAAAAATCAAAACTTTGTTTCAAAATAAATAATTTAACATGGCTTCAATGAGATTATACTAAGTATAAGAAAAACTACTCACACATCATGTAATTTAAAACATGTAAACTAAATAAAAATAGCATCTTTAGTATTAACCTATCAATAAAAACTCAATCTTTTCTAATAAAAATTACAAAACTAAATTATACTACCGATATTAGTTTCTTTGACCCGGAAAGATGAAGAAGATGATGATGGATGGTGGCTGGCTGGACAGCAGCAACAGCAAGCGGACAGCAGCAGCAGCAAGCGGACAGCAGCGGCAGCAAGGGTTCAGCGGCGAGTGCAGCGGCTGGCTGGTGGCTGGGCAGCAGGTGTAGGCGGCAGCAAGCGGTGGTGGCTGGCGTGGACAGCAAAGGCAAGAGGTGGTGATTGTGTGTGGGTCTAGGTCAGCCAAGATGGGGCAGCAGCAAGGGCTGCGTGTAGCTCCTCCCGGGCTCCCTTTTATGATGATAATAAGTAGTATATATAGGGTGAAAGAGTTAGGGTTTATTTCTCTTTCTTCTCTTCTAAGTTTCCTTTTCTATTCCAATTAGGATTTCCTAAAATATAATATCCTAAAATAAATATTTTATTACATATTATATTTATGGACCGACTTCATATATTTTCTTGGATGCTTGTCGGTAGCTAAAAATCCACTTTTAACGACATTTCTTCTTTTCCCGCTTTATTCGATAATTACCTATAAATAGACAAAATAGAATAAATTAGATAAAATAAACTATATAATATAAACTAAATAACTACTAAAAATACGTATAAAATACGGCTTAACAAATCCCCCACACTTAGACTTTGGACGTCCTCGTGCAAAGAAATCTAAGACTCAATCTAATAATACGCTTTCTTATAAAGATATACATAAAACATAAAATATACACTAAGTTTGCCTTGCTTTCAAAAATACTTTGATGAAATTTTTGTCTTTCCCAAGCAAGTGAAGAACTAAACATTTTCATTGCCATCGAGAGTTTATTCATCAGCCTCACAATATCTCTTTTAATTAAGCAACAATCAAAAATTTATCCATATTTTTCAAACATGTACATTCCGGTCAAGAGGTCTAAAACTTTTTAGGATGGGAAAAATTAAGGTGCAGTATGGTTATAGAGACACTCGAATCAGCGAGATAACACACTAAAAATCGATAATAAACTTGTTTTGCAAACCTTTTTTTTTTTTTTCAATTATATATATATATAACTCCATTCAAGCACATATTCGAGGCCCATATAGGGTCTTAGAAATATAACACTCCCTGTCTCCCACTCACCCAAACAGAGGTGCTGGAGTTAATACTCTATTTTTTTTTTTCTTTTCGTTAGTATGGTTCGAGCCATTGATCGGCCTAAAAGGGGCATGGCTCTCCCAGCATGGGTTACTCCATTCATAAGGCTCAACTTGAGACCTAAACTTAAGGGGAAATGGCGCCGAGCCACCAACTCCGACCCATGTTGGTAAACTAACAATTTTTTTTTTTTTTTTATAGGCCAAACAAGAAAAATCAAAATTTTAATGAGTCAATCTGCTAAGTTCAGTAGTCTAGGTGAACGGTTTAAGTCAATTTATTGCCTCTATCACGATTATATAGCATGATCAATTGGACAGAAAAAATTTATGATTATCACTAATTGAAGCAATATATGAGGATCAACTCAAACAACTCCGAATAACAATTAACATGTTCAAATTTCTCACTTTCAAAGGGAAAGAAAAATTAGAAACAGAAAAATTTAAGCAAGTTAACCTAGCATATATTTATATTCATGCATTTCTTTACAAAAAGACACTAATTTTTTATTTATTTATTTATTTATTTATTTTTAATAAAAATAAGATAAATATAAATGCATAAAATTAAAATGCAGGATGCACTCCCCACACTTAATTCATGCATTGTCCCTAATGCATGCTAAATAAAAATAAAAATAAAAATAAAGTAAAAATTATAGAAACTTCCTCGAAAATGTTGGGTTGCCTCCCAACCAGCGCCTTTGTTTACCGTCTTTGGCTCGACACCTTTGTAGCTCAAGGATCATTCAGTTGCATTTCCCACACTAAATTGATCCGGTCTCCTGCATACTTGTAATTAGTTAGAGATTTCTTTTGGAAAAGAGCAGATGTATTCTCCCCACACTTATCTTGTTGTTCCTTTTCAATTTTAATTTGTTCATGAATAGATCTTTAAGGAACTTAGCATAACGAGGTTCCCTTTTCATGGTATCTAGAAGAGGAATGTTTGTTTCTACCTTCCTAGATACTTCTATAATATCTTCAATTGCCTCGTCTATCGTAGGAGTTGTGCTTATCAATCTACTAGGAAAAGGTGGGATAGGCTTGTAAACATCTTTCTTATTTTCACCTATTTCCTCAGCATTAGAGGCCTTATCTTTATTTTGGTCAAGTTCGATTCCATGACTTCTAATTTTGGCTCTACCTCTATGTTTTTCGGAGGTTCCTCTAACTCTTTCCCCTATTAAATGTTAAGACACTCACATTTTCTTTTGGATCTTGGAAAGGTTGAGATTGCACTTGGGCTTGCAGGTTACTAAGCATGATATCATTGGCAATCTGTTTCTCTTGAACCCGCTTTATGGTCATCTCTAAGTTTTGGAACCTAAGGTCAGTCTCCTTTTTCTGGTCATCCATCTTCGTAATCATTTGCTCTAAAAGATAATTAGTTTTGTCATGAGCAATGGATTGATCAAATTCTAGGGGGTTTTCTTCAAATTCATACCTAAGGTTAGAGTAATCACTCCATTCTTCATAAGTGTTTGAGAATATGTTATAATTCATTCGACCTTGGTTGGAAAAAATAGCATTCACATGTCCTCTTTGTTGTGTAGGGCATGAATTAGCAACATGACCCTCTAAATAGCAAATACTACAAACTACTACTTCTTCTTTGTGGACCAATTTATTCAACATAACAGTAATTTGGGACAATTGGGTCTCTACAGATGGACCTAAATTGAACTCATTAACATTCCTAAATTGAGTATCTCCAATTCCAAATTGTTGAGTATTTTGGGCCATAATATTTAACAATTCTCTAGCCTGAGCTGGAGTCTTATTAAACAAGGTCCCTCCACTAGCAACATCTACCATATTTCTACCTATTAGCAATAAACCTTCATAAAAATATTGAATCAATAAATGCTCAGGAATTTGATGTTGGGGACAACTAGCACATAATTTATTAAAACGCTCCCAATATTCGAAAAACTCTCCCCAATCATCTGTTTAATACCACAAATTTCCTTTCTAATGGACCCTATCCTAGATGTAGGAAAAAATTTCTCTAAAAATGCTGTATGAACTTGGGTCCATGTAGTGAATGTTGCAGGTGGTAAATAATAAAACCAATCTTTAGCCTTATCCCGAAGTGAAAAGGGAAAGGCTCTCAACTTAATTTGGTCTTGGGTGATTCCCTCAAATTGCATAGTGTAACATGTAATAATAAACTCATTGATATGACGATATGGGTCCTCACCAGTGCAGTCCATGAAATTTAGGTAACATATTTAAAAATCCGGAGTTCAGTTTTAGAGGTCGGTCCAATGCGGGATATGAGATAGGTAAAAGTTGTGTATCTAAGTTAGGTGCAGCAAGTTCACGTAAGGTAGTCATCTCAATAATTTTAGAACTTACGTAAACGTAATCGAAACACTTACTTGGCTTTCAACTTCGTCAAATGGATACTCCTTTTCAAAATAAAAAAAACACTAAAAAAAACAAAACTATGAAAACAAACTATTAAAGTTACAAAGAAGTAATAAAAGTAGTAAATCTAAAATAAATAAAACTAACAACTATTATTTTCTTTCCCCGACAACGGCGCCAAAATTTGTTAAGCTTGTCGTACAGCAACAAATTAAACCACTACTTAAACTTATAATAAACAATATAGCAAGGGCAAGTAGGGATCGAATCCACGAGGAAAGATATAATAACTTGCAAGTTTTAATCTAATTAAATTTACTACTCTTAAAAACACAACAGAAAATATAAATTAAAATCAATAACTAAAATTCATAGAAAATTATCTAATAACTAAATAAATAATTTATACAGAATAATAAAACTACAATAACCCAGCAATATTTTTGTATATTTTTTAGAACAATTAAAACAGAAAACTAAAGCAGAAAATAAACAAATTCTAAAACAGAAAATTAAATAAGTAAAATTCTGCACTAAAATAATTACGAAAATAAATACTAAAATTACCCAGAATAATAATACTAATTTTCTAAACCTAACCAGACCCAAAAATATAAAAACAAAATTTAAAATCTAATTTACGAATTTATTTTATTAAAAACCTGCAGTAGTTAAATTCAAGAATTAAATCTGAAAAAATATCAAATTAATTCCAAAAATTATAAAATTTAATCACAGCAAACTAGGACTCTATCTAAACCCTAAAAGAAAATAAAACAAGAAAAATAACAAAAGAAACTATTTTTAAACTAATTTCTAACAAACTGACTCAAAAATAATAAACACTAACAGAAAATTAATTCTGAAAATTAAAATATATAAAAACTCAAAATTAAATTAAAATAAAATTACTAAAACTAACCTAAAATACTGATCTTTAGGGGGTAACGAAATTAATAATAAAAGACTATATATTTATAAATAAAAATTGACAAACTAAAGAAAATAACTAAAAAGCAAACAAATAATTATCAAAGATAGCAAATTTATAAAAACACTTAGTATAATCTATATCCACCATGCAAATTATTATTTATCATTAACACACAAATTGATCTACCCATGAGCTAAACTGTAGAAGACAACCACTAGCGGATCTTCCCGTTTTTCCTTAGTTATTAGTTTACTTAGGCCTAGCCCTAATATAAACCCTACTAATATTGATAACCCTAGCACTAGCACTAGAATTTAATCAAATTAGAGCATTAAGTATTAGAAAAACATCATCTAGCACCTAATAACCAATCTACTAGCAAATTGATTTAAGAAGGATCTATGATAATTTCCTAATTAAAAGAAATGGGTATGAGCCATCCATGATTAACTAGGGTGATACTTATGTCTAAAAGATCAAGCAATTACGTACTTAAACCCTCTAAACTATCATATGAATTTATATAAAACTAAATAGCGTGCACTCTAATTAATTAGACATAAATTCATAAACATTAAACACAAATTATCATAGAATCATGGATCAAATCAATAAGACAATAAAAATCAAAACTTTGTTTCAAAATAAATAATTTAACATGGCTTCAATGAGATTATACTAAGTATAAGAAAAACTACTCACACATCATGTAATTTAAAACATGTAAACTAAATAAAAATAGCATCTTTAGTATTAACCTATCAATAAAAACTCAATCTTTTCTAATAAAAATTACAAAACTAAATTATACTACCGATATTAGTTTCTTTGACCCGGAAAGATGAAGAAGATGATGATGGATGGTGGCTGGCTGGACAGCAGCAACAGCAAGCGGACAGCAGCAGCAAGCAAGCGGACAGCAGCGGCAGCAAGGGTTCAGGCGGCAGGTGCAGCGGCTGGCTGGTGGTCAGGCAGCAGGTGTAGGCGGCAGCAAGCAGTGGTGGCTGGCGTGGACAGCAAAGGCAAGAGGTGGTGATTGTGTGTGGGTCTAGGTCAGCCAAGATGGGGCAGCGAGCAAGGGCTGCGTGTAGCTCCTCCCGGGCTCCCTTTTATGATGATAATAAGTAGTATATATAGGGTGAAAGAGTTAGGGTTTATTTCTCTTTCTTCTCTTCTAAGTTTCCTTTTCTATTCCAATTAGGATTTCCTAAAATATAATATCCTAAAATAAATATTTTATTACATATTATATTTATGGACCGACTTCATATATTTTCTTGGATGCTTGTCGGTAGCTAAAAATCCACTTTTAATGACATTTCTTCTCTTCCCGCTTTATTCGATAATTACCTATAAATAGACAAAATAGAATAAATTAGATAAAATAAACTATATAATATAAACTAAATAACTACTAAAAATACGTATAAAATACGGCTTAACAGGATGAATCACACCTTTGTCATGGTGATCCCGGAGAAGCCAAAGCCATATCTTATTTTGGATCTGCCCATAAATCTATGTGATGTTGCATAAAAGTAGGTGATGACGACGGTAATCTTGAATGTATTGAAACTTCTCTTACTGAATATCATTTCGAATAATAAGGCGTATTTACGTAAGGAAGGTTGATCAATGACAATATTCTCATTGCTTTTGAGTTGTTTAATGCTATGAGGAATGACTCGGTGGTGAATAAGACGATGTCAATCAAGCTCGATATATCAAAGGCCTAAGATAGAGTGAACTAACCTTTTCTTGATGGTATTATGCGGTGGAGGGGCTTCAACCACAATTGGGTCGATCTTGTTATAAGGTATGTCCTAACAACCTTTTTCTCTTTTATTGTCAATGGGTCGCCAGGAGAACATGTTATTCCCTCTCGGGAATTCAACAAGGGGACCCTATCTCCCCTATCTTTTTCTATTCTCGTTTCGAGGGCTTGAATGGACTTTTGACGAGATTAGTGGAACAACAGGCTGTACAAGGTTACTCCATTTACCCGGATGTATCGGAGATCTCTCATATTTGTTTTTGTGAACAACACCATCATTTTTGTAGGGTTCGGAAGACACAAGTTGTTGCGGTTAAAGAGATTTTTGATCCATATGAGAAAGCATCGGGTCACCATGTTAACTATTTGAAGACATACATTTGTTTTAGTAAGGGGTTCAAGGTCGAGCAGAGAATTAGGATCACCCTTTGCATTGTCATTAAAGAAGTCCTTTCACACGATGTAACACCCCAATACAATCACTATGTAAAACACACTCATTGAATAAATGTACTATAACAATGTTGCGAAAAACCATGTCATATTAGGGCGTTACCGCCGTCTCTCCTCTAAAGACTAGGGTAAACATTAAAATAAGACAACACAATAATCTTTTTACTTTACACCAAACACTTACATTTAAAGTCCCATAACATCATACCCAATATTTATATAAACATAACTTAAACCACCAAGCATGAGTTCTTACTCCCCAAAGTACGAGTTTACCATTTTAACAATTATACCCATCAATGGGAATTAAACTCCATTAGCGAATTAAATCTACAGGACCTTTTTAACCAAAAAATAAAACTATCAAAAACTAATTATAATATACCCAAGAATAGGGCCAAAGCATGATCACCATCCGAGTCACATTTTCGGATTCCTTTGCTCTTGTCGGTTCTTGCCCAACATTAACATGCTTTTCTCTCCCTAAAAACATTTAAAAATACATAAAAACACGAATGAGTCGTAGGCCCAACATGTTACCCTTGTACTATAATTGTTTTATATCTCCTAGCCACTTACTCATTTATCCTCTTCTTAATTACTAATTTCAACTCCACAAAAACCACTACCAATTCCAATTAAACTTTTTCCATTTTTTATCAAAGATTAACATAATCAAATTTTGATTCATTCACCTCCCTAGCATACCTTTACAACTCAAATAATCTTCACACAATCAAGCAATCTATTCTCATATAGAAATTCAACAAGCATATTCACAATTTTGAATGAACCCAAATTAATTTCTAATACCTTATGAACATATACTTGTAGACACCTAAAGAGTGTTGTATCTTATCTCTTTATTTTTCGTATTTTGTTCTCGTTGGCCCGATGATGAAATCCCGAGTCTTGTTTGAGGATTTGTATCTTCGATCTGTGATTAATTTGTGCAACATAAACCAAGTAAACCACTAAGAATCCCCAACACCAAATAAACAACGTTTTGCCTTGGGTCGTTTCACAAATCCCCTTTTCTTTTGGACGATCCAAGAACTCGGGCCAAGCCTTAATTGACAATGTTGTCCAATGTCTGTGTACCCGAAAATTCCTAGTTCAAAATACTCGCATTTTACTTCGTCCAATCGGACAAGGAGTTGAAGACCGAAGACGACGTTAAAGTGTTGCATTTCATGATCATGAGTATCAAAGTGTTTCGTTTAAGCTCAACAAGACAGTTCACACGAGACTAGGAGCTTTTCCCTTCAAAACGACGTCGTGGCCGGTGCTTGCCACCCCGAAGATTTAAGTGAAACACTGCGTTTTGGCTTGGAGAATCCCTTGGAGACACGGGGCACAAAACCCTTGGAGAGCCCCGGTTGGCGAGTGCCGCGAACTAGGTTCTATCCAGCTTTATCGCTTCCTTATCCAGCTTCAATCTCTTAAGATATTGGTTCGGTTTTGTTTCTACTTGCTTGGACGGCAGGCCGAGAGCAAACCCTAGGTCATTTGTGACCTAGGTCTTCTCTTATAAATAGAGAGCCTTGGCTCTCATTCCAGGGACGACTATCTCCTATGCGTTATGATGCGTAAAGCTAACCTGAGCATTCATACCTAAGCGTTACTCTGCTGAAATCAATCTCCAACATTCATCTTTCCCATTCATCCTCGCTGAATCTGTGCAAAGAGCTAAAGAATATTTAGTTATTCCGATCTCTTGGCACCTATTCAATCGATCTTTCCAACTCTCTACATATTCATCTTTCACACAATTCATCAAAACAAGCCCTTTTTCTTTTGTTTGTCGCCGTTGCATCAAGAGTTCTAGTGTAGAGATCCGGATCAACAAGGTGGGACAACCATGAGGGCAATTGTATAGCCTTCAAACGGTTATTTAATTTACGTTTTATTTATCGCTTCACGTATTGTGGTTTAAGAGATGTAATCGTTTCTTTTAATTCCTCCCTGCCCGATGTAATCTTTAATTTTCCGCTTTTCTCTTTTTATCGCTTTCTTTACTCGCTTTCTTTATTGCTTTTTCTTTAAATTCGTTTGGTTGCTTTTTATTTATCGTTGTAGCATGTCACTTGCTTGCTTGTTTTACATTATTCTAATTCACTACTCAAACTAGTAATGGTTGTCTTCGGACGGGCGGGATATATACGTTTCATACTCTCTCCCCGAACTCGGTTCTCGGTTCAAAGACCGATGGAGTCAATTTAACCTCTTTTAATCTTAGTTTTCCCATACTAAGATTAGAAGAGCAAGTTTTCTGTTTTTGTTAGTTTTCATCCTAAAACCGAGTGGCGACCCCCTCATTTTATGATTTATTCTTATTTAATTTGTATCCCGCTATTTTCTGATTGTAGGGATAAAAGAAATTGGTTCTAAATCTGCAAACCAGGGCAGAGGCCGAGGCCGATCTTGTCATCCCCGGCCTCCGGCCAGCCCCTGCCACCGCGGAAGCTTGCACCTAGTGGTCGGCAGGCGGAGCTCGGTCCGCATTGGTGGTTTTACACCAATCTGGCCCTAAAGCCTCATGGCAAGACCAAAACCCTAGTTTTTATTTGTCCTTTAATTAGTAAATAATATCCCGGGAGTTCCGAATATAAATTATAAAATTAAAAATATTCATAAAATCGCCATTCAACTTTGCCTAAATCAGATTTAATAAATTCGAAAATCTAAATAAAAGATTCATGCCCACTTTTAAAAATGCATCTTCAAAGAACTACAATCATTCTTCACCTAAATGAGATTTAATAAATTCGAAAATCTTAATAAAAGATTCATGCCCGAGTAGTGTGTTTTTATGATGTGTTTGCATTAGGCATCCCGCATTTGGCAACCTATGAACTAGTTTAAATACTGTTTTGGACCCCTAGAAAACATTATTGGACCCCATGTTTACCATTTCCGGAGAGAAGCTCCCACTTGTTTCCTTTAGGCCGGCCCAACTAGGCTTGATTGCCCGAGGAAACGGTACCTCCTCCCTCATAGCATGTACTCTTAGGCTAAACCTTTTGGTTCACCGAGAGGCACCGAGAATTCTGGTTAGTATCCTGCCATGCACCCCATGGAGGACCAAATTCTTGGACTATGTGTCACCATGTATCCAACCTTTTGAACTCTTTGACCATAGAACTTTTTGACTTTTAGGTGGCCCCTTGACTTCATTGCATGCTTGAATGAGTGTGTGTGTTTTAGATTTAATCTTCTTTTAGCGAGCCTTTAAGGATAGGTGAGGAGCGTTGATTAAACCCTTGCATGGGTAAAAATAAAACACTTGAATGAATTTCCTAGAGTCAATGTGCATTATGTGCAATTAGCCCAAAGTCAAAATTCCTTTCCTACTAGGGTTGGTCCATTGTTTGCACTTCCGTGTCTTACTAAAATGTTCTTTTAGCGGCTTTGGGTAGTCTTCATCTCGTGAAAGGGTCTTACCGAAAATCCCTTTCTTTTTTTTTTTTTTTTTAATTGTTGAAGTCTTTTCTTCCTCTTTACATTCATTTTTTTTTCCATTTGCATTAACTAAATTAAATCATCTATTAGGTGAGTCCATTTGCATTAGACAAATAAAATCATCTTATATTAGATGAATCCATTTACACTAATATGAGTCCATTTGCACTAGCCAAAATAAAATCATTTCATATTTACATTTTCATTTAATCCAAAACAAATTCATTTCGCATAAGGAAATACACTATCATTTAGAATAGAAAGCATTTTTTTTAAAGAATCAATCATTCATTCATTACATTATCATCTCAATTGAGTCAAGTATCATATCGTCATTGCATTCTTTATGTGCATCCAAAAAAAAAGCATCCTTAGTTTCTTTGGACCTCGTGCTTAAGCCCCTTCCTCCCAAAAGTGATCTTCTCTCACATGATCCTAAACCTCATCCTTTGGGCTACGTAACGTGGAAGTCTACGACAACCGAGTATCGTTGGAATTCGAGCTTCAAAAGATTAGAACGCCTCGCCAAGGAGTCCGGCACGTCTTCTTTTCTTTCTACTCCGCGGTCTACACCGGTGCGACAAGCTTCGATGCACACTACACCGTGACAATCTATAGGTTATCATAAGATAGTACCTAGAAAGAGTTCCCTTCCAATGGATCCTAACCCGAGTAGTACCTTAACCTCGGTTTACTTAATGAGAATATAGCCGTGGTGGAAACCAAATTGAATGAACAAGAGGAACATATGTTATCTATATCGAGGGATCTTAAGACTATCATAAGAGCTATTGAGGCCAGTGAAAGAGATGAGGAAGTTGAACGTTTGAAAAGGGAAGAGGCCTTGGAACCCGAACGTTTGAGAAGGGAAATGACCTTGGTTCTACCAACTCCACCTATCTTGTCTCCTCCAAGCAGTCCCAAACGCGAATCCCTCAAAAATGAATCCAAAGCCCACATGGTTGATCGAACCTCCGACAAAGACTAAGTTCGGATCATCATACATAAGAGCTATTGAGGCCAGTGAAAGAGATGAGGAAGTTGAACGTTTAAAAAGGGAAGAGGCCTTGGAACTCGAACGTTTGAGAAGGGAAATGACCTTGGTTCTACCAACTCCACCTATCTTGTCTCCTCCAAGCGAGTCCCAAACGCGAATCCCTCAAAAATGAATCCAAAGCCCACATGGTTGATCGAACCTCCGAGAAAGACTAAGTTCGGATCATCATACATAAGAGCTATTGAGGCCGAGTGAAAGAGATGAGGAAGTTGAACGTTTAAAAGGGAAGAGGCCTTGGAACCCGAACGTTTGAGAAGGGAAATGACCTTGGTTCTACCAACTCCACCTATCTTGTCTCCTCCAAGCAGTCCCAAACGCGAATCCCTCAAAAATGAATCCAAAGCCCACATGGTTGATCGAACCTCCGAGAAAGACTAAGTTCGGATCATCATACATAAGAGCTATTGAGGCCGAGTGAAAGAGATGAGGAAGTTGAACGTTTGAAAAGGGAAGAGGCCTTGGAACCTGAACGTTTGAGAAGGGAAATGACCTTGGTTCTACCAACTCCACCTATCTTGTCTCCTCCAAGCAGTCCCAAACGCGAATCCCTCAAAAATGAATCCAAAGCCCACATGGTTGATCGAACCTCCGAGAAAGACTAAGTTCGGATCATCATAAAAGCCTTCAACCCAATCACAATCAACACCTCAAATTTCTACCCATGATGAATTTTTCAACCCATAAAGATGCTGGTTTGTTAATAGTAGAAGAGCCGTCAACCACGATAAAAAAGTCGCGATCTGGGTATAGAGGTAATTATCATTCTAAAGATAAGAAAACCTCTAATAAAGGCAATACTACCTATACCAAATCCCTTGATCCTCTCTTGGAAATTGGAAAAATAGAATTGCCACCCATTAGAGCGGAATTAGAAAACCGCAAAACAATCTAAAAATTGGGACGCTTGAAAATTTTGCAAATACCGTCGTGCACGAGGACATGATATCGAACAGTGTTGGACATTTAAGAATAAACTAGAAAGCATGTTTCAAAATGGTCAACTACCCTTGCCTAAGGCTGCCTAGAAACCAATCAATAATAAAACCCTTTTAGCGGCACATTAACCATTTTCACTGAACCCATTCTAGGTCAGTGGGATCCATCTATTCTTATCCAAGATGTTCACAAATTGAAACCACTTCTTAGCTTACCTCCACTAGATCCAAAAGCCCAAGGGCTGTAGGTTAGTGATGAAGAAGATGTATAGGAAACAAGAAGCAACAACGACAACAATAGTGACGATTTCTAGGGCACACCACCTTTGGAAGAAGAAGACCTTTGGGGAGATACTGAAAGTCCTACAATCCAAGGTCCATATCGGACTCAGGAAGCTCCAAAAGAGCCTCGAAGCTACAAAGAAAGAAGACCCAATCCTTAAGCAGCTCTAGAAATTAAAAGCCGATATCTCAATTTGGCAATTAATATCTCGTTTCCCAAAAATATAGACAAGCTTTAATGATGCACTTAGCAAAATTGAAGTCTTTCCCGAAACCACGCTAGAGAAAGAGGTAGGATTGGTAAATAGTAGGGATGGAACCATTACCTTTGATAAGAAGGATCTCCTAGAAGAAGGCATCGCACACAACAATGTCCTTTACTTAATTATAACTTACATCAACAAGTTTGTTCCCCTAAACTTGGTAGACAATGGATTAGCACTAAACGTATATCCCTAGAGAACTCGCTAGAAGGTTCGAAATTAGGGAGCAACAACTCTCTAAATAGATTTTCCATCTTCGAGCTTATGATAATTCTCAAAGAACAGTCTTGGGAACAGTGACCTTGCCAATCAATATAAGGCTAGTGGAAAGAAAAATTGAATTCTAAGTCCTAGATATCCCAGCTACCTATAATTTACTCCTAGGACGCCCTTGGCTACATGATCATGAGGCGGTGCCCTCTACACTGCATCAAAGTGTTAAGATGATCATCAAAGGTCAAGTCATAACTATCGACGGGGATAACCTTTGTACTACTATCACCTCTAAAGAATCTGTAGTTTAGATCGAGCACGATGCTAATGATGAGGAATTGTACGGATTCGAGACCGTTGCTCGCCTTAGAAAGGGATGAAGCACCTCTTAACTTTAATACTTATGGCAACCTAATTGTCCATTCGATGCTTAGTAAGAACAGGTATTTTCCAGTGTCTTGTTAGTAGGCCGAAGGGTATACCACCCTACTTTTCCACCCCTTGAACCCACTAATAACTACAACTTTAAACTAGGCTATCAACCTACCGCTAAGGAAATAACTCAAGCTATGTGGGAAATTCGGACAAAGAGGATTGCACCACGTACGATCCGCTTTATTAAGCCATTTCCCGTACTCGAATGGGCAGTTTCTAAGAGAAGGAGACAACTTCCCTTATTATGGTTTTCCTAAGCCCTATCGTATCGAGGAAAAAGGCATCCTAGTACTTGGTCCGGAGATTTTCAATGATTGTTATATTCTGGAAAAGGAGGCCCTTACCTCTTTAAAGAAGGACAGGCCGCATCGATCGGACCAATCTCACTGGAAACAATCTTTTAGTCTTCTGTTAGGACAAAAGGGTAACCTAGAAGGGAATTCGATCTCGGTACTCTCACGAGCTATGTCACCGACGTTGATATTGAATGATCCAAGCATGTTACTTAGAAAGATCAAGTCCGCATTATTGTGAAGAACCTTCAACCCAATTATAATCAGCACCTCAAATTTCTACCTATAATGAACTTTTCAACCCTCGGAGATGTCTGGCTTGCCAATAGAAGAAGAATTATCCACCACGATCACAAAAGTCGTAATCGGATATAGAGGTAATTATTATTCTAAAGAGAAGACACCCTCCAACACTCGGCGATGCTACTAAGGGTGCAGATGTTAATGCCCTCAATAGTTATACTGACTACACTCCTATGGATACTATCTATGCTCAAGCCCTTGACCGTCTCTTGGAGAGGAAGATAGAGTTGCCACCTATTAGAGCAAAATCGAAACCGCGAAACAGTCTAAGAATTGGGATGTGGGAAAATTTTGCAAATTCCATCCTGCATGTGGACACAATACTAAGCGGTGTTAGACATTCAAGAACAAACTAGAAGATATGATTTGAAATGGCCAATTACCCCTACCTAAGGCTACCCGAAACTAAGTAATAACAAAAATCCTTTTAGCGACACCTTAGCTATCTTTACTCGAACCCACACCAGGTCAGTGGGATCCTTCTATCTTTATTCAAGATGTTAATGAGTCACAATTGCTTCTTAATCTACCGGTATTGGATCCGAAGTCTAGGGGTTGTAGGTAAGTGATGAAGAAGATGCTTATTAAACAAGAGACAACAACCACAACAAGAATCGACTTCTAGGGCACACCACCCTTAGAAGAAGAGTTTTGGGGAAACACTAGGAGCCCTGCTGTTCAGTTTCTTACTAGATTAGGACGGTATAACGCACCCTTAGGTCCACAATAGACTCGGGGAGCCCCAAAAGAACCCGAAGTTGAAAAGGAAGAAGATCCAATCCTTAAGAAACTCCGGAAATTAAAGGCTAACATTTCTATATGGCAATTAATTACTACATCCCGAAACATAGGCAAGCTTTAATCGATGCACTCAGTAAGATTAAAGTTTCTCCCGAAACCACACCAGAGGTAGTAGTAGGATTGGTTAACAGTGGGGATGGAACAATTACTTTTGATCGAAGGATCTCCCGTAAGAAGGCGTTGCACACAACAATGCTCTTTATTTAATTGTAACTTGTGTTAACAAGTTTGTTCCTTTAACCTTGGTAGAGAACGGATCGGCAGTTAACGTGTGTCCCCGGAGAACTACCGAGAGGTAGGAATTAAGCAGCAACAACTCTCTAAGCAAACTGTTCATCTCCAAGCATATGATAATTCTATAAGAACCATCTTGGAAACAGTGACCTTACCAATCAATATAGGGCCAGTGGAGAAGACCATTGAATTCCAAGTCTTAGATATCCTAGCTACTTTCAATTTGCTTTTAGGATGCCCTTGGTTGCACGATCATCGAACAGTGCCCTCTACACTACATCAAAAGGTCAAAATGATCATCAAAGGCCAGGTCATAACCGTTAACGGGGATAATCTTTGTGCTGCTAGCACTTCTAAAGAGTGTGTAGTGGAGATCGAGCATGATGCTAATGATGAAGAATTGTACGGATTAGAAACTGTCTTTGCCTTAGAAAGGGATGAAGCACCTTTTACGTTTAACCCTTATGACAACCCTAGTGTCCAATCGATGCTTAGGAAGAAGGAGTATTTTCCAGGTCTTGCTTGTAGGAAGAAGGGCATACCAAATGAGAACATCCCACGGAGAGCATGACCCTCTAACCTTCTATTAGGAGTGCGAGTTCCCATGACGAAATGGATCTTTGAGCGACCTTCCGGCTCCCGGAGGCATGGAAGTGCATGAGAGTAATGACCTCTAAGGGGTATTCCTTTGTGGAGTTGAAAACGCGACGTTTTTAGCTCCCAAAGGCTAAGTTATCGTCAAGCATAAATTGATGTTGAACTTCAAAGGATATCCCCTTGTCGAGGTGGAAATGTGACTTGTTAGCTCCCGGAGGCTAAGTTGTTATTTAATGTTGATTGATGTTTCGGCTTCGAAATTCTACATTTCGTTGTGAAAATTTTTGTAAAGTTACATGATTTTTAAATTTTAATTTTATTATTTTTCCGACCCTCGACGACTCACGACTCCCGACTCCTACTAAAAACTCGCTCAAAAACCTCTCTCAGGCGGACCCGGGCTTCTTCCTATCTTGGACCCGGGTTCCCACCCGGCTCCCCTACATCCCCGAATCCTCTCTCTCTCCGGCCTACTCTCTCTCTCTCTCTCTCTCCTGGACCCTTGCTCAACCCCGAGCCCCCTTCCCCTCAAACCTGCCCCAACCTTGCCCCCTCAACCCAGCCCCCACCCCGAGTCCCTACTCCCTCCCTCTCTCTCGCTACTATAGCCCCGAACCCGGAGCCCTACCTGACCTTGGTGAAGACTCGGATTCTAAATCTAAACCATTATGTGTACTACATGAAGACTCGGGTATAAACCTCATCCCTCCTAAGTTTTGATTACAAGTCATTCCGAGTGTTGTAGAAACTCCTATACAAGTTTTCATTTGTTTCGACTAACTCAAAAACACATTCTTGTATATCTTCTACATTAGTGTTTCGACTCACTCAGACAAGCACTCCAATCTATCCCATGCTCAAATAATCTCTCTAAATCTTTTTATCTAAGCTTTGACTTCACATTTCAATGCAAAGTGAATTACAACATTAATTCCTCTTTCTAAATTAGTTTGTTTGTTTGAGAAATATTTGTCAAGATCAAGTCTTTATACTCGATGATTTTACTCTTTCTAACTTGATCTTTCTTAGGACTGACTCGATGGAATTTGAGTATATTGAATATTAGACTCAGAAAATTCAACTCTTCTAGGCCTAAGATAATTATGTACTTAATTATCTTAATTAAATTATTATCTATGCCTAATCTTGGACCAAAGTATTTTATACTTTGAGAACCAAAGTGGTTTACTTTTGTAGGCTATCCCAATGAGGTTATCTCATTTTTTAATTACAAAAGTAGCTGGCTTCAAGCCGTCAATCACTAGCGGATCAGACTTTATCTAGTTCTAAACAAGGCTCGGACACCATGTCAAGGTTGTCTGTTTCCAAACCGGAAAACTTCAACGCTAAGCACAACAAGTGGTTTCCACCTTGCTTTTCGGACATCACCAGTTGACTGGAGCACTTTTAGGAGCCAAGAGCCGTTGCACAACATTCACATCCCAACGGATCTTTTCTAAGCGACTCGAAGAGCCGTTTCAAGCAAGACTTTTGTTCGTAACCAAGACACAACGGTCACTCGCTTGGTCATCTACAAATAGAAGCCACTTCACAAGACTTGAAGATTGCTGAACACATTGTTGAAACATTATCTCTTAGTACAATACTCATTCAATCTTCTTTTTACAACTCCTAGCTTGTAATTCATACATTCCGAGTTGTAAAGTCTTGTAATCGTTACATACTCTTCTTACTTTCCGAGTAAGGTCCCTTGACCGAGCTATAAGGGTTAACTCAGCTCAGCTTGTCCCTAACTGTAAAGGTTACCTTAGTTAGGAAGTACTAGATCGGATAAGGGAACTTCGAAGTTTACGAAAACTCGTAAGGAATTGTCTAAGGGAGCAATTTTGGTTGAGTCGATCCGTTGTATTTTGAGAATTCAAAATAGTGGATTTGACTTGGTGCTTGGATTATCACCGTCCATGGTTTTCTCGCCCGGAGGGTTTCCACGTATCTCTGTGTGTATACATTTCGAGTCCAATCTAGACTCGTAGTCACTTGTTCATTCTTTTCAAGCTTAAAGTATCTAAGTTTGTTAAAATTTCCTCATCACCCTATTCACCCCCTCCTTTAGGGTGACTTAGACTCTTCAAGAACAAACCTTCACCCGGTCCCGAGTCCTATCCCTAAAGCTCTCGCCCTCTCGCTCGGTATTGTGCTGTACCTGGCTCCCGTGTCCTCTCCCCCACGCTCTCCGCCTCCTCTCGCTCACCAGCCCGGGTCCGCCCCGACCCCGACTCCCAGCCCCCTTTCCCTCCCTTTCGCCGCTCTCCATCCCCCACCCGGACCCTACCTCGACCCCGACTCCCGAGTCCTCCCCTTGTCCCTCACGCTGGTCTCCTCGACCCTACCCCCCACCCGACTCTCCCCTCCCCTTTGGCTGCACCCTCCCCGACCCCGACCCCTAAATCCGGACCCCTCCACCAACCTCGCCCGAACCCAGCCCCTCCAAAAGCGCCAAAACCCTAAATCCCAAATTTTTAATTTTTATTTAATTAATTGTGTTGGCATATTTTTAGGCGAAGCATTCCCAACCAATTTTATGCACAAAGAGATAATATTGAAGGGGACGGAAAAAATACTAACCTCAATTTTAGGGCGAAGAAATTGTAGACTCCTTTAGATAAAAAATATCAACCCATTTTGGAGCAAAAATATGACGACCCCAACTCCTTTAGTCGAAACATATTGGTCGTTCTTTGATCGAGAAAAATTGAGCCCCTTTTAAGTGAGCATGTATAAACTCCACAAGAGGTCGAAACACGTCAACTCCTTAGTATGAGCTACTATAGGATACCTTTTATTGTGCCCAAGTCGTAATTTTATGTTGGGGGTCTTTGTTAGCTTCACGTTTGCCCCGTGCTTGATGTCAAAAAGTGACGTTCAGCATTAGGCTATAACAACGACTGTGTGTCTCAACGGCCAAAACATCCTCTTCGTCTTCAATTTGCGAACCCTCACTCCTTTCATTTGTTAGGAAAAATGTGGGCACCCGATTGGCCTTCGCTGAGTCCGGAGATAAGCAATCGTACATAGCATTAGGTCAATTTCTTGTGGAACAAAAGTGCTCTTCAAGGGCATTGACCTTGTGCTTTTTCCCGACTTAGAGCTTGAGTGATGTCTCTTGGGGATCTTTTATGATCCTATGGGATTTTTGCCTAACGAGCCGCGTACACTCAATATTTTTTTGTTCAACGAGCCTTCTTTTGACGGGTGTATGTGCCTAAAGACCATAGTCGGTCTCTTCATGCTTGACATATACTGGTCTCATACTTGGATCTCACTTGCTTTGATTTGCCATATACTTCTTGCCTTAGCTTGATTCGTGCATCATTCTTAGCTCTAACATACTTGTTTTACTGGACTCTCCTCAAGGTTGCTCAAGTCGTAGAGTCTCAACCTTCTTCTTCCGATCTTCCTTAGTGAGGTGGTGAGCCGACTAAGGGCTTACCCGGAGGCTGCCTAAGGGAGGGAGGGGGATCTAGATTCTAGCCTTGAGTTCGCCCGAGAGGAAGGCCTAGCCATCGGGGACAACCATTAGGACGCTTTTCATGGAGGTTTCGCCGCGTGGAGCTATGATGAGGAGATACTTGAGAGGTGGGTTGCTTATGCTTCGACCTTCACTTTGAAGCTCTCACTCGGAGTCAAGCTCTCTAGCCAAGTCTATCCCTAAAAAGGAGGCATCAAAGGAGGGGAGATCCTTGAGGATGATGGAGTTGACGAGGATGCCAGAGATGGCTTCGAGGATTATCCCCCTCTTCATGACTCTTCTGGAGGCTAGGGTGATTTTTGATGGCTCTCGTGCCATATGACTTGATACTCTACTACTTTAGATTCATTTTGCTTCAACTTTATCTTTGCATGAACCTTTCTTGATGCTTGTTGGATGCTTACTTGCCTTGTTGTTTGTTTTTATTGTCTGCCGATTTTTGCTTTCTTGCCGCTTAGGGTACATGATCACCCTTTATCCCGATTGGGTCTTCTTTGAGTTTTGCGATTTAGCTATCTTAGGGGGTCGCATTAGCCCCAAGTCTTGCCCCCAAAATTGGCACAAGTAAAAATACACAACGAAAGAAAAGTGGGGGCTTAGTTGCCCTAGGGGATCATATTAGCCCCTAATCTTGCCCTCAACTTCGACAAAGGTAAAATTATACGACGAAAGAGATCGAGAGTTTGGTTGATCTAGGGGATCGTATTAGCCCCTATTCTTGCCCCAACTCGGTGAATGTAAAAACGACGAAAGAGATCGAGAATTTGGTTGCTCTAGGGATCGTATTAGTCCCTATTCTTGTCTCCAACTCGGTGAAGGTAAAGTGCAAGATACAAATATCCGAAATGCTTGCTCATTGTATTAAGAGAAAAGATCGAAGTCCATACGAAAGGAGGAATATGTGCCCCGTTGAACGCTTTTGGAAAAGCCGTGTCAAGCGTGGATGATTCCTTTACAAACTTTTGGGACCTAACTGGGTAGGTCTTTAAAGAAAGGCCCCACGCTAGACGATGAGCTCAAACTTTTTACAAGAGAATGGTGCTCCTAAGTACTTAGATGAAGCACTTTTTGAAGTTGTTGTTGTGCCACGTCCTAGGAATGATTGACCCTTCAAGAGTGTCCAACCTATAGGTTCCCAGGTGGACACCGTCATGGATGACGTATGGTCCTTTCCGGTTGGCCATCAATCTTGCCATGTTCCTTGATCCCTTTTTGGAGGTTTTTACCGGCTTGCACAAAGCAATTGGGGCAAGCTTCCTCTAAGGGGATGAGTTTGACATCTTCGTAAGACGTAGCCCGGACCTTATAGAAACTAAGGACTTAGAATGACTCAACTGGAACTAAGAACTCAAAATGACTCAACGAGAAAATGAGTACTCGGACTTGAAGACTCGGACTCTCAAACTAGACCATTATGAGTACTACCAAAGACTGGTACAAACATCATCCTTCCTAGGTTCTAATTACAAGTCATTGTGAGTACTATAGAAACCATTGCATATGTTTTCATTCAATTCCGATCGACTCGGAAAACACATTCTTCTCTATCAACTTGCATTGATGTTTCCGAGTCACTCGGACACCACTCGCATTTATCGCATGTTCAAATAATCTCTCGAACACCTCATATCCGAGTTCTGACTGATATTTCAAAGCAAAGTGAATTACAGTGTTAATTCCTATTTTTAAGCCAGCATGTTTGTTTGAGATTTATTTGTCTACATCAAGTACTTATACTCGATATTTTCTCACTCTTATAACTTGATCTTTCTTAAGACTCGACTACGATGGAATTTGAGTATAATGAATATTAGACTTAGAAAATTCCATTCTTCTAGGCCTCAGATAATTATGCACTTAACTATCCTAATTAAATTATTATTTATGCCTAATCATGGACCAAAGTATTTTATACTTGGAGAACCAAAATTTTTACTTTTGCAGGTTATCTAAACAAGGTTATCTCATTTTTGAAATACAAAAGTAACCAGCTTCAAGTTGTCAATCACCAGTAGACAAGGCTTTTCTACTTCGAATAAGGCCCGGATGCTCGTGTCGGGGTTATCTGTTTCCAAAGCTGGAAAACTTCAACGTTAAGCTAAACGGTGGTTTCCACCCTACTTTTCGGACAACACCAGTTGATAGGAACACCCTTAGGAGTCAAGAGCTGTTGTACAATGTTCACATCTAAACGAATCTTTTTGAGTCACTCGGAAGAAGCTGCTACAACGGTCCGAAAGGACTTTTGTTCGAAACTAGTCACAACGGCTAATCTGCTTGGTCATCTATAAATAGAAGCCAACTCTCAAGACTTGAAGATTGCTAATACAGATTGCTGGAAACACATTGCTGAAATTATATCTCTTTGTATAACACTCATTCAATCTTCTTACAACTCCAACTCTGTATTTAATACTTTTCGAGTTGTAAAGTATTGTAATTAGTTACATACTCCTTTTTACTCTCTAAGTAAGGTCCCTTGACTGAGTTGTAAGGGTTAACTCAACTCAGCTTGTCCCTAACTCGTAAAGGTTACCTCATTTAGGAAGTACTAGATTAGATAAGGGAATTTCGAGTCTAGGAAAACTCTGTAAGGAATTGTTTAAGGGAGCAATTCTAGTTGAGTCACTCTGCTATATTTAGTGGATTCAAAATAGTGGATTTGACTTGGTGCTTGGACTAGCACTTGCCTTGGTGTTCCGCCCTAGGAGGGTTTCCACGTAAATTTGAGTTCATACTTTTCTAAGTCCAATCTAGACTCGGACTGTCTTGATTATTCTTTTCAAGCTTAAATCTTCCAAGTTTGTTAAAATTTCCTCATCACCCTATTCACCCCCTTCTACGGTGACCAAGACTCTCCAAAAGCGAACCTTTAATTGGTATCGAGCCTATCCTTTCGAAAAGGTCTAACAGACCTAAAGGTCTAAAGATCAGATGGCTTAGAACAATGGATAGTTCGATGAAGGAAGATCTTCCAACAGACCACTTAGGTGCAAAGGATCAAATTTCGTGCACTCGTAAGAAGCTAATGGAATGCTTTCTGCTTGGATCATGATGAAGATGTATGGAACATTATACAAGAAGGTAATTACATTCTAATGAAGATAGAAGATACAAGACCCGTGCCTAAAGCAAAGTTCGAGTACACCACCGAAGAGGCGGAAAAGTTTAGAAAGAACTTGAAAGCAATGAACATTCTGATGTGCGCCATCGGCTCGGAAGAATACAACAGAGTGTCAGCCTATGACACAGCCTAAAGATGTGTGGGACACTCTTGTCAACACATATGAAGGAACAAGCCAAGTAAGACAAGTGAAGATAAGTCAATATCTTCACAAATATGAGCTTTTCAAGATAGAGCCGAAGAAAACATCACTTAGATGTTTATACGCTTCACCGAGATTACAAACAATCTCAAATCTCCGGGTAGAAAGATTTCCCATGAAGAGATGTGCAGAAAAATCCTAACAAGTCTACCCAAGAGAAGATGGGGTCCCAAGGTGACAGCCATCGAGGCAGCTAAGAACCTCTCACAACTAAAGCCGGACTGAACCGATTGGGAAGCTACTTACCCATGAAATCCATCTCGGAAGAAGAGGATGCTGAGGTCAGCACTAAAAAGAACATTGCATTGAAGGCCTCGGAAAGCAAAGGAGAAAATCCGAGTTCCTCATATTCGAAGAAGATCCCATGGAACTTATCGCTCGAGGCTTCAAAAGAATGATGAAGCACAAGAAATGGGAGAAAAGGCCGAGAGAAGACTTCTACAAGAAAGATAGGAAGGATAGAAAAGGTAAACACTCATCCCCTTCAAAGTTATCTTTAAATAAGAACTCTAGCTATTTTGAATGTGGCAGCAAAGATCACATATTCAAAGACTCGTCCAAGAAGAAAGAGGGAGAGAAAGAAGAAGAAGGCTATGATGGCCACATGGAGTGATGAAGATTCATCTGAAGAAGATGAAGACTCGGACCATTCAAAATTTCTGATGGCACTATCGGACTCGGAAGTCGAATCTAAGTCAAGACTCCGACAACTTAGACAATGAGGAGAAAAATCCTCGGGAGGTAATAGAATACTTTCTTAAGTTCTCCAAAGTTGATTTAGATAAATACATTTACACTTTGGAAGAAAAGTCCAATTCCGATTCTTCACAATACAAAGAACAACTCGAGTCTCTTACTTCGAGAGCATTGGTTTGAAAAATGAATTGGAAAACTCGAGACTTACTCTAAGAGAACTCAAGACTAGTACTAAAGCTAATGAGACTAAGTCCGAGAAACTCGAAGAGAAAACGAGCATCTAAAATAAAAGCTCAATGAGTCTCAAGAGCTTGTTTCGAAATTTACTCAAGGTAAGAAAAACCTTAAAATGCTCTTAGGCTCTCAATGTGTCTTCTTCGTAAAGGAAGGACTTGGTTTTAACAAAGAGGAGGAACTAAATTCCTACTCGGATCTTTTCAAAAGGATTCCGTAACTATGAAGTTCGGGAAGGCTGAGCATGGTCCTATTCATAAGAATGAAAGGAGGATTGAGTCCAGACCAGCTTACAGGAGAAAACCTTTTCCACCGGTTTATAAAAGAAAAGATTTTCAAACGAAAGAGACACAAACTCAGCTTTCTAAAAGAAGACTCGGAATCAGACAAAACCCAAAGTAATTCAAATCTGGGTTCCCAAGAGTCTTCTTCCTCATAAAAGAACCACAAGTAAAGGGAGTTACTGGGTTCGTTAGAGGAAGTGAGAAGGGTTAGTGTGTTTCGACTTGCAGGTAACTCACAAAACGACAAAAGGTCATTGGTACCAAGATAGTGGATGCTCACGCCACATGTCAAGAGATTCAAGACTCTTTTCCGAGTTGGAAGATTACAAAGGAGGCAAAGTCACTTTTGGAGATGACAATAAGGGAAAGATTATTGGAAAAGGAATGATTGGAAAAGGAGATAACTCTGGTCAGCCCAGTCTATCCGGTCAAGGGATTAAAGTACAACCTACTCAAGCATCTCTCAACTGTGTAACAAAGGTCAAGAGCACAAAAATAAAGCCTTCAAAGAGTTTAGCAAGCTCTGCAAGAAAATTCAAGGGAGTTCAACTACTTAGAATTTGTAGAGTTCTCGTGACAAGAATGGTATCTCCCACAACTTCTCAAGCACCTAGAACTCCTCAACATGAATGGGGTAGTGGAGAGAAAGAACATAACTCTTGAAGAAATAGGAAGGACAATGATGATTGAACATGATCTCGCCTTACTATTTCTAGGCTGAGGCAGTCAACACATCAAACTACACACTCGAATAGATGCCTCATCGGACCTATTTTGAAGAAAACTCCATACGAGCTCTGCAAGGGAAAGAAACCTAACATCTCATACTTCAAACCCTTTGGATGTAAGCGCTATGTTCACAATAATGGTAAGGATCACCTGACCAAGTTTGATGCTCGGTCGGATGAAGGTATTTTTCTTGGTTATTCATCTCATAGTAAAGCATATCACAATAAAAGAACTAACAAAGTGGAAGAAAGCATCCATGTTATTTTTTATGAGATTGATCAGGGAAAACCAAGTGAGTCAACATTCTCGGATCTGAAACTCGGTCG
Source organism: Talinum fruticosum (assembly GCA_021018815.1). Lineage (NCBI taxonomy): Eukaryota > Viridiplantae > Streptophyta > Magnoliopsida > Caryophyllales > Talinaceae > Talinum > Talinum fruticosum. The sequence continues at coordinate 916,704 of JAITYX010000051.1, read as the reverse complement.
AGATGAAGGTGATCTTGCTGAAGGTGAGCTCGGACAGAGTCAAGAAAAAGCAACTCAGATTGAGGTAGCTCGGAATATCATGACTCAAACCGAACCAGCTCTAGAGCCAGCTCGGAATCGTCGAAGGTAAAATAAATGAGCAAGCTCAATCAAATCGGATCATTGAAGATCAACCAAGTACAAGCCATAAATCTAGTAAACCGGAGAACAAGTAGAGCATTCAAATATGCTTCGAGTCACCCACTCGGAAACATCTTATCCGACATCAACAGGGGGTAAGAACTCGCTCTTCTTTGCACAATCTATGCGCATTCACTACATTCATATCATTAACTCGAACCCGAAAATGCACTAGAGGCCCTAAATGAACTTGAATGGGTAGAGGCCATGCAAGAGGAACTTAATCAATTTGAAAGAAACCAAGTCCGGATTTTGACCAAACGACCTTCCGACCACCCAATCATAGGAACCAAATGGGTCTTCAAGAACAAACTGGATGAGGATGGGCTGGTAGTTAGAAATAAGGCTAGACTTGTGGCTCAAGGTTACAATCAAGAAGAAGGAATTGATTGTAGGGAAACCTTTGCACTAGTTCGCTGGGATTGAAGCAATTAGAATCCTATTGGCATTTGCATCAAGCATGGATATTAAATTATATCAAATGAATGTCAAATGTGCTTTTCGAATGGTTTCATTCAAGAGGAAGTCTATGTTGAGCAACCCCCTGGATTTGAAAACTCAGAATTTCCAAATCATGTTTTAAAGTTACAAAAGGCTCTTTATGGTCTTAAACAAGCTCCTAGAGCTTGGTAAGAAAGACTGAGCAGTTTCTTGGTTGAAAATGATTTCAAAAGAGGTCGATTGACAAAACTCTTTTCATAAAAACCAAGGGGAAAGACTTTCTTATTGCTCGGATCTATGTTGATGATATAATTTTTGTAGCTACTAATGAAAATCTCTGTCGAGATTTTTCTGAGTTAATGAGACAAGAATTCTAAATGAGCATGATGGGAGAGCTCAATTTCTTTCTTGGTCTACAAATCGGACAAGATAAAGATGGCATCTATGTCCATCAATCTAAGTATACCAAGGAGTTGCTAAAGAAGTACAACCTTCAAGATCCAAAACATGCAGCGAACACCAATGAGTAGCAGCATGAAACTAGACTCGGATCGAAAAAGGTAAAGCAAGTAGATCGAAACTCTATCGAGGTATGATTGGATCTCTACTATATCTCACTTCCAGTAGGCCGGACATTATGTTTAGTGTATGTATGTGTGCAAGATTCCAAGCTAATCCAAAAGAATCACATCTCACTCGTGGTGAAGAGAATCTTTAGATATCTTGCACGGACTCGGAATCTAGGTCTATAGTTCTCAAGAGACTCATAACTCGACCCTCACTGGATACTTAGATGCTCACTATGATGGATACAAAGTTGATAGAAAGAGCACCTCAGGAGCATGTCAGTTTCGGGTCAATCCCTTATATCTTGGCACTCAAAGAAGTAGAACTCGGTTGCTCTATCAATTACTGAAGCTGAGTACATTACAGCCTAGAGCATGATGTGTTCGGATTCTATGGATCAAGCAACATTTGAAAGACCTTGAACTTTCATTCAAATCAATTCCAATCAAGTGTGACAATCGGAGTACAATTATCATCACTAAGAATCCAGTTCAGCACTCAAGGACAAAGCATATTGAGGTCAGGTATCATTTTCTAAGAGACCATTCTGAGAAAGGTGATATTGAACTTGAATTCATTCCTACAAAATTTAAGTTAACTAATATCTTTACTAAGCCACTTAGTGAGGATCAGTTTTGCTTTATTAGGAATGAACTTGGCATGATAAATGCATGATTATGTATTTTTCTAAGTGAAATTCTCTTGCATGATTATGTGTTACATGTTTCTTTTCTTTGTCTTAATAACAATTAGTTTAGTTGACCCGAGTGATACTAAGCTAGGAGTTATTATTTGTTTGCATTTTCTAAGTCACTCGAAACTTTACCGAGTCAAACTCGCTTTTTAGAAAATTGGACTTCAAACTTCGAAATCATCTCTAGATCAGTGGAGAATTTCAAAAATTTCTTTTAAAACTTTTCTCTCTCTCTCTCTATCGCACGCAGCGATCAGTAAACTAGCCGTTGGAAGACAGTACACTGGAATTCTAACCGTTGGAGAGCATAACAGTACACACCGAGTCCGAGGCGATCGTTGGAGAATTAGGTCAGAATGGATACTCAAGGACATTTCTTTCGCTATAAATAGCATCTATTTTCCGTTATTTCGCTACTTTACTCTCTACTAATTTATACTCTTGTAATCCAAAGCACTCTCAAGCTATCAAGCACTCTTACGCTCTCAAGAATTCTCAGTACTCTGTCTTTTTCTCTCTCTCTCTCTCTCTCTCTCTCTCTCTTTCTCCCTCGTCTCTTTGAGTCGGCTCTCTTTTATCTCAAAACGTCTCAAACATGCCAAAAAGATGTTCCGCTCTAGATTTTCTAGGTTCGACCACTAAGAAACCTAGAACCAAAAGTTAAGAGGGTCCTTCTAACCCCTCTAAGATCCTTGTCACCCAACATCTTACGTTGGATGACAAATTCTTCCCAACCACAAACTTTTCGTGGTTGAAACACATCAAAACCACAATGGTATACAATTTCCTCTGTTTCAGCGAATTAATATACCCAGAACTCGTTGCTTGAGTTCTATTCAAACCTTTCCAACTCCGAGGGGATCATCACCTCACGAGTTCGCAACACCATCGTTCGCATCAATCTCTCTCTCCTCCATCAACTTTTTAAGGTTTCTTCTATTTTCCTCAACAAGCAACCCCATCCCCTTCAATGAAGTTGCTGATGAGTTCTTTGAAAAGTACGCCAAGGAAGTCCCCGAGTCACGCAAAAACTTTTCCGTGACTTAGATGAAGACCGAGGCTGGACTCCTCTGTTTCTTGCTTATGAGAACCTTCTTTTCTCATCATTCAAGCAAAGAGAATCCAAATTCAAAGATTCTCAAAGCTCTATTCGACATTCTCGAGGGCTACGACGTAGACTTCTTCCCCACCATAATCGAGCAAATGGCCTCTGTGCCGGCTCGGACTAAGAAATCCACCCCTCTTCCTTTCGGAGCCTTACTCACCCTTGTCTTTAAACAATTCAAGGTTCCGCTCCCCTCGGACTCCAAACGAAGTATTTGAGGCTGCCATAGTTGTTGGCGAAAAGAGCTTATCGGCTATGGATACTAGGAAGCCCAACCGGGTGTCCGGATCCATAGCTCGGAACCGAGGCAACCCTCTCCTCCGCCTCGGACTCGGACTCCTCTCTCACTCCCTCCTCCACCTGCTGGTGCTCCCACCTCAGGTCCACCTCTCTCTGTCACTACCGCCTTGTCTACAACTCTAACGGACAAGCTCTCCTCTATATCCACTGAAATCTAGGACACTCTTCGCTCCTTCAAGATTGTCCTTCGATCCATGACCATCAACCAAAAACAGTCCAATCTCAAATTCGAGAGCAGCAAAATGTGCTCCTTGAAATGAAGGCTTTAGTTAAGGAGTAACAGGAGATGATCGAGCTCCTCGGAGAAAGGCGCTCCAAAGCAGCTCAGGACCCGAACAGCTCACAAACATCTCGAAGAGTCCTCGAGCCCTCGCCAAGTCTCCATCTCGAAGAGGTAGCTGAAGAAGAAGAGGAGGCTACTGGCTGAAGCAGCTCCTTCGAGGAGAAGGGGGAAGGAGAGAAGGAAGAAGAAGAGAAAGAGGAAGAAGGAGAAGAAAAGGAAGAAGTCGAGGGACAAGGTGCTCCCGCTCCTCAACCGGAACCGATAAGCTCATACGTAAGTCCGAGTGAGTCAAAGACCCTGTGGATGCCTGGAAGCACCACCCTCCGTGGCATTTCAAGAGGACGAACCTCTGGATGATCTCATTCTGGATTAGCCACTCGAGTTGAGCCCCTGCCGGAGATACCGATACTACCACCGCCCGGATCTTCAACGTCTTCACAAGCATATCAGCGAAGGCACACTGCACATTCATCCGCTTCCACTCGGACCACACCCACTCCACCGTCTTAACTTCTTTTTTTTATCCAAACATCAAATTTGTATCAACTTAATACATTCTTCCCCAATTTTTGTGTTTTGGCTGAAAGGTAAGGGGGAATAATACTAAGGAAATTTGTTGTCTTGTTTAGGGGAGTTTTCTCACCCTCTCTTCTATGTACTTTCTGTTTTTATTTTTGTTTTTTGTATTTCCGTATATATATGAATGAAGTTTTTGTTTTCAAGCATATTAATTTCGAGTATAACTCTTTCCGAGTTTAAATGTCTCATCTAGTTTATGCTATGATATATCAGCTTATTTCTCTTGTTAGTTATTTTTTTCTCCGATATAATATATACATATATATATATATATATATATATATATATATATATATATATATATATATATATATATATATATATATCCATCCCATTTGTTTTCTCTCGCTCCGATGTAAGTATTCATATTCCTAGCTAAACAAATTATCCGCAGAAATTTTCTAAGTACAAAACACTTCACTTATTACTCTATTTTCTAAGATACTCTACTCGAGTCATAATGAAAACTCATAATTATTTCACCAACAAAGTTTCTGTCTAAGTATGGAATGCCTTTCATCAAAAGGGGAGATTGAAAACTCGGACTCTAAAACTAGACCATTCCGAGTACTACCAAAGACTGGTACAAACATCATCCCTCCCGGATTTTAATTACAAGTCATTCCGAGTACTATAGAAACTATTGCATATGTTTTCATTCGATTCTGATCGACTTAGAAAACACATTCTTCTCTATCAACTTTCATTGATGTTTCTAAGTCACTCGGACACCACTCGGATTTATCGCATGTTCAAATAATTTGTCGAACACCTCATATCCGAGTTCGACTGGATATTTCAAAACAAAATGAATTATAGTGTTAATTCCTATTTTAAGTCAGCATGTTTGTTTGAGGGTTATTTGTCTAGATCAAGTACTAATACTCTGATATTTTCTCACTCTTATAACTTGATCTTTCTTAAGACTAACTCCGATGGAATTTGAGTATAATGAATATTAGACTCGTAAAATTCCATTCTTCTAGGCTTCGGATAATTATGCACTTAATTATCTTAATTAAATTATGATATGTGCCTCATCATAGACCAAAGTATTTTATACTTTGAGAACCAAAATTGTTTACTTTTGTCGGTTATCTAAACGAGGTTATCTCATTTTTGAAATACAAAAGTAACCGGCTTCAAGTCGTCAATCACCGACAGACAAGATTTTTCTACTTCGAGCAAGGCCCGGACGTTGTGTCGTGGTTGTCTGTTTCCAAAATTGGAAAACTTCAACACTAAGCTCAACGGTGGTTTCCACCCTACTTTTCGGACAACACCGGTTGATAGGAACACCCTTAGGAGTCAAGAGCCGTTGCACAACATTCACATCTCAACGGATCATTTCGAGTCACTCGGAAGAACCATTACAACGGTCACAAAGGACTTCGTTTAAAAACTAGTCACAACAGCTAATCCGCTTGATCATCTATAAATAGAAGCCAACTCTCAAGACTTGAAGATTGCTAATACAGATTGCTTGGAAACACATTGCTGAAATTATATCTCTTTTTATAATACTCATTCAATCTTCTTACAACTCTAAGTCTATATTTAATACTTTTCCGAGTTGTAAAGTCTTGTAATTAGTTACATACTCTTTTTACTCTCTAAGTGAGGTCCCTTGACCGAGCTGTAAGGGTTAACTCAGCTCGGTTGTCCCTAATTGTAAAGGTTACCTCGGTTAGGAAGTACTAGATCGGATAAGTGAATTTTCGAGTCTACGAAAACTCTTTAAGGAATTGTTTAAGGGAGGAATTTTGGTTGAGTCGATCGGATGTATTTTGTGGATTCAAAATAGTGGATTTGACTTGGTGCTTGGACTAGCACTAGCCGTGGTTTTCTCGCCGAAGGAGGGTTTCCGGTAAATCTGAGTTCATAATGTTCCGAGTCCAATCTAGACTCGGATCTGTCTTGATTATTCTTTTCAAGCTTAAATCTTCCAAGTTTGTTAAAATTTCCTCATCACCCTATTCACCCCCTCTAGGGTGACCAAGACTCTCTAAGAGCAAACCTTCAAGACTCGACTCGGACAACAGGAACTAAGGACTATGACTAACTCACACAACTAAAATTAAGGACTCATACTAACTCGGACAACCGAAACCGAAGACTCGGACTAATTCCGACAACCGGAACCGAGGACTCATTACAGGCTGACTCGGACAACTAAAACCGAGGACTTATACTAACTCGGACAACTGGGACCGAGGACTCAAACAAAGGGAAAATAGAAATGAAACGAATTAAAAGGGATAGGCAAAAACCCGACCAGGGCAAGGGACTCGCTTTGGGCAGATTTTGGGCTCCTCAAAACACTCTACTAAGGGACATGGAAGTTTGCTCTAGTGGTTACCAACGGGGAGTTTCGAAGAACCTAGAAAAGGGTTTTAAGTTCTCCTTGATTAACACTACAATTTAGCCAAGGTTGGAGCTAGCAAGGAAAGACTAAGATTGCCAAGGGTAGAAACATCATCTCAGTAATCCTAGGGCTCCCTATGTCACCTCTAAGGAATCAACCTAAGATATTGCCTAAGACTCATCAAGAACACGACTTCAATCGAGCCTAAATTGAAAATAAGCAAGATAAGTATTTAGGGGGTGTGGGAGACTCCTCTCAATCACAAGTTCATTTCTGAACTCTTACATATTACTCACAACTCACTACTTATTACAAAAGGGGGAGGAGGCTATTTATAGCCAAGCTCCAATTACATGCCTTAATCTATATTAGCAAAAGTACAATTAGGTTCTAAGGCATAAGCAAGCTAAACTATAACTAAAACTAATTTAAACAAACATATTAAAAGTTGTAAAACAAATCAAACAAAAGAAGAAGCAAGCGGCAACTAAAATGGCTAAAATCGAAAAGTGCTTTTCAACGAAGCCAATGAGAAACAAGTTGTCGCCCACAATTATGGGACTCTCGGATGAGCAAACCCACTGAGGTAGGAAAACACTTTCCCATGTAGAAAAGCAGCCCCCTATCCAGTCGTTTCATCTTCCGGAAGTGGGCAGAAACCGGCTTGTAAGTTAGGTTGCAGACAACCAATAATTCCCGATTTTTGAGCCGTTGATTCAACAAGGCTTCAAGCTTCAAATTATTGGTGCAGGGTACTAGGATGCTTCCTTAAGATGTTAGCTAATTTGCTAAAAAATAAAATTACAAAATAAATGAGTTTAATGGCCTAAACAACCAAATTAAGCCAACCGAGCATATTAGAGAAGAATCTGCGATAGGTATGCTTTTGGCGTGATCAGTTAAAAACTAAAACTCGTTTACAAAAATAAAGTATATAAAATAAAAAATAGACTCATCAAGGAGTCTAATAAAATTTGGTTTTGTTCAAAACCCCTCTCGGGATCATAGTCTTCAAGAGGCTCAAAGTTGCCCTATATTATAATGGTTGAACTTGAACTTCTTGAGCACAAAATTGGGTTGCATTGAGGTATTGTTGGATGATATTTAGCCTGATGCAACCACCCGTGGATACATCAAGTCGGTGTAGTTTGATATTTTCTTATAGTGTTAGCATGGCTTTAATTGATATATATGCGTATAATGATCCAAACCTAACATAATCATCCCCTCCCTTTTGCTATAAAAATTGAGTTTTTAACCAAAATTGCTAGCGAACTTTTAAAACTTGTCAAAAACACCACAAATTTTTTCTGTACCTTTCAATGCCCTTTAACTTGATAAAATGAGATTAAAATGACTTAGTAATCGGTAACGAATTAAAAATAGGTTGATTGCTTCTTTGTTTGAATTGAAGAAGGGGAAAATTTTAAAAGCCCAACCATCCCTATTTCATTCATTCCCTCCAAACTCGAAAAACACCTCTCTAGCTCTCATCATTTCTCTCTAGTATCCGCTTATCTCTCATAAACCCTAAATTCTTGGTATTGTCTACGAGAAGAAGGCATCGACACGAAAGATCTATGAAGTTCGTGATGATTCGAGTCATTGGTTCAATGAAATCATCATCATTTCATTAAATAAGTTTTAAGAATTTTAAAAATTTTGAATTACAAAGTACATTCTTGTGTTTTAACCATTAAATTTTGGTAAAGAGGTGTTGAAAATAGTTAAAGATTACAAATTTCATAAAATTTGATGAATATTAATGTGTGATGAACATGCAAATGTACAAAGCTCCCCTATATAAACTCTAATGCTCTATTTTATGGGGAATTGGTGGTGGAAGCGATAGATACAAATATTTTTTTTTTTTTTTACTTATAATTGTGTAAAATGAGTGATGATGATAACAAAATTGCAGTTTTAAATATTAATCATGGGGAAAAATTTCGGTCTCGAGCCCTATTTTCCGTACGCCGAGAGTCAATTAATTGTTACAAGATGAATCTCGATTACATGAGTGTAGGAGACATAAAAGATGGAGTGATTAAGTTAGGTTATATGGATAAGAGGATTAAAACAATTTATTTTAGTAGGCCGGAGGTGGCATTTGAAGAGAGTTTGGTTGCTATTGAGAATGACATTAGGCAGCTTATGGTGAAGACTCGGGTATGACTCTATCTCTCTTTATAGTTTCGAACTCAAGTCATTTACACACTTTAGAAAGCCTATCTTTACATTTTCATCTCTCGTCCGACCCACTCGTAAAGTTATTCTTCAATGAATACCGATCTTTGGGTTTCTTACCCACTCGGATAGAACTCGGACAGGCATCTTGCCTAAATAATTTCATATGCTCAAGTTATAATGTCAATCGGCTCTTTACAAAAGTTAAATCGAATTACTCGTGTTAATTCTAAATTAAGCCAGATTTATTTTATAATTAAAATTATATAATGGCATTTGATGTATTGTTTTTTATATATCTCTCGAACTCTTTGTTCATCTAATGATAGAAACAAATGGAATTGAAACTTATTGAATATTAGACTTAGAAAATTCCGTTTAATTAGTTTAGGGATATTCAAGTGTTTACTTATTTGAATTAATTAATATCCTTGACTAATCTTGGACCAAGTATTTTTATACTTTAAGTAACACTTTGATTTATTTTTGCAGCATGATTAAAGTTGTTTAATCTCATTTTAAAAAGCAAAAACAACCAGCTTTTTACCATTAAGCGCCAGAGAAACGTAAAAGCCACATTTTCATAATGGCTCACACACCGTGTTAGGGTTGTTTCTTTATATTTCAGGAAAAATTCAACTTTGAGTTTAACCGTTGTTTCCACCCCGCATTTCAGTCACAACAAGTGGGATGAATTACTTTTGAGTCAAGGACCAATACACAACCTTCATCTTCACAACGGCTATATTTCCTGGGGACTCGGACTATCTATTACAATGGCTAGTGAAACTTCCTAGTCAAGACCGAGACATAGCGGTTATTTGCTTTGGTGATTATAAACAGAGGCCAGTTTATAAGACTTAGAAGATTGCACAACTCTCATCTTATACACTCAATCTTTTCTAGCTTTCAACTTTGTACTTAATTTTCTCAACTTCGAGTTGAAACAAAAATTCTTGTAATCACTCAAACTCTTACTTACTTAATTCTTCCGTAATTTTGCTTGACTGAGCTGTAAAGGATAACTCAACTCAATTGTGTCTAATTGTAAACGTTATCTCAATTAGGAAGTAATAGGACAGATAAGAGATCTTCCGTGCCTAGGAAAACTCGTATTGAATTGTCAAAAGGAACAATTATGAGAATTCGAGTCTTTTATATTTTGTGGATTCAAATTAGCGGATTTGACTTGGTGTCCGGACTAAAACTCGTTTGTGGTTTTTGATCTCGGGAGGGTTTCCCGAGATTCATGGAGATATAGAACAGACATGTAAATTCATTCTAGACTCATAACATTCATTTTGAGTTCTAACTTGTGCTTTACAAGTTTTATAATTCCACAAAATTTTCTTCACACCCTATTCATCCTCTCTCTAGGGTGACTCAAACTCTCAAAGAGTAAACCTTCATATGGGATTGTATGAGCTACCCTCATGTTGACTTATATGTAGAGCATAAAGACTCGGACACTCGCTCAATACTTTTCTGAGTTATATAAAAGGAATCAAGTATAACAATTTCATACATATAGAGTTTTGATTCCAAGGCATTCTCTCGTATCTCGAAACTTATTTGAGTAAAATGGTATCTTCTCTAAGTAACACAGCTCTTACTTATTATATTTATTGCTTATCCTTGAGTGACTCGAAACCTGATACTTTGTTCCGAGTCTCTCATCACTCGAATATATCGCATGTTGAATAGACTAGTATTCCGCTCGGATCTTACTCCTTTCTATATGGTCTATCTTGTTGAAGTCAGTACTCTCGATCTGTTTCATGCTTAGTCTATATCAAGGTATATCACTCGATATTCTTTACTTAACTTGATTCTTCGCTTAGACTAAGTCGGATGGAATTCCGAGTATTATGGATATTAGACTTAGAAAACTCCATTCTCTTTCCGACTCGGATAATCGGTTGCTTAATTATCGTAATTATTTTTTTATCTCGTGTCTAATCTTGGGCCAAAGTATTTTATACTTTGAGAACCAAAATTGATTTACTTTTGTAGGTTATTCAATCGAGGATACAATTTTTCAAACTACAAAAGTAACCGGCTTCGTAACGTCAAATCACCAGCAGACAGGGCTCTTCACCTTCTCTCGCTCTAGTCCTAGTAGATTGTGTCGGAGCTGTCTGTTTCCAAATCTGGAAAACTGGAACGCCAAGCTTAACGGTGGTTTCCACCTTATCTTTCAAGACACTCGCTAATGGTTTTGGGACTTCCAAGAGAGTTAAACCGTTGTCCAACGTTCATATTACAACGGATACTTTCGAGTGACTTAGAAAGCTTCTATAAACGGTCACGAGAGGACTCTCGGTCAGTAGATGAAGATAACGGCTACTCGCTGTAGTAATCTATAAATAGAAGCCATCTCACAAGACTTGAAGATTGCCAAATCTATCGTTAATACACATACTTGAGAAAAGTCATTGTGTTTACTTTCAATCTTTTACTTACAACTCCCACTCTGTAATTCATTACTTTCGAGTTGTAAGGTCTTGTACTCGATTACAAACTCTTTCTTACATTCTTTGTAAGGTCCCTTGACTAAGCTGTAAGGGTTAACTCAGCTTAGTTGTCCCTAGCTGTAAGGGTCATCTCAGCTAGGAAGTACTAGATCGGATAAGGAAATTTCGAGTTTAGGAAAACTTGTATAGAGTTGTCTAAGGGAGCAACTCGGGTTCGGTTAATTCACGGTATTTTGTGGACTCAAAATAGTGAATTTGACTTCGTGTCTGGATTGACACGGTCCGTGGTTTTCTGCCCCAGGAGGGTTTCCACGTAAAATCTAAGTGTTATCATTCCGAGTTCATTCTAGACTCGCATGACTTTATCGCTCTTGTTCTTTCCGATTGATCGCCTTCGAGTCCAATCTTTTCGACCTCGTTGATAGACTCGGAATCTGTCTTCATCTCTATTCTCGCACAAAAGAGTTTTGATTCCAGAAAGAATTTTCTATCACCCTATTCACCCCCTTCTAAGGTGACTCGGACTCTCCCCGAGCAAACCTTCGAGCACAATGATTTTTTAATGACGACTTTCATGTGGAAGATGCTGAGAATAGGGACGATTAGGATTATTTTCCCGAGGATGAGTTTGATGATAATGAGGAATCAAATGGTGAGATGAAGGTGATAGTGATGAAGAAACTAATGAAGAGTCTTAGTCCCAAAAGGGAGTTGTCATTGAAATCACTATGGGGCCTAGTTTGAAAAATATCGAAAAAATAAATACTTAAAAATATAAAAAAATTATTTAAAAAAATCAACCTATTATTACTGTTCAGCACCAGAACCTTTATGAAAAGGCTAGTCAAACCATGCCTATTACTACGATTTTGTTGGAGACCAGGCCTATTATTAATCCCAAAGAACCATCGTAATAGGTCGACTTTTCAATAATTTTTTTATTTTTAAGTATTTATTTTTCTAATATTCTTCTTATTAAATTATAATTAATTAAATTTAGGATTATTAATCTAAATTGAATTATGAAAAAACCCAAAATAATATAACAAAAATAATTAAATAAGTTTTTGATTAACATATTCAATTATTAACAAAATCAAAATAAATATAATACAATAATTGAATTCATAAAAAATTACAAGTGGGATGCATTTGTATTATAGATTATTATGAAGTAAGTAAGGTGGGTTGCTCCCATTACCAATGGAAAGATTCATAGAGCAACTCTCTTACTTATATGACATTTGGAGCAACTCATTTGAGTTGTTGCTATTAAAAATAGCCTCAACTACCTATTTTGATCAAACTAAAGTCATATCCAACCTCTAAATAATCAAAGCTACCCCATCACTAACTAACTTCAAATATCTAACTAAATAAAATGCACTCAGACTACCAAATAAAAAAATAAAATAAAATACCTAATCAAATTTAGGGAAGTTGTATCACTTCCGTTACCAACCTCTAACCAAGCACCAAGTACAAAAACAACCAATAATGACATGAGTCCTCACATTATAATTTTGTCCCTTATATTACAACCTCTAATTTCAACCTCTAATTCTTCCTCTTAACCTCTTTAACTTCTCTTTATCAACTTCTCTTTGATCCTTTAACATTTGTAATTGATCAATTTCTTCAAGCAGTGTTTCATTCTTCATTAGCAAAACAACCACCATTGACCTCACTTTGTCACAAAGAGAATCATCAACCCAAGCAAAATAGTTACTCCCACCTGAGATTTCAAATCTCTTGCATCTTGCAAACCTTCTCAATGGTTTCTTCTTTGTCATACTAATAAGAATTATGCACTTCTTCCCGCAATTGCAATATCTTTTGCAATAACAAAAATAGGGGCATGATCGGCAAGCTTGAGTGAGGCTCCGCCCAGCAGATGAAGACATTGTAGGGCTCTTCTCAAAAGATTTCGGAGGAAGCACACAATGCCAAACTTACCAACGAAGAAGCAATAAATAATTCTAGAGTTTTTAAAACCTATAATTACGTTGAAGTAGAAAAGAGAAAAAGGGGAATAGAAGAAGAAGGAGAACAAGAGGAGAAGTAGTGAATTTGGGGCATTTGACTTCAAACCCCATTTATCCTTATTTTTTAATGTCCTTCATTTTTTAAAAAGTTAGCAAAAAAAAAAAAAATTAGTACTCGACTGCTAACTAGTTAAATTCTTCATTAATGGCATAATAATGCTCTTAATAAATTGTTAATGGCATTTATTTGTGACATTTCTGACATTTTTGAAAAGTTTGCTAACAGTTTTAACTAAGGGCATGTTCGACCTTACATAAAAAACATCCACTTATATTTTATGTTTATTTATGTTCGTTTCCGTTCTTTTATATTTGTTTATGTTCGTTTATGTTTTAGGTCATTATTATTATTATTATTATTATTATTATTATTATTATTATTATTATTATTGTTGTTGTTGTTGTTGTTGTTGTTGTTGTTGTTGTTGTTGTTGTTGTTGTTGTTGTTGTTGTTGTTGTTGTTGTTGTTGTTGTTGTTGTTGTTGTTGTTGTTGTTCACATGAATATTATGATGATTATTATTATCGATATTATTATTATTATTATTATTATTATTATTATTATTATTATTATTATTATTATTATTATTATTATTATTATTATTGTTATTTTTTTATGAAACGGGTACTAAATTGATCATATGTGAAGTGTTAAGATTGTGGATATTATAAAGGAATGTAAAATTTACTAATATAGTATTAAAAGTTACAACCGGGAACATCCCCAACTACACCACTAATCATATATGTTATTTCATCCCTAACGAGTGTTCATTGTTTGTTAATAACAAGGATCATGCAACGCTTCTATCGATAGTATTTCATACATGATATTAGACATAAGGGAAATTGGTATCCCGTTTTTGTGCATCCGAATGAAATTATACAATTGGGATTTTTATAACACCCGGAACTCCACCCTATGAGTATTACATTGTTAGGGTTCCTCAAAGGAACCTCTAATGCTAATTAAGGTGTCGGTTTAGTTTTCTAACTTCAACTCAATTATGTAAATATGATTTTACATTTTGGTTGAAAAATTTTCTCGAAAATTTCGTCGAGTTCCGCCTGTAATATGGCTCTAACCCCTAGGTTTAAAGACTTAAAACCTTACATAAAAACCACAATATAACTCAACGAGCCACACGCTCGGAGTACACAACCCAACGGCCACATGTCGGAGTCCAATCAATATGCATTTAAAACTTAAAACAATCTAATTGGCCTAGGACATGCCTATACAATTACATGAAATTAATTACAAATTACAACCAATAGAACATATAGAATACACATCAGCAACTAGTTGGTCGTTAAAAACATGATTTATGGTCATTAAAAGGTCAAACGACCAAAAAATGTTTGTCGTCATCCGTCGTTATTAGTCCCTTCGTTAATTAGTTTTAACGACAAAATGAAAATTTTCATCATTATTACATTAACGACTTAAAAATACATATGGTCGTTATAAGTTAACTTATCAACCACCAAAAACATATTAATAACGACCAAATTATTCGTTATATATTTGCAAAATTAAAAATTAAAATTTTATAATTATTATCATTAACGACTGACATTTGTTTCTCGTGACTTTTCTAAGCAAGGTTAACGACGAAATATTTTCAACTAAAATAATTCTAAAATTAGATTTATGAATCGATCAACGAAAATAACTTACAGAATGCCATATTGTTAATTTCTTTGAGCCAAAAATAACGTATGGTTTAATATATAAATATTCAACATAAACTGAAAGTAACAACATATCCCTCAATTAATGTCAAAAGCTCTAAAATGAAATTTCCTAAAAATTTAAAACAAAAACAAACGAACTTCTTGAATGATAATTCATAGTCTTTAAAACACCTGTAGAAAAGAAAATAGAAATAAATCATAGTTAGAAAAATTCTCTATAAGGTGATTACAAAAATCTATATAAATACAAAATCAAGTTAATTTAGCTACATATATTAGTTTAACAGTTTACATAATAAAAGCAGAATGCAATAATTAAGCAAAAAGTGCACCTTCAGGTCAAATATTCTGGTCCTCTTGACATAAGGCATAGTATCATACTATATGCCTTAATCTCTCCTTACCTCAATCCGTCCCTTTGAACATACTTCAAGGATTAGTTAACTAAGTATAGTGTAATAGAGGATCTAGTATCATGAAAATGAAAGTTATACAATATCATACTTGTAAAGATTTGATGCTCTCTTTATAAACGCTTTATAAATAGAGTATAAACGTATACAAGCAAACAAATGTATATATTATAGATATAGGATGTTCAAATACGCTAAATAGCACTCACCTCGAAAAGCATGATATGAAACATATTATTAGCATTTTGCTTTGGCATCATCTGGCATCCCCTGAAGTATTTAGTTTGAGGTTAAACCTATGACATAACAATATAGGATCCAAAAATCAAATTGATGTTGTTGTCAATAAATTAAGGAAAAGGTGTATTGAATTTGACAAATAGACTACTCATATTACATACAGGACATAACCTTCTATTGGCCCATCAGTTTAATTGCATTGCACAAAGATCAATAAGAGCTCAAGGATGTTTGACTCACCCCATTTCCACCCTTCAACACTACCTTGGAGATAGATGAGGGGAAATTATGCTTCAGCAATAGTTTCAACACAAGGAGGGATAGCCTTAAGGAGAAGGGCATAAGAAGCTATACAAAATTAATAGTTTTATGATCCAAGAGATAACTAAAACAATAGAGCCATATTAAAAATTCTTCCGATGAATTATCTACACATGTCTTAGCTATAGCTAAAGTTACATGGCCACCACATAATCAGTTTATAAGGACCAAAATCTGCACATGATTTTGAGAACCTTATCTAACATAAGGACCAAAATATCTAATTCCTACATATATATTACATTACTAAGAAATCACTAGAAAAGGGCGTACCTTGCTTCTACCTTAACAAGGGAAAGAAGCAGAATGCTTGACCTATAATTTGACTCAAGCATTGGAGTCACACTCATTCTAAATCCCGCAAATCAAATACCCCATTAGAACAATTAAAACCATCAACCATATATTACTCTTACCCTCGAGATTAAGGACCTCTTAAAGACCAAGGAGATAGACAAAGTGGATCACTGACTCTTACCCGAGTCAAAAGTAAAATTGTACAAGTCTAATACATAAGAATACCTTAACAAAAGATATAACTTTAATCAAAGATATCATTTTCGTGTCCGTGCCATACCCAAATATGTCAACCCTATTTCCTTTACACACAATACTCAACAAGTTCAAGCACATCTCTGAAGGACTTAATCAATGTCAAATTGCCTAATTCAAAATATGTACTCACATAAAAAATTGTAGAACAATGAAGGCAATCCATCAAAACTCTATGTCGGTTTTGTTTCTATAACACCCCAAAACACCCCCTATGAGTATTACATCACCAGAGTTCCTTACGGAACTCCCAAGGCTCTATCGGTATCGATTCGACTCTCTAATTTGAACTTGAGGTAATAAAGGTGGTGTCAAAAGGATTTGAGATTTCCTAAAAATTTCGGCAGAATTATATCCGTAATGTGGACTATCCCATAGGCTTAAAGCCCTAAAACCCCGCATAAAACCACATTATAACTCAACGAGCCACACGCTCGTAGTATACAACTTAACGACCACACGCCGGAGTCCAACCAATCATGTGATAAAACTTAAAACAATCTAAATGGTTTATTATACATCCGGTACAACTATATGAACTAAATTACAAACTACAATGCTAAGAAATATAAGAAATGCATATTCTTGACTCGAATCGCTCAAAGACGCAAAGCAATCGAATCGGTGGAATCCAAAATATGCAAAGTGTAGATCGTGCCTTCCGAAAGTGTACTCGTAACATTGGGGAGGGAAAGGGGGAATTTGTGGGGGTGAGTAATAAACCACGGGCTCACCGGAGTCTTACACCCTTAAATTGGAAATTCTTTACGCATATTACTCATAGTAATGAAAACGATAAAAACGTAATAACATAATACGGATCTAGATACTTTCAATGAAATCTCTTGCAACGTAAAGGTCATTACTCTTCAATCGCTTAAAAGCACGGTTTCACATTCATGAATTCTTTTGGAACTCAATCAACTTTCTAGGCCATCGGAGGATTAGAGCTAGCACTTCTTTAATTCCGTGGCGCGACCCCGAACAAAAAGGCTCCTGGACCTATCTTTAGGAAGTCTCGGATCGGGCATCCCGTCACCGCAAGACCCCTATTAGAACCCTTCCCTCCAAGTTTCTAGTTAGGCATCCCCTACTTCGAACACTTCGGTATGTTAAACAATCCGTAACCAGTCGATTCAAAACAATTTACACATTATCATCCATCACATCTCGTTTCAAACAGACTTTCTTAAGTTGGTTTAATATCAAGGAAGGCATGACACCACATATCACCCTTATAAATTCACTTTCTTAAATGTGATTTACTTTCTCAAGCAAGTTTCGCTTCTTTAAAATACAATCACGTTTGAAAGGCAGTTCCCAAGAAGTTGCATTCAAGGATTATTTCACGTAAAATACAAAACTCCTTTCAAAACTACTTTTAAGCATCACGTAGAGCAATCACTTAACACGAATAGCCACCATTCAATACAAGCAGTCATTCTCAACTTTTTCTAACTATACCTTTCTCAATCCACCACTCTAGTACGATTAATTTCCATTTCGAGCCACAATAACCACAAGCGGATACCACCTAATTCAACGTTCAACTTCTCACAATTCTTTATCTTTACTTCAATTCCTCATTCTATGTCTCTACTTTATGAATCCACTTCTTTTGCTCACGTCTCAACTTCTCACAACTCTCTGTCTTTACTCCAATTCCTCATTCTAGGTCTCTACTTCATAAATTAACTTCCTTTGCTCATACTCAGCCATATGACTCCTAATCTCACTTTATCACTTAAGTTCCTCTTGCTAGGTTCATCTTACGACTTAATTTAATCTCAAAGACTTAGATGATTCTAAACTCAACTTAACCTTACAATTCCCTACTCTTCATTTCCTCGCCTCAAACTCCCATTGTATGTCGCTATCTTATTAATCAACTCCGGTTCATCCACCCTTAATTATATAACTCTCAATCACTTTTCATTATTCAATTTCCATTAGCTTCACTTACTTTCCCGTTTAGTTCAACCTCGAGGATTTAAATATACTTCGAACTCAATTAACTCCGACAATCACCCACTTCGACCTCAATTGTGCATCACTTGATATGAATTCATACTCATCTATGTACTTCCCTCATTATTTCCCGATATTAGCAATCATTTCTTAATGTCGCAATCTCGATAAATCTCTAAGGCTCAATTTAAAATATTAATTCACAATTTATACCCAAACCACAACATACTCATCCCTAACTTGATCGAAATCTCGATACTATTCCTTAGACCCAAGCAACCTAATTCCGTTTGAATTCCTAGATTTTCGATTCGAGCTTAAACGACCACCAAATCCCTTCACGACTCCTAGTTCAACTTTCAGACGACTACTAAACCTCGTTCAATAGCATACATGTTCAATATTCACAATCATATTCAACAATCACGATAAACTCATTTGGATTTCGAAATTACTAATAGTTTAGAGTATAAGACTACCCACCTGAAATTCTCGGATTTTAGGGGTGGATTTCGGGCTCCTTTACTTCGCCTTTTGGTTTCGGTCCCTATCTCCCCAGCTCTTGCTCGGCCTCTCGCTCTCGCTTCCCTATTTCTCGGTTCGTCGTTTTTGGTTCTCCCCACCTCTTGGTCCGGCCCTTGCTTGCTCGCCCTCCGGTCCTCCTCCCTTGTCGCCGCTGCTTTCCTCGTTTCGGCCTCTCGGACCTTCTCGCTTCGTCCCTTCTTCGGGCTTTCCTTCGCCCTCGCTCTATCCCGGTCTCTCGCTCTCTTCCCTTTGCTCGCGCCTACTCGGGTCGCCGGCTGCCGTCTTCGGGTCCGTGGTGTTCGCCGGCCACCCTCGGTCTTCTCGACCCTTGCACCGCTCGCCTCTTTCTCTCTCTCTCGTGCTCGGTCCTCCCTCTTCCCTTCTTTCTTTGCTCTATTTATTTTCCTTTTCGCCTTTCCGGGCCCTCACTTTCTTTTTGCCCAACGGCCGCTCGCCGTTCGAGCGAGCCACGAACTCTCTCTCGGCTCTCACGCTCTCTTCCCTTCCTCTCCCCGCTCTCAATTCTACGTTCGCTTCCTCTTCTTTTCCCTTGCTCGGGCTCTCCTCTCCCTCTTTCGACCGAATGGTCTGTCGGTCCATAATCCTTATTGGACCCCAATCTTTTCCTCTCTAATCTACTTAGTTTAAGAGTAATCCCAATCCCCCTTGTTTTCTTTTTTTTTTTTTGTTAAACATAATAATAATTAAACCTACATACGTAGCATAAGTGGTCTTGGATTTAAACGTATCCGGCCCGGCAGAAAATTCGGAGAAAGGAATTAATACGCATTACTAATTATAGTCACGCGGACTAATAATAATTCGCTCAAATAAATTTATGAATATCTAACCACAAACATAACTTGGTCATTCGACCTACTCTATTTAATTAAGGCTTCATAATTAATTTAACTCATATAACCGCCTAACCCAAAATCCCAGTTCTTACAGTTTCTCTCGTCAAGGCCCAATTATTGTCAATTTTTTTCAGAGAAAATTATGATTGATATGGCGTTAGGAATTAAGGAAGAGAACATGCCTATATCAATTGATAAATTTCAAGGCAAATAATTCGTGAATGAAATTACACAATCATGAGAGAGATGAACAAACCTAATATGTGTCCGGTTGAAAGTTGCAACGCTTGAGAGACGAGCGAGGTTGTGAGCAATGCGAGAGCGAGAGGCCGGAGTCATTGATCGAGCGAGATTACGAATGAGCGAGAGAGCGAACGGTGAAAGGACGAAAGACGAGTGAACGAGAGTCGAGTGAGCGAGAGACGAAAAATTAATTATGTCATTATTAGTAACTTTTAACGAATGATTCGTCATTAAAGTGTCGTCATTAGAAGTCTAATTTCTAGTAGCGAGATCGAGAGGTAATCCTATCCCAAAAATCACAACATTTATATTTTATATGCATATATACAAACCATAGAGTATTAGCAGCTTATAATAGCTCATTCCCTCAATCGTATTGTATCTTCCAATCCTTGTTTTCAACTCCAGCTCAAACACCTCATGTGCTTCATATATTTCTCGAATAACTATTTCTTATATTTTCAAACATCTTACTAAATGAATCGAACCAAATCGAAATACAATTTTAATCATCTTTCAACTTTTGGATTTTCAAGGTTGCATTGTCACCAATGCAATTTAATCAAACTCATTTCACAAACCATTATTCAATTCTCTAATTGAATAAAGATAATTCCAAACATCAAACAGCTTATACAATTCTCTAATTGAATAAAAGCATTTTCAAAGAGTAAACCATTATTCAATTCCCTAATTGAATAAAGGTATTTTCAAACATTAAACAATTATTCAATTCCCTAATTGAATAAAAGTACTTTCACACGTCAAATCATTATTCAATTCCCTAATTGAATAGAAGATGTTCTCGAGCATTGAATCCCTCTCTTAGACACTAGTACCTTTTTCATTTTGGTGACCGCAACCCAAATTTGACCTCTTTGAATCCCGGAACTACTAAAGTCAAGGAGGAACTCTTGTCCAGGAATAACGGACCACACGGTATCCTAAGGTCGGACAGACACGACTAAGTCCTCCGTTAGTACCGCACCTTTAACCTAGACGGCACAAGTTAATAAGGAGTATCGAACCGCACGGTATCTTGTGGTGCTAGACTCCTTGGCCCTCAAAATCACTCAACGATCAAAACACACTTACTTTAAAGAGGACATGTGGAAAGACCGCATTTCCGAAATCCCATTTAAAGTCACACTTCTTAAGAATCTCGTGTCAATATAGAACCTTTCAAAGATTCAAAACCATCTTAATTTGCCTTTCAAGGTATTCAAATCACAACTAAACCACATAAACCATTGAATCGTGCTATTGTAGATAAAACCCATTTATTTTCCGAAACCCTCAACTTGAATTCGATTCTCAATCATTCTCTAAGATTGTTCAAAAACATTCGTAATAGATTTCGCATAATCGAACTTGCCTATACAGGCGTGTAAATAGAGTTAAACGGAATGTATGTAAATCATATTCAAATCAACATACACTTCTCAAATCCACATAACTCATAAATTCAAGTTAAAAAGCATGTATATTCAATCCAAGTACAACTTTTCCGATTTTGATTCAATTCAACCTATTCTGTTTACTTCAAGTCCATCTTTCCACTATTTGTTATAGGGCGACTTCCCTTCATCAAATCCACATTCGAGTCCTAGTAATCCTCAATTAAAAGATAACTCCATACCAAACGCGATATTAGTCGTTTATCACTTTTAGCACTTGATTAAACTTCAATCCTCATAAATTCTCATTCCCTTCCACACTTCAAGCCATTATATTCTAAAACACAAGCTTCCGCCAAGAACACATAGAGTTTGACCTCAACAAAATAATTATTTGCTACTCAAAATCACAAGTATCCTTTCCAACTCACTTCAACGCTAACCATTCCAAATTCTTAGTTCACAACTCCAATCCTTAATATATATTAACACCCAATTCACTATTGGATTTCGTGTGCATATTCAACCATATGACTCTCAATTCCACTTCAAAACTTATTTTTCTAAAATTTCGATAATCTTTAGCTTCAATTTTGTTTCAACAAACCAACTTCATTTCCGATTTCAATAACCTATACTGAGGTGGTACTACTCGATCCGCCTACTACTATCTCAAAGTTAATCTCTACATCCCAATTTAGCACTTCCAATTTCATTATCACTAACTCAAACCCACGAATTCACAAAGCAAGTAACAATTAAACATCAAACGTTCGAAACCACAAATCCTCAATCTAACTTATTCTTCCCAATTCATTCACATGCTATATACCTCAATTTAAAATTCTAATTCCATTAATACCAACTCAAAGCTTCAAATTCATTAGGCTCGACATCAAATGTTTAAACCCACAAAACCCTCAATTTACGTTTCTTCGTCTTTTATCCACATGCTATATATTTCCATCAATTTTCACAATTTAAAAGAAATAAACCAAATCAAGCAATTTAACAACAAATCCATTCAGGCTTTAATTTCCATTAATTTATCGAATTACCCACCTTAGATTCTAGGGTTTGGTCAAGTGATTTGAAATTCTGGCCTCTCCCCTTCTTCTTCCTCCTCTCGTTCTGTCTCTGTTGCCTCTATGTCCCACGCGTTGTTTCTATTTCTCGGCCTCTCGGTCTCTCGCTCTCTCACTTCTAATTCTCAATTATCTGCTCAGGTCCCTCGCCTTGGTTCTACCTTTCCCGCTCTCCTTCCTTCGTCCCTTGCCGTCTCGTCTTCTTTATTCGCCCTCTGGGTTACCTTCTGTGTGTCGTTGTTCATCCTCTTTTCCTTGCTACTCGTGCTCCCCCTCTCTCCTTCGCTCAATCGCTTACCTCTTCTTCTTCTTTGTTCTCACACTCGCTCAAGCTCTCTCTCTTCTCACTTCTGTATTTCTTTGCCTCGCTCTCTTTCGACTCCTCTCTGTCTGTCGTTGTTCCTCTGGTTTTCCTGTGCTTCCCCCGTTCTGTTCTTGCTTCTTTCATCAATAGCTCATGCTCTCCCTCTTTTAGCTTTCCTTTCTCTCTCTTTACACCGAATGGTTGGCTTGGTGCCAAGTTACTATTGGACCCCAAGTTTCTCCTCTCTAATCCCTCTAATAAGTTAAGGGATTGTTGTTTTTTTTGTTTTAATTGAATTTACGAAACCCATTATCATAAGTTGAATCGCGGTCTAAAGTCGTAAATTGGAAATTTTTTTTTATTTCATTCAAAATTAAAACACACAGAAAAGTATCATGCACTCAAATATAATCACATATATAATTAGTTAATTGACCTACTCTACATAATTAACACTATTTAACTAATTTAATTCATATAACCTCCTTAAATAAAATTACGTATATTACATTTTTTTTATTTTTTTAAATAATATTTTAATTTTATTTATTATTTTTTCTCAAATTATAAAATATTAATTTTCTTATATTTGAGAAAAATGATCATAAAAATTTTTATTATTTGAGAAATATTATATTAAAAATTATTTTTCTTGTAAAAATAAAATACAATTTTAAAATATTATAAATACTAAATTTTAGAATATTCATTATTCATGATATATTCGTTCTTGTGAATATTATAAATACTAATTATTTTTTTTGTGAAATTTTAAGGAAAGATTATAAATGTATCGTTTCTATTAAATTATATTCGTTTGTATTTATTTATGTTTTTTTATATTTTATATGTAAGCTTCAACAACCCTAAAAATTTATTAAAAACGCGATTTTTTCGGTGATTTCAAGAAAAACGGATTCCTTCGGCTCTCTATGTCTCTCTCTCACTCGTGCTTGACCACGTTGCTCGCGATCCGTCGCTGTTTTTTTTTCCTGCTGAAATCAATCGGCCGAAAGTAAAACTTCACAACTTTCTTTCCTTCGAGGTATGAATTTCGATTCGGATTTTCTCAGTGCGGACCATATTCCGTCACCTAGCTTTTTTTTTTTGTTTTTTTTTTGGGACGTTTCGTCTCGATTTCCTTGATCGATACCGTTGAAATATTCTCTTTTTTTCTTTTTGTCATTATATTTTGGTTGTTTCGACTTTTATGGTTCTTTTGCACTGAATGATTTATCGTCATAATCACTCATGTGACGTGATAGCATCAGTTGATTTCTGAAGGAATCCTAAGAATTACTGTAGGTTTTTATTTTCTTTCTGATTTTTTCTGGCTAAGTGCAATTTCTGAGCTGCTAAGTTTGATTTGAATTTGTTATGATGTCCTAATCTAGACTTCTTTTATTTGATTTTTAAAAAATATAGTTTATTTGTTTGTAATAACTGCTATATTGGTTATATTGCTCACTAGATTGGCTTGTATTCAATCTTCTAATTGCTTTGCTTTGTTATATGATTCAGTTTTAGTATACTTTTTACTGTAGTTATTTATAATAAATTCGTGGTATGATTTTTCTTGAAATTATCTTATATGTTGTATAACAAAACATTACAAGTAATATTCAGAATTTATGTTAATAAGCTGTGGATTTGATTTTTGCAGTGGAATGCTCCATTAGTCTTTGAGAATATAAGCAATGGAGGAGACAACAGGAAGTCATCTAAGTTCACAGCTGCTGGAGAAATGGGCTAATTGTGATAATCTAGCCTTCTTGAAAGGTCAGGGGCTTTATGGCATTGCTGGGACTATTGTGATTTGTGTTATCGTACCATTGTTGCTTTCGGTGCTTCTGATAGGCAAGAAGAAGGTAAAACAAAGAGGAGTTCCTGTGGAAGTTGGTGGTGAAGAGGGTTTAGCTATGCGTAATGCTAAATTTAAGGAGTTGGTTGAAGTTCCATGGGAAAGGGCCACAACCGTGGCAGCCTTGTTTGAGCAAGCTTGTAAGAAACATGAACACCATCGATTTCTTGGAACAAGAAAGCTAGTTAATAAGGAGACCATTGAAGCCAGCGATGGAAGGAAGTTTGAGAAGCTGCAGTTAGGTGACTACCAATGGGAAACATATGGTCAGGTGTTTGCTCGTGCTTGTAATTTTGGGTCTGGGCTCGTTAAGCTTGGTCATGAAGTTGATTCCCGGGTGGCTATTTTCTCTGAAACAAGGGCTGAGTGGTTTATTGCATTACAGGTTGGACATTAGATCATTTGCATAAAATTTTGTTTTTTTTTTTTTTGATAATCACTTGCATTTGACAATGTGAATGAATTCTTCTGTTTTGCTCCCAGGGATGTCTGCGGCAGAATATTACAGTCGTCACTATCTATGCTTCTTTAGGCGAGGATGCACTGATCCACTCTCTTAGTGAGGTGGGATATCATTCTTTGTACATGTTTAAGGATAGACGTTCCACCCATGGTTGTTAGGATCGGGATCCTAGTTAGAATTGAGGGGTGGTTAGAATTGAAATTGTAGAATCGCATCAAGGATCTTAAGATTATGATATTTGTCTATAATAATGATTTTATTTTTTATAAAAATGAAAATCTTAAATAAACATTCATAAAGATTTATAGAAATTCAATTCAACTATGCTTTCTCAAAGATTTTGATACAAAAGCATACTATTGTAATGAATTCTCAAATATAATTATATGCGGGTACTTTATGAAATTTATTTAGGACCATGGAGCAGATCGTACGATCCTACCTTACATTTTTGTAACTAAATTAGGATCGTTAGATCACAGTGAATTTAAGATTCTAGTGGGAGTTGAATCAATGTAGCATTTTTATCGTAAAATCGTAGGATCGTAAGATCCGGATTTGGGATTTTGATAACTATGTTCCCCTCGCCCCCAAAAAAAGGAGGATTGTTTGATAGCACTAGAGTCTCGACAGTAGATGATGTATGATGTATCCTTACTATATAAGTCCTTTAGTCCAATGAATTTTGTGTTTTGTCCATAACTTGCAATAGTCATAGTTGATTGGAGAGGAGATGAAACCAATCCTACTGGTTTACTTCTTTGTAGATTACACACTCGAGTATCAATCTTGGTATTTGATTTGAATTGATTAAATCTGTAAATTAATAAATTTGTTCCATTTTGTCTGTTTATTGCAATGATCATAGCTGATTGGATGGAAAATGAAGCAAGTCCTTTTGACAAATTACTTTGAAATTACAGACTGGTGTATCAACCTTGATATGTGATTTGAAACAATTCAAAAAGGCGGCTGTAATTAGTTCAAAATTGGAAACAGTTAAACATGTAATCTGCTTTGAGGAAGATGGAGCTCCAAGTGGTTCTAGTATCTCTGGGAATGTGAATGAATTGAAAGTGTCATCTTTCCATGAAGTTGAGAACCTTGGGAAAGATAAATGCTTTCAACCCAAGGCTACCATCGAAGAATGATGTTGCTGTAATAATGTACACAAGTGGCAGCACAGAAATGCCAAAGGTTTGCACCAAAGTTTAAGTATATGTTCAATGTTCAATTTCTCACTTTGTTTTGCTCTGTTATAGCTGTTCATTATGGTGTATCTGTAACATCTTCTCATTGTATGTTGACTTAGCATCTGATCCTGTTAGTTCTTGTGAACATGCATGGTTCTCCCCTAGCCCACCCCCTGGGACAAAAAGGGGGGCTAAGGAGCTGTTGTAGTATCTATATTTTGATTTGTTTGCAATAGAGAAGCCATATTTTGAATCACTTCACATTTGTGTGATTTTGTTCTAACTCCTTTATTATGCTTTGTATTACATATGTTGTATATTTAGTGGTTGATTTAGTGCTAAAAACTAAATTCATCAGTTTTATATGAGGAAATTTTTCTTAATACTATGATTCGTATATAACATGGTTTGTGTGACCCCAGTGTAGATTGTTTGATCATGGCCTTACAAAAAAAAAATGGATTTCTTGCATATAATTCGTCATTTTGTTTTGGTCTAGGGAGTTATGATGACTCATGGGAACATAGTAGCAACTGCTGCAGCTGTCACAACAGTTGTGCCTGGCCTTGGAAGAGATGATGTATACTTGGCATATTTACCTTTAGCACATGTTCTGGAACTGGAAGCTGAGGTATTTGGTTTCTTCGCTTCCTATTTTTTAATTTTCAAGTGTTGATTATATGCCTAGGGTGATTTCAGCCTTTCTTTGGGACCTTCAGCAAGGTTTATACGATGCCAAACTCATGGAGGTTCTTTTGCTTTTCCAGACTGTGACGTTAGCTTCAGGTGCAGCAATTGGTTATGGAACACCTTTGACATTGACTGATACATCTAACAAAATAAAGAAAGGGGCCAAAGGAGATGCTACTGTTTTACAGCCCACTCTTATGGCGGCAGTTCCGGCAATTTTAGATCGTGTTCGTGATGGGGTTACTAAAAAGGTTGTGCATGGATATGTTTGCTGCATGATTGTAACTCTATTGAATAAAATATCCTGCTATTGCTCATTCTGTTCTTCCTTGGTTATTCCTGCTGATCTCAGGTTGAAGAGAAGCGGGTATAGCTAAAAAGCTTTTCAATGTCGCTTGTAAACGTCGATTAGCTGCAATAGAAGGAAGCTGGTTTGGAGCCTGGGGGCTGGAGAAATTACTTTGGGATGTTATTGTCTTCAAAAAATTCGCTCTGTCCTTGGAGGGCGTATTCGCTTTATGTTATGCGGTGGGGCACCTTTATCTGGAGATTCACAGCGTTTTATTAACATCTGCATGGGGTAAAATTTCTTTATCCTCAAATTCTACATGGTTTGAGATGAACTTGTAGGATAAGACTTTTTGTGGTCGTTGCTTAGGAAAAACTTGAAACGGAATACTGAATTTCCATATTGATGTGATCTTGCCCCCTTTTTGTTGAAATTTTTTTCCCGTGTTGAGAAATTTCATCAAGTGAATTGGTTAGGTATTATCATCAATTTACTTAAGCGATTTCTGATACCGTCATGATGCATTCTGAAATGCTTGAGGCATTGGAAATGTCCATGAGCTGTCTGGTGGAATCATGGATTTTTTGGCCTGCTATGCTACACGAGATAAGCAATTTTAAGCATGCCAGTTGTTACTTGTTAATGATGATTTGAGTTGCTTTTTTTTTTTTTGGGGTGTATTTTTCTTGTGGGGTGGGGGTGGGGGTGGGGGTGGGGGTTGCTGAAAGTATATCACTGACAAAAATGGATAACATGTATTTCAAAAAGTACGCCCAGTAGGAAATCAACCTTCTAGGAAGGCTTGCCTTTTCCTATGATGAGGACCAACTATTTGCACTCAAATACTCTCTATTAAAGCCTTATCCTCAGCTCTATAATGCCCTATTATTTCTAGCGTTAATCCCTGCAAGAACCTCACATTTGATACTTCATATGATCTGTAGCAGTGCAGCTGGCTCTCCTGTGATCTGCCGGTTGTGTTGAGCATCTCTCCTTTGATATTGTGATAAACAACACAATTACTAGCAGCTGCATAAATCTGCTTCTCGATTTTAGGGGCACTTGGTTTTTGTGTCGGTTTATACCAACCCCTGAAGGAAGGAAGGAATGGAATGCTGAACCAGTTACAACTCCATTCTTTTCTGTGTAACTAAATTTGCCACCATGTTGTGTGTGTTGTTTGTTCTTGTATTTCTTTTTTCCTTCTTTTGTGTATGTGCACACATGCACTCCCCGCCCCCTCCCTTTTTTGTTTGGGGGGCAGCTCTTTCTCTAGCTGGGAAACCCAAATAACCATACCAAAAACCTGAAGTCCTTTCTCATATGACACTGTCAATTGGAGTTTCATTGAGGATATATTATGTTGTTGTGGATTCTCTTCTTAGTTGTGGCTTGGATAGGAGCTTACACAACAGCCACATTTTCTTTCAACTACACTCCTATTTGTCATTGGGACGGAATAGCTTTCTAGCTTCTTTAAACTTGCTGGTCAAGATGCAATGCAAGCGGTGAATTCCACCCAGGTTGCAAAGACTTGAAGATAAATCATTTAATTTTATCAGATGATCTCTTACTTTCCTGCAGAGCTGATATTTATTCTATTAAGTCCTTGATGGATGCATTGAATCATTTTGCTGAGGTATATGGACTTGAGCAAATCTACGAAAGTCGTGAATTTTCTTGTTTAGTTAATGAGGAAAAGGAGGACAAGATCTTGGAGATGACTTGCCTTGAAAAGGGTGTTCTCCCTTTGAAATACATGGGAGTGTCATTGGAACCTGGTAACAAATATGATTGCAGCTTGCTGGTGAACAATGCTAGTCTTAAAGTCAGCAGAGGGGGTACAAGGATATTAAGCTATGCAATTCTATTGGTGAATACTGTTTGATTGAGTAGGTCAAAGTCAGAATATATGCAATGCAAGTTTATTGACGACGTGGTTGGTTTAGATGGAACAGTCAATATGAATGCCCATGTTAATCCCAAAACATAAGAGTACAGATATTTAAGGTCAATTATCTATGTTATATATAAAGCCAAAACCCCTCTATGACTGTATAACTTTTTTGAACTAAAACACGCTTTACTTTATTGTAGAAAGCCATTAATAACTAAGGGATTGTGGAGATAGAATTGTCATCTACGTTAATATATGAAAGCATGGCATTACAGATTGCAAAAGTGTGGCAGTTACCACATTGTAGTTGATTTAGTCCCTCTCTATCGACCATTTTTCTCATCTCTCTTCAATATTATCTCCTCTCTCTCATTGCTCCAACTTATTAGCGTCAATTTTCTAGTGTTGATTTGTTTTTATTACTCAACTAATAAGTTCCTTGATGGATAAAGAGTTTTTTTAAAAGCTTTTTCTTTTGGTTGCATTGATGGATAAAGATTGACACTTCTAATGTTGATTTATTGACTCGTGAGAAACACAAGATCCAAATCAGTATTATAACTACATTAATTAATTACTTCCTCAATAAATATTCAAAGTTTATTTTTTTAATAAATTTAAAAATAGTCTTTTAGTACAAAATTAGTAAGATGAAGATATGACTAACATGAAAAATTAAAAAATTTAACTAAGAAGAAGATATGACTAACATGAAAGTCATGCCCAAGAAGCTTATATTTGTTTAGAATGTCGTAAAACTAGAGTTAGCCTCACCCAACTTTATACGAGTTCGACTTGGAGGAGTATGGGATTGAGAATCAGAAGAAGAATATAATTTGGAGTAGTAACATGAATACTCATATTTGGGGTGAGGCCCGAGTGGAAGGAACGGCCTAAAGGAGCAATGGTCATTACTACTATGATTTTATTAATAATGCATGTTTGTCGATTATTCTTTAAATGATTTAAAGAGGTCGGTGACTACACATTATTACCATGTTTGACCTATGTTTACTAGCTTGGATTCAGAGTATTATAATTGTATCGGATAGAGAAATTTATTATATGTTCAGAAACGATGGGAATTGAACAGAAAAAACACGATGGCAATATTATGACCATGTGAATGAATTCCCTATTATATTGAAAGTATGATTTCAAAAATATTATTATAATTTTCTCTTTTTCTCAGACGTAACATTAATACTTTTTGTATGCTTGCACCTGTTGCATGCGAATCCAAGCTAGTACAAGGTAAATGGAAGAAGATGATAGCTTTATCCACTGTAAACAAGGTATGATGGAAAAAAATGGAATTATGTGTGACAAGAATGTTGTGGTGAGAGTCCGGGACTGAAGGAAATTTCTAATGCATGGTTGTTAGACTAACTTTATTGTGAGGTGAAGTATTGGTCAATTGAGAGAGCACATGTTCAAAAGTGCATTGAAGATGATCGTTTCTATGGGATCATGGGCATACAAGATTGAATATGATAATGATGTGAGACTAACTCAATGATTCATGAAACAAAGTCGATGCTAAGTTGAAGGTTTAGTTTATTATAATATTTTAAGAATAAGGAATATGGGATATTTTATGATCATATTGTTCCTTTAATCTTACTAGCTAGCATTTTAGGGTACCTTTAATAGTCTATTTCTATGATTTCCATTTTTCACAATAATCTTGCTTTGAAGTAAAATATAGCCTTGGATTAGGAGTTAACTTGTCTTTCTAGGCACATATTTTGGTTGTGGACATTCTGTTAGCTGTTGTATTGGAGATATAAAAAATAAAATGAGAAGAATTTCTTCAAGATCTTCTTTTTCCCTTCATTAACAATGTGAATTCACAATTTCCATGGGTGGATTTCTCGCAAATCCTAGTTGGGTGTCCTAGGTTTTCTATCTCTATTTTCTATTAATTTTTGTTTCTCCTAGTCTGATTATTATCCTTTTCCAGTCTGAAGCACTCTTTCATTGCCCAACAAAACTCCTCAGGAATCCAACGCAAACCCTAATTTCCAAATTAGCACACCTTGCTTCACAGATCCTGTGTAAGGTAAAGAATGAAGAAAGTAGTGATAAAATGGGACTGTGGCCCATGTTGACGATAAGTTGTGCAAGTGAAGGATAAAATGTTGCAGACATGTCAATAGGAGTTATCTAGATGCATCGACATGAAGTAGTCGGAAGATTTGACTAGTGGATATAACGTAGGAGAGTCAAACTGTTTAAGAATTGTGGAGAAGTTATCACGCAAAGCTTGGCATATATTCATTTTACCAATAATATGGTCCTTAATAAGAGTTTGCCAGTCTAGGATTCTAGACTTTAGATGAGGATATGTGATGGATTTACAAAAGTTTATTTTAGGAAAATGTTTAAAAATAATAATTAGGAAATTTATGTGGTTTAGAAGTGTTGCTTGGGGAAGGAGTTTTGCTCGATACCAATTTGATAGAGAACGGGAAGGGGAAAAGGGAGAAGAAGAGGGACTTTAGAGGGGAGAGAAGAATTAGAGAGGAAAAGAGGAAGATTTAGAAGAGAATAAAGAAGGAAACTAGCATCTCAAGTGCTTGATTTGTATTCATTGCATATTTGATGTTCTCTACAAGACTCTAACATTCCTAATTTATAGCAAAAGAGTTGGGGCCTTAAGTCAAGTAAGACAAAATACTGAAACTCCTTTCCCAATTAACAAAAACAAAACTCCTTCCCTAAGTAACAAAAGTAAAACTCCTTCTTTAAGCAAGCATATCTAAACCACATAAATTTTCTAATTATTATTTCCTAACAAAAGCAAAACTCCTTCCCCAAACAACACTTCTAAACCAAAATTTTCTAATTATTATTTTTAAACCTTTTCCTAAAATAAGCTTCTATAAATCTATCAATACCTAGGACAAAGTCCATGCTAAGGTCTTTCCATGGAGAATGTGGGGCACATACAGAGTATACAATCCAATGTTTTACTTCCTAGCTTTTGTAAGTCGACAATTTCTACATTGAGACATAACTCAAGCCACATCTTTTTGCAAAGAAGGCCAAAAGAACCAGTCAAGTAACAAGACCAAGTGGTCTTATCACAACCCAAATGACTAGCAAAGCCTCCATCGTGCAATTCCCATACTAGGAAATCACGAAGTGAAGTGTGAGGGATACACAATTTGGACCCATACAACAAGTAACCATCCACAATCATGTAGTCGACAAAGTTACGGCGGTTACCATGTAACACCTCATTATAAGTCATAGCAAAGTCGGGGCATGAGGTATAGTGATATTTTATTTTTTAAATCCTCGTAATGTATGTGGTCCATCTATGCAATAGAAGTCTTACTCTACTTGGAGCATCAACAACAACATTTTCAACACCGGATCGATGTTTTAACACAAAGGAGTAGTCTTGAAGGAACTCGTTCCACTTAGCATGTTTTTCTTTAAGCTTCTTTTAGTCATTAATGAATTTTAAAGCATCGTGATCACTCCAAAGAACGAATTTGCAGGATACCTATCTCTCCTAGCATCGTTGAGTTTCTCACTAAGTACGTTATTGGGTGTCCTTGACTCAATAATCCTCCTATCCCAACCCTTGAGGCGTCACAAGCAACTTCAAATACTTTCGAAAAATCAGGATGATGCAAAATGGGGGCCTCGATCATAAAACTCATAAAAGTTTCCTGTACAGATTTAGTCCACTTAATAAACTCACCTTTTCTCATAGAGTCGATAATAGGAGCCATAATGGAAGTAAAATCTTTGACAAAGCGCCTATAGAAAGTAGCTAACCATGGAAACTACACACCTCGTAAATGGTTTTAGGTTCGAGCCACTCTACTATAGCTCTAACCTTTTGGAATCAGCAGATATCCCCTTATAGCTCTAACCTTTCGAATCGGCAGAAATCCCCTAATCGGAAACAATAAACCCCAGGAAGACAATTCTAAGAATGCAAAAAGAACACTTAACCAAGTTTATATACAACTTTCAACTCGAAGAACCTCAAGGACTAACCTCTAGTGTTTGAGGTGTTCTTCCCTAGAAGTGCTATATATTACAATATCATCAAAGTAGACCATCAAAAACTTCCCAATGAAAGGACCAAGAATTGGCGAGTCATGGCTCTTATGAAAGTACTAGGAGCATTAGTTAACCCAAATGGCATTACTAACCGCTCAAAAAGACCATCGGGAGTCTTGAAGGCCGTTTTCCATTCATCTCCGGATCTAATTCGAGCTCTAATTTTCAACTGATGTATCCTGCTCTAAGATCAATCTTAGAAAACCACTCAAATCCCGACATTCGATCCAACATGTCATCAAGTCTAGGTATCGAAAACCTATATTTCACGAGTGATCTTGTTGATGGCTCTACTATCAATGCACATCCTCCAAGAACCATCTTCCTTAGGAGTCAAGAGGGCAGAAACATGGACTAGGACTAGGACTAAGACTGTGTTGAATAAAACCCTTTTGCAAGAGCTCATCAACTTGTCTATTCAATTCCTCACGTTCTCTAGGATTCATCCTATAACGAGGTAAGTTGGGTAAAGACGATTCTGGGACAAGGTCTATGGCATGCTGAATATACCTCATGGGAGGTAACTCATGAGGAAGCTCTTCAGGGGACACATCCTTAAAGTTATCAAGAACTCTAGTTAGGTCAGGTGACATCTCACACGGAGTATCACAAAAAACATTGAGACTTGACCACTAATGCAAGCAACATGTTAGATAGTCACCCTTGTTTTTCACATTCATGTCCGGACAGAAAATGCAACTTCTTAGTTTCTCTTTTAGCATGCGAGGGTTAGAGTCAGTCCCTTTGGTGGACTTATTATGCTTTGAAGGTCGACAGGAGTTAACCTAATCCTTTTTCAGCGTGAGTGCACACATAAGTGTTGTCCTTTCCAAAATTAGTGGCATTTTTATCATAAATCCAAGGACGACCCAACAAAATGTGAGCAACATCCATCGGCAAAACATTACACCGGACCTTTTCAAAATATGCACCTAATTGGATAGGGACTTCACACTTTTCAAAAATGGACAAAGACGTCTTGTCAACACAAGCAACTTTAAGAGCGAGTGGAATATGGTACAGAGCGAGAAGTCTAACAATAGTCTTGGAAATGACATTCGTGGAATTACCATTATTAATGACTAAACGAAGAATCTTGTCGCCACAAAGCATTTTAGTTTCAAAGATAGCGGTACGTTTCCAAGAATCACAATTAGCAGAGAAAGAAAACACCCCTCATGACAAGTAAGATGACTCTCTTTCTCATCTTCTTCATGTTCACTATCGATAGCAGATATCACCAACTAGTAGACAGTCTCATCTACAAGTTCTTTTTCTTCAAGGTTGTGTGATCCTATGGCAAGGGCACGATTGGGACAACGAGAGCTAGATGACCTCTCTCATGACACTTATGGCTTACCATGGATGAAAATGAGGAAGAAGGGTGAACTGAAGGTGAATTGAGGGAACTACCCTTGGTAGAACCAATAGACTCGACTAGGTTGGGCATTACTCTTAAAAAATTGGTTAGCCTTTGGTCTTTGAAAGTAAGAAGTCTATTGAAAGGTCACAGTCTTAGGAGACTTAGTCCACCTACGAGAGTAAGGAGGCTTTTTGTACTTTTCTATCTCTAAAGCCTTTTGGTATGCCTCCATCAAAAGATTCAGGTTGGTGCAAGCTCACGTCTCCCCTAAGGTCATCTCGAAGTCCATTAATGAACCTAATCACCGTTACCTACAAGCACACCTCGCTTTCATGCATAATAGTGAGACACATTGAGATACGACAATCTGTTTCGCATTTAACCAATCATTTCCTTTTGTGGAATGAAGGCAAATATTTTTCTTTCAATTTTTGTTTCATTTCATCCCACAAAGTTATAGGTGGTTCACGTAGTTGGTCTATCTCTCTTTGGACACTTTGCCAATATTTCTTAGCAGATCAACAAGTTTCATTTTAGCAAAACGAACTCTATGAATGTCAGTCATGCCATAAATTCAAAGTAGTCCTATAAGAGATCTAACCAATTTACAAATGCATTGGGATCATGTCTACCATCAAAATTAGGAACATCAACATTAATCTTTCTAGTCACATCAAAAGGATCATCATGACCCCGATTTCTCGAATATCCTTGGTCTCTTCTAGGCGAATGGTGCCTATAATGTCGACCTTGGTACCTAACTCTAGAGCGATAAGGTATCGGCTCATCGGAACCATCTTGGTAATAGTCATCATCTCCAACATCGTGAAGATTAGGTTTTTTACTCTAGGTTGAGGCCCGAGATAAAGATCCCATTAGGCCTTCCAAGAATAGAGTTCGTGGCCTCTGGGTTACATGCAGAGTTGACACCGACAATTCGACTTCCGGAAGGGGGAACATAACTAGAACTAGCCACATTATGCACACATTGAGACAAATGAGACTCGTAGTTTCTGTTCCACTTAAGTGACATTTCCATGAATACCACCTAATGAGTTTTGGAAACCCATGACGGTACTTTGGAGACTTTGAACTTGACTTTCTACCAAAGTGGTGTGGTGGTGGTTTTCTTTAGTCTCTATCTCAATTGACTCATACTTTTCAGTCCATTTAGCTTCCAGCTTTTCAAGAGCAACATTCAAAGCATTTAGAGAGTTATGGACCTCAACAAAATCACTTTTAGTTGAGTTAGTGCATTCTTTCATTCTTTTGTCAAACTCTTCAAGTCTTTTATCAATTCCATCGACTATTTGTTCTAGTGCCATTGATCTAGTGATGGGCATGCAAACCATTTTTTTTCTTTTTTGACACCAATAATTCAACACAAAATACACATGTAACTCAAACTATAAATTACTCCTAATGCATGTGTAGTAAACAGAGCAACAAAGACAAACATGTAATTACTCTAATTGCATGATTTTTTTTTCTGAAAACAGAAAATAATTTGAGCTCCAAGCAAATAATCCACAACCTACTAATTACCAAAAGTCCTAAAATCCAAGTAAGAATTAAACAATACCAAAGTAAATTCGACCTCTTTGATTTGCACGGTCACAGATAAGCCTTTGACTCGAGTCGGCATGCATGAAGCTCTTTGATTTGCACGGTCACGAGTAAGCCTTTGACTCGAGTCAGCATGCAGGAAGCCCTTTGATTTGCGTAGACAAGAGTCGGCAGCAGCCCTCCGCCGAGCAGTGGTGGCTGGCAACGATGGTTGGCTGTGTGTTGGGATGGGCGGTTGTGGTTCTTTTTTTTTTTTTTTGGTTGCTTCGGACTTTCGGGCAGGCAGCAGAATTAGAATTGGATGGTTTAAGAATCGGGAACTTGCTCGTGATACCAATTATAAACTTGCAGAAAGTAATGAAAATTATAAACTTGCAGACGTGCGTCGTAGGAAGCTAGAGTTTAATGAGGGTGATTATATGATGGTCCGAATTCGTCCTAAAAGATTTTCAAAACACTCTTTTAAGAAGCTTTTTACTCGAGCTTTCGGCCCTTATTGCATTTTGAAATGTCTTGGCTCCAATGCGTATTTGATTGACTTGCCTCCGATTTATCTATTAGTCCTATCTTCAATGTTGAGGATCCGACACTTAACCAAGGTACTTTTGAGCCTCCCACATTTTCTCGCAAGTGTCACAGGTGGGTCAACGACTTCTTCGATGTCGGTGCCTAAGTTGCCTCCTATTCCGCCATATGCAATTGATGATGTTGAAGCTATCATCGAAGATGAAATTGTTAGTACTCCCGATGGAGGTTTTGAGCGCTTTTAGTTCGCTGGAAAGGCCATCCTCAATCGGATAACTCATGGGTTAGTGAAGATAATCTCCATCCCATAGCTCCCGATCTCCTTGATGAGTATTGTGATAAAAACTCTCTAGGGGCGAGTTTTTCCAAGCTGGGGAGAAATGATGGATTTACAAAAGTTTATTTTAGGAAAAGGTTTAAAAATAATAATTAGAAAATTTATGTGTTTTAGAAGTGTTGTTTGGGGAAAGAGTTTTACTTTTGTTAGGAAATAATAATTAGGAAATTTATGTGGTTTAGATATGTTGCTTGGGAAAGGAGTTTTGTTTTTGTTACTTGGGGAAGGAATTTTGTTTTTGTAATTTGGGGAACGAGTTTCAATATTTTGTCTTACTTGACTTAAGTTCCCAGCTCTTTTGTTATAAATTAGGATGAATAGAGTCTTGTAGAGAACATCAAATATGCAATGAATACAAATCAAGCGGTGAGATGCTAGTTTTCTTCTTTCTTCTCTTCTAAATCTTCCTCTTTTCCTCTTTAGTTCTTCTCTCCCCTCTAAATTCCCTCTTCTTCTCCCTTTTCCCCTTCCCGTTCTCTATCAATATGCTTTTGAGGAAGTTGCTTGCAGCAATTGCAGTTGTTAGCTTTAGATTTCCGATTTTCATTTTATAATGGCTCTTTCCCTTTATTTCTAGGTTGTTTGTGGTCATTTTGAGTGCTGAATATTTGTCTACGTAATTAAGAAATGCACACTTAACATCCATTTGATATAATTTGATGTTCATGCTTGGATTCAAAAGCTAAGAGAATTCCGATTGCCTCATTCCTAGAAATTGGTGGAAATGTTTCCCCACAATTAATTCCCGCTTCTTGATTATATCCCCGAGTAACTAATCTATCTTTGTTTTTGACTACTAATCCTCCCTTATCTAGTTTGTTTTTGAATACCCATTTGGTTCCTATAACTGGGTGGTCGGAAGGTCCTTTGGTCGGAGTCTAGACTTGGTTTCGTTCAAATTGTGATAGTTCTTCTTGTATGGCCTCAACCCATTCATGTTCAAGTAGGTCCGTTAGTACGTTTTTAGGTTCAATTAATGAAATGAATGTAGAAAATGCACGTAAATTTTGCAATGAAGAATGAATTCTTACCCCGAGCATTGATGTCCGAGATGATGTTCTCAAGTAGGTGACTAGATGCATATTTGAAAGCTTTACCTATCCTCTAGTTTATTAGATTTTGATGGTTGAATGCTTTGTTCTTTAGTTGGTTTAACTTGTTGATTCCCTTCTTCGACTTGCTTTTCGGTGTTACGAGCTTGTTCTTGAACTGGCTCATTTTGAGTTGGTTTATTTCTCTTGTTATTGTTCATTCCGAGCTCATCCTCGACTAAGTCATCTTCATCTCTATTGAGCTTGAGGTCCGAGAAAGTGGATTCACTTATCTTGCTATTATCAACCTCATCAAAGATGATGTGGATACTTTCTTCCACTTTGTTAGTTCTCTTATTAAAATTCGATAAGCCTTGCTATGAGAAGAATAACTAAGAAAAATACCGTCATCCGATCTAGCATCAAATTTGCTTAGATGTTCCTTACCATTGTTATGCACAAAGCATTTACATCCGAACGGTTTGAAGTAGGAAATGTTAGACTTCTTCCCTTTGTGTAGCTCATAGGGTGTTTCTTCGAGAATGGGTCAAATGAGGCATCTGTTGAGAGTATAGTTTGCTTGTATTCACTGCCTTAGCCAAAAAATAGTAAGGTAGATCATTTTCAATCATCATTATCCTTTGTATTTCCTCAAGAGTTCTCTTCTTTCTCTCCACTACTCTATTACGTTGAGGAGTTACGGGTGTAAAGAAGATGTGGAAGATGCTATTCTTATTACGAAGTCTGCTAATTCCGAGTAGTTGAACTTCCTTCCATGGTCAATTCGAATTCTCCTGATCCGAATCTCAAACTCCACTTATATATGCTTACGGATCTTAGTGAACTCTTTGAAGGCTTCATTTTTAGAAAATAAACCCGGGTAAATCATGAGTAATCATCAACAATAACTAACACATATGATTTACCTCCTAAGCTTTTAACAGGAATTTCGACGACTCGGACTACGAATATAAATCATTCCGAGTACTACATAAAGAATCGGTACAAACCTCATCCCTCTTAAGTTTTGATTACAAGTAATTTTGAGTGTTATAGAAACTCCTGTATAAGTTTTCATTCGTTTGTGATCGACTTAGAAATCATATTCTTGTTTATCTTCTTACATTGATGTTTCGAGTCACTCGGACATCACCGAGATCTATCACATTATCAAATAATCTCTCTAACACTTTTTATCCGAGTTCGATCGCATATTTCAAAGCAAAGTGAATTATAGTGTTAATTCATCTTTCTAAGTCAATTTGTATGCTTGAGAATTATTTGTCCAGATCAAGTCTTTATACTCGATGTTTTCACTCTTATAACTTGATCTCTCTTATGACTCGACTACGATGGAATTTGAGTGTAATGAATATTAGACTCGGAAAATTCCACTCGTCTAGGCCTAAGATAATTATGCACTTAATTGTCTTAATTAAAATATTATCTCGTGCCTAATCTTGGACCAAAGTATTTTATACTTTGAGAACCAAAGTGATTTACTTTTGTAGGTTATCCAAACGAGGTTATCTCATTTTTTGAATTACTAAAGTAACCGGCTTCAAGTTGTCAATCACCAGCAGATAAGGATTATCTACTTTTGAACAAGGCTCGGACGCCGTGTTAGGGTTGTTTGTTTCCAAAATTGGAAAACTCAATGCTAAGCTAAACGGTGGTTTCCACCATACTTTTCGAGACAACACCGGTTGACTGGAGCACCTTTAGGAGCCAAGAGCCGTTGCACAACGTTCATATCCCAACGGATCTTTTCGAGCGGCTTAGAAGAACCGTTATAACGGTCGGAAATACTGCTTGTTCGAAACCGGACACAACGGCTAATCCGCTTGGTCATCTATAAATAAAAGCCACTTCACAAGACTTAAAGATTGCTTGGAATTATTGTTGAAACACATTACTTAAGCAAAAGTCATTGTTTTCATATTCAATCTTCTATTTACAACTCCCGACTAGTAATACATACTTTCGAGTTGTAAAGTCTTGTAATCGGTTACATACTATTCTTACTTTCTGAATAAGGTCCCTTGACTAACCTGTAAGGGTTAACTCAGCTTAGTTGTCCCTAGCTATAAAGGTTAGCTCGGTTAGGAAGTACTAGATCGGATAAGGGAACTTCGAGTCTAGGAAAACTTTGTAAGGAATTGTCTAAGGGAGCAATTCTGGTTGAGTCAATCCGTTGTGTTTTGAGGATTCAAAATAGTGGATTTGACTTGGTGCTTGGACTAGCACTGTCTCGTGGTTTTCTGCCCCAGGAGGTTTTCCACGTATCTTTGAGTTTACGCTTTTCGAGTCCAATCTAGACTCGGATTATATTGTTCATTCTGTTCAAGCTTAAAGTTTCTAAACTTGTCAAAATTTCCTCATCACCCTATTGACCCCCTTCTAGTGTGACTAAGACTCTCCAAGAGAAAACCTTTAATTGGTATAAGAGCCTATCCTTTCAAAAAGGATCTAACAATCCAAAGGTCTAAAGATCAGATGGCTCGGAACATTGGAGAGTTCGATGAAGGAAGATCTTCCACCGGACCACCCAAGTTCAAAGGATCAAACTTCGTGCACTCGAAGAAGTTAATGGAGTGCTTTCTGCTGGACAACGATGACTATGTTTAGAACATCATCCAAGAAGGCAATTGCATTCCAATGAAGATACAAGGTACTAGATATGTGCCTAAGGAGAAGTTCGAGTACACTAATGAGGAGTTAAAAAGTTCGAAAGAACTTCAAAGCGATGAACATTCGATGTGTGCTATCGGCTCGAAAGAGTATAACACAATGTCGACTCGTGACACAACTACGGATGTGTGGGACACTCTTGTCAACACATATGAAGGAACAAGCCATGTGAAACAGGCAAAGATAACTCAATATCTTCACAAATATGAGCTGTTCAAGATGGAACCGAAGAAAACATCACTCGGATGTTCATACGCTTTACTGAGATTACAAACAATCTCAAATATCTCGGGTAGAAAGATTTCTCATGGAGAAATGTGCGGAAAAATTCTAAGAAGTCTACCAAAGAAAAGATGGGGTCCTAAGGTGATAGCCATTGAGGAAGCTCAGAACCTCTCTCAACTAAATCCAGACGAACCGATTGGGAAGGCTGCTTACCCATGAATTTCACCTAGAAGAAGAGGATGTAGAGGTCGGCACCAAAAAGAACATTGCGTTGAAAGCCTCGAAAGCGAGAGGGAAAGTCCGAGTTCCTCGGACGGAAGAAGATCCGATGGCGCTCATTGGTCGAGGCTTTAAAAGAATGATGAAGCACAAGAAATGGGAGAAGAGGCCGAAGGAAAAGTTCTATAAGAAAGATAAGAAGGATAGAAATGGTGAATACTCCTCCCCTTCAAAGTTATCTTTAACTACGAACTCTGGTTGCTTTGAATGTGGCAGCAAAGATCACATAGTCAAAGACTATTCAAGAAGAAAGAGGGACAAAAAGAAGAAAAAGGCTATGATAGCCACATGGAGTGATGAAGACTCATTTGAAGAAGATGAAGATTCCGATGACTCAAAGTGTCCGATGGCACTAACGGACTCGGAAGCCGAATCCGAGTCGGACTCGACAACTCGGACACCGAGGACACAAGTCCTCAGGAGGTAATTGAATACTTTCTCAAATTCTTCAAAGTTAATTTAGCTAAATATATTTATACTTTGGAAGAAAAGTCCAATTCGATTCTTCTCGGTTCAAAGAACAACTTGGGTCTCTTACTTCGAGAGCAATGGTTTGAAAAATAAATTGGAAAAATTGAGACTAACTCTAAAAGAACTCAAGACTAGTACTCAAGCTAATGAGATTGAGTTTGAGTCACTCGAAGAGAAAATGAGCATATAAAAAGACAACTCAATGAGTCTCAAAGCTTGTTTTGAAATTTACTCAAGGTCGAAAAACCTTGATATGCTTTTAGGCTCTCAATGTGTCTCCTTCAGGAAAGAAGGACTTGGTTTTAATGAAGAAGAGGAATCTAATTCCTACTCAAATCTTTTCAAAAGGATTCCAGAACTTTGAAGTTCAGGAAGGCTAAGCATGGTCCTATTCATAAAAATGAAAGGAGGACTCGAGCCCATATCGGTTTACAGGAGAAAACCTTCTTCACCTTTTTATAAAAGAAAATATTTTCAAAAGAAAGAGTCACGGACTCAGTTTTCAAATGGAGAATTCAGAATCAGACCAAACCCAAATTCATACAAATCTGGGTTCCCAAGAGTCTTCTTCCTCGAAAAGGACCACAATAAAGGGAGTTACTTGGGTTTGTTAGAGGAACTGAGAAGGGTTAGTGTGTTTCGACTTCCGGGTAACTCGTAAAAGGACAAAAGGTCATTGGTACTTAGACAGTGGATGCTCAAACCACATGTCGGGAGATTCAAGACTCTTTTCCGAGTTGGAAGATTAAAAGGAGGCAAAGTCACTTTTGGAGATGACGAGTAAGGGCAAGATAGTTGGAATAGGCAAGATTGGGAAATGAGACAACCTGGTAAGCCCAGTTTATCTTGTCAAGAGATTAAAGTACAATCTGCTCAGCATCTCTCGGCTATGTGACAAGGGTCAAGAGGTAAGGTTTACCTGGACCAATTGCTATATTTCGATGCAACCACCAAAGAGACTAAGCTTTCGGGTAATACCCACACTATTCCTCTTTCGATCCATGTCAGAACTTATCTTGTTTAAAAGCATCATTGCATGATGATTCATGGACATGGCATCGTAGACTAGGTCATGTTAGCATGCACACAATCAAAAAGCTTGCATCTCATGGTTCGGTTAGGGGTTTACCTAACTGTGCATTAAAGATAAAATTTGTGAAGCATGCACAAAAGGGAAACAGAGTTAGATCATCCTTCAAACCTCTCAAAACTGTTTCCACATCCAAAGTGCTTGAAATGCTGCATATGGATTTATGTGGTGAAATCTCTGTAAAGAGTCTCGGCGGTAAATCATATGTACTTCGATTGTTGATGACCATTCACGATTTACCTGGGTTTGTTTTCTTAAGAACAAAAATGAAGCTTTCAAAGAGTTCAGCAAACTCTACAGGAAAATTCAAGTAGAGTCTCGAGACTTAGATCGAAGAATTCAAATTGACCATGAAAGGGAGTTCGATTACTCGGAATTTGTAGAGTTACTGCGATAAGAATGGTATCTCTCACAACTTCTCAGCACCCGGAACTCCTCAACAGAATGGAGTAGTGGAGAGAAAGAACCAAAATCTTAAAGAAATATGAAGGACAATGATGATTGAACATGATCTACCTTACTATTTGTGGGCTGAGGTAGTCAACACAAGCAAACTACACACTCGAACAGATGCCTCATTAGACCTATCTTGAAGAAAACTCCATACGAGCTCTATAAAGGATAAAAGCTCAATATCTCATACTTCAAGCCCTTAGGATGTAAGTGTTTTGTTCATAATAATGGTAAGGATCACCTGACCAAGTTTGATGCTCGGTCATATGGAGGTATCTTTCTCGGGTTATTCATCTCATAGTAAAGCATATTGTGTTTTCAATAAAAGAACTAACAAAGTGGAAGAAAGCATCCACGTTGTATTTGATGAGATTGATCAGG
This sequence comes from Talinum fruticosum, assembly GCA_021018815.1. Classification (NCBI taxonomy): domain Eukaryota; kingdom Viridiplantae; phylum Streptophyta; class Magnoliopsida; order Caryophyllales; family Talinaceae; genus Talinum; species Talinum fruticosum. The sequence continues at coordinate 872,994 of JAITYX010000051.1, read as the reverse complement.
GAAAAAAAGTGAGTCAACATTCTCGGACTTAAAGCTAAGTTGAGATAAAGATGATCTTATTGAAGCTGAGCTCGGACAGAGTCAAAGGAAAGCAACTCGGAATGAGGCAGCTCAAAACATCATGACTCGAGTCGAACCAGCTCGGGAGGCAGCTCGGAATGCTCGAAGGTCAAGAAGATGAGCAAACTCTGTTAGATCGGATCATTGAAGATCAGCTAGTACAACCAACAAATCTGGTGAACTAGAGAATAGGTACAGCATTCAAATATTCTTCGAGCCACCCACTTGAGAACATTTTGTCCGACATCAACAGTTGGGTAAGATCTTGCTCTTCTTTGTAAAATCTATGTGCATTCACTGTATTCATATCATTATCTCGAACCCAGAAATCACTAGAGGCCCTAAATGAACCTGAATGGGTAGAGGCCATGCAAGAGGAACTTAATCAATTTAAGAGAAACCAAGTCCGGACTTTGACCAAACGATCTTTTGACCACCCAGTCATAGGAACCAAATAGGTTTTCAAGAACAAGTCTGGATGAGGATGGGTTGGTAGTAAAAAATAAGGTTAGACTTGTGACTCAAGGTTGCAATCAAGAAGAAGAGATTGATTGTGGGGAAACCTTCGAACCAGTTGCTAGGATCGAAGCAATTAGAATCCTCTTGGCATTTGCATCAAGCATGAGTATTAAGTTGTATCAAATGGGTGTCAAATATGCCTTTCGAATGGTTTCATTTAAGAGGAAGTCTATGTTAAGCAACCCCTTGGATTTGAACACTCAGAATTTCCAAATCATGTTTTCAAGTTGCAAAAAGCTCTTTGTGGTCTTAAACAAGCTCCTAGAGCTTGGTAGGAAAGATTGAGCGGTTTCTTGGTTGAAAATGATTTCAAAAGAGGTCAGATTCACAAAAATCTTTTCATAAAAACCAAGGGTGAAACTTTCTTATTGCTTAGATTTATGTTGATGACATAATTTTTAGAGCTACTAATGAAAATCTATGTCGAGATTTTTCCGAGTTAATGAAACAGGAATTCTAAATGAGCATGATGGGAGAGCTCAATTTCTTTCTTGGTCTAGAAATTAGACAAGATAAAGATGGCATCTATGTCCATCAATCTAAGTATACCAAGGAGTTGCTTGAAGAAGTACAAGCTTCAAGATGCAAAACATGCAGCAACACCAATGAGTAGTAACATGAAATTGGACTCGGACTAAAAATGTAAAGCAGTAGATCGAAACTCTATCGAGGTATGATTGGATCTTTGCTATATCTCACTTCCAGTAGGCCGGATATTATGTGAAGGTTTGCTTGGGGAGAGTCCGAGTCACCTTAGAGGGGGTGAATAGGGTGATGGAGGATTTTAATAGAAGCTCTTTTACTGAAGTAAAGACAGAAATAGATTCCGAGTCAGCAGGTGGTCGAAAAGTAGGGACTCGAAATGCTATAAAGAAAACAGAAGCAAATTAAGCTAAAGCTTTGAAGCGATCCGAGTCTAGAATGAACTCGGAAAGTAAACACCGAGAGATTACTGGAAACCCTCCCGGGGCGAGAAAACCACGGACCGTGCTCGAAGGTTTGCTCGGGGAGAGTCCGAGTCACCCTAGAGGGGGTGAATAGGGTGATAGAAAATTCTTTTAGAAAATTCACACTTTTGTGCGAAATGTTGCAAAGACAGATTACGAGTCTAAAGACGAGTCGAAAAGATTGGACTCGAAGTCGGTGAATCGGAAGAAGCAAGAGCACTAAGGCAGTCTGAGCCTAGAATGAACTCGAGAAAGTGAACACGAGAGATTTTACGTGGAAACCCTCCTGGGGCAGAAAACCACGGCCCGTGTCAATCCAGGACACGAAGTCAAATCCACTATTTTGAGTCCACAAAATACCGTGAACTTGGTCGAACCCGAGTTGCTCCCTTGGACAACTCTATACAAGTTTTCCTAGACTCGAAATTCCCTTATCCGATCTAGTACTTCCTAGCTGAGATAACCCTTACAGCTAGGGACAACTAAGCTGAGTTAACCCTTACGGCTTAGTCAAGGGACCTTACAAAGAATGTAAGAAGTGTTTGTAATGAAGTACAAGACCTTACAACTCGAAAGTAATGAATTACGAGTGGGAGTTGTAAGTTGAAGATTGAGAGTAAATACAATGACTTCTATCAAGTAAGTGTATAGACAATATGTTCGGCAACCTTCAAGTCTTGTGAAGTGGTTTCCATTTATAGATGACCGAGGCGAGTAGCCGTTATCTTCATCTGCTGACCGAGAGTCCTCTGTGACCGTTGTGAAAGGCTTTACGAGTCACTCGAAAGTATCCGTTGAAATATGGACGTTGGACAACGGTTTAACTCTCTTGGAAGTCCCAAAACCATTGGTTGTGTCTTGAAAAGTGTGGTGAAAACCACCGTTAAGCTAGACGTTCGAGTTTTCCGGATATGGAAGCGAGCGGTTTCGACACAATCTTACAGGACTAAAGCGGGGAAGGTGAAAAGCCATATCTGCTTGGTGATTTGACGTTACGAAGCCGGCTACTTTTGTAGTTTGAAAAGATATCCTCGATTGAATAACCTACAAAAGTAAAACACCTTCGGTTCTCAAAGTATAGAGTACTTTGGTCCAAGGTTAGACACGAGATAATAAAATAATCATGATAATTAACCAACAGATTATACGAGTCGGAGAAGAAATGGAATTTTACGAGTCTAATATCCATGATACTCGAGAATTCCATAATACTTAGTGTTAAGCAAGGAATCAAGTTCTAATCAAATAGTAGAGATAGAAAAACTTGATATAGACTAAGCATGAAATGAACTACGAATGCTGATTCTGCAAACAATAGAGTAAATAGCCACAAGTTAGACTACGAGTGAGAGTGGACTCGGAATAAAGAACAAGTTTTACGAGTTGCTAAGCGAAAGCGATTAAAGAGATATGTGAAGGCCGAATCGCATAGAAAAGATACTTTTTAACTCAAGTAAGTTTATGAGACACGAGAGAATGCCTTGGAATCAAAACTCTATATAAATGACATCGTTATACCTGATTCCTTTTGCATGACTCGGAAAGATATAGAGCGATGTACGAGTCTTCAATCTCGCCCTTTTTGATGAAAGGCATTCCATACTTAAACGAAACTTTGTTAGAGGAAAAAATAGATCGATTACGAGTAGTTTGAGTAAAGGTAAGGCATAATGAATGGATCGAGCAATGTACACTATATCAAAGCAAATTAAAGTATGCTTGAACTCATTAACTCGGAAAAGAAAGAACTCGAAATTAATAATGAAATGCATCAATTCATTAAAAGAAATTACAAGGGCGGAAAGAACTCCCCCTAGACAAGACAACCAGTTTCGACTACATTTTCTCCCCCTTGCCTTTCGGCAAAAACAAGAAACAAAAAGAAGAGAGAAAAGTACAAGTAATACACATAAGTTGTCCGGACAAAGAGAAAGTTTTGAAACGAAATTGCGGAGACAGCGAGGAATTGTGACTCGGTGCATGGCTCCAACTAGGAAGGAGGGATTTCGAGTGGAGGCGGAGGTGCGCCGGCGCTGATAAGATCTTGACGATGTACTTGAGCGCGGCGAAGGGAGAAGCCGGAACAATTCGCGGGGGCTCGGCTACGAGTGGGCGACCGGAGAAAGTGGATCGAGGGTTCTTCCCTTGGGACCTCGAGGGCTGGAGGGGCTGCTCGGGCGACTCGCTGGAGGAGCGAGATCTTCGACCCACTCGGACTAGCTGTCCGAGCGAGTACTGGCAATTTGAGCTTGGGAGCGAGGCTGTCCCTCGGCGAGCTGCCACGGCCTCTTCTTCCCTTGGCCGGAAGGGGCTGCCTCGGCCGCGGAGTTCCTCGGCGTCCTCCGCTGCATCCGTAGCTTCTTCCTCTGCTTCCTCTCGCTTCCTCGCTGTCCGAGGAGGAGGTCGAGCTCGGGCTCGAAGACGCCTCGGATGTGTCCGAGTCATCCGGGTCTCGAGCCGCCTTGGACCGTCTCTCTCGAGGAGCTCGGCCAGCTCCTTCGCTCCTTAACCAGCTCTCTCATCTCAAGAACAAGAGGCTGCTTGCTCTCGGATTTGGGAGCTGACCGGTCTTTTGGTTGATGGTCGGACCACGAAGAACAGAACTTGAAACCCCCGAGCATGTCTACGAATTCGGAAGACACGAGAGGTGATCTTGTCCATGAAGACGAGGGACAAGAGGGTAGAGAGAGTTTTGGAAGCACTTGGAGGTGGAGGCACCACCAGGTGAAGACGGAAGAGGGAGAGGGGTTGATTTCGAGTGCGAGGTGGAGAAGGAGGCCTCGGCTACGAGTTGTGAACCCGGACACCGGGGTTAGTTTCCTGGTATCCGTACCCTCGGAGTTCCTTCTTGCCGACCACAATGGCCGCCTCGGACACCGCGTTAGGGTCGAGAGGGAAGAGGAACTTGGAATTGTTTGAAGACAAGGGTGAGAAGAGCACCGAAAGGAAGGGAGGTGTTCTTCTTGGTTTGAAGTTGAGCTGGCACGGCGGCCATCCGCTCAATGATGGAGGGGAAGAGGTCGACTTCGTATCCCTCCAGGGATATCGAAGAGGGCTTTGAGGTGCTTGGAGATGGGGTTCTCCTTGCTAGAATCTTTGTGAGAAGAAGGTTCTCATCGGCGGGAAACACTGAAGCTCGGCTTCGACTTCAAGCGAGTCACGAAAAGTTCTTTACGGACCCGGGAATTCTTTAGCATACTTTTCAAAGAAGTCGTCGGCGACTTCGGTGAAAGGGATAGGGTTGCTTGTTCAAGAAGAGAGAAGAGACTTTGAACAGGACGGTGAAGGAGAGAGGTGTTGATACGAACGGTAATGTTACGAACCCGAGAGGTTAGAACATTTTCGAGTGGGAGAGATGAGTATAAAACTCGGACACGAGTTCGGGATAGATGAACTCGTCTGAAACACGAGAAAGGGTAGACTCCGGTGGTTTGGATATTAGACAACCGGGAGAATTTGGTTGTTGGGAAGAACTTGTCGTCCAGCGCAAGATCTTTGGGTGACAATGGGTTTAGAAGGGGTTGAGCTTTACGGCTTGTTGGAGCGAGGCCTTTTGGAGGATGAAGAAACACTGAAAGTCGGGATGGTTTCCTCTTTTAGGCATTGTGAGAGATGAAAAGATGAAACTTTTTGAAAGAGAAAGAGAAAGAGAAGGAGGTGTAGAAGAGAAGAAAACGAAAATGGTAGAAGAAAATGGGAAGAGAAGCGTCGAAAACTTACGAGAGAGAAAGAGAGCTTCTTCGACGTACGCGGACGATCGGGGAACACTTGTTCACGTAGAAAACTTCCGCGAGAGGGATTTCGTTTGAGAGGGAAGGAGTTTTAGAGTACCGAGAGAAAGATGGATAGACGTTATTTATAATGAGTACACGCGCCCGTTCACTATCCGTTAAGTAACTCCGTTCTGTCTCACTCGTCCATCGATCATTAATGCCGGTGTGGCAGTTCTTCTTCAACGGTTGAGATATCGGTAGTTTGAAATCTGCGGTTAAGATCCGATCGCGGCGCTCGAGAAAGAGAGAGAAAAAGAGTTTGAAATTATAGTCAGAAACTCTCCATTGTTCTAGAGATAGCTTCGAGAAAAATTGATGTCCAAATTTCTCTTACGTCCGAGTTTGACTCGGAAAAGTTTCGAGTGACTCGAAACACGAAATAACTATCGGCCCGGTATCACATGATCAAGCTGAACTAATGGCTATTGACAACGAAAGCACATAGCACGAAATATTCAAGAGTCACAACACAAAACTAAGCATTTAACATACCAAGCTCATTCAGAATAAAACAGAATTGATCTTCACCAAGAGGCTTAGTAAAGATATCGGCTAATTGAAGATTAGTAGGAATGAATTCAAGTGTAATGTCACCCTTTTACGAGTGATCGCGTAAGAAATGATACCGACTTCAATATGCTTTGTTTTTGAGTCTTTGGACAGGATTCTTAGTGATGCTGGTTGCGCTTTGATTGTCACACTTGATTGGGACAGAGTTGAGAGTTAGTCCAAGATCCTTGAAGTGTTGTTTTATCCGAGAGAATGCGGCGCAACAAGCTCCAGCGGCAATATATTCAGCTTACGCGGTTGATAGAGCTGCGAGTTTTGCTTCTTTGAGTGCCGGGATATTAGGGATTGACCCGAAGCGGCAAGCTCCGGATGTGCTCTTTCGATCAACTTTGTATCTGCGTAGTACTGCGTCCGAGTACCCGGTCGGACTCGGTTACGAGTCTCCGGAGTACCACGAGTCCTAGACTACGAGTGCTGCAAGATATCCGAATATTCTCTTCACCGCGAGTGAGATGTGATTCTTTTGGATTAGCTTGAAATCGTGCGCATAAGCAAACACTGAACATTATGTACAGTGCGCTTGAAGTAAGATATAGCGGTGATCCAATCATACCTCGATAGAGTTTCGATCTCTTGCTTTACTGTTTCATCCGAGTCGAGTTTTATACTGCTTGCTCATAGGAGTAGATGCGTGCTTTGCATCTTGAAGTTTGTATTTCTTCGGCGGTTCCTTGGTGTACTTTGATTGATGGACAAAGATTCCATCTTTGTCTTGTTTGATTTGCAGCCCAAGGAAGAAATTGAGTTCTCCCATCATACTCATTTGGAACTCTTGGCTCATCAACTCGAGAAAATTCTTGGCACGGAAATTCATTAGTAGCACCGAAAATAATATCATCAACATATATTTGAACAATGAGAAAATCTTTCCCTTTGGTCTTTATGAATAGGGTCTTGTCGATCTGACCTCTTTTAAAATCATTTTGAACCGGGAAGTCTGCTCGAGTCTTTCGTACCAAGCTCTAGGGGCTTGCTTAAGACCATAGAGAGCCTTTTGAAGTTTGAAAACATGATTTGGAAATTACGAGTTTTCAAAACCGGGAGGCTGCTCGACATAGACCTCTTCTTCAATAAAACCATTGAGAAAGGCACACTTAACATCCATTTGATATAATTTAATATGCATGCGGGATGCGAAATGCCAACGGTATTCTAATGGCTTCAATTCTAGCTGCTGGTGCAAAGGTTTCCCCACAATCAATTCCTTCCTCTTGATTGTAACCACTGAGCTACAAGTCTAGCCTTGTTTCGACTACTACTCCACCCTCATCCAGTTTGTTTTTGAAAACCCATTTGGTTCCTATAGCTGGGTGGTCGGAAGGTCGGTTGGTCGAGTCCGAGACTTGGTTTCTCTCGAATTGATTCGGCTCTTCTTGCATGGCCTCTACCCATTCGGGTTCATTAAGGGCTTCTAGTGCATTTTTGGGTTCGGTTAGAGAAATGAATGCAGTGAATGCACATAGATTATGAAGAGAAGAACAAGTTCTTACCCCACTTGTTGATATCGAAATAATGTTTTCTTGGGGATGATTGGAAGTAAATTTGAATGCTTTACCAGTTCTTTGATTCACCGGGTTTGTTGGTTGAATTGCTTGATCTTGAAGCTTGCTCTAAGTGATCTTCTTCATTGACTTGCTCGTTACGAGCGACCTCTAGAGTTGTCTCATTACGAGCTTCCTCGTTACGAGTGGTCTCCTTCGAGTCTTTATAGACTCATCTTCGTCATCATCCTTTACGAGCTTCGGTTACGAGTATGAAGATTCACTTGGTTTTCCCTGTTCAAGCTCATCAAACACTACGTGGATACTTTCTTCCACTTTGTTAGTTCTCTTGTTGAATATACGGTAAGCTTTGCTATGAGAAGAATAACCTAGAAAAATTCCTTCGTCGACCAGAGCATCAAACTTGGTCGAGATGATCCTTACCGTTGTTGTGGACAAAGCACTTACATCCGAAAGATGCGAAATAGGAAATATTTGGCTTCCTTCCTTTGTAGAGCTCATAAGGTGTTTTCTTGAGAATGGGTCGATGAGGCATCGATTGAGAGTGTAGTTAGGCTGTGTTTCTTGCCTCGCCGAGAAATAGTAAGGCAAGTTGTGTTCAATCATCATCGTCCTTGCTATTTCTTCAAGGGTTCTGTTCTTTCTCTCAACTACTCCATTCTGCTGAGGAGTTACGGGTCTTTGAGAAGTTATGAGAAATTCCGTTCTTGTCACAAAACTACGAGAATTCGAGTAATCGAACTCCCTTCCATGGTCGGTTCGAATCTTTTGAATCTGAGTACGAGACTCAACTTGAATCTTTCTACGAGCTTGCGAGAACTCCTTAAAGGCCTCATTCTTATGCTTGAGAAAACACACCCGGGTAAATCTTGAAAAATCATCAATAATAACAAGTATGTAAGATTTACCTCAGAGACTCTTCACGGGGATTTCACCACATAAGTCCATGTGTAGTAATTCAAGCACGTTGGATGTGGAAGCTGTCTTGAGAGATTTGAATGAAGACTGACTTGTTTCCCTACGGTGCATGCTTCACATACTTTATCCTTCTCAAACGCACGGTTAGGTAATCCTCTAACCATACCAAGAGATGCAAGCTTTTTGATAGTATGCATGCTAATATGACCTAATCTACGATGCCAAGTCCAAGAATCATCTTGAAGAAATGCTTTTAAACATGATAAGTTCGACTTGGGTCGGAGAGAGGGATGATGTAGGTATTACACGATCTCTTACTCGAGAGCTTTACCTCTTTGGTGGTCTCATCTGTGATGTAGCACTTGGATTGAGTGAATTTTACCTCTTGACCTTTGTCACAAAGCTGGGAGATGCTAAGTAAGTTGTACTTAAGTCCTTTGACAAGGTAGGCTGGGCTCACCAGATTGTTTCCATTACCAATCTTCCCGATGCCCACTATCTTGCCCTTCTTTGTCATCACCAAAGGTCACCTTTCCTCCTTTATATGACTCCGGCTCGAGAAAGAGTCCTTGGTCACTGACATATGTCGAGAACAACCGCTGTCCAGGTACCGGTGTCCTTTTGATCTTTTACGAGTGACCTGCAAAGCGAGAGAACATCTAACCCTTCTCACTTCCTCTAACGAACCCGGTAACATTCCTTACTTGTGGTCCTTTTACGAGGAAGAAGGTGCTTCGGAACCCAGATTTGAATGACTTTGGTTTTAGTCGATTACGAGTCTCCTTCTTTTCGAGAGAGCTGAGTCTGTGTCTCTTTCCTTTTAAAAACCTTTCCTTTTGAAACGAGAGGAAAATGGTTTCTTTTTGTAAATAGGTGCGGGTTTAGTCCTCCTTTCATTTTTGTGAATGGGACCATGCTTAGCCTTTTTGAACTTAACGGTTACGGAATCCTTTTTGAACAATTACGAGTAAGAATTAGATTCTTCCTCTTTGTTGAAACCAAGACCTTCTTTTCGAAATGAGACACATTGTGATCCTAAGAGCATATCAAGGTTCTTACGTCCTTGAGAAAACTTCAAAACCAGATCTTGAGACTCAATGAGCTTACGTTTTAGTTGCTCATTTTCTTTCTTGAGTAACTCGGACTCGGTCTCATTAGTTTGAGCACTTGTCTTGAGTTCTCCGAGTGTGAGTCTCGGTTTTCCAATTCATTTTTAAAAAGGTGCTCTCGGTAGTGATTGACTCAAGTTGTTCCTTGAAATGAGAAGAATCGGAATTGGACTTTTCTTCCAAAGTAAAGATGTATTTAGCTAAATCAACTTTGGAGAATTTGAGGAAGTAGTTTATTACCTCTTGAGGATCGGTTTCCTCGTTATGCGAGTTCGAGTCGACTCTCTTTCGGCTTACGAGGCGAAATTGCCATCGAGACACTTCGAGTCATCCGAGTCTTCGTCGTCTTCGAGATGAATCCTCGTCACTCCATGTTGCCATCATGGCCTTTTTCTTCTTCCTGTCCCTTCTTCGTTTTGGACGAGTCCTTGACTATGTGATCTTTCTTTGCCACATTCGAAACATCCAGAATTCTTAGACAAAGATAACTTTGAGGATGAAGAAAACTTACCTTTCTGTCTCTCTTGTCCTTTTTGTAGAATTCTTCTTTTGGTCTTTTGTCCCATCTTTTGTGCTTCATCATTCTCTTGAAGCCTCTTGCAATGAGTGCCATGGGATCATCTTACGAGTCGAGAGGAGCTTGGACTTGTTTCTTTGGATTACGCGGCTTTAAGCGCGATGTTCCTTTTGGAAGTACCCTCGGCATCTTCTTCTTCCGAGATGTATCTCATGAGTCGAAGCTTTCCAATGAGCTCGTCGGCTTCAAGAGTGAGAGGTTACGAGCCTCTTCTATGGCGGTTACCTTCGGACCCCATCGTTTCTTGGGTAGGCTTCGAGAATTTTCCGGCACATTTCTTCATGGGAGATTTTCTTTCCCAAAGATTTGAGATTGTTGGTGATCTCGGTGAAGCGTATGAACATCGAGTAATGTTCTCTTACGGCTCCACTTTTGAAAAGCTCATATTTGTGAAGATACTTGGCTGATCTTCGCTTGTCTCACCGACTTGTACCTTCGTAGGTGTTGACCGAGTGTCCCACACCTCTTTAGCGAGTCACGAGCGGAGACTCGATTATATTCTTACGAGCTTATGGCGCACATGAGGATGTTCATGGCTTTGAAGTTCTTTACGAACTTCTCGCCTGTGCGGCGTGAACTCGGCCTTTGTCTTTGGAAGCATTACAGATTCATCTGTCTTCGTTGGAATGTAGTTTCCTTGTTGTATGATTTCCCATACTTCTTCGTCGTGATCCATAAGGAAACATTCCATCGGCTTCTTCCGAGTGACCGAAATTTGAACCTTTGAATTTTGGTGGCACTGTTGGAAGATCTACCTTCGTCGAACTCTCCGGTGTTACGAGCCATCGATCTTTAAACCTTTGGACTGTTAGATCCTTTATAAAAGGCTAGGCTCGATACCAATTGAAGGTTTGCTCGGGGAGAGTACGAGTCACCCTAGAGGGGGTGAATAGGGTGATAGAAAATTCTTTTAGAAAATTCACACTTTTGTGCGGAAATGTTGCAAAGACAGATTACGAGTCTAAAGACGAGTCGAAAAGATTGGACTCGAAGTCGGTGAATCGGAAGAAGCAAGAGCACTAAGGCGCATCCGAGCCTAGAATGAACTCAGAAAGTGAACACAGAGATTTTACGTGGAAACCCTCCTGGGGCGAGAAAACCACGGCCCGTGTCAATCCGGACACGAAGTCAAATCCACTATTTTGAGTCCACAAAATACCGTGAACTTGGCCGAACCCGAGTTGCTCCCTTGGACAACTCTATACAAGTTTTCCTAGACTCGAAATTCCCTTATCCGATCTAGTACTTCCTAGCTGAGATAACCCTTACGGCTAGGGACAACTAAGCTGAATTAACCCTTACGGCTTAGTCAAGGGACCTTACAAAGAATGTAAGAAGTGTTTGTAACGAAGTACAAGACCTTACAACTCGAAAGTAATGAATTACGAGTGGGAGTTGTAAGTTGAAGATTGAGAGTAAATACAATGACTTCTATCAAGTAAGTGTATAGACAATATGTTCGGCAACCTTCAAGTCTTGTGAAGTGGTTTCCATTTATAGATGACCGAGGCGAGTAGCCGTTATCTTCATCTGCTGACCGAGAGTCCTCTGTGGCCAGTTGTGAAAGGCTTTACGAGTCACTCGGAAAGTATCCGTTGAAATATGGACGTTGGACAACGGTTTAACTCTCTTGGAAGTCCCAAAACCATTGGTTGTGTCTTGAAAAGTGTGGTGAAAACCACCGTTAAGCAGACGTTCGAGTTTTCCGGATATGGAAGCGAGGCAGTTTCGACACAATCTTACGGGACTAAAGCGGGGAAGGTGAAAAGCCATATCTGCTTGGTGATTTGACGTTACGAGCCAGGCTACTTTTGTAGTTTGAAAAGATATCCTCGATTGAATAACCTACAAAAGTAAAACACCTTCGGTTCTCAAAGTATAGAGTACTTTGGTCCAAGGTTAGACACGAGATAATAAAATAATCATGATAATTAACCAACAGATTATACGAGTCGGAGAAGAAATGGAATTTTACGAGTCTAATATCCATGATACTCGGAATTCCATAATACTTAGTGTTAAGCAAGGAATCAAGTTCTAATCAAATAGTAGAGATAGAAAAACTTGATATAGACTAAGCATGAAATGAACTACGAATGCTGATTCTGCAAACAATAGAGTAAATAGCCACAAGTTAGACTACGAGTGAGAGTGGACTCGGAATAAAGAACAAGTTTTACGAGTTGCTAAGCGAAAGCGATTAAAGAGATATGTGAAGGCCGAATCGCATAGAAAAGATACTTTTTAACTCAAGTAAGTTTCGAGACACGAGAGAATGCCTTGGAATCAAAACTCTATATAAATGACATCGTTATACCCGATTCCTTTTGTATGACTCGGAAAGATATAGAGCAGTGTCCGAGTCTTCACGTGCTAGTCTAAGCACGAAGTCAAATCCACTAATTTGAGTCCACAAAATACGATGGACCGACGGAACCCAAGTTGCTCCCTTAAACAACTCTTTACAAATTTTCCTAGACTTAGAAATTCCCTTATCCGATCTAGTACTTCCTTGCTTGAGATAACCTTTACGACTAGGGGCAACTAAGCTGAGTTAACCTTTACAATTTAGTCAAGGGACTTTACTCGGAAAGTAAGAAAGTGTATATAACTAAGTATAAGACCTTACTAACTCGAAAGTAATGAATTATAGAGTTGGAGTTGTAAGTAGAAGATTGAGAGTAAATACAATAACTTTGCTCAAGTACGTGTATTAACAAATAGGTTCGATAATCTTCTAGTCTTGTAGGTTGGCTTCTATTTATAGAAGACCAGCCAGAGTAGCCGTTCTCTCCATCTGTTGACTGAGAGTCCTTTTGACCGTTGATAATGGCTTTCTAAGTCACTCGGAAAGTATCCATTGTAATATGAACGTTGGACAACGGTATAACTCTCTTGGAAGTCCTAAAACCACTTGGTGGTGTCTTGAAGGATAAGGTGGAAACCACCATTAAACTTAGCGTTTCAGTTTTCAGATTTGGAAACAGACAGCCACGACATAGGCTTACGGGACTGGGATAGAGAAGGTGAAAAACCATGTCTACTTGGTGATTTGACATTTTGAAGCTAGGTTACTTTTGTATTTCAAAAGTATATCCTCGTTTGAATAACCTACAAAAGTAAGTCAAATTTTGGTTCTCAAAGTATAAAATACTTTGGTCCACGATTAGACACGAGATAATAAAATAATTAAGATAATTAAGTTGGTAAATATCCGGGTCGGAAAAGGAATAGAACTTTACGAGTCTAATATCCATGAAGCTCAAAATTCCATCCGACTTAGTCTAAGCGAAGAATCAAGTCACATAAAGAATATCGAGTGAAATAGCTTGATATAGACTAAGCTTGAATCAAACTAGGAGTGCTGATTATAACAGAATAACATTTATATTGTGAAGTCGGACACTGAGTGCGATTATGCGAAATACTAGTCAATTCATGCGATATATCTAAGTGATGAGGGACTCGGAGCTGAATGAGATAAGCAAAGTCTGTTTTCGAGTCACACCGAGACGAGGCAAGAATACATGAAGTAAATGCTTTGTATCACTTAGAGTAAATATACTATATCACTCAGAAAAGTTTCTAAGGTGCGAGAGGATGCCTTGGAATCAAAACTCTATAAGTAAGAAAGTCTTATACCTGATTCCTTTAATACAACTCGAAATGTGTCGAACGTTGTCCGAGTCTTCAATCTCCCCTTTTTGATGAAAGGCATTCCATACTTAGGCGAAACTTTGTTAGTGAAAAAGATCTGATTTTGGATACTTGCGCATGTAGTCGGATGAGTAAAGCAAGCTTAATGTATCGGAGCAAAAAGAAAAAAAAACGAACATGCTTAACAATAATGTTAACTCGAAATGATTGCTTGTAAACTCGGATAGAATAGAAGATAAAGCACTAATTCATTGAAATTAAAGAGACTATAGAGATTGAAAGGGAAAGCTCCCCTAAATAAGACAACAAGTTTTTGTGATTCTATTTCTTCCCGTGCCTTTCAGCAAAAACAAAAAAATGGGAAGAAAAGAACAATTAGTACAAGTCCGATGTCCGGACAAAAGAAAGAAGTAAAAAAATATTATGAAATTCTCCACTAATCTAGAGATAATTTCGAAGTTTGAAGTCCAAGTTTTTCTCGACGTCCGAGTTTGACTCGGAATGGTTTCGAGTGACTCGAAACTAGAAATAATTAACAACTACTAACCCGAGTATCACGAGATCAAGCTGAGCTAATGGTTATTAAAAGTTTGAAAACACATAAAGCACATAATCATGCAATGAGATTTTTACAAAGATGGCACATAATTATGCATTTAACATACCAAGCTCATTCCGAATAAAACAAAACTGATCTTCACCAAGAGGCTTAGTAAAGATATCAACTAATTGAAGATTAGTAGGAATAAATTCAAGTTCAATATCACCTTTCTCAGAATGGTCTCGTAAGAAATGATATCGACCTCGATATGCTTTGTCTTTGAGTGCTTGAACTGGATTCTTTGTGATGCTTATTGCACTCGATTGTCACACTTGATTGGAACGGATTTGAAAGAAAGTCCAAGATCTCTCAAGTGTTGCTTTATCCATAGAATCCGAGTGCAACATGCTCCAGCTGCAATATACTCGGCTTCGGCAGTTGATAGAGCCACTGAGTTACTGCTTCTTTGAGTGCCAAGATATTACGGATTAACCAAGAAATTGGCAAGCTCCGAAGTGCTCTTTCGATCAACTTTGTATCCAGTGTAGTCTGCATTTGAGTATCCGGTGAGAGTCGGTTCCGAGTCTCTTGAGTACTAGAGACCTAAGTTATGAGTTCCTGCAAGATATCTAAATATTCTCTTCACCGCAGTGAGATGTGATTCTTTTGGATTAGCTTGAAATCTTGCGCATAAACAAACACTGAACATTATATCGGGCCGGCTGGAAGTAAGATATAGCAAAGATCCAATCATACCTCGATAGAGTTTCGATCTATTGCTTTACCTTTCTCGTGCTGAGTCAAGCTTTATCTTGCTTTGCTCATGGGTGTAGATGCGTGCTTTGCATCTTGAAGTTTGTATTTCTTCAGCGACTCCTTGATATACTTGGATTGATGGACGTAGATTCCATCTTTGTCTTGTTTGATTTGTAAACCAAGGAAGAAATTAAGTTCTCCCATCATACTCATTTGGAATTCCTGACTCATTAACTCGGAAAATTCTCGGCACGAGATATTCATTAGTAGCTCCAAAGATAATATCATCAACATAGATTTGAACAATAAGGAAATCTTTCCCTTTGGTTTTTATAAAGAGAGTCTTGTCGATCCGACCTCTTTTGAAATCATTTTGAACTAAGAAATTGCTCGATCTTTCATACCAAACTCGAGGGGCTTGTTTAAGATCATAGAGAGCCTTTTGAAGTTTGAAAACATGATCTGGAAAATCTGAGTTTTCAAAACCCGGAGGTCTGCTCGACATAGACTTCCTCTTCAATAAAACCATTGAGAAAAGCACACTTAACATCCATTTGATATAATTTAATATGCATGCTTTGGATGCAAATGCCAACAGATATTCTAATAGCTTCGATTCTCGCAACAGGTGCAAAGGTTTCCCCACAATCAATTCCTTCTTCTTGATTGTAACCTTGAGACACAAGTCTAGCCTTGTTTCGACTACCACACCACCCTCATCCAGTTTGTTCTTGAAAACCCATTTGGTTCCTATAGCTGGGTGGTCGGAAGGTCGGTTGGTCGAGTCCGGACTTGGTTTCTTTCGAATTGATTGAGTTCCTCTTGCATGGCCTCTACCCATTCAGGTTCATTTAGGGCCTCTAGTGCATTTCTGGGTTCAGTTAATGAAATGAATGCGGTGAATCCACATAGATTTTGAAGAGAGGAATGAGTTCTTACCCCACTTGTTGATATCGAGATATTATGTTTTCTAGTGGGTGACTAGAAGTAAACTTGAATGCTTTACTGTTCTCCGATTCACAAGATTTGTGGGCTGAGCTACCTGATCTTCGAAGCTTGTTCTAAGTGATCTTCTTCATTGGCTTGTTCGTTACGAGCGAGCTCTTGAGTTGTCTCATTCCGAGTCACTTCGTTACGAGTGACTTCATTTTGAGCCGATTGAGTTTGAGTCTTTGTGGGCTCGGTTTCATCATCTTCTCTGCTGAGCTTCAATTCTGAGTATGAAGACTCGCTTGGTTTCTCCTGTTCAAGCTCATCAAACACAACGTGGATGCTCTCTTCCACTTTGTTAGTTTTCTTATTGAAGATGTGATAAGCTTTCTTTGTGAGAAGAATAACCCGAGAAAAATACCTTCATCGACCGAGCATCAAACTTGGTTAGGTGATCCTTACCATTGTTGTGAACGAAACATTTACATCCAAATGGTGCGAAGTAGGAAATATTTGGTTTCTTTCCTTTGTAGAGCTCATAAGGTGTTTTCTTCAAAATGGGTCCGATGAGGCATCTATTCGAAGTGTAGTTGGGCTGTGTTGACTACCTCGGCCCAGAAATAGTAAGGTAAGTTGTGCTCAATCATCATCGTCCTTGCTATTTCTTCAAGGGTTCTCTTCTTTCTCTCCACTACTCCATTTTGTTGAGGAGTTCTTGGTGCTGAGAAGTTGTGAGAGATGCCATTTTTGTCACAAAACTCGAGAATTCGAGTAGTCGAACTCCCTTCCATGGTCGGTTCGAATTCTCCGGATCCGAGTGCGAGACTCAACTTGGATTTTTCTACGAGCTTGCTTGAACTCCTTGAATGCTTCATTTTTGTGCTTAAGAAAACACACCCGGGTAAATCGTGAATAATCATCAATAATAACAAATATATATGATTTACCTCCAAGGCTCTTAACAGGGATTTCACCACATAAATCCATATGCAGTAGCTCAAGCACTTTGGATGTGGAAGCTGTCTTCGAGAGATTTGAATGAAGATCTGACTTGTTTCCCTCCGGTGCATGCTTCACAAACTTTATCCTTCTCAAAAACACGGTTAGGTAAACCCCTAACCAGACTATGAGATGCCAACTTTTTGATAGTATGCATGCTAATATGGCCTAATCTACGATGCCATGTCCATGAGTCATCATTAAGAGATGCTTTTAAGCAAGCTAAATTCTGACTCGGGTCGGAAAGAGGAATGATGTAGGTGTTACTCGATCTTTTACTGAAAGCTTGATTTCTTTGGTGGTAACATCGAAATGTAGCGGTTGGTGCGAGTGAATCTTACCTCTTGACCTTTATCACACGGTTGAGAGATGCTTGAGCGGATTGTACTTTAATCCTTTGACCGAGATAAAGCTGGACTGACCAGATTGTATCCTTTTTCAATCTTGCCTATCCCAACTATCGTTCCTTTGCTATCATCTCCGAATGTGACCTTTCCTCCTTTATGTTTTTCCAACTCAGAAAAGAGTCCTGCATCTCCTGACATGTGGCGTGAACATCCACTTGTCAAGGTACCGAGTGTCCTTTTGATCTCTTCGAGTGACCTGCAAAACAGAGAGAATCTAACCCTTCTCACTTCCTCTAACGAACCCAGTAACATTCTTTCTTGTGGTCCTTTTACGAGGAAGAAGGTTTTTCGGAACCTAGATTTGTATGACTTTGGGTTTAGTCCGATTCCGAGTTTTCCTTGCAGAGAACTGAGTCTATGTCTCTTTCTTTTTGAAAACCTTTCCTTTTGAGACTAGAGAAAATGGTTTCCTTTTGTAAACTGTTACGGGCTTAGTCCTCCCGTCATTTTTGTGAATGGGACCATGCTCGGCTTTCTCGAACTTTACGGTTTTGGAATCCTTTTGAATAAATACGAGTAGGAATTGGATTCCTCCTCTTTATTGAAACCAAGACCTTCTTTCTGAAGGAGACACATTGTGATCCTAAGAGCATGTCGAGGTTTTTCGACCTTGAGTAAATTTTAAGACCGAGATCTTGAGACTCAATGAGCTTACGCTTTAGTTGCTCATTTTCTTTTACGAGTAACTTAGACTCGGTCTCGTTGGATTGAGTACTAGCCTTGAGTTCTCCGAGTGTAAGTCTCAGTTTTCCAATTCATTTTTCAAAGATATGCTCTCGGAAGAAATTGACTCAAGTTGTTCTTTGAATCGAGAAGAGTCGAATTGGACTTTTCTTCCAAAGTAAAAATGTATTTAGCTAGATCAACTTTGGAGAATTTGAGAAAGTATTCAATTACCTCTTGAGGATTAGTTTCCTCATTGTCCGAGTCCGAGTCGACTCCCTTTCAGCTTATGAGTTAGAGATTGCCATTAGACATTTCGAGTCGTCCGAGTCCTCGTCGTCTTCGATGAGTCCTCATCACTCCATGTTGCCATCATAGCCTTCTTCTTCTTTCTGTCCCTTTTCCTTTTCGGACAGTCTTTGACTATGTGGTCTTTGCTACCACACTCAAAACATCCAGAATTCTTAGATGAAGATAACTTTGAGGGAGAAGAATATTTACCTTTTCTATCTCTCTTATCTTTCTTGTAGAATTCTTCTTTTGGCCTTTTGTCCTATCTTTTATGCTTCATTATTCTTTTGAAGCGCTCTTGCAATGAGTGCCATGAGATCTTCTTCGAGTCGGAGGAGCTCAGATTTGCTTCTTTGGATTCCGAGGCTTTCAATGCTATGTTCTTTTTGGTACTGCCCTCGGCATCTTCCTCTTCTAGGTGAATTTCATGAGTGAGAAGCTTTCCAATAAGCTCGTCCGGCTTTAGGAGTGAGAGGTTATGAGCCTCCTTTATGGCGAGTCACCTTGGGACCCCATCTTCCCTTGGGTAGACTTCGAGCATCTTTCTGCACATTTCCTCGTGTGAAATCTTCTTACCCAGTGATTTGAGATTGTTGGTAATCTCGGTAAATCGAATGAACATCCGAGTGATGTTTTCTTCGGCTCCATCTTAAACAGCTCATATTTATGAAGATACTTGGCTGATCTTCGCTTGTCGACCTGGCTAGTGCCTTCATAAGTGTTGACAAGAGTGTCCCACACTTCTTTTGCTAAGTCACGGGTAGACACTCAATTGTATTCCTCCGAGCTGATGGCGCATATTAGGATGTTCATGGCCTTGAAGTTCTTTCGAACTTCTCGCTTCGCTCGGAGTAAACTCGGCCTTTGTTTTGGGAATGATTCTGAATTCTTCTATCTTCATTGGAATGTAGTTTCCATTTTGTATGATGTCCCAGACATCTTCATCATGATCCATGAGGAAACATTCCATAAGTTTCTTCCAAGTGCTCGAAGTTTGATCCTTTGAATTTTGGTGGTCTGCTTGGAAGATTTTCCTTCATCGAACTCTCCGTTGTTACGAGCCATTTGATCTTTAGACCTTTGGATGGTTAGATCCTTTCGAAAGGCTAAGCTCCGATACCAATTGAAGGTTTTCTTGGGGAGAGTCCGAGTCACCCTAGAGGGGGTGAATAGGGTGATGGAGGATTTTAATAGAAATTCAAGCTCTTTTACTGAAGTAAAGACGAAACAGATTACGAGTCAAAGCAGGATCGAAAGGTAGGGACTCGAAATGCTATAAAGAAAACGAAGCAAATTAAGCTAAAGCTTTGAAGCGATCCGAGTCTAGAATGAACTCGAAAGTAAACATTGAGAGATTACGTGGAAACCCTCTTGGGGCAGAAAACCACGGACCGTGCTAGTCCAAGCACGAAGTCAAATCCACTATTTTGAGTCCACAAAATACGGTAGGCTGACAGAACCCAAGTTGCTCCCTTAAACAACTCTTTACAAATTTTCCTAGACTCGAAATTCCCTTATCCGATCTAGTACTTCCTAGCTGAGATAACCTTTACAGCTAGGGGCAACTAAGCTGAGTTAACCCTTACGGCTTAGTCAAGGGACCTGACTCGAGAAAGTAAGAAAGTGTATGTAACTAAGTATAAGACCTTACAACTTAGAAAGTAATGAATTATAGAGTTGGAGTTGTAAGTAGAAGATTGAGAGTAAATACAATGACTTTGCTCAAGTACTTGTATTAACAAATAGGTTCGGCAATCTTATAGTCTTGTAGGTTGGCTTCTATTTATAGAAGACCAGCCAGAGTAGTCGTTCTCTCCATCTGCTGACCGAGAGTCCTTTTGACCGTTGATAATGGCTTTCGAGTCACTCGGAAAGTATCCGTTGTAATATGAACGTTGGACAACGATATAACTCTCTTGGTAGTCCCAAAACCATTGGTGGTGTCTTGAAGGATAAGGTGGAAACCACCGTTAAACTTGGCGTTTCAGTTTTCCAGATTTGGAAACAAACACCCACGACACGAGCTTCGGGACTGGGACAGAGAAGGTGAAAATCCATGTCTGCTGGTGATTTGACGTTTTGAAGCTCGTTACTTTTGTATTTCGAAAAGTATATCCTTGTTTGAATAACCTACAAAAGTAAGTCAAATTTTGGTTCTCAAAGTATAAAATACTTTGGTCCACGATTAGACACGAGATAATAAAATAATTAAGATAATTAAGTTGGTAAATATCCGGGTTAGAAAAGGAATGGAACTTTACGAGTCTAATATCCATGAAGCTCAAAATTCCATCCGACTTAGTCTAAGCGAAGAATCAAGTCACATAAAGAATATCGAGTGAAATAACTTGATATAGACTAAGCTTGAATCAAACTAGGAGTGCTGATTATAACAGAATAACATTTATATTGTGAAGGCAGACCTAAGTGTGATTATGCGAAATACTAGTCAATTCATGCGATATATCTAAGTGATGAGGGACTCGGAACCGAATGAGATAAGCAAAGTCGTTTTCGAGTCACACCGAGACAGGCAAGAATACATGAAGTAAATGTCTGTATCACTTAGAGTAAATATACTATATCACTCGAGAAAAGTTTCTAAGGTGCGAGAGGATGCCTTGGAATCAAAACTCTATAAGTAAGAAAGTCTTATACTCGATTCCTTCAATACAACTCGGAATTGTGTCGAACGTTGTCCGAGTGTTCATTATGTTTAGTGTATGTCCGTAGTGCAAGATTCCAAGATAATCCAAAAGAATCACATCTCACTGCGATGAAAAAATCTTTAGATATCTTGCTTGGGACTCGGAATTTAGGTCTATGGTTCATAAGAGCCTCGGAACTTACCCTCACTTGGATATTCGAGATGCTGACTATGCTGGATACAAGGTTGATAGAAAGAGCACATCAGGAGCATGCTAATTTTTGGGTCAATCCCTTATATCTTAGAACTCAAAGAAGCGAAACCCGGTTGCTCTATCAACTGTTGAAGCCGAGTACATTGCCGCTGGAGCGTACTGCTGTTCGGATTCTATGGATCAAGAAACACTTGAAGGACCTTGGACTTTCATTCAAATTAATTCTAATCAAGTGTGATAATTAGAGTGCAATCGGCATCACTAAGAATCCAATTCAGCACTCAAAGACAAAGCACATTGAGGTCAGGTATCATTTTCCGAGAGACCATTATGAGAAAGGTAATATTGAACTTGAATTCATTCCTACGAAATTTCTGTTGGCTGATAATTTCACTAAGCCATTTAGTGAAGATCGGTTTTGTTTTATTAGGAATGAGCTTGGAATGATTGATGCATGATTATGTGATTTTCTATGTGAAATTGTCTTGCATGATTATATGTTATATGTTCTCTTTCTGTGCCTTAATAACAATTGGTTCGATTGACCCAGTGAGACCGAGCTAGGAGTTATTATATGTTTGCGCTTTTTGAGTCACTCGAAATCATATTGAGTCGGACTTAGTTTTTGAGAAAAATGGACTTCAAACTTCGAAATCATCTTTAGATTAGTGGAGAATTTCAGAAATTTCTTTTAAAATTTCTCTTTTTCTCTCTCTCTACCTCATACATCGATCAATGAACTAGCCACCGGGAGAAAGTCGGTGGAATTCTAACCGTTGGAGAGCAGAAACGTCACACCTGTCCGAGGCGACCGTTGGAGGTTTAGGTCGGACCGAATATCGAAGGACATTCCTTTCACTATAAATAGCATCCCTTTTCCTTCATTTCGCTACTTTACTCTCTGTTAACCTAATCTCTCGCTTACTCGCTCTCGCACTCTCTTACTCTCTCTCTCTCTCTCTTTGAGTTCACTCTCTTTCACTCCAAAATCTTCAACCATGCCTAAAAGAGGTTCAGCCTAAGATTTTTAGGGTCTGCGACCAAGAAACCTTGCACCAAGCAAGCTCAAGAGGGCACTTCTAACCCTCCCAAAATCTTCGTCACCAACACCTCATGTTGGATGACAAGTTCTTCCCAACCACATCATTCTCGTGGTTGAATCATATCAAAACCACTTGGAGTTTACAACTTCCTTTGTGTACTTAACATCTTTCCGAGTTGTAAGGTCTTGTAATCAGTCACAAACTTTCTTCTTACTTTCGAGTAAGGTCCCTTGATTGAGCTATAAGGGTTAACTTAGCTTAGTTGTCCCTAGTTGTAAAGGTTACCTGAGTTAGGAAGTACTAGATCGGATAAAGGAACTTTTGAGTCTAGGAAAACTTTGTAAGGAATTGTCTAAGGGAGCAATTCTGGTTGAGTCAATCCGTTGTATTTTGAATAGTGGATTTGACTTGGTGCTTGAACTAGTACTTGTCTGTGGTTTTCCGCCCCGGGAGGGTTTCCACGTATCTCCGAGTTTACTCTTTTCTAAGTCCAATCTAGACTCATATCATATTGTTCATTCTTTTTAAGCTTAAAGTTTCTAAGCTTGTCAAAATTTCCTCATCACCCTATTCACCTCCTCTCTAGGGTGAGTAAGACTCTCCAAGAGCAAACCTTCAATTTCACAAGAAAAATCCATTTGTATCAATTGAAACACTTTGGATAAAGATACTATCTTGAGTGGCTTAAAGGATGATCTAACCTATTTTCCTTTTGTGCATGCGTCACAGATTTTATCTTTCTTAAATGAACAATTTGGTAGTCCTCCGACTAATCTATAAGATGCAAGTTTCTTGATAGTATGCATGCTGATATGACCTAATCTACGAAGCCATGTCCATGAATCATCGTTCAATGAAGCTTTTAAACATGATAAATCTTGATTAGAATCAGAAAAATGAATAGTATAGGTGTTTGCTAACCTCGGACTCGAGAGCTTTGTCTCTTTGGTAGCTGCATCGAAATGAAGCGATCCGAGTGAATCTTACCTCTTGACCTTTGTCACACAATTGAGAGATACTTTGAAGATTATATTTGAGCCTTTTGAAAAGATACATTGGACCAACTGAACTAACTCCTTAACCAATGCTGCCAATTCTAACTATCTTACCGTTGCTTGCTATCTCCAAATGCGACTTTTTCTCATTTCATACTCTCAAGTTCTAAGAAGAGTCTTGAATCTCTAAACATGTGGCATGAGGATCCACTGTCTCATTACCAGTAACCCTTTTGTTTCTAAGTCACCTGCAGGACGGAAACAAACTAACTTTTCTCACTTCCTCTTACAAACCTAGTAACTGTCTTTCTTGTGGTCCTTTTCTAAGGAAGAGCACTTTTGGGAACCCAAATTTTAATAATTTTGGGTTTGGTCTGATTATGAGTCTTCTTTCTTAAGAATTGACTCTATGTCTCTTTCTTTTGAAATCCTCTCTTTCATAAACTGGTTGAGAAGATTTTTTATAAAAGTTGGTTTAGGTTCAGTCCCTTTCCTTTTCAAATGAATGGGGCCACGCTCAACCTTCCTGAACTTAATAGTTCTAGTATAAGTTTTGAAAAGACTTTTGTAGGAATTGTCTTCCTCTTCATCATAGTAACCAAGTCCTTCTTTTTGGAAAGAGACACACTGAGAACCAAAGAATAAATCAAGGTTTTTATGACCTTGAGTAAGCTTTAAAACCAACTCCCGAGACTTAGTGAGCTTTTATTTCAATTGCTCATTTCTCCGTTCCGAGGCACTCGGACCCAGTCTCATTATCTTGAGTACTAGTCTCAAGCACCTTTAGGCTCTGTCTCAGTTTTTCTAAACCATTTTTCAAAAAATTGTTCTCAGCATTGAGAGACTTTAATTTCTCTTTAAATTTAGAAGATTCGGAATTAGACTTCTCTTCCAAAATAAAAATATGTCTAGCAAGATCATGCTTGGAGAATTTGAGACAAGTAATTGATTACCTCCCAAGGGTCTGTTTCCTCATGCTTTATTTTCCGACTCGGATCTAGCTTCGAGTCTCATAGAGCCAGTAAGACACTTTGATTCATCATCGGTGTCATCATCTTCTCCGATTCATCATCACTCCGGTGGCTACCATAACCTTTTTCTTTTTTGTGTCCTTCTTTCTCTTTGGACAGTCTTTGACTATATGCTATTTGCTACCACACTCAAAACAACCAGAGTTCTTAGTTAGATGAGAACTTACCGTTTCTGTCCTTCTTCTAAAATTCTTGCTTAGGCTTCTTCTGCCACTTTTTGTATTTCATCATTTTCTTGAATCCTCGGGTTAGAAGTCCCATGGGGTCTTCTTCGGATCCGAGGAGATCAAACTTGGACCTGGTTCTTCCGAGGATTTGAGAGCAATGTTTGTTTTGATGTTGACCTCAAATTCTTCTTCCTCTAGATGCAACTCATGGATGAGTAATTTCCCAATGAACTCATCCGGCTTCGGTTCGGAGAGGTTATGAGCTTCCTCAATAGCCGTCACTTGGGACTCCATCTTCTCTTAGGTAAACTCCTCGGAATCTTTCCGACGATTTCTTCATAAGACATCTTCCTTCCAAGGGACTTGAGATTGTTGACAATCTCAATGAATCGAATGTACATCTTAGTTATGTTTAAAGACTCGGACTTTGCGGGTATATCATTCTATGTACCATCAAGGAATCAGTACGAGACTTCATCTCTTGTAAGTTTTGATTACAAGTCATTCCGAGTGGTTTAGAAACTTTTCTAAGTGATATAGAATCTTTTCGAGTGTCACGAAACTACTGCATATGTTTTCACTTGATTATGACTCGACTTAGAAAGCATACTCGGCTTATCTTTTCACACTTAGTTCCGAGTCACTCGAACAACACTCGAACTTATCGCATGTTCAAATATTTGCTCTAATGTGCATAAACACTGGTCCGACTTTGTATTCTAAGTTTGATTGAATTATAGTGTTAATTCAACCTTCTAAGTTAGCATGTTTCGTTTAAACTGTGCTTGTCTAGATCAAGTCTCCTTACTCGATATTCCTTAACCGACTTGTTTTATTTCTAAACCGACTTAGATGGAATTTGAGTATAATGGATATTAGACTCGGAAAATTCCATTCTCGTTAGGACTCGAGATAATTAGGCACTTAATTATCTTAATTAAAATTATTATTATTCGTGTCTAATTTTGGACCAAAGTATTTTATACTTTGAGAACCAAAATTGATTTACTTTTGTAGGTTATTCAAATGAGGTTATCCTATTTTTGAAATACAAAAGTAACCGAGCTTCAAAATGTCAAATCACCTAGCAGACAAGGCTTTTTCCTACTTCGACCAAGGCCCGGACATTGTGTCGGGGTTGTCTCGTTTCAAAGCTGGAAATCCGTAACACCTAGCTCAACGGTGGTTTCCACCCTATTTTCTAGGCACTACCAGTAGATTAGGACATCTAAAAGAGTCAAGAGCCATTGCCTAACGTTCACACCTCAACGGATATTTTCCGAGTCACTCGAAAAACCATTGCAACGATCACAAAGGACTTCTAATAAGAAGATAGACACAACGACTAATCTGCCTGGTCATCTATAAATAGAAGCCACTTCACAAGACAAGAAGATTGGATGAACTTATTGCTAAAATTATCTCTCTCTATGTAATTCTCATTCAATCTTCTACTTACAACTCCAACTCCGTACTTAACATCTTTCTAAGTTGTAAAGTCTTGTAATAAGTCACAAACACTTATTCTTACTTTCCGAGTAAGGTCCCTTGACTAAGTTGTAAGGGTTAACTCAGCTCGGTTATCCCTAATTGTAAAGGTTACCTCGGTTAAGAAGTACTAAATTAGATAAGGAAACGTCCGATTACGGGAAAATCTTGTAAGGAATTGTCTAAGGGAGCAATTCAGGTTAAGTCTTTCTACTCGTATTTTGTGAATTCAAAATAGTGGATTTGACATGGTGCTTGGATTAGCACCGACCGTGATTTTCTACCCTAGGAGGGTTTCCACATACTTTTGAGTTAACACTTTTCCGAGTGTAATCTAGACTCGGAATCATGTTTCTGTCTCTATTCTAATCAAAAGAGTTTGATTTTCTGAAAAATCTTCCATCACCCTATTCACCCCCTCTAGGGTGACTTAGTCTCTCCAAGAGCAAACCTTCAATGTTCTCATCAACCTCCATCTTGAATATCTCATACTTGTTGAGATACGGACTTATCTTGGCTTGCTTCACTTGATCGGTACAAATAAGTAGTAAATAGTGTGTCCTAGACTTCTTTGGCAGCATCACAAGTAGATACTCTATTGTATTCTGCTAAGAATAGCACACATCGAGTGTGTTCATTGCCTTGAGGTTTTTTTTTTATATTTCTCATTTTCTTTAGTAGTGAACTCGGACTTCACCTTGGCTATTGTAAAAGTGCCTCCTATCTTGGTAGGAATGTAGTTTCCATTACGGATGATGTTCCGGACATCTTCATCGTAATAATGGATGAAGCACTCCATGATCTTTTTCCAGATAGCGAAGTTTGATCCCTTGAACTTGGGTGGTCCGGTGAAAGGTCTTCCTTCATCGAACTCCCCATAGTTAAGAGCCATTTAATCTGTAAACCTTAGATTGTTAGATCCTTTGAGAAGGCTAATCTTTAATACCAATCGAAGGTTTGCTCTTGAGATTCTAAGTCACCCTAGAGGGGGAGGGGGAAGGTGAATAGGGTAAGAAGGAAATTTTGTGGAATAAGAAATGCTTCGCAAAGAATGAGCTCGGAAAACAGTTATGAGTCTAGAATGAACTCGGAAAGACAGAACATAGAAAATACGTGGAAACCCTCCCGAGGAACAAACCACGAACAATGTCAATCCGGACACCAAGTCAAATACACTATTTTAAATCCACAAAATACAAGGAATGACTCTTACAAAATTGCTCCCTTAGATAATTCAATACAAATTTTCCTAGGCATAGAAATTCCCTCATCTATTCTAGTACTTCCTAACTGAGATAGTCTTTACACCTAGGGACAACTAAGGTGAATTAACCCTTATAACTCAGTCAAGGGATGTTACAAAGAATTGAAATAAGAGTGATTACAAGACTTCTTTTCATCTCGGAAAGTAAGAAAACTTAAATATAGAGTTGAAAGCTAAAGTATTGAGACAAGTATGATTCGAATGAATGTTCAAAAGTTTGTCAATCTTAAAGTCTTATAGGATGTTTATACTCAGCAAGGTAGAATAGCCATTGTGACTGATTCTAGACCAGGGAGCTCTACTAGCCCTTGTAACGGATAGTCCGAGTCCCTCGAAAGGAGCCGTTGCGAGATATAAACGTTGTATTTAGGTCCTTGGCTCAAAAGATGGTCCAACCCACTAGTTGTGAGTTAAATCCGGGGTGAAAACAACAGTTAGACTCAAAGTTGAAGTTTATAGGATTTGGACACAAACAACCATGACAAGGTGTCCGAGCTTGTCATGAAACAGAGACTTTTCGTCTTCCGGTGTTTAACGGTTAGAAGTCGGTTGCTTTTGCTTTTGAAAATGAGATTAAAATACTTTAATCAACATGCAAAAGCAAATCAAAATGGTTTTGAAAAGTATACAAATATTTTGGTCCAAGATTAAGTAAGGATAAAAAATTAAATCAAATAATTAAACACTTAATTATCCTTAACTTGAATAAATGGAATTTTCTGAGTCTAATATTCAATAAGTTTTAATTCCATTTTGTGTTTATTTTTTAGATGAATGAGAGATTAAAATTATATAGACACAATTAGGGGTGAGCAAAAAAATCGGGTACCTTGTCCCGGACCCGAAATTGGTTTGGACTCGGCGGCTCTAGACCCGGATCCACCGGGTAGTGAAAGGGTGGACTCGGACCAGGATCCGTTACTCGGGTATCCGGTTTATATTTAAAAAAATTATATATTTATTTAATTTACTCTAAAATTTTTTGAATTTAAGAGTCTCTTTTTGATTGTTAATGTTGTATTATTTGAGACATTTTTCTTTATGTTTTTTTTCATAATATTTTTTAAGATTCAAACTTGTCATTTGGTATTTGTGTTGAACGTGGATTCTAGACTTTTTGTTTCATTATTGATATTGAGTTTAAACTTTTGCATTAGTCACAATTACAAGGTTGCATGCTTCATATTATTAGATTGAGTGCATTGGAAATATTGGATAATTATAGGCCCAAACTTTACAAAAAAAATTAAAAAGCGAAAAATCACAAAAAGTTAAATTATGAAGCAAACAACCGGATACCCGGTCCCAGCGGGTCCGGAACCTGTTCCAGATTTCTAGACCAGGTTGGGTCCAGATTTTGGACCCGATTAATCGGGTCCAGGACCGGGTTTGGTCAAAATGACCGAGTACCGGTCCTAATTACCCTTAGACACAATGCATTAAATTTCTTAGATAAATAATTTCAGTTAATAATTCTGACTTAGAAAGATGAATTAACATAGTAATTCTTTTCTAGTGAATACAATAAGCCGAACTCAAAATAAGTCATGCATATGAAATTATTTACTCTCGACAACTGTATGAGTTACATCCGAGTGGGTCGAAACCCAGTGAAAAGTGTTTTATTCAAGAAATGCTTTCTAAGTAGGTTAGACAGTATTGAAAACTTAAAGATGACCTTCTTAAAGAGTGAGAATGATTTGAATTTAAAACCATAGAGAGATAGAGAGTTATACCCAAGTCTTTAGTCCGACATTACCACTCGGTTTGTCATTCTTGCAAAGCATATCTAAAAATACAACTATGACAGGCTTGATATCTAAAGCTCCTATGTCAAGGAAAAACCCTCCAATGGAAGCTTCTATTTTTGAGCATACTCAATCATCCAATTCAATTCTCCTAAAATTTCATTTTTGTTCTCTCATCGAGACAAACTCGTTTTGCCTAGGGACTAACCACATCGACAACCTCACCACCTCCTAAGCCATCACATGCATGATGGAATTCATGAGTTTTGAGCTCCTTATTCTTACTAATATCCAATATTCCTAAGCCTATAGATAATTGCATAACATAGCTTAAACCTTCCATATATCAAGCCTTTTCTTCTCCCACATCTTTTATAATAGAATTTATATTAACTTAGGGCCTATTCATTTTGACGAGTTATAATTAAATGTTATAGTTGATATGAACTGTTACGTGCTTCTAAATAAATTGTTATAATTAGTTGTTATAGTTGTTTGGATTAACTATTACGATATGTTATAAAGCTGTTTGAACTATTATGAGTTGTTATGATTAGCGATTGTAGTTGTTATCATTGTTCGAATTTGTTACATGTCTGTTTCAAAATTTTTAATATATCGTTAGTGATATTATTCATTGTATATATCACAATAATAAATATTTGGTCAATAATGAATATTTGAAAAAATATTTGCTAATCCATTTAATTTTATTCGGTTAGAAATTCATATATTTTGTTGATAATTGTATTCTATTTTTATGTAAATATTTTTTGAGGAAAAATCAGCTCCCACTAATACCTATCTCAATATATGAATTTCCTATTGAGAGCTCAAGACTAGTACTCAAGTTAATGAGACCGAGTCCGAGTCACTCGAAGGGAAAATGAGCATTTGAAGCAAAAGCTCAATGAGTCTCAAGAACTTGTTTTAAAGTTTACTTAAGCTCAAAAAACCTTGACATGCTCTTAGGCTCTCAATGTGTCTCTTTTAGAAAAGAAGGTCTTGGTTTTAACAAAGAGGAGGAATCTAATTTACTCGGATCTATTCAAAAGGGTTCTAGAACCGTGAAGTTCAAGAAGGCTGAGCATGATCCCATTCATAAGAATGAAAGGAGGACTGAGCCTGGACCAGTTTATAGGAGAAAGCATTCTCCACCGGTTTATAAAAGAAAAGACTTTCAAAAGAAAGAGACACATACTCAGCTTTTAAAAAGGAGGATTCAGAATCGGACCAAACCCAAAGTTATTCAAATCTGGGTTCCCAAGAGTCTTCTTCCTTAGAAAAGGACCATAGTAAAGGGAGTTATTGGGTTCGTTAGAGGAAGTGAGAAGGGTTAGTTTGTTTCGACTTGCAGGTAGCTCGAGAAAAGACAAAAGGTCATTGGTACCTGGACGGTGGATGCTCACGCCACATGTCAAGAGATTCAACAATCTTTTCTAAGTTAGAAGAATACAAGGGAGGAAAAGTCACTTTTGGAGATGATAGCAAAGGCAAGATAGTTGGGATAGGCAAGATTGGAAAAGGAGACAATTTGGTCAGCCCAGTCTACCTTGTCAAGGGATTAAAGTACAATTTGCTCAATATCTCTCAATTGTGTGACAAAGGTCAAGAGGTAAGGTTCACTCGGACCAATTGCTATATTTCTGATGAAACTACCAAGGAGACTAAGCTCTTAGGTAAGAGATTAGGTAATACCTACACTATTCCTCTCTCGACCCTAGTAAGAATTTATCTTGTTTGAAAGCATCTCTACATGATGATTCCTGGTCATGGCATCGTAGATTAGGTCATGTTAGCATGCACACCATTACAAAGCTTGCATCTCATGGTTTAGTCAAAGGTTTTCCTAATTGTGCATTTGAGAAAGATAAAATATGTGAAGCATGCACAAAAGGGAAATAGGTCGGATCATCTTTCAAATCTCTCAAAACTGTTTCCACATCCAAAGTACTTGAATTGTTGCATATGGACTTACGTGGTGAAATTCTCGTAAAGAGTCTCGGAGGTATATCATATGTACTTGTGATTGTTGATGACTACTCACAATTTACCCAGGTTTGTTTTCTTAAGCATAAAAATGAAGCGTTCAAAGAGTTCAGCAAGCTCTGCAGGAAAATCCAAGTTGAGTCTCGGACTCGGATCAAAAGACTTCGAACCGACCATGGAAGGGAGTTCGATTACTCGGAATTTGCAGAGTTATGTGATAAGAATGGTATCTCCTACAACTTCTCAGCACCAAGAACTCCTCAACAGAATGGAGTAGTGGAGAGAAAGAACCGAACACTTGAAGAAATAGGAAGGATGATGATGATTGAACATGATCCACCTTACTATTTCTGGGTCGAGAAAGTCAACACAGACAAACTACGTACTTGAATAGATGCCTTATCGGACCCATCCTGAAGAAAACTCCATACGAGGTTTACAAAGGGAAGAAACCCAACATTTCATACTTCAAACCCTTTGGATGTAAGTGCTATGTTCACAACAATGGTAAGGATCACCTGACCAAGTTTGATGCTTGGTCGGATGAAGGTATCTTTCTTGGTTATTCATCTCATAGTAAAGCATATCACATTTTCAATAAAAGAACTAATAAAGTGGAAGAAAGCATCCATGTTATTTTTGATGAGATTGATAAGGGAAAACGAAGTGAGTCAACATTCTCGGATCTGAAGCTCGGTTGAGATGATGATCCTACTGAAGATGAACTCGAGACGAGTCAAGGAAAAGCAACTCGGAATGAAGTAACTCATAACAATCCGACTCGGAATGAATCGACTCAAGAGCCGGCTCGGAATGTTGAAAGTGAACCAGATGAGCAAACTCAATCAGATCGGACCATTGAAGATCAACCAATTCAACCTACAAATCTGGTGAACTAGAGAATAGGTAAAGCTTTCAAATATGCATCGAGCCATCCACTCGAAAATATCCTGTCCGACATCAAAAGTGGGGTAAGAACTCGTTCCTCTCTACAAAATCTATGTGCATTAACTGCATTCATATCAGTAACTCGAACCCATAAATGCACTAGAAGCCCTTAATGAACCTGAATGGGTAGAGGCCATGCAAGAGGAACTTAACCAAATTGAAAGAAACCAAGTTCGAACTCGACCAAACAACCTTCGACCACCCAGTCATAGGAACCAAATGGGTTTTCAAGAACAAGCTGGATGAATGTGGGTTGGTAGTTAGAAATAAGGCTAGACTTATAGCTCAAGGTTACAATCAAGAAGAAGGAATTGATTGTGGGGAAACCTTTGCACCAGTGGCTAGGATTGAAGCTATTAGAATCCTAGTGGCATTTGCATCAAGCATGAATATCAAATTGTATCAAATGGATGTTAAATGTGCTTTCCTTAATGGTTTCATTCAAGAGGAAGTCTATGTTGAGCAACCCCTAGATTTGAAAAATCAGAATTTCGAAATCATGTTTTCAAGTTGCAAAAAGCTCTTTATGGTCTCAAACAAGCTCCCAGAGCTTGGTATGAAAGACTAAGTAATTTCTTGGTTGAAAATTATTTTAGAAGAGGTCAGATTGACAAGACTCTTTTTATAAAAACCAAGGGGAAAGACTTTCTTATAGCTCGGATCTATGTTGATGATATAATATTTGGAGCAACTAATGAAAATCTCTGTCGAGATTTTTCGAGTTAATGAGACAGGAATTCCAAATGAGCATGATGGGAGAACTCAATTTCTTCCTTGATTTACAAGTTAAGCAAGACAAAGATGGCATCTATGTCCATCAATCAAAGTATACCAAGGAGTTGCTCGAAGAAATACAAACTTCAAGATGCAAAACATGCAGCAACACCAATAAGCGAGCAGTATAAAACTAGACTTAGAAGAAAAAGGTAAAGTAGTAGATCGAAACTCTATAGAGGTATGATCGGATCTCTGCTGTATCTTACTTCCAGTAGAGCCGGACATAATGTTTAGTGTATGTCCGTGTGCAAGATTTCAAGCTAATCCAACGGACTCACATCTCACTACGGTGAAGAGAATTTTCAAATATCTTGTAGGGACTCGGAATATAGGTCTACGGTACTCAAGAGACTCGGGATCGATTCTCACTTGGATACTCGGATGTTGACTATGCTGGATACAAAGTTGATAGAAAAAGCACCTTATGAAGGTTTGCTCGGGGAGAGTCCGAGTCACCCTAGAGGGGGTGAATAGGGTGATGAAAAATTCTTTGTAAAAGTGCACACCTTTTGACAGAGAAGAGACAAAGACAGATTCCGAGTCTAAGCAAGGGGTCGAGAGAATAATGGACTCGGAATGTAATGAATCGGAGTAAACACGTTCAGCAGGGATGTCCGAGTCTAGAATGAACTCGGAAAGTGAACACGGAGTTTTTACGTGGAAACCCTCCTGGGGCGAGAAAACCACGGCCCGTGTCAATCCAGACACGAAGTCAAATCCACTATTTTGAGTCCACAAAATACCGTGAACTTGACTGAACCCAAGTTGCTCCCTTACACAACTCTATACAAGTTTTCCTAGACTCAGAAATTTCCTTATCCGATCTAGTACTTCCTAGCTGAGATAACCCTTACAGCTAGGGACAACTAAGCTGAGTTAACCCTTACGGCTTAGTCAAGGGACCTTACAAAGAATGTAAGAAGTGTTTGTAATCGAGTACAAGACCTTACAACTCGAAAGTAATGAATTACAGAGTGGGAGTTGTAAGTTGAAGATTGAAAGTAAATACAATAAGTTTGATCAAGTTGGTGTATTGACAATATGTTCCGCTATCCTCAAGTCTTGTGGAGTGGCTTCTATTTATAGATAACCGGGCAGAATAGCCGTTATCTTCATCTGCTGTCCGAGAGTCCTCTGTGACCGTTGATAAGGACTTTCCGAGTCACTCAGAAAGTATCCGTTGAAATATGGACGTTGGAGAACGGTTCAACTCTCTTGGAAGTCCCAAAACCATCGGTTGTGTCTTGAAAAGTGTGGTGAAAACCATCGTTAAGCTTGACCTTCCAGTTTTCCGGATATGGAAGCGGACGGCTTCGACACAATCTTACGGGACTGGAGCAGGGAGGTTGAGAAGCTATATCTCGCTGGTGATTTGACGTTCGAAGCCGGCTACTTTTGTAGTTTGAAAAGATATCCTCGATTGAATAACCTACAAAAGTAAAACACCTTCGGTTCTCAAAGTATAAGATACTTTGGTTCAAGATTAGACACGAGATAATAATATAATCATGATAATTAACCAACAGATTATACGAGTCGGAGAAGAAATGGAACTTTACGAGTCTAATATCCATGATACTCAAAATTCCATATGACTTAGTCTGAAGCAAAGAATCAAGTTCCATAACGAATATCGAGTGGGAAATACTTGATGTAGACTAAGCACGAAAAAACTACGAATGCTGACTTTGCAAACAATAGAGTAAATAATCACAAGTCGGATTCCGAGTGAGAGTGGACTCGGAATAAAGAACCAGTTTTACGAGTCACTAGCTGAAAGCGATTAAATAGATAAGTGAAGGCCGAAACGCATAGAAAAGATACTATTTCACTCAAGTAAGTTTCTAAGACACGAGAGAATGCCTTGGAATCAAAACACTATATGAATGACATTGTTATACCCGATTCCTTTTGCATGACTCGGAAAGATATAGAACGAGTGTCCGAGTCTTCAATCTCCCCTTTTTGATGAAAGGCATTCCATACTTACACGAAACTTTGTTAGAGGGAAATAGAATGATTCCGAGTAGTTTGAGTAAAAGTAAGACATTATTGAATGAATCGGAGCAATGTATACTATATCGAGTAAAATAAAGTATGCTTGAACTCATTAACTCGGAAAATAAAGAACTCATAAATTAATAAGGA
Source organism: Talinum fruticosum (assembly GCA_021018815.1). Taxonomy (NCBI): domain Eukaryota; kingdom Viridiplantae; phylum Streptophyta; class Magnoliopsida; order Caryophyllales; family Talinaceae; genus Talinum; species Talinum fruticosum. The sequence continues at coordinate 838,316 of JAITYX010000051.1, read as the reverse complement.
AATGCATTCAGTTCATTTAAAAAATATTACAAGGGCGGAAAGAACTCCCCTAGACAAGACAACCGGTTTCGACTACATTTCTCCCCCTTGCCTTTCAGCAAAAAACAAGAAACAAAAAGAAGGGAGAAAGTACAAGTAATACACATAAGTTGTCCGGACAAAAAGAAGAAATTTTGAAAAAAAGAAATTCGGAGGCACCGAGGAATCGTGACTCGGTGCATGGCTCCAACTAGGGAGGAGGGGATTTCGAGTGGAGGCGGAGGTGCGCCGGCGCTGATAAGATCTTGACGATGTGCTTGAGCGCGCGAAGGGAGAACCGGGACAATTCGCAGGGGCTCGGCTACGAGTGGCCGACCCGGAGAAAACGGATCGAGGGGTTCTTCCCTTGGGACCTCGGGGCTGGAGGGGGCTGCTCTGGCCGACTCGCTGGAGGAGTGAGATCTTCGACCCACTCGGACCGCTGTCCGAGCCGAGTACAGCGATTTGAGCTTGGGGAGCGGCTGTCCCTCGGCAGTTGCCACGGCCTCTTCTTCCCTTTGCCCGGAAGGAGCTGCCTCAGCTGCGGGTTCCTCGGCGTCCTCCGCTGCATCTTACGCTTCTTCCTCTCGCGTCCTCGGCTTCCTCGCTCTCCGAGGAGGTCGGGCCTGGGCTCGAAGACGCCTCGGATGGGTCCGAGTCTTCGGGTCCCGAGCCGCCTTGGACCGTCTCTCTCGAGGAGCTCAGCCAGCTCCTTCTGCTCCTTAACCAGCTCTCTCATCTCAAGAACGAGAGACTGCTGCTCTCGGATTTGGGACCGACCGGTCTTTTGGTTGATGGTCAGACCACGAAGGACAGATTTGAAACCTCCGAGCATGTCTCCGAAATCGAAGACACAGAGGTGATCTTGTCCATGAAGACAGGGGACAAGAGGGCAGAGAGAGTTTTGGAAGCACCGGAGGTGGAGGCACCACCAGGGGAAGAGGGAAGAGGGAGAGGGGTTGATTTCCGAGTCCGAGGTGGAGAAGGAGGCCTCGGCTCCGAGTTGTGAATCCGGACACCGGGGTTAGTTTCCTGGTATCCGTACCCTCGGAGTTCCTTCTTGCCGACCACAATGGCCGCCTCGGACACCGCGTTAGGGTCGGAGGGAAGAGGAACTTGGAATTGTTTGAAGACAAGGGTAAGAAGAGCACCGAAAGGAAGGGAGGTGTTCTTCTTGGTTTGAAGCCGAGCTGGCACGGCGGCCATCCGCTCAATGATGGAGGGGAAGAGGTCGACTTCGTATCCCTCCGGGATATCGAAGAGAGCTTTGAGGTGCTTGGAGTTGGGGTTCTCCTTGCTAGAATGCTTCGAGAGAAGAAGGTTCTCATCGGCAGGAAACACGAAGCTCGGCTTCGACTTCAACCGAGTCACGAAAAGTTCTTTCCGGACCCAGGGAATTCTTTAGCGTATTTTTCAAAGAAGTCGTCGGCGACTTCGGTGAAGAGGATAGGGTTGCTGTTCAAGAAAAGAGAAGAAACTTTGAACAGACGGTGAAGGAGAGAGGTGTTGATACTGAACGGTAATGTTACGAACCCTAGAGGTTAGAACATTTTCGAGTGAGAGAGGTGAGTATAAAACTCGAAACGAGTTCGGGATAGATGAACTCACTGAAACACAAGAAATGGTAGACGCTCTGTGGTTTGGATGTTGGACAACCAAGAAAATTTGGTTGTTGGGAAGAACTTGTCGTCCAGCGCAAGATCTTTGGGTGACAATGGGTTTTGAGGGGTTGAGCTTTCGGCTTGTTGGTGCGGGGCTTTTTGGAGGATGAAGAAACCCGAAAGTCGGGGTGGTTTCCTCGTTTAGGCATTGTGAGAGATGAAAAGATGAAACTTTTCGAAAGAAAGAGAAAGAGATGGAGGTGTAGAAGAGAAGAAAACGAAAAATGAGAAGAGAGCAATCGAAAACTTATGAGATGAGAGAGAGCTTCTTCAACGGTTGAGATAACAATGGTTTGAAATCTACGGCTAAGATCCGATCGCAGCGCTCGAGAAAGAGAGAGAAAAAGAGTTTGAAAATATAATCCGAAGCTCTCCACTATTCTAGAGATAGCTTCAGAAAATTTGATGTCCAATTTTCTCTACATCCGAGTTTGACTCGGAAAAGTTTCGAGTGACTCGAAACACGAAATAACTATCAGCCCAAGTATCACATGATCAATCGAACCAAGGGTGTTGACAACTAAAGCACATAGCACGTGAAAAATGCAAGAATCATAACGCGAAACTAAGCATTTAGCATACCAAGCTCATTCCGAATAAAACGGAATTGATCTTCACCAAGAGGCTTAGTAAAGATATCAGCTAATTGAAGATTAGTAGGAATGAATTCAAGTGTAATGTCACCCTTTTCCGAGTGATCGCGTAAGAAATGATACCCGACTTCAATATGCTTTGTTTTTGAGTGCTTGGACAGGATTCTTAGTGATACTGATTGCGCTTTGATTGTCACACTTGATTGGGACAGAGTTGAGAGTTAGTCCAAGATCCTTCAAGTGTTGTTTTATCCGAGAGAATGCGAGCGCAACAAGCTCCAGCGGCAATATATTCAGCTTACGCAGTTGATAGAGCTATTGAGTTTTGCTTCTTTGAGTGCCGGGATATTAGGGATTGACCCGAAACCGGCAAGCTCCGGATGTGCTCTTTCGATCAACTTTGTATCCTGCGTAGTCTGCGTCCGAGTATCCGGTCGGACTCGGTTCCGAGTCTCCGGAGTACCATAGTCCTAGATTCACGAGTGCCTGCAAGATATCTCGAATATTCTCTTCACCGCAGTGAGATGTGATTCCTTTGGATTAGCTTGAAATCGTGCACATAAACAAACACTGAACATTATATCCGGTCCGCTTGAAGTAAGATATAGCAGTGATCCAATCATACCTCGATAGAGTTTCGATCTCTTGCTTTACTGTCGCATCCGAGTCGAGTTTTATCTTGCTTGCTCATAGGAGTAGATGCGTGCTTTGCATCTTGAAGTTTGTATTTCTTCAGCGGTTCCTTGGTGTACTTTGATTGATGAACAAAGATTCCATCTTTGTCTTGTTTGATTTGCAGTCCAAGGAAGAAATTGAGTTCTCCCATCATGCTCATTTGGAACTCTTGACTCATCAACTCGGAAAATTCTCGGCACGGAAATTCATTAGTAGCACCGAAAATAATATCATCTACATATATTTGAACAATGAGAAAATCTTTCCCTTTGGCCTTTATGAATAGAGTCTTGTCGATCCGGCCTCTTTTGAAATCATTTTGAACCGGGAAGCTGCTCGGTCTTTCATACCAAGCTCTAGGGGCTTACTTAAGACCATAGAGAGCCTTTTGAAGTTTGAAAACATGATTTGGAAATTCCGAGTTTTCAAAACCAGGAGGTCTGCTCGACATAGACCTCTTCTTCAATAAAACCATTGAGAAAGGCACACTTAACATCCATTTGATATAATTTAATATGCATGCAGGATGCAAATGCCAACGAGTATTCTAATGGCTTCAATTCTAGCTCATTGGTGCAAAGGTTTCCCCACAATCAATTCCTTCTTCTTGATTGTAACCCCGAGCTACAAGTCTAACCTTGTTTCGACTACTACTCCACCCTCATCCAGTTTGTTTTTAAAAACCCATTTGGTTCCTATAACTGGGTGGTCGGAAGGTCGGTTGGTCGAGTCCGGACTTGGTTTCTCTCGAATTGATTCGACTCTTCTTGCATGGCCTCTACCCATTCGGGTTCATTAAGGGCTTCTAGTGCATTTTTGGGTTCGATTAGTGAAATGAATGCGGTGAATGCACATAGATTATGAAGGAAAGAACGAGTTCTTACCCCACTGTTGATATCAGAAATAATGTTTTCTTGGGGATGACTGGGAGTAAATTTGAATGCTTTACCGAGTCCTTTGATTCACCAGGTTTGTTGGTTGAATTGCTTGATCTTGAAGCTTGTTCCGAGTGATCCTCTTCATTGACTCGCTCGTTACGAGCGACCTCCGGAGTTGTCTCATTCCGAGCTTCCTCGTTACGAGTGGTCTCCTTCGAGTCTTTATAGACTCATCTTCATCATCATCCTTTACGAGCTTCGGTTCGAGTATGAAGATTCACTTGGTTTTCCCTGTTCAAGCTCATCAAACACTACGTGGATACTTTCTTCCACTTTGTTAGTTCTCTTGTTGAATATACGATAAGCTTTGCTATGAGAAGAATAACCTAGAAAAATTCCTTCGTCGACCGAGCATCAAACTTGGTCGGATGATTCTTACCGTTGTTGTGGACAAAGCACTTACACCGAAAGATGCGAAATAGGAAATATTTGGCTTCCTTCCTTTGTAGAGCTCATAAGGTGTTTTCTTGAGAATGGGTCCGATGAGGCAACGATTGAGAGTGTAGTTGGCTGTGTTTCTGCCTCCGCCTGAGAAATAGTAAGGCGAGGTTGTGTTCAATCATCATCGTCCTTGCTATTTCTTCAAGGGTTCTGTTCTTTCTCTCAACTACTCCATTCTGCTGAGGAGTTACGGGTGCTGAGAAGTTGTGAGAAATTCCATTCTTGTCGCAAAACTACGAGAATTCGAGTAGTCGAACTCCCTTCCATGGTCGGTTCGAATCTTTTGAATCCGAGTACGAGACTCAACTTGAATCTTTCTACGGAGCTTGCTTGAATTCCTTGAAGGCCTCATTCTTATGCTTCGAGAAAACACACCCAGGTAAATCTTGAAAAATCATCAATAATAACAAGTATGTAAGATTTACCTCCGAGACTCTTTACGGGGATTTCACCACATAAGTCCATGTGTAGTAATTCAAGCACGTTGGATGTGGAAACTGTCTTGAGAGATTTGAATGAAGATCGACTTGTTTCCCTTTGGTGCATGCTCCACATACTTTATCCTTCTCAAACGCACGGTTAGGTAATCCTCTAACCAGACCAAGAGATGCAAGCTTTTTGATAGTATGCATGCTAATATGACCTAATCTACGATGCCAAATCCAAGAATCATCTTGAAGATATGCTTTTAAACAGGATAAGTTCGACTTGGGTCGAGAAGAGGGATGATGTAGGTATTACCTGATCTCTTACCTGAGAGCTTTACCTCTTTGGTGGTCTCATCCGTGATGTAGCACTTGGATTGAGTGAATTTTACCTCTTGACCTTTGTCACAAAGTTGGGAGATGCTAAGTAAGTTGTACTTAAGTCCTTTGACAAGGTAGACTGGGCTCACCAGATTGTTTCCATTACCAATCTTCCCAATGCCCACTATCTTGCCCTTACTTGTCATCACCAAAGGTCACCTTTCCTCCTTTATATGACTCCAGCTCGAAAAAGAGTCCTTGGTCACCTGACATGTGTCGAGAACATCCACTGTCCAGGTACCGGTGTCCTTTGATCTTTTACGAGTGACCTGCAAAGCAGAGAAAATCTAACCCTTCTCACTTCCTCTAACGAACCCAGTAACATTCCTTCTTGTGGTCCTTTTACGAGGAAGAAGGTGCTTCGGAACCCAGATTTGAATGACTTTGGGTTTAGTCCGAATCCGAGTCTCCTTCTTTTCGAGAAGCCGAGTCTGTGTCTCTTTCCTTTTAAAAACCTTTCCTTTTGAAACGAGAGGAAAATGGTTTCTTTTTGTAAATAGGTCCGGGTTTAGTCCTCCTTTCATTTTTGTGAATGGGACCATGCTCAGCCTTTTGAACTAACGATTCCGGAATCCTTTTTGAACAATTCCGAGTAAGAATTAGATTCTTCATCTTTGTTGAAACCAAGACCTTCTTTTCGAAATGAGACACATTGTGATCCTAAGAGCATATCAAGGTTCTTCTGTCCTTGAGAAAATTTTAAAACCAGATCTTGAGACTCAATGAGCTTCTGTTTCAGTTGCTCATTTTCTTTTCGAGTAACTCGGACTCGGTCTCATTAGTTTGAGCACTTGTCTTGAGTTCTCCGAGTGTGAGTCTCAATTTTTCCAATTCATTTTTAAAAAGGTGCTCTCGGTAGTGATTGACTCCAGTTGTTCCTTGAAATGAAGAGAATCGGAATTGGACTTTTCTTCCAAAGTAAAGATGTATTTAGCTAAATCAACTTTGGAAAATTTGAGGAAGTAATTTATTACCTCTTGAGGATCGGTTTCCTCATTATCCGAGTACGTATGCGAGTCGACTTTTTTCGGCTTCGAGTCGGTGATTGCCATTAGACACTTTGAGTCATCCGATTCTTCGTCGTCTTCGGATGAGTCCTCGTCACTCCATGTTGCCATCATGGCCTTTTTCTTCTTCCTGTCCCTTCTTCGTTTTGGACAGGTCCTTGACTATGTGGTCTTTCGCTGCCACATTCAAAACATCCAGCATTCTTAGTCAAGGATAACTTTGAGGGTGAAGAAAACTTACCTTTTCTGTCTCTCTTGTCCTTTTTGTAGAATTCTTCTTTTGGCCTTTTATCCCATCTTTTGTGCTTCATCATTCTCTTGAAGCCTCTTGCAATGAGTGCCATGGGATCATCTTCGAGTCGGAGGAGCTTGGACTTGCTTCTTTGGATTACGAGGCTTTAAGCGCGATATTCCTTTTGGAAGTACCCTCAGCATCTTCTTCTTCCGGATGTATCTCATGGGTCGAAGCTTTCCAATGAGCTCGTCCGGCTTCAAGAGTGAGAGGTTCCGAGCCTCTTCTATGGCGATTACCTTCGGACCCCATCGTTTTTGGGTAGGCTTCGAGAATTTTCCGGCACATTTCTTCATGGGAGATTTTCTTTCCCGGAGATTTGAGATTGTTGGTGATCTCGGTGAAGCGTATGAACATCCGAGTAATGTTCTCTTCTGGCTCCATTTTGAAAAACTCATATTTGTGAAGATACTTGGCTGATCTTCGCTTGTCTCACCTAGCTTGTACCTTCGTAGGTGTTGACCGAGTGTCCCACACCTCTTTAGCGAGTCACAGGCAGAGACTCGATTATATTCTTACGAGCTTATGGCGCACATGAGGATGTTCATGGCTTTGAAGTTCTTTCCGAACTTCTGCTGCCTGCTAGAGTGAACTCAGCCTTTGTCTTTGGAAGGATTCCGAATTCATCTGTCTTCGTTGGGATGTAGTTTCCTTGTTGTATGATTTCCCATACTTCTTCGTCGTGATCCATAAGGAAACATTCCATCAGCTTCTTCCAGTGACCGAAATTTGAACCTTTGAATTTTGGTGGCCTGTTGGAAGATCTACCTTCGTCGAACTCTCCGGTGTTACGAGCCATCCGATCTTTAAACCTTTGGACTCGTTAGATCCTTTACGAAAGGCTAGGCTCGATACCAATTGAAGGTTTGCTCGGGGAGAGTCTCGAGTCACCCTAGAGGGGGTGAATAGGGTGATGAAAAATTCTTTGTAAAAGTGCACACCTTTTGACGAGAGAAGAGACAAAGACAGATTCCGAGTCTAAGCAAGGGGTCGAGAGAATAATGGACTCGAGAATGTAATGAATCGAGTAAACACGTTCAGCAGGGATGTCCGAGTCTAGAATGAACTCAGAAAGTGAACACGAGAGTTTTTACGTGGAAACCCTCCTGGGGCAGAAAACCACGGCCCGTGTCAATCCGGACACGAAGTCAAATCCACTATTTTGAGTCCACAAAATACCGTGAACTTGACTCGAACCCAAGTTGCTCCCTTACACAACTCTATACAAGTTTTCCTAGACTCGAAATTTCCTTATCTGATCTAGTACTTCCTAGCTGAGATAACCCTTACAGCTAGGGACAACTAAGCTGAGTTAACCCTTACAGCTTAGTCAAGGGACCTTACAAAGAATGTAAGAAGTGTTTGTAATCGAGTACAAGACCTTACAACTCGAAAGTAATGAATTACGAGTGGGAGTTGTAAGTTGAAGATTGAAAGTAAATACAATAACTTTGATCAAGTTGGTGTATTGACAATATGTTCCGCTATCCTCAAGTCTTGTGGAGTGGCTTCTATTTATAGATAACCGGGCGAATAGCCGTTATCTTCATCTCGCTGTCCGAGAGTCCTCCGTGACCGTTGATAAGGACTTTCGAGTCACTCGAAAGTATCCGTTGAAATATGGACGTTGGAGAACGGTTCAACTCTCTTGGAAGTCCCAAAACCATCGGTTGTGTCTTGAAAAGTGTGGTGAAAACCATCGTTAAGCTTGACCTTCCAGTTTTCCGGATATGGAAGCGGACGGCTTCGACACAATCTTCTGGGACTCGGAGCGAGGGAGGTTGAGAAGCTATATCTCGCTGGTGATTTGACGTTCGAAGCCGGCTACTTTTGTAGTTTGAAAAGATATCCTCGATTGAATAACCTACAAAAGTAAAACACCTTCGGTTCTCAAAGTATAAGATACTTTGGTTCAAGATTAGACACGGATAATAATATAATCATGATAATTAACCAACAGATTATCCGAGTCGGAGAAGAAATGGAACTTTCGAGTCTAATATCCATGATACTCAAAATTCCATATGACTTAGTCTCGAAGCAAAGAATCAAGTTCCATAACGAATATCGAGTGGGAAATACTTGATGTAGACTAAGCACGAAAAAACTACGAATGCCGACTTTGCAAACAATAGAGTAAATAATCACAAGTCGGATTCGAGTGAGAGTGGACTCGGAATAAAGAACCAGTTTTACGAGTCACTAACCGAAAAGCGATTAAATAGATAAGTGAAGGCCGAAACGCATAGAAAAGATACTATTTCACTCAAGTAAGTTTCTAAGACACAGAGAATGCCTTGGAATCAAAACACTATATGAATGACATTGTTATACCTGATTCCTTTTGCATGACTCGGAAAGATATAGAACAGTGTCCGAGTCTTCACCTTAGGATCATGCCAATTTCGGGTCAATCCCTTATAGCTTGGCTCTCAAAGAAGTAGAATTAGTATCTCTATCTATTACTGAAGCTGAGTACATTGCGGTTGGAGCATGTTGTGCTCAAATTTTATGGATCAAGCAACACTTGAGAGATCTTGGACCGTCATTCAAATCAATTCCAATCAAGTGTGACAGTCAAAGTGCGATCAACATCACTAAGAATCCAGTTCGAGCACTCAAAGACATAGCATATTAAGGTCGAGTATCATTTTCTAAGAGACCATTATGAGAAAGGTGATATTGAACTTGAATTCATTCCTACCAAATTTCAATTAGCTGATATCTTTACTAAGCCACTTAGTGAGGATCAATTTTGCTTTATTAGGAATGAACTTAGCATGATTAATGCATGATTAGGTGCTTTTCTAAGTGAAACTGCTTTGCATGATTATGTGTTAAATGTTTCTTTTCCGTGCTTTAATAACTATTAGTTCAGTTGACCCAGTGATACCGAGTTGTGAGTTATTGCTTGCTTGTAGTTTCGAGTCACTCGAAACTCCACTAAGTCGAACTCAGTTCTTGAGAAAGATGGACATCAAACTTCGAAATCATCTTTAGATTAGTGGAGAATTTCATAAATTTCTTTTAAAATTTCTCATTTTCTCTCTCTCTCTCTCTCACGCGGATCAATAAGAGAACTAGCCGTTGCGGACAAACACTAAAATTCTAACTGTTGGAGAGCAAAACAGTCACACCGGTTTGAGGCGAGCGTTGGAGAGTTGGGTCGAACGAATACTGATGGATAATTCTTTCGCTATAAATAGCATCCATTCTCCTTCATTTCGCTACTTTACTCTCTACTCACTCACTCTCTTTTACAACCTCATAAGCAAGTTCAGTGTTTTCGAAAAGCAAACCTTCTCTATCTCAAGAAAAGCAAGAATTCATCTCAAGTAAGCACCGAAAGCTCTCGGCTCTCTCTCTCTACTCTCTTATTTTCTTTTACACACACTCTCTCTCTTCGAAACCGTCTTCTCTCGCTTTCTCTCTCAAAGCTCCTCTCATCTCTTCTCAAAAACTCCACAACCATGTATAAAACAGGTTCTCACCCGGACTTTCTTGGTTCTCGCAACCAAGAAACCCAAAACCAAAAGCCAAGAGGGTCCTTCCAACCACATTAAAATCCTTGTCACCCAACACCTGACGTTGGATGACAAATTCTTCCCAACCACAAAATTTTCGTGGTTGAACCATATCAAAACCACAGGGGTTTCCAATTTCCTTTGTTTCAGTGAGTTTATTTACCTAGAACTCGTTTTTGAGTTCTATTTAAATCTTTCTAGCTCGAGGGGATCCTCACCTCCAGAGTTCAAGATATCATTGTTACAATCAACGTCTCTCTCCTCCACCACTTATTCAAAGTATCTTCTCTTTTCGTCAACAACAACCCTATTCCTTTCAACGAGGTTGCTTGATGAATTCTTCGAGAAGTACGCGAAAGAAATCTCTGTCACGCAAAACTTTTCGGTGACTCGGATGAAGTCCGAGCTCGTCTGCTTTGTCTCCTGCCGATGAGAACCTTCTTCTCTCAAGCATTCAAGTAAAGAGAATCCGAACTCTAAGATTCTCAAAGCTCTCTTTGACATTCTAGAGGGCTATAAAGTAGACCTCTTCCTAGCAATCATTAGCGGAAGGCCTCACGTGCGAGCTCGGACAAAGAAATCCTAACGCGATTTACGAGGCTGAAATAGTAGTTAGTTGGCTATGGATACGACGAGACCCAACCAGGTGTGTAGGTCCATAGCTCAAAGCCGAGGGAACCTTCTCCTCCGCCTCGGACTCGGACTCAAACTCCATTCTCTCTCCGTCCTCCACCTAGCGGTGCCTCCACCTCAGGCCCTCCACTTTAAGCCACTCTCTCTTTGTCTACTCGCTGTGATAAACAAGCTCTCCTCGGTGTCCTTAGAAATCAAGGACACTCTCCGGTCATTCAAGACTATCCTTCGATCTATGACCATAAACCAAAAGACTACCCAATCTCAAATCGGAGAGCGACGAGGACGTGCTCCTTAAGATGAAGGCACTAGTAAAGAAGCAGCAAGAGTTGTTTGAGCACCTCCAAGAAAGGTGCTCCAAAGCAGCTCAGGACTCGATCAGCTCGAGACACATCCAAAGAGTCCTTGAGCCTCGTCAAATCTCTTTCCGGAGAGGCGGAACAAGGAGAAGAGAAGGTTACGGCTGAGACAGACTCCTTCCGAGGAGAAGGAAGAAGGGGAGAAGGAAGAAGAAGAGATAGAGGAAGAAGGAGCGAGAAAAGGAAGAAGCCGAGGGACAAGGTGCTCCTACCCTTCAACCAAAACTAATTAGCTTAGACAGTGAGTCCGAGTGAGTTAGAAGACCACTGCTCACAAAGGTCGGTCGGCAGCAGTTGAGCCTAAACAAGCACCTCCCTCCGTCGAGTTCCAAGAGGATGAACCTCTGGACGACCTTGTTCCAGGTCGACCATTCGGAGCTGAGCCCATCATAGAGTTTCCAGTGTTGCCCCCGCCAAGATCTTCAACGTCTTCACACTCATGCCAGCGCAGCGCACGACACGTTCACCCACTTCAACCCACACAGCTCCCACTCCACCCTCTTAGCTATTTATTTTTTTCTTGTTCTATTTTTTATTTTTTATCCGGACACACAAATTGTATCTACTTGATACTTTCTTCCTTTTTTTGTTTTTGTTGAAAGGCAAGGGGAGAATATTTAGAAAATTTGTTGTCTTATTTAAGGGAGTTCTCTCACCCTTTTTGTATATATTTTCTAAGTTTATATGAATGAAGTCTCGATTTCGTGCTTACTTACTGCTAAGTTTAACTTCTTTCTAAGTTTCAATTTCTTAGTGTATCATAATATGATATATCCACTCATTTATTTATCTCTACTCGATATAAGCAACACTCTAAGTTTACAACACTTCATTGATTTCTATGCGATATTTCATTCTTTGCTTTGATGAAAGATAAGTATAATAGCTCCGAAATAATCTAAGTTTTCGATTCTATCTCTAAATATACTCTTTGAGAAAGAATGAAAAATTAGGATTGTTTCACAAACAAAGTTTCTATCCGAGTATGGAATGCCTTTCATCAAAAAGGGGAGATTGAAGACTCGGATTCTACATGCATATCATTCTTAGTAGTATCAAGGAATTAGGTACCAACTTCATCCCTTCAAAGTTTTGATTACAAGTCATTCGAGTATTATAGAAACTATTTTGAGTGTTATAGAAACTTTTGTGACTCATTATGAGAATGTTTTCATCCGATTCGACTCGACTCGAAGGCACACTCGTGTTCATCAATTCACTCGACGGTTTTGAATCACTCGGACATCACTCAGATTTATCGCATGATAAAACATTCACTCTAACGCTTTCAAACTAAGTTCGACTTCATATTCTAACTTAAAGTGAATTACGACGTTAATTCATCTTTCTAAGTCAGCATGTTTTGTTTGAAGTATATTTGTTTAGATCAAGTACTCTTACTCGATATTCTCTGTCTAACTTGATCTTTCTTTAGATTGACTCGAGATGGAATTTGAGTATAATGAATATTAGACTCAGAAAATTCCACTCTTTTAGGACTCGGACAATTACTGCTCTTAATTATCTTAATTAAATTATTATCTCGTGCCTAATCTTGGACCAAAGTATTTCATACTTTGAGAACTAAAATTGGTTTACTTTTGTAGGTTGTCTAAACGAGGTTATCCTACTTTTGAATTACAAAAGTGACCGGCTTCAAGATGTCAAATCGCCAGCAGACAAGGCTTTTTCTACTTCGACCAAGGTTTAGACACTCGTGTCGGGGTTGTCCGTTTCCAAAATTGGAAATCTTCGGCGCTAAGCACAACGGTGGTTTCCGCCCTACTTTTCGGACACCACCAGTGGATTGGGACATCTAAAGGATTCAAGAGCCGTTGCACAACGTTCACATCTCAACGGGTCTTTTACGAGCGACTCGGAAGAATCGTTATAACGGTCACTGAGGACTTCTAGTCGGAAGATAGTCACAACGGCTAATCCGCTTGGTCATTTATAAATAGAAGCCACTTCACAAGACCCGAAGATTGCTAAACCCATTGCTGAAATTATATTGCTCCGTATGATACTCATTCAATCTTCTACTTACAACTCCAAGTCGAGTACTTTACATCTTTTTGAGTTGTAAAGTCTTGTAATTAGTTACAAACTCTCTTTCTTTCTCTCTAAGTAAGGTCCCTTGTCCGAGCTGTAAGTAACTTAGCTTAGTTGTCCCTAGCTATAAAGGTTACCTCGGTTAGGAAGTACTAGATCGGATAAGGGAACTTCGAGTCTAAGAAAACTTTGTAAGGAATTGTCTAAGGGAGCAATTTTGGTTGAGTCGATCTACTATATTTTGTGGATTCAAAATAGTGGATTTGACTTGGTGCTTGGACTAGCACCGGCCGTAGTTTTCTGCCCTAGGAGGGTTTCCACGTACTTCTAAGTTAATACTTTTTGAGTTCAATCTAGACTCATAATCTATTTCTGTCTCTATTACTGTGCAAAAGAGTTTAATTCTCTAAAAATCTTCCAACACCCTATTCACCCCCTCTAGGGGGACTTAGACTCTCCAGGAGCAAACCTTCAATAGAGTTTATTGATGAGAAGGATAACATCATCGGACAGACTTTAGAATTTGAATGGATCCTTGAAAAGTGCTCCAAATGTGCTATGTTTGGACATATTGAGGAAAATTACAGGAAAGGTTCAAAGAGAATTGAGGTTCCTGAACAAGCTGCTAGTAATGTACAAGAGGTATAACGAGTGGACCAGCAGACTACACAGTAGGAGCAAATTGTCACTACTATTAGTGTCAATCTAACTCAATAGGCTAGAGTGACCACGACACAAAATAATTTTGATGTTCTAAGGCAGTTGGTAGAAGGAAATGTGATAGAAGCACCTAACCCTAGAGCCGGCTAGGGTTTGGATCATGGATAACATAACTATTTAGAATGCAAGGGGTATGAATAACCCCTCAAAACAAGAAGAAAATTTCTTCTTGAGGAATAATAAAATCAGATTGGCAAGGTTACTTGAGACTAAGATTAGAAGGGTCAAATTGGAGGTGGTGGCAGAGAGAACATGCAGGTGGTGGAGTGTTGTAACTAATGCTACTATGGAGCAATGGAGTAGAATTTGGCTAATATGGCAACCAAAATTTTATAGTGTGCAGATTTTGACTATCCCTCCACAGAGTTATACATAGCTATGTGACTCACTTGGGGTTGAACAAATGATTTCATTTTACGAGTGATTTATGCTTTAAATTGTGACTTAGAAAGGAGGCAAACTTGGCAAATAATGGAGGAAAAGGATCATTTAGTTCAGGAATGGCTGAGAGGAGGGGACTTGAATTACATCCTAAAAGGGGAGGAGGGATTAGGAGGTGCCAAGTTCGGATATCAAGAGGCCAAGGAATTTCGGGATTGTATTACTCGAATGTGATCTCCATGAGATGAAACATAGTGGCTGCTACTACACTTGGACCAACAAGCAGCGAGGAGGATAAGGTTTTTGCAGATTGGATAGAATGTTGATAAATGAAAGATGGCTTGAAATTTATGCGAGATATGGACTATTATGTATTACCAAGTGGGAACTCGGATCATTGTGCCTTGATAATAAGAAACCATCATGTTAAAGGGAAGGGCTTAGCAGAAAGTTGGCAGAAGACATAAGAGGGGACTAAAATGTTCAAAGTGGCACAAAAATTCAGACAAACAAAAAAAGTGCTCAAGCAGCTACATAAGGAGGACTTCAGACCGGTTAGATATCGAATTAAGGCTGCCAGGAAACAAGCGATTAGCATCCAGGAAGAGATATATCAAGGGGTAGGGACATATGAGACATACATGAAGGAGCAAACTGCACTGAATGAACTCAAGGTGAAGGTTTTCTCTTGGAGATGTTAAGTCACCCTAGAGGGGAGAGGGGTGAATAGGGTGATGGAAGATTTTTGAGAGATTATAAACTATTTTGCACAAAATATACTTATAAAATAATTTTGAGTCTAGAATGAACTTAGAAAGTGCAGTACACAAATAAATACGTGGAAACCCTCATGGGGCAGAAAACTATAGACAGTGCTAGTTTAAGCACCAAGTCAAATCCACTAATTGTGAATCCAGAAAATACAAGGAATGACTCTTTACGGAATTGCTCCCTTATACAATTTAATTATAGATTTTCCTAGACTTAGAAATTCCCTTATTTGATCTAGTACTTCCTAACAGAGATACCCTTTCCGAGTTAGGGATAACTTAGCTGAGTTAACCCTTACAACTCGGTTAAGGGATTTAGAATAAAGTAGAAAGAGTAGAAGTGATTACAAGACTTCCTTTACAACTCAAGTAAGAATTACAGTATTGGAGTTGTAAACCGAAGATTGAGTAAGTAAGCACTAAGTATTAAGCAATGTTTTTAGCAATCTTTAAGTCTTGTAGAGTGGCTTCTATTTATAAATAGTAGGGAAAATTAGCCGCTGCGGCTTGTTTTTGACTGGTGAGCTTTAATAGCCATTGTAACGGCTAGTCTAAGTCACTCGAGAGAAAGATTCGTTGTAATATGAACATTGTGTGGTGGTTCTTGGCTCAAAAAAGTCCATCCCTCTTGTTGAGACTGAATTCGGGGTGGAAATAACCGTTGGACTCAAAGTTAAGGTTTACTGGATTTGGAAACAAACAACCTTGACATGGTGTCCGAGCCATGTCCAAAAATGGGTGATTTACGTCTGCTGGTGTTTAACGGATAGAAACCGATTGCTTTTGGTTTTCAAAAAATAGATTAGGCTTGTTTAATCAACTTGCAAAAGCAAATCAAAGTGATACTCAAAGTGTAAAAATACTTTGGTCCAAGATTAAGCATAGTTAATAATTAATTTAAAGTAATTAAGTGCTTATATATCTTCAACCTAAAAGAATGGAATTTTCCGAGTCTAATATTTACTAGGTTCAAATTCCATCTTGAGTCAATCCTGAAAACAATCAAATTAGTAAGAACAAAGAATTAGAATACATAAACTTGATCAAGTAAACAATTTCATTAAAGAAGTTGACTTAGAAGGTAGAATTAATGTCGTGATTCATTTTCGGTTTGAACACCAAATCGGTACTCAAAGTTTAAGGTGTTTGTGAAATTCTTTACTCATGACATTGTTCCGAGTTATTTACGAGTGAGTCGAAACCCGATTGAGAGTGTTATGCTTGACAAATAGTTTCTAAGTGGGTTAGAAAATAATGAAAAATTAGATATGAGTTTCTTAAAGGCATAGAATGACTTGGAATCAAAACTATAGAGAGATAGAGAGTTATACCCGAGTCTTTAATCTCCCTCTTTTTGATGAAAGGTATTCCATACTTAAGATAGAAACTAATCAATTTAAAGAGTTAAGTTTTCAAAGTGCGTTGATCGGAGCAAGAAAAATAATAACGAATATTGAACAACTCGGATCATATATAAGTCAAAACATGCTTCTTGAAGTAATCAGAGCATACTTGTTACATAATAAAGAAAAATATATCGAGTAAGTAAGAAGTCCGCTTAGAAAAAGATATGCTCAGAAATAAGTAAATTTTATTCATCAATGGAAGCAATTGTACGTAAACGTATTCAAACTAAGGAAAACTCCCTATGCATTTCATAAAAAATATCAAAAAGAGAGAAAAGAACAACTAAGTACAAAAGATGTTGGACAAATATTAAAATAGAATTTTTGAAATTAAAAGGGAGGAGGAGCAACCTGGTGAGAAATAGAAGAGCGAGGGTTATGCATATGCTCGTAACCTTGAGCAGAGACAGCTTGGTGAGGGGGCAACAATAATGGTAGTTCGAGCGGTGGGATGACTCGTTTGCGAGTCAAAGGTAGAGCTTCCTCGGCTTCTTCTTCTTCCTCGAGCAAATGTTGTTGCAGGCTATGGTTATGAGGTAGGGGCCTTAGGCTGGCTGACATCACTAGCCCCTTTTGAGGCGGACTAAGTGTGATAAGAACATATCACTTGAGGTTCTTTGTTGCCCTTACCCTCAGATTGAAGCTGCTTCGACCTCCTTTTCTCGTTCTTCTTCGACTTATCCTTTAGCTTCTTATTGTCCTTCTTCGACTTAGACTCGGAAGAACTTGAGGACTTTGATGGTTGTTCTTCTTCATATTCCGAGTCCTCTGCTACCTTGGACCTTCGCTCTTAGAGATGTCGGATTTGCTGTTGTTGTTGCTTAATAAACTCCTTAAGTTCCGCAATCATGGCTTGACTCTACTCGATCTAAATCCGAGCCGGCTTTGGTACTCGAATCATCGGTGGCATGAAAGCTTGGAAGGCTCCTAGAGTTACTTGTAACTCTTTAGCTAAAGAGGCAAACCGAGTGGCCACCTTCAAAAGAAGTTTAATAGAAGGGATAGGTAGAGAAGTAGATGGTCCAACGAGTAAGAAGTGGAACCGTATGACCAGTCCGAGTTTGAGATAGAGGAGGAGGTGCTAGTTCCGAGGAGTAAACCCGGACACCGGGTCGGATTTTATGATATCGAAGGCCAATGATTTCATATAGGTTCTAGGCACTTGTTTAGGTCGAAGGAACTTCAACCCCAAACTGAGTAAAAATAGATGAAAGAAGAGCTCCAAAGGGATAAGGAGTCTTCTTCTAGTCGGATGGAACGAAGCAATATGTTCCAGAATAAATCGAAAGAGGCCAACATCATACCCCTCCGGAATGTCAAAGATAACCTTGAGAACTTTTCTATTAGGGTTCTCTTTTGAGGGAAAGTAGGAGAAGAAGGTTGTCATCGGAATCAAGCACAATAGTCCGGCTTCGAATGTCATCCGAGTCATAGAAAAGTTCTTTCTAGACTAAGGAGTTTCTTTAGCGTATTTATCAAAGAAGTCATATGTGACTTCATTAAAGGGGATAGGAGTAGAATTAAGAAAAAGAGACTTTACAACAAAGAGTTTGTGAAGTAGAGCAAGGTTGATATGAACCACCTTACCTTGGACCACGGAAGAGTTAACGTTATCTCTAGTTGTCATGTGCGAATAGAACTCGAGTAACGAGTTTTGGATAGATGTAGTCACGAAACACACGTAATTGAAGATTGATCCAGGAGAAAGAAGTTTTGGAGAAGAATTTTTCGTCAATAAAGAAGTGCTTGAACGACAAGTACCTTTGAATCATCTCAGGCGGGAGCTTTACTTGTTTCCTTGAGCAGACCTCGGAACGAGTTGACTTGGTTTTGGCCTTCTTTATGGCTAAACCTCCCTCCATGGCTGAACCTCTCTTAGGCATAATGAAAGAGATAAAGAGTGTTTGAGAGTAAAGAGAGAGAGAGCGAGAGAGTAAAGATCACGAGATAAGTGAGAAATAGAGAGAGAGAAAGTTTGAGTGTGAGACTAATTGAATGTGAGAGCAAAGAGAGCGAGTGTGAGCAATAGGTACGCAAAGTGAATAAGTGAAAATGAAGCGGTGCTATTTATAGAATACATGCTTTCATTAAACAACTCGCCTTTCTAACTCAGCCTACTAAGCAACAGTTATCACACCGTTGAGTCTCCCTGCGAGTAACGACTAGTTTTCCAAGCAGACTTTCTTCCAACGGCTAGTTCTTCTAACGGATCGAGTGACAAAGAGATAAAAGAAAGGATTTTCAAAAACATTTATGAGATTCTCCATTTATCTAGAGATGATCCCAGAATTTTTATGTCCATTTTGTTAATAATTTGAGTTTGACTCAGTAAAGTGTCCGAGTGACTTAGAACACACTCGGAAGAATCATAATTCATAGCTCAGTCTCATTCTGTGCCAACCGATCTATTTGTTATTCACTAAAAGCATATAACAATCAACCAGAGTAGAATAACTCATGCAATAATTCAAATAATCATGCAATTAACATGCTAAGTTCATTCCTAATAAAGCAAAACCGATCTTCACTCGGAGGTTTAATGAAAATATCAGCTAATTGAAATTTTGTACGAATAAACTCAAGTTCAATGTCACCTTTCTCAAAATGGTCTCTCAGAAAATGGTACCTGACTTTAATGTGTTTTGTTTTTGAGTACTCGAGCTGGATTCTTAGTGATACTAATTGCACTTTGATTGTCACACTTGATTGGGATTGATGTGAATGACAATCCAAGGTCCTTCAAGTGTTGCTTGATCCAGAGAATCTGAGCATAGCAAGCTTCAGCTACAATGTACTCAGCCTTAGCAGTTGATAGAGCAACCGAGTTTTGCTTCTTTGAATGCCAGGAGATGAGTGATTGACCCGAAATTCGCATGCTCCTGCTATGCTCTTTTTATCAACTTTGTACCCAAGCATAGTCGGCATCTTTCTTATCCGAGTCCGGTTTTGTACTACTACTCATCAGGGTTGTTGCATGCTTCACATCTTGTAGCTTGAACTTCTTCAATAACTCCTTGGTGTACTTCGATTGATGGACATGGATGCCATCCTTTTCTTACTTGATTTGCAATCGAAGGAAGAAGTTGAGTTCTCCCATCATACTCATTTGGAACTCCTATCTCATTAACCCAGAAAACTCTTGGTATATAGTTTCATTAATAGCTCCAAATATAATATCATCAATATAGATCCGAATGATAAGAAAATCATTCCCTTTTGTTTTTGTAAAAAGAATTATGTCAATCGACCTCTTTCGAAGTCATTTTCAAGGAAGAAACTGCTTAGTCTTTCATACCAAGCTCCGGGAGCTTGTTTCATACCATATAAAGCCTTTTATAACTTTAAAACATGATTTAGAAATTGAGAGTTTTTAAATCCAGGGGTTTCGCAACATAAAATTTTTCTTGAATATAGCCATTAAGAAATGTACACTTAACATCCATTTGATAAAGCTTAATGTTCATGCTAGACACAAATTCTAAGAGAATTCTAATTGCCTCAATCCTAGCAATAGGTGCACATGTTTCCCTACAATTAATTCCCTCTTCTTGGTTATATCCACTGAGCAAATAATCTGGCCTTATTTTGGACTATCAACCCTCCCTCATCCAGTTTGTTACGGAAAACCCATTTGATTCCTATTACTAGGTGGTCGAAGGTGGTTTGGTCGAGTCCGGACTTGGTTTCTTTCAAATTGATTTAATTCTTCTTCCATGGCCTCTACCCATTTAGGTTCAATTAAGGCTTCTAATATATTTTTAGGTTCAATTAATGATATGAATGCTAAAAATGCACATAGATTTTGCAAAGAAGAATGAGTTGTTACCCCACTTGTTGATATCAGAAAGTATGTTCTCTCGGTGGGTGACTTGGATGCATATTTAAAAGCTCTACATAACCTCTGGTTTATCAGGTTTGTTGGTTGAATGGAGTGATCTTCAATTGGTTGCTCTTGCTGAGTTCTTCAGCATTCCGAGCTAGCTCTTGAACTTACTTATTCGAGTCACTTCGTTCTAAGTTGGCTCATTTTGAGTTACCTTAGTTCTTTTGTTTTGACTTATTTTGAGCTCAGCTTCAACAATATCATCTTCTATTGAGCTTGAGATCCGGGAAGGTGCATTCACTTGTCCTGCCGTGGTCAATATCATAAAAAACAACGTGGATACTTTCTTCCACTTTGTTAGTTCTCTTGTTGAAAATTCTATAAGCTTTACTATGAGATGAGTAGCCTAGAAATATACCTTCATCCGACCTTGCATAAAACTTAGTCAGATGTTCCTTACCATTGTTATGCACTTAGCACTTACATATGAATGGTTTGATGTAGGAGATGTTAGGCTTCTTTCCCTTGTACAACTCATAGGGTATCTTCTTCAGAATAGGTCCGATGAGGCATCTGTTGAGTGTATAATTTGTCTGTGTTAATCGCCTCAGCCTCGAAAATGGTAAGGTAGATCATTTTCAATCATCATTGTCCTTCCTATTTCTTCAAGAGTTCTATTCTTTCTCTCCGCTACTCCATTATGTTGAGGAGTTCTTGGTGCTAAGAAGTTGTGGGAGATACCATTCTTTTCACGTAAGTCTCGTAAATTCTCGATATCGAACTCCCTTCCATGGTTAGTTCGAATTCTTCTTATGTGAATCTCAAACTCCACTTGAATTTTCCTGCAGATCTTAGTGAATTCTGTGAAGCCTTCATTCTTGTTTTTAGAAAACACACCCGGGTAAATTGTGAATAATCATCAACAATAACCAGCACATATGATTTACCTCCTATGCTTTTCATAGGGATATCACCATACAAATCTGTATGAATTAATTCAAGTACTTTGAATGTAGACACGGTTTTGAGTGATTTTAAAGATGATTTGACTTGCTTTCCTTTTGTGCATGCTTCACGATTTTATCTTTCTTAAATGCACGATTAGGTAAACCCCTAATGAATTCATGAGATACAAGTTTCTTGATGGTATGCATGCTGATATGACCTAGTCTATGATGCCATTTCCTTGAATCATTATTCAAAGATGCTTTTAAACATGATAAATTTTGACTAGAATCCGAGAGAGGAATGGTATAAGTGTTACCCGACCTTAAACCCGAGAGCTTTGTCTCTTTAGTGACTGCATTAGAAATGAAGCGAGTTGGTTTGAGTGAATATTACCTCTTGACCTTTGTCACATAACCGTGATATGCTTGAGAAGGTTGTACTTGAGCCCTTTAACAAGGTAGACTGGATCGACCGAGTTGGCTCATCGACCAATCTTGCCAATCCTAACTATCTTGCCTTTGCTGTTGTCTCCAAATGTGACTTTTCCTCGTTTCATATCTTCTAGCTCGGAGAAGAGTCTTAAGTCTCTAGACATATGGCGTGAACATCCACCGTCTAAGTACCAATGACCCTTTTGTTTCTAAGTGACTCGAAAAGAGAAACAAACAAACCCTTCTCACTTTCTCTCACAAACCTAGTGACTTGTCTTTACTGTGGTTCTTTTATGAGGAAGAGCACTTTTGGAAACCTAGATTTGAATAAATTTGGGCTTGGTCTAATTTTGAGTCTTCCGTCTAGAAAACCGAGTCTATGTCTCTTTTCTCCGAAAACCTTTTCTTTTATAAACGAGGTTGAGAAGGCTTTTTCATGAAAATTGGTCCGAACTCAGTCCCTTTTCTTTGTGAATGAATAGGATCATGTTCAGCCTTCCCGAACTTAATAGTTTTGGAATTAGTTTTGAAAATATTGGAATAAGAATTAGATTCTTCTTGAGCACTATAGCCAAGACTTTCTTTTCGAAATGAGACACACCGAGAGCCAAGTAAAAGATCAAGGTTTTTCTGACCTTGAGTGAGTTTTAAAACCAGCTCCTAAGACTCATTGAGCTTCGTTTCAGTTTCTAATTCTCTATTATGAGGCACTTAGACTCGGTGTAATTGTCTTCAGCACTAGTCTCAAGTACTTTCGGATTTTGTCTCAAGTTGTCTAACTTATTTTTCAAAATAGTACTCTTAGTAGTAAGAGACTCAAGTTGTTATTTGAAATCGGAAGAGTCGAATTGGACTTTTCTTCCGAAGTAAAGATGTATCTAGAAAGATTAAGTTTAGAAAACTTAAGGAAGTATTCAATTACCTCTTGAGGATTTGCTTCCTCGATATCCGAGTTATCATTTTCTAACTCGGATCTAGTTTCTAAGTCCGTCGGTTCTATCATCGCTCCAGGTAGCCACCATAGCCTTTTTCTTCTTTTTGTCCTTCTTTCTCTTCGGACAATCCTTGACTATGTGCTCCTTGCTGCCACACTCAAAACAACCAAAGTTCTTGCACTACAAAAAACTCGCATTTAGGGTCGGATAGAATCCGATACTAAAGGAAAAAATCCGACACTAATTGTGTTTAGAGTCGGATTAGCATCGAAAAAATCTTATGCTAAAAAATTTAGCGTCGAATTTAGCATCCGACGCTAAATAGCGTCGATTTAGCGCCACACTCGATCCGACTCTAAATATCGTCGATTTAGCGCCGGACTTCGATCCGACGCTAAATGGCGTCGGACAAAAATAAGAAGCTAGTAACGTCGGTTTTTTCAGTTTATTGTCGGATCATTATCCGGCTCTAAATTTCACTAACAATTTTCTACTTGGATCTGCTTTTAGTGCTCGGATAAGAAAAAAATATGATGGATTTTTTTGACTCAAACAAGCATCAAATTTTGATCGAACGCTAATATCCAACGCTAAATTTCACTAACCATAAGTTTGAACTTTATTTTTTCGAATAGCACTTAAAAAAAATTGTACACATTAGATCTTTGCTTAATATTGTTAGGGTGATTATTCAACCCCACATTATGAATATACAGATCACAAAGAATTATAAAGAATCCACTATAATACATCTTTGACCCCTAACTATGAATTTTGATTTTAATTTCTCAATCCTACTAAATAAAAAATGTAAAACAGAGCTCCAAAAATTTCTCCTTTTTTACTTTTTTTTTTTTTGGTTGCTGCCGATATTCATCACCTTGAATGAACGAGCTTTTCCGCAATGGTCTCAAGTAGGGGCTTTTTGGCTGGCAAACAGACAACCGGTGCCTAAACTCCGCGAAGAGAACTCCTCCACATTCAGCTTGAATTGAATTGAACGAATCAAAATGTGAATTGAATAGAACGATTTTTGTATGTATATTATGCGCAAACATAGAATCAAAATTGGAATCAAAATGTTAATTCTTAAACCACACCAAATTTGAATCAAAATGTGAATAATTTTTTAATGAATCAAAATGCAAATTTTCATTGTTTTCATTGGTTAGTTGTGAACCTCATTGAGAAGCAAAGACGATGACTAATAGCAATGGCAAATAGTATACGTAAGAGGAAGAATAGTACCAAAATTAAATCATCCTCCACTAAATCGGAAGAATTCTAGCATTGAAAAAGGTGAGGAAAAACTAGAGAAAATCCACAAGCAATCAAGAAATTGGAATTATGTGGAGAGAGAGCGTGAGTACTGTAAGACCAAGAAGAGCGGAAATCGATAGAAATAGTGTGCCCAGCTCCGAAACCTCCAAAGGCATTTGATTCTCGAAATCGAGTAACAATCAAACGCAATAATTAGTGATTAAACTAGTCAAAACGCAAGAAATCGAAATCAAAATTGTAAAAATGAAAACGAACCTTGGAGGGGAAATCTAGGGTTTGGCCGACAGAGGAAGGCGATGGTTGAGACTTGGGATGGCGATGAACGTGATGATGATGAGCTGGCTTCGACGAGAGGAGGATGAGAGAGAAAGAGATTGAAGATGTCGGTTGTGAAGAGGAAGAGAGGGAGTCCCATAATATTAGTTTGGAAATCGACCACCTTTTTTTTTTTTTTTCCTAATATGTGTTTGATTTTAGCATTGGATTTTTTTCGACACTAAAATCCGACGCTATTGGAGTCAAATTGTTTATCCAACACTAAATCCCGACGCTGTTAGAGTCGATTTTTATCCGACGCTAAAATCCGACGCTATTAGAGCAAGATTTTATAACCTCGACGCGATCGGTGTTCGAATTTTTATTCGACACTAAATCGGTCACTATTAGTGACTTTTTTGTGTCGTCTCTAATATCCGACGCTAACAGCAAGTTTTCTTGTTGTGTTAGTTAAAGACAAATTGGAAGAGGATGAGTATTTGCCTTTCTTGTCTTTCTTATAGAATTCCTACTTTGGCCTCTTTTGCCACTTTTTGTACTTCGTCATCTTTTTGAAGCTCGGGGCAATGAGTGCCATGGGATGCTCTTCAAAATCCGAGGAGCTCGAGACTTTGTTGTCTGTCTTCCGAGGGTTTAAGTGCAATGTTCCTTTTGGTGCTGACCTCTGCTTCCTCTTCATCTAGGTGCAGCTCATGAGTGAGTAGCTTCCCAATAAGCTCATCTAGTTTTCAGCTTATAAAGATCTTGAGCTTCTTCAATTGCTGTTACCTTAGGACCCCATCTTCTCTTTGGTAGACTTCTCAAATTTTTTTGACAACTTCTTCATGAGAGATCTTTCTACCCAGAGATTTGAGATTGTTGATAGTCTCATTGAACCGAATGTACATCCGAGTGATGTTCTCCTCGGACTCCATTTTGAACAGACTTGTATTTGTGAAAAACCGACTGACTTTAGCTTGTTTCACCTGGCTAGTTCCCTTATAAGTGTTGACTAAAGTATCTTATACTGTTTGGCTGTGTCACAAGTCGACACTCTATTGTATTCTTCTAAGTTGATAATGCACGTCAAAGTATTGATGGCTTTGAAGTTATTCCTGAACTTTTTATTCTCTTTAGTGGTGTATTCTAACTTCTCTTTAGGTACAACTTTTGTTCCTTCCATCTTTGTAGGAATGTAGTTTCCATGCTTGATGATGTTCCAAACATCCTCATCACAGTCTTGGAGGAAGCATTTCATCATCTTCTTCCAAGTGTGCAAAGTTTGATCCCTTGAACTTGGGTGGTCCGGTGGAAGAACTTCCTTCCTCGAACTCTCCGTTGTTATGAGCCATCCGATCTTTAGACCTTTTGATTGTGAGATCCTCTTGAAAGGCTAGGCTCGATACCAATTGAAGGTTTTCTTTTAGAGTGGCTAAGTCACCCTAGAAGGGGGTTAATAGGGTGATGGAAGATTTTTAGAAATTACAAACTGTTTTGCACCAAACAGACTTAGAAAATAATTCTAAGTCTAGAATAAACTTAGAAAGTGCGAGTACACAAAGAAATACGTAGAAACCCTCCCGAGGAAGAAAACCACGGACAGTACTACTTCAAGCACCAAGTCAAATCCACTATTTTTAATCCACAAAATACAAGGACTCGATTCTTTACAAAATTGCTCCCTTATACAATTCAATTACATATTTTCCTAGGCTAAAAAATTCACTTATCTAATCTAGTACTTCCTACCTAAGATACCCTATTTATTTAGGGACAAATGAGATGAGTTAACCCTTACAGCTCAGTCAAGGGACTTAGAATAAAGTAGAAAGAGTAGAAGTGATTACAAGACTTTCCTTTATAACTTAGAAAGTAAGAATTATAGAATTGGAGTTGTAAGCTGAAGATTGATTAAGTAAGCACTAAGTAAGTGTCAAGTAATGTGTTTAGCAATCTTTAAGTCTTGTAGAGTGGCTTCTATTTATCAACAGTAGGGAAAATTAGCCGTTGAGGCTTGTTCCGGATTGGTGAGCTTCAATAGCCATTGTAACGGCTAGTATGAGTCACTCAAAAAGGATCCGTTGTAATATGAACATTGTTTGGTGGTTCTTGGCTCAAAAGCGATCCATCCCTCTGGTTGAGACTTAATTCTGGGATGGAAACAACTATTGGATTCAAATTTAAAGTTTACCGAATTTGGAAACAAACAACCCCGACACGGTGTTTGAGCCATGTCCGAAAACGGGTGATTTATGTCTCGCTGGTGCTTAACGGCTAGAAATTAGTTGCTTTTGCTTTTCACAAAATAGATTAGGCTTGTTTAACCAACATGAAAAAGCAAATCAAAGTGGTACTCAAAGTATAAAAATACTTTGTTCTAAGATTAGGCAAAGATAATAATTAATTTAAAGTAAATAAGAACTTAATTATCTTCGACTCTAAAAGAATGGAATTTTATGAGTCTAATATTCATTAGGTTCAAATTCCATCTTGAGTCAATCCTTAAAATGATGAAGTTAGTAAGAGTAAAGATTCAAAATACATAAACTTGATTAAGTAAATAATTTCATTAAATAAGCTAACTTAGAAGATAGAATTAACGTTGTAATTCATTTCCAGTTTGAACACCAAGTCAATACTTAGAGTTTAAGATGTTTGTGAAATTATTTACCCATGACATTGTTCCGAATTATTTCGAGTGAGTCGAAACCCAGTTAAGAGTGTTATGCTTGACAAATGGTTTCGAGTGGGTGAGAAAATAATGAAAACTTAGATATGAGTTTCATAAAGGCATAGAATGACTTCAAATCAAAACTATAGAGAGATAGAGAGTTATACCTAACTCTTCACAAGGGATTGCAGCAAGCTTTGAAAGAAGCTTATATACGGAGAAGCAAAATTAAATGGCTTACTGAGGGTGGCACAAACTCAACATATTTTTATGCTAGTATCAAACACCACATATACAAGTCCGGAATCACGATGATATCGGATAAGCACCAAAGAGCTTTGGTGGATGAAAAGGAAATTGAAAATAACCTTGTATCATACTTCGAACTCTCATCGGCATACAAACCAAGGAAATGAGGTTTCAAATGGATAATGGTGCAAATGGGGGAGACAATATAACGGATACAAAGATACAAACTAACTGCGCTTTCATCGAAGAGGATGTAAAGGAAGTCTGTTTGGCAAATTGATAACAATAAAAGTCCAGGTGCCGGATGGATTTAACGATGAAATTATTCTACAATACATGGCACATTATGGTAAAGGAGCTAAGTCAAGCGATATTGGAATTCTTCAAATGTGGAAAGATGTTTAAACAAATTAATGCAACTTCAATCACATTGGTACCCAAAGTACCTTAAGCTTTAAGTGTAGTAGAATATAGGCCTATAGCATACTTGTAATGTCCTCTATAAAATCATCTCCAAAATGATTTGTAAGAGGTCGAAGCTAATCATGGCCAATAAAGTCGTGAATAACCAAGCTGCCTTTGTGTCCAATAGACTTATTCTTCATAATATCATGATTGGATTGAACTTGGTGAGGCATTATAGATGAAAGAAGGTTTCTCCGACTTATAAGGTAGTTGGCTTAACTGACTTAGTTTAGTGGGAAATGTTGGAGGTAACTAGAAAAGTTTAGGTAGAGCCGGATTTAAGTGTTGGCTAGGTAAGTGTCTTGTAGTAAGAAGAGTAGTTATGAGCCAAGTAGACCATCCCCATAGGGGTGGTGAAGAGAGGGCCCTAATTGGTAAAAAACCCCATAACCCCTTGGGGTTATCCCGCACTTGGAAGAAGAAGTAGAAAAGGAATAAATATAGTGATAATTTATTATTCACACTACATACTAAAAAATGGATATTAGGAAAGCTTATGATACTATAAGTCGGGGATTCTTGAAGGAAATGATGGTGGGAGTTGGATTGCCAAGCCAAATGATCTAGTGGATTGAGGAATGCATCTCTACAGCTAGCTTCTCACTCAATTATAATGGAAAATTGCATGGATTTTTCAAAAATGGAATAGGTCTAAGGCAGGGTATGGAATACCTATCCGAATTCGAAGAAGAAAATGAGTGATATAAGATTCAAATTTCATATAGGGTTTAAAGAGATTAGGCTGAATCATCTCATATTTGCGGATGACTTGTGGATATTTTGTACAACTGGACATTCCATCGATAACATGCATTATAAAGGACTTAGTGAGTTTGCGGAAGCTTCTAGACTGGAAGCTAATTT
Source organism: Talinum fruticosum (assembly GCA_021018815.1). Taxonomy (NCBI): domain Eukaryota; kingdom Viridiplantae; phylum Streptophyta; class Magnoliopsida; order Caryophyllales; family Talinaceae; genus Talinum; species Talinum fruticosum. The sequence continues at coordinate 810,118 of JAITYX010000051.1, read as the reverse complement.
ACGTAAATCGAAATATACACTGCAGGAATACATGCTGAGTTAGAAGAGTAGATTTTAGAGAGGCCTGGTTTAGCTATAGGACAATTACCAATGAGGTACTTGGGACTACCTCTCAAACCTGGAAAATTAAATTCCGATGATGCACAACTCATAGCTTCAAAGATTACATCAAGAATTCGAGGTTGGGGTGCAAAAAACTAAGTTATGCTTGCTCGAGTGCAATTAATCAATTCTGTACTCGTTCAACATGCACATGTACTGGAGCTCTATATTTGTACTACCTTCTAAAGTTATCAAGCGATTGAGAAAACTTGCAGAGAGTAGTTATGGAGCATAGAAGAAGCAAGGAGAAAATATATCCCGAGTAGCATGGGATGATGTCTACAAGCCTAAAAGACTAGGAGGATTGGGCATAAAAACTAGCGAAGATTGGAACAAAGCTTTAATGGGGAAGCATCTCTAGGCCATAAGTCAAAACCCCGAGTCATTATGGTTAAAATGGATCCATCATACATATATAAAAGGGGCGATCGGCGGACACTCGCAATGAAGACTCGGATTCTACATTGATATCATTCTTAGCATTATCAAGGAATCAGGTACAAACTTCATCCCTTCTAAGTTTTGATTACAACTCATTCTAAGTGTTATAGAAACTTTTCGAGTGTTATAGAAACTTTTCGGAGTGTTAGAGAAACTATCGCATTTGTTTTCATTCGATTCTTACCGACTCGAAACCACACTCTTGTTCATCAATTCACTCGATGGTTCCGAGTCACTCGGACATCACTCGGATTTATCGTATGATCAAACATTCACTCTAACTCTTTCAAACAAAGTTCGACTTCATATTCTAAAGTAAAGTGAATTACAGCGTTAATTCAACTTTCTAAGTCAGCATGTTTTGAGTGAAATATATTTGTCTAGATCAAGTACTCATACTCGATATTCTTTTCTCTAACTTGATCTTTCTCTAGACTAACTCGGATGGAATTTGAGTATAATGGATATTAGACTCGGAAAATTTCACTCTTGTAGGACTCGGATAATTATGCACTTATTGATCTTAATTAAATTATTATCTCGTGTCTAATCTTGGACCAAAGTATTTTATACTTTGAGAACCAAAATTGGCTTAATTTTGTAGGTTATCTAAACGAGGTTATCCTACTTTTTGAATTACAAAAGTAACCGGCTTTAAGTCGTCAATCACCAGCAGACAAGGCTTTTTCTACTTCGACCAAGGTCCGGACAATCGTGTCAAGGTCGTCTGTTTCCAAAATTGGAAATCGTCAATGCTAAACTCAACAGTAGTTTCCACCCTACTTTTTAGATACCACCAAGTGGATTGGCATATCCTAAGGAGTCAAGAGCCGTTGTAAAACGTTTACATCTCAACGGATCTTTTCGAGCGACTCGGAAGAACTGTTACACTGAGTCACGAGAGGACTTCTAATTAGAAGATCGTCACAATGGCTAATGTACTTGGTCACCTATAAATAGAGTCCACTTCACAAGACTTGAAGATTGTTGAACACATTGCTCAAATTATATCTCTTTGTATAATACTCATTTAATCTTCATCTTACAACTCCAAGTCTCGTACTTAACACTTTTTCGAGTTGTAAAGTCTTGTGATCGAGTCACAAACTCTTTCTTATTCTCTAAGTATGGTCCCTTGACCGAGCTGTAAGGGTTAACTCAATTCGGTTGTCCCTAGCTGTAAAGGTTACCTCGGTTAGGAAGTACTAGATCGGATAAGGCAACTTTTGAGTCTAGGAAAACTTTGTAAAGAATTGTCTAAGGGAGCAATTCTAGTTGAGTCGATATTTTGTGGATTCAAAATAGTGGATTTGACTTGGTGCTTAGATTAGCACTGGGCGTGGTTTTCTGCCCCAAGAGGGTTTCCACGTAATTTTTGAGTTGATACTTTTCCGAGTCCAATCTAGACTCAAATTGTCTTGGTTATTCAGTGTAAACTTTAACCTCTCCATTATTGTTAAAATTTCCTCATCACCTTATTCACCCCCGCTCTAGGATGACGAAGACTCTCCAAGAGCAAACGTTTAATTGGTATCAAAGCCTAGCCTTTCAGAAAGGATCTAACAAACCAAAGGTTTAAAGATCAAATGGCTTAGAACAATGGAGATTTCAATGAAGGAAATTTCGTACACTTGGAAGAAGCTCATGGAATGTTTCCTACTTGGATCACGATGAAGATGTATAGAACATCATACATGAAGGTAATCACATTCCAATGAGGATGGAGGAAACAAGACTCGTGCCTAAAGCAAAGCTCGAGTATACCGCGAAGAGGCGAAAAGTTCAGGAAGAAGTTTAAAGCAATGAACATTATGATGTGCGCTATCACCTCCGAAGAATACAACGAGTGTTAGCATGTGACACAACAAAGGAAGTGTGGGACACTCTTGTCAACACATATGAAGGAACAAGCCAAGTGAAACAGGCAAAGATAAGTCAATATCTTCACAAATATGAGCTGTTCAAGATGGAGCGGAAGAAAACATCACTCGGATGTTCATTCGCTTCATCGAGATAACTAACAATCTCAAATCTCTAGGCAAAAAGATTTCCAATGAAGAAATGTGCGGAAAGATTCTAAGAAGTCTACCCAAGAGAAGATGGGGTCCCAAGGAGATAGCCATTGAGGAAGCCCAGAACCTCTCTCTATTAAATCTAGACAAACTCATTGGGAAGCTACTCACCCATGAGATCCATCCGGAGGAAGAGGATACCAAGCTCGAGCACTAAAAAGAATATCGCATCGAAGGCCTCAAAAGCGAGAGAAAAATCCGAGTTCATCGAACTCATAAGAAGATCCCATGGCACTTATCGCTCGAGGCTTCAACAAATGTTAAGGGAGTCATCCGTGTTCGAAGTCACTATTTCGATCGGACCAGATTCACGTCAATCCCCAAAGGGAAACTACCCCTAAGTTCACCATGCCGGACATTATGTTTCGAGGTTTTGAAAATCCCCATCACCATGTTCGCAACTTCTTAGGAGCAATGAGTCTTAAGCATGTGCTCGAAGACATTTAGTACATCCTCTTCCCATGGACCTTCGATAGTGAGGTAATGTAGTGGTATAATGTGGTTGACCTATACAAGGTCACTAATTGGAATGATCCGTGTAAGGAGTTCCTACACCAATACTCCTATAATACTCGATGTACATGTCATACTTAGATACTTAAAGTTAATCTTTACGAGACTTTCTCATCGGATGGAGGGCAAAGGCTGCCCACATGGTAGACCGACCTTCCGAGAAGGATCAAGTGAGAATAATTGTGAAAAATCTACAGCCTACTTATAATCATCACATTAAATTGCTGCCATTCATTAGTTTCTCAGCTCATAGAGATGACGACATGTTGATAGAAGATGAATTTTCTACCACAATTACAAAAGTTATGATTGGATATAGAGGTAACTATCAATTCAAGGACAAGAAAACCTCTAATAAAGGCAATACCATCAAGGGCGCGGATGTCAATGCCCTTAACAAGTATAATGAGTACACTCCAATTAATACTACCTATGCTCAAGCCCTTGATCGTTTGCGGTCTAAAGAGAAGATAATAAAATTACCACCTATAAGAGTAAAATCGAAATTGCGAAGAAGTCAAAAATCTAGGATCCAGGAAACTTCTATAAATACCATCGTGCACTAGGACACGACACCGAGCAATGTTGGACGTTTAAAAACAAGTTAGGGACCATGTTTTGCAATGGTCGACTTCTTCTCCCTAAGAATGCTCGAAGCCTAGCATTAACAAGAATCCTTTCCGCACTACCTTAGCCGTCTTCTCTGAAGCCATTCCAGGTTAGTGGGACCCATCCATCTTCATTCAACACATCAATGAGTCCAAACCACTTTCTAGCTTGCCTCCTTTAGACCTAGAAATCCATGGATTGTGGGTAAGCGACGAAGAAGATGTGTACGAAAACAAAGATCATAGTGATGATAACTTGTGAGGCACACCAACCTTAGAAGAAGATGAATTTTGGGGATAACCAAAGAGTTCGAAATCCAATTCATTACTAGATCTAGACGACATAATATACCAATGAGTCTATAACGGACTCAAGAAGCCCCAACTTTAGAGAGAGAAGCTACTAAAGATGAGGACCCAATTCTAAAATAGCTTCAAAACTTAAAGCCGTTATCTCTACTCGACAACTCGTATCCGCTACACAAAAACATAGACAAGCCATGACTTTGCTTGTTCTCTTAGGAGAACATCCCATTCCTGAGTCTAGTAATAGGGTTGTTATTTATGTTTGTAATTCTATTAGTCCATCTTCTAGTTCTGGAATTTCTAATTCCGCAATTTCTATTTCCTAGTCCGATGTACTCATTTCCTCATTCCATAAGATAAACCTTTTTATTACTCTATGCCTTGTCCTATTTTTAATTATTTTGCCTCCAATGATGAACAAGAAATCCTTAAAGAATTAATGAAAGCTTTAGAAGATCATGAAAATTGCTTACCAATAATAGAGGACACAATAACAATTAATTTAGGATCAGTTGATCAACCCTAAGAGGTCAAAATCGGGAAAATAATAAATCCGGAAGAACAAAAGTAATTTACTTAAATCCTTACTCGAATTCATAGATGTCTTTCCATGGTCATACAAAAATATGCTGGGGAGAGATCCATGTATAGCGGAACATAGAAGTCCACTTTACGAAGATGCTAAGCGAGTAAAGTAGAAGCTCAAGAGAATGAAATCTAAATAGGCATTGAAAATTAAGGAAGAGGTCCGAAGCGGTTAGAAGTCGGGTTTATCAAAGTGGTCCACTATTCTCGGTAGGTAGAAAACATAGTGCCAATTCCGAAAAAGGATGGCGAGGTCTGCAGATGTGCGTCGACTTTAGGGATTTGAACAACATAAGCCCTAAAGATGATTTTCCGTTGCCTTATATCGATATTCTAGTAGATAACACAACGGGACATGCTCTACTCTTATCTATGGACGACTTTGCTTGGGTAAAATTATTTGAAGATGGCTAAAGAAGATATGGAAAAAACAACCTTCATCACTCAATGGGGACATACCGTTACTGGGTAATGCCATTTGGGCACAAGAATGCAGGAGCTACATATCGGAGAATAACCACAACATTACTACACGACATGATACATAAGGAAGCTAAAGTTTATGTTGACTATATGATCATCATGTCCAAAGATAGAGCGGGGCACCTACCTAGCCTTTGAAAATTCTTCGAAAGACTAAGAAAGTACAACATGCGCCTTAATCCACAAAAATGTGCCTTTGCAGTAACCTTAAGTAAACTGTTGGGCTATGTGGTTAGTCTTAGCGAAATTAAAGTTGATCTATCCAAGATCAAAGCCATCTAAGAGATCCCACCTCGAAGACAAATAAGGAGATACGAGGTTTCCTGGGACGTTTACATTACATAAGTTATTTCATATCAAAACCGACTATAGTCCGTGAACCCATCTTCAAGAAGTTGAAGAAAAGATCCGAGCTGATTTGGGATGATGAGTGCAAAAAGCATTCAAGAAGGTTAAGGAGTATTTGGCTAATCCACTAATACTAGTTCCACCCCAACCAGGGAAGTCTTTACTCCTATACCTTTCTGCAACGTAAACCGCGAGGGGAGCCATGTTAGCTCCATGTGATGGAAAGAAAGAATATGCGAGTGTAGTATCTAAGCAAGAAATTCTTAGATTATGAGACTAGTTACACGCCTTTAGAGAAGACATCATTGGCGTTAGTTTGGGCTACCAAGAAGCTCGATCATTACATGTCGGTACACACGGTATATGTAGTAGCACCAATAGATCCCATTATGTACATTGTTGAGCAACCAACTATCAGCAATAAGATAGCCGGATGGACAGTCATGCTATCGAGTTTGAACTCAAGTATGTCCCTCGGACGGTAATAAAAGAAAAGGTGGTGTCTGAATTCCTAGCCAATCTACTCGTGATCGAATCACAACCCAAACACCTCAACTTTCCAAACGAAAATATTCTACAAGTAGAGGTCGACATGTGGACAATGTACTTTGATGGCGTGTCCAATTAGAAGGGTTGTGGAGTAGGGATCCTCCTAGTCCGGCCAAAGGGAGTATATACTCCCATTTCAGTCAAGTTGGATTTTAAGGTCACCAACAATGCTGCAAAATACAAAGCATGCATCATAGGACTTCAACCGATCATAGAAATTAGAGCCTAGAACATCGGGGTTTTCGGTGACTCTAATTTGATCATTAATCGATTTCACGAAGTGGAAGGTACCTAGTGAAGCCTTGGCACCCTACCAGGAACATCTGATTGAATTAGCCAAATGCTTTGACAATATATCATGTACATACCTTCCTCTAGGGATGACAACCAATTCGCGGATGCCTTAGCTAAATAAGCATCCATGATTAATATCCCTAGTAGCATTCATTCAATTCCGTTTCATATAGAACGACAGAGTTAACCTTCGCACGTATACGCATCTAAGTGTCTACTACTGACCAAACTAGTTGGTACCGTGACATATATTAATACCTAGATAATCAAGAGTACCTGCTGGACTCCACGCCTAGAGCCGAACGAGCCATCTGTGTGCTAGCAACCGAATTCTTCATCAACTAAGGACATCCGTGTAAGAAAACCAACACGTAAATTAGCTTACTTTACGTCAATCCACATGAAGCAAAGCGCATCATGACTAATATTCATGGTGGGGAATGCGGACCCCATATGAATGGAAGAATGTTAATTTAGAAAATCAAGAGGTTAGGATACTACTAGTCAATCATGGCAGCAGATCGCCACGAATTTGTTAAGAAATGTCACAAGTGTGAGGTGTATGCAAACTCGTAGAACCAACCTTCATATTTCTAGCGAAACTTGCATTCCCTTGGTGTTTTTCGGTTTGGGGCGTGGACATCATTGGCAAAGTGACCCCAAAAAGAATGGGTCGTCACAAATAGCAATTGACTACTTTACTAAATGGGTAGAATCGGCGTCCTTCGTAACCTTAATGTCGAAGTATGTGGCAAAGTTCATCACTCGGAATATTATCTGCCGATATGGTGTACCGCATGAACAGATTAGTTACCATGGTTGTCACTTCACGAAGAAAGTAGCGAGACTTACTATACAAATATAAGATTAAACACCATAAGTCTTGTCCCTACCACCCTTAGACCAACGGAGCAATCGAGGTCGCCAAGAAAAAAATTCTCAAGATAGTGGAGAAGATGGTTGTCAACTATAAGGATTAGCCCGACAAGTTGCCTTTCGCTTTATGGGGCTATCGGACCTCCACTAGAACCTCCACGGGAGAAACACCCTACTCCCTAGTGTATGGCATGGAAGTAGTCCTTCTAATAAAAATTGCCATTCCTTGATTACGAATCATTGCAGAAAGTTAGATTCCTGAAGTACAATAGGCTAAGGCACGATATGAAGAGTTAGTGTTGCTAGATGAAAGATGCTTAAAAACTTTACATAATGTCCAAATATACTATAGGGAAACTTATAATTGTCATTTATGGCTTTAATGATAACATGGAAATGTTATGGCATGATCTAGGGGCTTTAAGACCCGTGGGTAGGGAACTGTGGCTAGCTATTGGGGATTTTAATAATGTTCCAAATGAAGACAACATAATTGGAGGTGCACCTATTCATCCTTCGATTTCAATGATTTTCAGCACTTGTGAGCTTGTCGTACGGCTACAAATTAAACTACTACTTAGGCTTATAATTAAGAATATAGCATAGGAAAGTAGGGATCGAATCCACGAGGAAAGATATAATAACATGCAAGTTTTAATCTAATTAAATTTACTACTCTTAAAAACAAAACAGAAAATATAAATTAAAATCAATAGCTAAAATTCATAGAAAATTATCTAATAACTAAATAAATAATTTATACAGAATAATAAAACTACAATAACCCAGAAATATTTTTGTATATTTTTTAGAATAATTAAAACAGAAAACTAAAGCAGAAAATAAACAAATTCTAAAACAGAAAATTAAATAAATAAAATTCTGCACTAAATTAATTACGAAAATAAATACTAAAATTACCTATAATATTAAAACTAATTTTTAGACCTAACCAGACCCTAAAAATATAAAAAGAAAAATTAAAACCTAATTTACGAATTTATTTTATTAAAAATCTGCAGTAATTAAATTCAAGAATTAAATATGAAAAAATATCAAATTAATTCCAAAAATTATAAAATTTAATCACCGAAAACTAGGACTCTATCTAAACTCTAAAAGAAAATAAAACACGAAAAATAACAAAAGAAACTATTTTTAATCTAATTTCTAACAATCTGACTCAAAATTAATAAAAACTAACAGAAAATTAATTCTGAAAATTAAAATAAATAAGGAATCAAAATAAAATTCAAATAAAACCACTAAAACTAACCTAAAATACTGATCTTTATGGGGGTGAATGAAATTGATAATAAAAGACTATAAATTTATAAATAAAAATTAATAAACCCAAGAAAATAACTAAAAGGCAAGCAAGTAATTATCAAAGATAGCAAATTATAAAGCACTTAGTATAATCTATATCCACTATGTAAATTATTATTTATCATTAACACACAAATTGATCTACCCATGAGTTAAACTGTAGAAGACAACCACTAGCGAATCTTCCCGTTTTTCCTTAGTTATTAGTTTACTTCGGCCTAGCCCTAATATAAACCCTACTAATATTGATAACCCTAACACTAGCACTAGAATTTAATCAAATTAGAGTATTAAGTATTAGAAAAATATCATCTAGCACCTAATAACCAATCTACTAGCAAATTGATTTAAGAAGGATCTATGATAATTTCCTAATTAAAAGAGATGGGTATGAGCCATCCATGATTACCTAGGGTGATACTTATGTCTAAAAGATCAAGCAATTACGTACTTAAACCCTTTTAAACTATCATATGAATTTATATAAAACTAATTAGTATGCACTCTAATTAATTAGACATAAAATCATAAACATTAAAATCAAATTATCATAGAATCATGGATTTAACCAATAAGACAATAAAGATCGAAACTTTGTCTCAAAATAAATAACTTAACATGGTTTCAAGTAGATTATACTTAGTATGAAAGCTACTCAAACATAATGAAAATTGGAACATATAAAAATATCATTTTTAAAATTAAACTATAATAAAAATAGTCTTTAAAATAAAAATTACAATAATAAAATTACTACCATAATATTCCTTGCCATGGTGATGATCAAGATGGTGATGAGGAGAGTTAATGATGATGATGATGATGAGGGTAGCGTGAGATGGGGCTGGACGTGAGGATGTGTAAGTGACAAAGACGGCTGGCGTGACAAGGAGGCAGGCAGCAAGGGAGGTGATGGCGAGAGCTGTGATATGGGCAACGAGAAGATTGATGGGCAGCGAGAAAAGGGACATGAGGAGCAGCTACAAGAGGGGTGGGCGGCCGATGTTGTGGCTGAGTGAGAAGGGTGTGTGGCTACTTGTGTGGAAGGGCCAAGGGCTCCGTCCCGGGCTCCCTTCTTGAGTTTACAAGTAGTATATATATATAAGGCGAAGGAGCTAGGGTTATTCCTATTTCTTCTCTTCTAAGTTTCCTTTTCTCTTCCAAACTTCCTTTTCTCTTTCAATTAGGATTTCATAAATAAAATATCATAAAATAAATATTTTATGACATATTACTTTTTATGAATCGACTTCATATATTTTCTTGGATGCTTGTCCGTAGCTAAAAATCCAATTTTAATAACTTTTCTTCTCTTCCCACTTTTACCTAAAAATAAACAAAATAGGATAATTTAGATAAAATAAACTATATAATATAAACTAAATAACTAATAAAAATACGTAGAAAATGCGACTTAACAAGCACTCGCTTGGAGGAATATGCACCGATGGAATGAAAATGGATTGGCAAAAATATACTTGGTGTAACAACCACACAGATGGTATAAGAGTATACTCAAAAATAGATTGGGCATTTGGGAATGAATCTTGGATTGAGACTTATACTTGCATTACTGTACAATTTTTAACACGAGTTATATCGAATCATAGACCAATACTTGTGCGGTTAAATGGCAAGCAAAGGAAGAGAAACTGCAGATTCACCTTGTTTAATATGTGGGGATCTCCAGTAAACTTTGAAGGGATTGTTACTCGATATTTGGGCAAAGGAAGTAATGGTAACAAAATGAAGCAAGTTTACAAGAACCTCCGGATGCTCCAACATAAGTTTAGGATTTTAAATAAAACTGAGTTTGGAGAAGTAGAACAAGCTCGGTTAGCATTACATAATTAAACAAAGGCAATATCGGAACAATGTGATTGCTATTATGGACACCAATGGTTAGATAAAATAAACTATATAATATAAACTAAATAACTAATAAAAATATGTATAAAATGCGACTTAACAAATCCCCCACACTTAGATTTTAGATGTCCTCGTGCAAAGAAATCTAAGACTCGATCTAATAATACACTTTCTTATAAAGATATACATAAAACATAAAGTATACACTAAGTTTGTCTTGCTTTCAAAAATAGTTTGATGAAAATTTGTCTTTCCCAAGCAAGTGAAAAAAATAAACATTTCATTGTCATCAGAGAGTTTATTTATCGACCTCACAATATCTCTTTCAGTTAAGCAACAATAAAAAATTTATCCATCTTTTTCAAACACGTACAGTCCGATCAAGAGGTCTAAAATGTTTTAGGATGGGAAAAATTAAGGTGCGAGTATGGTTATAGAGACACTTAATCAGCGAGATAACTCACTAAAAATCGATAATAAACTTGTTTTGCAAACTTCTCTTTTTTTCTTTTATTTATTTATTTATTTATTTTTTAATATATATAACTCCATTCAAGCACATATTTGAGGCCCATATAGGGTCTTAAAAATATAACACTCCTCGTCTCCCACTCACCCAAACAGAGGTGCTGGAGTTAATACTCTATTTTTCTCTTTTCTTTTCTTTCTCTTTTCGTTAGTATGGTTCGAGCCATTGATCGGCCCAAAAGGGGCATGACTCTCCCAGCATGGGTTACTCCATTCATAAGGCTCAATTTGAGACCTAAACTTAAGGGGAAATCGCGCCGAGCCACCAACTCCGACCCATGTTGGTAGACTAACATTGTTTTTTTTTTTTTTTTGAAAGGCAAAACAAGAAAAATCAAAATTTCAATGAGTCAATCTGCTAAGTTCAGTAGTCTAGGTGAACGGTTTAAGTCAATTTATTGCCTCTATCGCGATTATATAACATGATCAAATTGACGGAAAAATTATGATTGTCACAAATTGGAGAAATATATGAGGATCAACTCAAACAACTCCGAACGACAATTAACATGTTCAAATTTCTCACTTTCAAAGGGAAAGAAAAACTATGAACAGAAAAATTTTAAGCAAGTTGACCTAGCATATATTCATATTCATGCATTTCTTTACAAGAAAGACACTAATTTTTTATTTATATATATTTTTTTATAAAAAAATATAAAGATAAATGCATAAAATTAAAATGCAGGATGCACTCCCCACACTTAATTCATGCATTGTCCCTAATGCATGCTAAATAAAAATTAAAGTAAAATTAAAGTAAAAATTATAAGAACTTCCCTGAAAATGTTGGGTTGCCTCCCAACCAACGCCTTTGTTTACCGTCTTTGGCTAGACATCATTGTAGCTTATGGATCTTCTAAATGCATCTCCTCTGCTAAGCAAATTTGGCTTCCTTCATAAAAATTCTTTAACCTCGTGACCATTCACCTTAAAAATTTTGTTAGTAGAATAATTTTTAATCTCAACGACCCCATGTGGATAAGTCTTTACTACCTCAAAAGGTCCTAGCCATCTAGAGTTTAACTTTCCAGGAAAAAGCCTCGGTTGTGAATTGAACAATAACACTTTCTCCCCTTTTGAAATTCCTTCCTGACAAGCTTAGCATCATGAAATGCTTTGGCTTTACCTGTATAAATTACTCGAATTGTCATAAGCTTCCATACGAATCTCTTCTAATTCTTGCAGTTGCAGCTTACGTTCCTTTCCCGCTAAGTCATAATCTAGATTACACTTCTTTACAGCCCAATATGATTTATGCTCTAACTCTACAGGAAGATGACATGCTTTTCCAAAGATTAGTCCGTAAGGTGACATACCTATAGGGGTCTTGTATGCAGTTCCGTAAGCCCGAGAGCTTCATCTAACCTAAGACTCCAATCCTTCTTATCTGGTCTACAACTTTTTCTAGAATTCCTTTGATTTTCTCTATTAGAGATTTCAGCTTGGCCATTTGTTTGGGGATGATAACTTGTAGATACCTTATGAATTACATGGTATTTAGCTAGCAGGGTACCTAAAGTTTTATTACAAAAATGTGTCCCTCTATCACTAATGATTGCTCTAGGTACTCCATATCTACGTAGAATACGAGATTTAACATGCTTCACCACAGTCTTAGCATCATCAGCTTTAGTAGCTATCGCTTCAACCCATTTAGACACATAATCCACAAACAGGAGTATGTAAGTAAAACCGAAGGAAAAGGGAAACGGTCCCATGAAATCCACTCCCCACACATCAAATATTTGACACACATACACATTATATAGGGGCATTTGATCCTCCTTGATAAATTTCCTGTCTTTTGGCATGCTTCACATTTTTGCAAAAATCATAAGCATCATGAAAAATAGTAGGCCAATAGAATCCACATTCTAAAACTTTGTGTGTCTGTTCTTTTGGGCCAAAATGCCCTCCACTTTCGGATGAGTGACGAAAGTTAAAATCGAATGAAACTCAGTGTCATCTACACAATGCCTTATAATTTGATCTCCACAAAATTTCCACAAGTACGGGTCATCCCAAACATAATATTTAGCCTCGAGATTTTATCGTTTCTTTTTGGGCTCTAGACATGTCTCTTGGAAAAGTTTTGGCAACTATGTAATTTACTATGTCAGCATACTAAGGTAATCTATCAATGACAACATATAAAGTCTCATCAGGAAAACAATCACCGAAAGGGTCACTACTTTCCCCATTTTCTAGCCTACTCGGATGGTCTACGACTAAGTTTTCAGCTCCTCGCTTGTCTTTAAAATCTATTTCAAATTCTTGTAGTAATAAGACCCATCTAATCAATCTTGGTTTAGAGTCGTTCTTTTTTAACCGATATTTAATAGCAAGCATGATAAGTATAAACAAGTAACTTTCACACCTAGTAGATAAGGACGAAACTTTTCAAGAGCGAAAACAATAGCATACATTTCTTTTTCGTTGTGGTAGAGTTACATTGTGCTTGGTCAAGAGTTCTAGAAGCATAATGAATTACATGTGGTACCCTCCCTACTTTTTGACATAAGACAGCCCCTACAGACCTTATTACTAGCATCACACATCAACTCAAAAGGTAAGGCTTAGTTAGGAGGTTGAACAATAGGAGTAGTGGTCAATTTTAGCTTCAGTTCATCAAACGCTCTCTCACATTCCTCATGAAAATCAAATTTAGCATCTTTTGCAATTAAAGCACATAAAAGAGAGGCAATCTTTGAGAAGTCTTTAATAAATCTCCTATAAAATCCAACATGACCTAAAAATGATCTTACATCCTTAACAAATTTGGGGCGGGGTAAAGATTGAATGATGTCTACTTTTGCCTTGTCCACCTCTAAGCCCTTAGATGACACAACATACCCTAATACGACCCCTTGTTCAACCATGAAACGACACTTTTCAAAATTAAGTACCAAATTAGTTTCGATGCAACGCCCGAGTACTAAAGTAAGATGATGTAAACACTCATCGAATGAATCACCATGCACAGTAAAATCATCCATGAAAACTTCCATAATCTTGGTGATAAACTCAGAAAAGATACTCATCATACATCTTTGAAATGTAGCAGGAGCATTACATAAACCAAAAGGCATTCTCCTAAAAGCATAAGTGCCAAAGGGACATGTAAAAGTGGTCTTTTCCCGATCTTTAGGAGCTATAGGGACTTGAATATACCCTGAATATCCATCTAGAAAACAATAATGTGTCTTTCCAGCTAATCTTTCTAACATTTGGTCCATAAAAGGCAAGGGAAAATGATCTTTCTTTGTGGCTTTGTTCAGTTTTCTATAGTCAATGCACACTCGTCCAGCCACTCGGACTCGGTAGGGACTAGTTCACCTTCCTTGTTTTGTACTCACTGTTGTACCCCCTTTTTAAGGACTACATGAATTGGACTAACCCATTCGGAATCAGCTATGGGGTATATCACTCCAGCATCAATCCACTTAAGAATTTCTTTTTGCACTACCTCCATCATAGGTGGGTTTAATCTCCGTTGAGGGTCTCTCTTAGGCTTAACCTCTAACTCTAAAGTGATTTTATGTGAACACCATGTTGGGCTCAGCCCTTTCAGGTCTGCTAAAGTCCACCCCGATGCTTCACTATGTTCTCTAAGCACCTTAATAAGCTTATCTTCTTGTTCAAGTGTTAGTGCATTAGAAATTATAACGAGTAAAGTCTCATTATCTCCTAAATAAGCATATTTCAAATTTTCAGGCAATGGTTTCCAATCTAATTTAGAGGGTGAAACAAGAGATGGTAGCAACTTTTCATGATTTACAGTGCAACTTTATCATATTAGGTTTTTCCATTACTTGCAACTCGTAACAAAGACTCTATGTTATCTACTAGTCCTGAGTTAATATGATAGGGTATAGCATGAAATACAGGATGATCCAACCCTTTGGTAATCACAGTTAACAATTCATCTTCTTGAGACAAATCATAAACATCTTGGGACATTTCATCAATTGTATCAAGTGCACAAACATAATTCACATCTGTAGGAAATCTCAAGGCATCAAAAATATTGAACTTAATAACATCACCATCAAATTCCATAGTCAATGTTCCTCCATGCACATCTATTTTTGTCCTAGATGTTTTAAGAAATGGTCTACCAAGCAAAATAGGAATGTCATGGCATGCATTACCCATGTCCAATACATAAAAATCAGCAGGAAAAATAAGCTCATTGACTTGGACTAAGACATCCTCTAAGACTCCATCTGGATAAGTACTACTTCTATCGACCAATTGAATTACTAGCCCAATTTTCTTCAACTCCCTAAATTCGGTTTATCATAAACAGACCGAGGCATCACATTAATGGAAGCACCTGAATCAAGCATGGCTCTATCAAAGTATAGATTTCCAATCTTACAAGGGGCAGAGAACACACCTGGGTCCTTACATTTAGGAGGGAGCTTCTTTTGAAAAACAGCAGATGCATTCTCCCCTCACTTATCTTCTCATTTCCTTTTAATTTTCTTTTAGAATTACAAAGCTCCTTAAGAAATTTAGCATAACGAGGAACTTGTTTAATGGCATCTAGGAGAAGAATGTTGATCTCTACCTTCCTAAATGTTTCTAAAATTTCTTGGTTTGCTTCATCTATTTTAGGAGTTATGCTTCTCAGTCTACTAGGGAAAGGTGGAATAGGTTCGTAACGACTTTTCTTATTATCACTTATCTTTTCAGCATTAGAGGAGTTATCCTTCTTTAAGTTAGGTTCAGATTCCTTGACCTCTAGTTCAAGTTCTACCTCTCTGTTGGTTTTAGGTTCATTGAGTTCCTTTCCACTCCTTAGTCTTATGGCACTCACATTTTCTTTGGGATTCGGAAGGGTTGAGATGGTAATCTATTTTGCAATTGGGCTTGCAGATTACTAAACATGATATCCGTTGCGGTTTGTCTCTCTTGAACCTGCTAATACTCATTTCTAAACTTTGGAACCTAAGGTCAGATTCCTTCTTTTGGTTATCCATTTTCTTAATCATTTGCTCTAAAAGGAAATTCGTTTTATCTTGAGCGGATGGTTGACGCTGGATTTGGTCAAAACTAGGGGGTTGTTTCTAGGTCCATATTTAAGGTTAGGATGATCCCTCCGTCCTTCATTGGAGGTGTTTGAAAATGGATCGTACTTTCTTTGACCTTGATTAGGAAAAACAGCATTTACTTCCCCCTTGTAATGTAGGACATGAATCGAGTAGGATGCCCTTCCAGGACAGCAAATTCCACACACTCATCGCCTTTTGAACTCCTCCAGTGACGAGTTTGTTCAACATAGCAGTGATTTGAGTCAATTGGTTTTCTAATGATGTACTTGAATTTAGCTCATTAACCTTCCTAAATTGGATATCTCTAGTTCCAAACTGTTGAGTATTTTGGGCCATGTTATTAAATAATTCTCTAGCTTGAGCTGGAGTCTTATTAACCAAAGCCCCCCAATTACAGCATCTACCATATTTCTATCAATTAACGAGTAGCCCTTCATAAAAATATTGAATCAGTAATTGTTTAGAAATTTGATGTTGGGGATAGCTAACACATAATTTATTAAAACGTTCCCAATATTCATAAAAAGTTTCTCCAATCATTTGTTTAATGCCACAAATTTCTTTTCTAATGGATCCAATCCTAGATGTAGGGAAGAATTTTTCTAAGAATGCTTTATGAACTTGGGTCCATGTAGTAAATGTTGCAGGGGTATGTAATACAACCAATCTTTAGCCTTATCCTAAAGTGAAAAGGGAAAGGCTCTTAACTTAATTTGGTCTTGTGTGATTCCCTCAGGTTGCATGGTAGAACAAGTACTAATAAATTCATTAATATGACGATATGGGTCCTCACCAGGTAATCCATGAAACTTAGATAGTAAGTTCGAAATTCAGAATTCAATTTAAGAGGCCGGTCCAAAGTAGGATATGATATAGACAAAGGTTCTGTTTCTAAATTAGGTGCAGCAAGCTCACGTAAAGTAGCCATTTCAAAGTTTATAGAATCAACCTCGGTTTCGCTTCGAAGTTTCAGATTGTAGAGATTCGATGTCGTTCTCAACTCCTTTCGTCGTGTGCTCTTCCAAATCTCTAATCATACGACCACTTTGTAATTGCATGAACTAAACTGTAATCAGTTAAAATGCATAAGTTCAACAATATATAAATAGTTAATTAAATTAGATTGAAAGAAAACTAAGATTTTTTATTTCTTTTCCCAGACAACGGCGCCAAAATTTGTTAGCTTGTCGTACAGCTACAAATTAAACTACTACTTAGGCTTATAATTAAGAATATAGCATAGGGAAGTAGGGATCGAATCCACGAGGAAAGATATAATAACATGCAAGTTTTAATCTAATTAAATTTACTACTCTTAAAAACAAAACAGAAAATATAAATTAAAACCAATAGCTAAAATTCATAGAAAATTATCTAATAACTAAATAAATAATTTATACATAATAATAAAATTACAATAACCCAGAAATATTTTTGTATATTTTTAGAATAATTAAAACAAAAAACTAAAGCAGAAAATAAACAAATTCTAAAGCAGAAAATTAAATAAAAAAATTCTGCACTAAATTAATTACGAAAATAAATACTAAAATTACCTATAATATTAACACTAATTTTCTAGACCTAACCAGACCATAAAAATATAAAAATAAAATTTAAAACCTAATTTACGAATTTATTTTATTAAAAATCTGCAATAATTAAATTCAAGAATTAAATCTGAAAAAATATCAAATTAATTCCAAAAATTATAAAATTTAATCACAAAAACTAGGACTCTATCTAAACTCTAAAAGAAAATAAAACACGAAAAATAACAAAAGAAACTATTTTTAATCTAATTTCTAACAATCTGACTCAAAATTAATAAAAACTAACAGAAAATTAATTCTGAAAATTAAAATAAATAAGGACTCAAAATTAAATTCAAATAAAACCACTAAAACTAACCTAAAATACTGATCTTTATGGGGGTGAATGAAATTGATAATAAAAGACTATAAATTTATAAATAAAAATTAATAAACCCAAGAAAATAACTAAAAGGCAAGCAAGTAATTATCAAAGATAGCAAATTATAAAGCACTTAGTATAATCTATATCCACTATGTAAATTATTATTTATCATCAACACACAAATTGATCTACACATGAGCTAAACTGTAGAAGACAACCACTAGCAGATCTTCCCCGTTTTTCCTTAGTTATTAGTTTACTTAGGCCTAGCCCTAATATAAACCCTACTAATATTGATAACCCTAGCACTAGCACTAGAATTTAATCAAATTAGAGCATTAAGTATTAGAAAAATATCATCTAGCACCTAATAACCAATCTACTAGCAAATTGATTTAAGAAGGATCTATGATAATTTCCTAATTAAAAGAGATGGGTATGACCCATCCATGATTAACTAGGGTGATACTTATGTCTAAAAGATCAAGCAATTACGTACTTAAATCCTTTTAAACTATCATATGAATTTATATAAAACTAATTAGTGTGCACTCTAATTAATTAGACATAAAATCATAAACATTAAAATCAAATTATCATAGAATCATGGATTTAACCAATAAGACAATAAAGATCGAAACTTTGTCTCAAAATAAATAACTTAACATGGTTTCAAGTAGATTATACTAAGTATGAAAGCTACTCAAACATAATGAAAATTGGAACATATAAAAATATCATTTTTAAAATTAAACTATAATAAAACTAGTCTTTAAAATAAAAATTACAATAATAAAATTACTACCATAATATTCCTTGCCATGGTGATGATCAAGATGGTGATGAGGAGAGTTAATGATGATGATGATAATGAGGGTAGCATGAGATGGGGCTGGACGTGAGGATGTGCAAGTGACAAAGAGGGCTGGCGTGACAAGGAGGCAGGCAGCAAGGGAGGTGATGGCGAGAGCTGTGGTATGGGCAACGGAAGATTGATGGGCAGCGAGAAAAGGGACGTGAGGAGCAGCTATAAGAGGGGTGGGCAACCGATGTTGTGGCTGAGTGAGAAGGGTGTGTGGCTGCTTGTGTGGAAGGGCCAAGGGCTCTGTCCCGGGCTCCTTTCTTGAGTTTACAAGTAGTATATATATATAAGGCGAAGGAGCTAGGGTTATTCCTATTTCTTCTCTTCTAAGTCTCCTTTTCTCTTCCAAGCTTCATTTTCTCTTTCAATTAGGATTTCATAAAATAAAATATCATAAAATAAATATTTTATGACATATTACTTTTTATGAATCGAGTTCATATATTTTCTTGGATGCTTGTCTATAGCTAAAAATCCACTTTTAATGACTTTTCTTCTCTTCCCACTTTTACCTAAAAATAAACAAAATAGGATAATTTAGATAAAATAAACTATATAATATAAACTAAATAACTAATAAAAATACGTAGAAAATGCGACTTAACAACGACTGCTTGGAGGAATATGCACCGATGGAATGAAAATGGATTGGCAAAAATATACTTGGTGTAACAACCACACAGATGGTATAAGAGTATACTCAAAAATAGATTGGGCATTTGGGAATGAATCTTGGATTGAGACTTATACTTGCATTACCTGTACAATTTTTAACACGAGTTATATCGAATCATAGACCAATACTTGTGCGGTTAAATGGCAAGCAAAGGAAGAGAAACTGCAGATTCACCTTGTTTAATATGTGGGGATCTCCAAGTAAACTTTGAAGGGATTGTTACTGATATTTGGGCAAAGGAAGTAATGGTAACAAAATGAAGCAAGTTTACAAGAACCTCCGGATGCTCCAACATAAGTTTAGGATTTTAAATAAAACTGAGTTTGGAGAAGTAGAACAAGCTCGGTTAGCATTACATAATTAAACAAAGGCAATATCGGAACAATGTGATTGCTATTATGGACACCAATGGTTGTATCCAAGCTGATATGGAGGGGAGTCAAGCTACTTTTCTTAACTTTTATAAAGAGTTACTCGGGCAAAGAATTGCCTCGTAAGTTTGAAACCAGATCCTAAAGTGATTCAAATAGGGCATGTCCTTGAAGTGACATATCAAATAGCTTTGTTGCAACCTTTTACACCTTAGGATGTTAAAAAATCTATGTTTACTATAGGAGAAACCAAAAGCCCGGGGCCTAATGGTTACGGAAGTAGCTTCTTTAAGAAGCCTTGGGCAATCATTAGAGAAGTTACTACAATAGTTTTTGATTTCTTTCAGGTTGGTACTTTATTACCACAGACTAAAAAGCACAATTCTCACTCTCACACCTAAAGTGGGTAATCCTATCTCTGCAGCTAAATTAAGACCGATAGCAAGTTAATAATACACTTTATCAATGCATTAAAAAATGCTTTGTGATACACTAAAAGGAATACTGCCTGTGCTTGTGAATGAAAACTAAGGGGCTTTTGTTGAATGAACGAGCATAATTGAAAACATCCTCATCATGCAAGACCTGGGTCACCTACATAGAAGAAAACATGCTTCCCCGGATGCTTGTTAAAGGTTGATTTGCAAAAAGGTTATGATTGAATTGCCTAGTTTGGTTTGAGATACATCTTATAAGCTTTCAAATTTCCCCAACTTTCATTGGATGGGTTATGCAATGCGTTACCAGTGCTAAATTGTCAATTTCATTGAATGGGGAGATTTTTAGATATTTCTCTAGAGCAAAAGGAATAAGGCAAGGGGATCCATTATCCCTTTTACTATTTGTGGTGCTAATGGAGTATATGACTAGAAGTCTTTGAAGACTCACGTATGACTGACTAACCCCTTGAATGTGTTTTGATTTCATGCATTCATCTAAATTTAGGATAAAGCAAGAAGCATCCTAAAAGAAATTCATTTAACTAAGTCATATGCTTTACAATTCATCATTTCAATATGACTTATTCTTGACTGAACTCGGACTTAAGCATATTAAGATTATCCGACTAAGTCCGACCCACTAAGTCGGACTCGGACTTAGAAAGTAGAATCCGAGTTAGTTATGATAGACTAAGTCCGACCCACTCGGATCCGACCCATTCCGACCTCGGACTCGGATCCGACCCATTCCGAACTCGGACTCGGATCCGACCCATTATGAACTCGGACTCGGATCCGAGCCACTCGTAACTCGGACTCGGATCTAACCCACTCGGAACTCGATTCTAACCCACTTAGTCGGACTCGGACATTTAGTTTGCCTACGCTATTATTTGTTTAATTATGCGTAATTGTAAAATGTCTATATAACTCTTGTGCCCATTAAGATTGAATGATTTATTTATGAGTTTTAGCACATCTGGAATCCGAGTATATTGAATATTAGACTTTAAATATTCCAGATTAATAGATTAAGGTAATTAGTCATTAAATGCTTTATTTAGACTAATCCTTATCTAATTATGGACCAAAGTATATTTATACTTTGAGAACCATTGTCCTTAATGTTTTTGCGAGTTTTTCTAATGTCAATTATCTGAAGAAAAGCAAAAGCAAAAGGCTTCGACCATTAAAGCATTCCCGGACAAAAAGTTGGAATTTCTAGAAAAGCCGAGAACTTACCGACGAGCATTGTCACATTCTTGTTTGGGGTAATATTTTATTTCGTGTCTAACGGTCTTTTTGTTTTGCTTTTCCAGTTTACAAAAGCTGGAAAAAGAGTTGTTGGAAGCTAGGACCAAGGTACAACGGTTATTTCAAGGTGGTCTAGAAATGCGAGTGACTCGGACTATCCGTTACAACGGCTAGTTGACTCGCAGCAGCTTCAACAGAAAGATGTTGGAGGCACAACGGCTATCTCTTCAAGGTAGACTATTTATAGAAGCCTTAGCACAAGATTTCAACTGACGAATGGAAGAAAAAGAGAGACCACATTGAACATCTTCTCTAGCATACAACTCCCGAACGGTAATTCTAATATTACGAGTTGTATTTTTCCGAGTCGATTGTATTGCAATTCTTACTACTCTTCTACTCTTTCTCTCTGACTGAGTTGTAAAGGTTACCTCAACTCGGTTGTTCCAAACTATAAAGGTTACCTCAGTGTGGAAGTACCGAGGTTAGATACGGGAACTTCTAACCCTGGGAAAATTGGAGGATCCCAAGTTGAT
This sequence comes from Talinum fruticosum, assembly GCA_021018815.1. Classification (NCBI taxonomy): domain Eukaryota; kingdom Viridiplantae; phylum Streptophyta; class Magnoliopsida; order Caryophyllales; family Talinaceae; genus Talinum; species Talinum fruticosum. The sequence continues at coordinate 788,099 of JAITYX010000051.1, read as the reverse complement.
AAGGTAACTTCAACCGGGAAGTACTTGAAGGTTTGCTCGGGAGAGTCCGAGTCACCCTAGAGGGGGTGAATAGGGTGATAGAAAATTCTTTGTGAAAACTCACACTTTAGCGTAGGAAAGGGACAAAGACAGATTCCGAGTCTACTAACAGGGTCGAAAAGATTGGACTCGAGAAAGCAATGAATCGGAAAAATCAAGAGCAGTAGAAGGTCGTTTGAGTCTAGAATGAACTCGGAAAGTTAACACTTAGATTTTACGTGGAAACCCTCCTAGGGCAGAAAACCACGGCTCGTGTCAATCCGGACACGAAGTCAAATCCACTATTTTGAGTCCACAAAATACCGTGAACTGACCGAACCCGCGTTGTTCCCTTAGACAACTCTATACAAGTTTTCCTAGACTCGAAGTTCCCTTATCCGATCTAGTACTTCCTAGCTGAGATAACCCTTACAGCTAGGGACAACTAAGCTGAGTTAACCTTTACAGACTTAGTCAAGGGGCCTTACAAAGAATGTAAGAAGAGTTTGTAACTAAGTACAAGACCTTACAACTCGGAAGGTAATGAATTACGAGAATGGGAGTTGTAAGTAGAAGATTGAAAGTAAATACAATGACTTTTCTCGGGTATGTGTATTAACAAATATATTCCGCAATCTTCAAGTCTTGTGAAGTGGCTTCTATTTATAGATAACCGAGCAGAGTAGCCGTTATCTTCATCTCGCTGACCAAGAGTCTTCCGTGACCGTTGATAAGAGCTTTCGAGTCACTCGAAAGTATCCGTTAAAATTTGAACGTTGGACAACGGTTTAACTCTTTTGGAAGTCCCAAAACCATCGGTTGTGTCTTGAAAAATGAGGTGGAAACCACCGTTAAGCTGGGCGTTCCAATTTTTCGGATATGGAAGCGGACGACTTCGATATAATCTTCCGGGACTCGGAGCGAGGAAGGTGAAAAGCCATATATGTTGGTGATTTGACATTCGAAGTCGGCTACTTTTGTAGTTTGAAAAAGGTGTATCCTCGAATGAATAACCTACAAAAGTAAATCAATTTTGGTTCTCAAAGTATAAAATACTTTGGTCCAAAGTTAGACACGAGATAATAAAGTAATTATGATAATTACGCAATTGATTATTTGAGTCGGAAATGAATAGTGGAATTTTCCGAGTCCAATATCCATGGTACTCGAATTCCATCCGACTTAGTCTAAGCAATAGAACAAGTTCTAAAGAGAATATCGAGTGAGAAAACTTGATATAGACTAAGCATGAAACAAACTAAGGAAATTTACTCTAACGAAAAAGAGCTTGTAGTCGAAGTAAGATTCCGAGTGAAGAAAAAAAAACGAAGCATTAGTCTGCGATAAATGCGAGTGAAGACGGACTCGGAACAAAGAACTACTTTTCGAGTCTCAAACAGATAAGCGATAAATGTACTAAGTGATAGACGTATCACGCAGAAAGATACTTATTTTACTCAAAGGAGTTTACGTGATACCGAGAATGCCTTGGAATCAAAACTCTAAAAGCATGGGGTTGTTATACCTAATCTGGTTTAGTGCAACTCGGAAATGCGTTGAGAAATGTCCGAGTCTTCAATCTCCCCTTTTTAATGAAAGGCATTCCATACTTAAACGAAACTTTGTTAGAGAAAAAGAATGATTACGAGTGGTTTGCGTGAGTAAGACATACTCGAATAAATCGAGTAGTATATAGTATATCGGAGCAAAATAAAATAAGGTATGCTTTCAACATTAACTCCGAAAATAAAGCAAGGCAAAACTGAACTTAGAAGATAATAATGAAATGCATTGCTCCATTAAAATTTCAAAAAGGGCGGAAAAACTCCCCTAAACAAGACAACCAGTTTCGACTCTATTTCTCCCCCTTGCCTTTCAGCAAAAAAAAAAATACAACAAGAAAAGAAAGGGAGAAAAAGAATAACTAATACAACCGAGATGTCTAGACAAAAACAAAAAAAAAATTAAAATAGAAAAACGGAGACACTGTTTACGCAGAATCTTTTGCGAGAAGTTTCTTTTGAAAGAGATGGAGTTTTAAAATACCGAGATGAAGATGGATAGTCGTTATTCATAGAAAATAAGCGCGCCCGTCCACTATCCGTTAAGTAACTTCGTTCGACTCGGCTTATCCATCGAGTCACCAAAGACCGGTGTGACGGTTCTTCTTCAACGATTGAGATACCAGTGGCTTGAAATCTACGGTTAAGATCTGATCGCAGCGCTCGAGAAAGAGAGAGAAAAAGATTTTGAAAATATAATCCGAAACTCTCCACTGTTCTAGAGATAGCTTCAGAAAATTTGATGTCCAAATTTCTCTACGTCCGAGTTTGACTCGGAAAGGTTTTTGAGTGACTCGAAACACGAAATAACTATCAGCCCGAGTATCACCGAATCAAGTGAACTAATTGTTATTAACACGGAAAGCACATAGCACAGAATTATGCAACAAAGATAGTACAAAATTAAGCATTTAACATACCAAGCTCATGCCGAATAAAACAAAACTGATCTTCACCAAGAGGCTTAGTAAAGATATCAGCTAACCGAAGATTAGTAGGAATGAACTCAAGCTCAATATCACCCTTTTACGAGTGATCGCGTAAGAAGTGATACCGACCTCAATATGCTTTGTTTTTGAATACTTGGACAGGATTCTTAGTGATGCTGATTGCGCTTTGGTTGTCACACTTGATTGGGACTGAGTTGAGGAATAGTCCAAGATCCTTCAAGTGTTGTTTTATCCAAAGAATGCGAGCGCAACAAGCTCCAGCGGCAATGTATTCAGCTTCCGCGATCGATAGAGCTACCGAGTTTTGTTTCTTTGAGTGCCAAGATATTAGGGATTGACCCAGAAATTGCCAAGCTCCGGATGTGCTCTTTCGATCAACCTTGTATCCTGCGTAGTCCGCGTCCGAGTACCCAATCGAGTCGGTTACGAGTCTCCGGAGTACCATAGACCTAGATTCCGAGTACCTACAAGATATCTAAATATTCTCTTCACCGTAGTGAGATGTGATTCTCTTGGGTTAGCTTGAAATCTCACGCATAAACAAACACCGAACATTATATCCGGCTCGCTTGAAGTAAGATATAGCAGAGATCCAATCATACCTCGATAAAGTTTCGATCTACTTGCTTTACCTTTTTCGTCCGAATCAAGTTTTATCTTTGCTTGCTCATGGGAGTAGATGCGTGCTTTGCATCTTGAAGTTTATATTTCTTCAGCGAGTCCCTTGGTGTATTTTGATTGATGCACAAAGATTCCATCTTTGTCTTGTTTGATTTGCAACCCAAGGAAGAAATTGAGTTCTCCCATCATACTCATTTGGAATTCTTGACTCATCAACTCGGAAAATTCTCGGCACAGAAATTCATTAGTAGCACCAAAAATAATATCATCAACATATATTTAAACAATAAGGAAATCTTTCTCTTTGGTCTTTATGAATAGAGTCTTATCGATCTGACCTCTTTTGAAATCATTTTGAGCCAAGAAGCTACTCGAGTCTTTCATACCAAGCTCGAGGGGCTTGCTTAAGACCATAGAGAGCTTTTTGAAGTTTGAAAACGTGATTTGGAAATTCCGAGTTTTCAAAACCAGGAGGCTCGCTCGACATAAACTTCTTCTTCAATAAAACTATTGAGAAAGGCACACTTAACATCCATTTGATATAATTTAATATGCATGCTGGATGCAAATGCCAACAATATTCTAATGGCTTTGATTCCGCCACGAGTGCAAAGGTTTCGCCACAATCAATTCCTTCTTCTTGATTATATCCACCGAGCCACAAGTCTAGCCTTGTTTCGACTACCACTCCCCCTCATCCAATTTGTTCTTGAAAACCCATTTGGTTCCTATAACTGGGTGGTCGGAAGGTCGGTTGGTCGGAGTCCGGACTTGGTTTCTCTCAAATTGATTAAGTTCCTCTTGCATGGCGTCTACCCATTCAGGTTCGTTAAGGGCCTCTAGTGCATTTTGGGTTCGATTAATGAAATGAATGCGGTGAATGCACATAGATTGTGAAGAGAGGAACGAGTTCTTACCCCACTCTTGATATCGAAATAATGTTTTCTTGAGGATGACTGGAAGTGAATTTGAAGGCTTTACCAGTTCTTTGATTCACCAAGTTTGTGGGTTGAGCGTCTTGATCTTCGAAGCTTGTTTTCAGTGATCTTCTTCATTGACTTGTTCGTTACGAGCCAGCTCTTGAAGCTGTCTCATTCCGAGTTTCCTCGTTTTGAGTGACTTCATTACGAGCATGTTGGGTCCGAGTCTTTGTAGGCTCAACTTTGTCATCATCCTTTCGAGCTTCGGTTCGAGTATGAAGACTCACTTGGCTTCTCCTGTTCAAGCTCATCAAATACTACGTGGATGCTTTCTTCCACTTTGTTAGTACGATTATTGAAAATGCGATAAGCTTTGCTATGAGAGGAGTAACCTAGAAAAATACGTTCGTCCGACCGAGCATCAAACTTGGTCGGATGATCCTTACTATTGTTGTGAACGAAGCACTTACATCCGAATGGTCCGAAATAGGAAATATTTGGCTTCTTCCCTTTGTAGAGCTCATAGGGTGTTTTCTTGAGAATGGGTCCGATGAGGCATCTGTTTAGAGTGTAGTTGGCTGTGTTCACTTGCCTCGCCCGAAAATAGTAAGGCAAGTTGTGCTCAATCATCATCGTTCTTGCTATTTCTTCAAGGGTTCTGTTCTTTCTCTCTACTACTCCATTCCGTTGAGAAGTTACGGGTGCTGAGAAGTTGTGAGAGATTCCATTTTTGTCACAAAACTCCGAGAATTCCGAGTAATCGAACTCCCTTCCATGGTCGGTTCGAATCTTTTGAATCCGAGTCCGAGACTCAACTTGAATCTTTCTGCGAGCTTGCTGAACTCCTTGAAGGCTTCATTTTTGTGCTTAAGAAAACACACCCGGGTAAATCGTGAAAAGTCATCAATAATGACAAGTATGTAAGATTTACCTCCGAGACTCTTCACGAGGATTTCACCACATAAATCCATATGCGATAATTCAAGTACGTTGGATGTGGAGACTGTCTTCGAGAGATTTGAATGAAGATCCGACTTGTTTCCCTCGAGTGCATGCTTCACATACTTTGTCTTTCTCAAAAACACGATTAGGTAAGCCCCTAACTAAACCATTAGATGCCAATTTCTTTATAGTATGCATGCTGATATGGCCTAATCTATGATGCCAAGTCCAAGAATCATCATGGAGAGATGCTTTTAAACAAGATAGGTTCGACTTGGGTCGAAAGAGGGATGATGTATGTATTACCCGATCTCTTACCTGACAGCTTGATCTCTTTGGTAGAGACATCGGAGATAGTGCAATTGGTCCGAGTGAATCTTACCTCTTGACCTTTGTCATATAGTTGAGAGATCGTTGAGCGATTATATTTCAATCCCTTGACAAGATATACTTGGACTGACCAGATTGCTTCCTTTCCCAATCTTGCCAATCCCCACGATCTTACCTTTGCTATCATCTCCAAATGTAACTTTACCTCATTTATGTCCTGTTCAACTCGGAAAAGAGTCCTGCATCTCCGACATATGGCGTGAGCATCCACTGTCAAGATACCGGTGTCCTTTCAATCTCTTATGAGTGACCTGCAAAACAAAGAGAATCTAACCCTTCTCACTTCCTCTAATGAACCCGAGTAACATTTTTTACTTTGGTCCTTTTCGAGGAAGAAGGTGTTTTGGAACCCAGATTTGAATGACTTTGGGTTTTGTCCGATTCCGAGTCTTCCTCTCGGAGAACCGAGTCTATGTCTCTTTCTTTCGAAAACTTTTTCTTTTGAAACAGGAGAAAATGGTTTCTTTTTATAAACAGATCCTAGGCTTGGTCCTCTTTTCATTTCTGTGAATGGGACTGTGCTCAGCTTTCCTAAACTTTACGAGTTCGGAATCCTTTCGAACAATTACGAGTAAGAATTAGATTCTTCCTCTTTGTTGAAACCAAGACCTTCTTTTCGAAAAGAGACACACTTGCGATCCTAAGAGCATGTCAAGGTTCTTCTAACCTTGAGTAAACTTTAAAACCAGATCTTGAGACTCGGTGAGCTTCTGTTTTAGTCGCTCATTTTCTTTCCTGAGTAACTCGGACTCGGTCTCATTAGCTTGAGCACTAGTCTTGAGTTCTCCGAGTGTGAGTCTCGGTTTTCTAATTCATTTTTCAAAGAAGTGCTCTCGAAGTAAGTGACTCAAGTTGTTCTTTGAACCGAGAAGAGTCGAATTAGACTTTTCTTCCAAAGTAAAAATGTATTTAGCTAAATCAACTTTGGAAAATTTGAGGAAGTAGTTTATTACCTCTTGAGGATCGGTTTCCTCATTGTACGATTCCGAGTCCGACTCTCTTTCGATTCCGAGTCGAGATTGCCATCGGACACTTTGAGTCATCCGAGTCCTCGTCGTCTTCGATGAGTCCTCATCGCTCCATGTTGCCATCATGGCCTTTTTCTTCTTCCTGTCCCTTTTTCTTTTTGGACGAGTCCTTGACTATGTGGTCTTTGCTTGCCACATTCAAAACATCCAGAATTCTTAGACAAAGATAACTTTGAAGGAGAAGAAAACTTACCTTTTCTATCTCTCTTATCTTTCTTGCAGAATTCTTCTTTTGGTCTTTTGTCCCATCTTTTATGCTTCATCATTCTCTTGAAGCCTCTTGCAATGAGTGCCATGGGATCGTCTTCGAGTCGGAAGAGCTCGGACTTGCTTCTTTGGATTCCGAGGCTTTGAGCGCAATGTTCCTTTTGGTAGTACCCTCGGCATCTTCTTCTTCCGGATGTATCTCATGCGTTATAAGCTTTCCGATGAGCTCGTCCGGCTTCAAGAGTGAAAGGTTCTAAGCCTCTTTTATGGCGAGTCACCTTCGGACCCCATCGTCTCTTGGGTAGGCTTACGAGAATTTTTCGGCACATTTCTTCATGGGAGATTTTCTTTCCCAGAGACTTGAGATTGTTGGTGATCTCGGTGAAGCGAATGAACATCCGAGTAATGTTCTCCTCCGGCTCCATTTTGAAAAGGTCATATTTGTGAAGATACTTGGTCGATCTTCGCTTGTCTCACCCGACTTGTACCTTCGTAGGTGTTGACCAAAGTATCCCACACCTCTTTAGCAGAGTCACGGGCAGAGACTCGATTGTATTCTTCCGAGCTTATGGCGCACATAAGAATGTTCATGGCTTTGAAATTCTTTACGAACTTCTCCGGTTCTGCTTGGTGTGAACTCGGCCTTTGTCTTGGGAAGGATTACAGATTCATCTGTCTTCGTTGGAATGTAGTTTCCTTGTTGTATGATTTCCCATACTTCTTCGTCATGATCCATGAGGAAACATTCCATAAGCTTCTTCCGAGTGCCCAAAGTTTGAGCCTTTAAATTTTGGTGGCCTGTTGGAAGATCTTCCTTCGTCGAACTCTCCGGTGTTACGAGCCATCTGATCTTTAAACCTTTGGATTGTTAGATCCTTTACGAAAGGCTTGGCTCGATACCAATTGAAGGTTTGCTCTGGGAGAGTCCGAGTCACCCTAGAGGGGGTGAATAGGGTGATAGAAAATTCTTTGTGAAAACTCACACTTTAGCGCAGGAAAGGGACAAAGACAGTTTCGAGTCTATTACCGGGGTCGAGAAAAATTGGACTCGAAAGCAATGAATCGGAAAAATCAAGAGCGATAAAGGTCTGTCCGAGTCTAGAATGAACTCGGAAAGTTAACACTTAGATTTTACGTGGAAACCCTCCTGGGGCAGAAAACCACGGCCCGTGTTAATCTAGACACGAAGTCAAATCCACTATTTTGAGTCCACAAAATACCGTGAACTAATCGAACCCGAGTTGTTCCCTTAGACAACTCTATACAAGTTTTCCTAGACTCGAAGTTCCCTTATCTCGATCTAGTACTTCCTAGCTGAGATAACCCTTACAGCTAGGGACAACTAAGCTGAGTTAACCTTTACAGACTTAGTCAAGGGGCCTTACAAAGAATGTAAGAAGAGTTTGTAACTAAGTACAAGACCTTACAACTCGGAAGGTAATGAATTACGGAATGGGAGTTGTAAGTAGAAGATTGAAAGTAAATACAATGACTTTTCTCAAGTATGTGTATTAACAAATATATTCTGCAATCTTCAAGTCTTGTGAAGTGGCTTCTATTTATAGATAACCGAGCAGAGTAGCCGTTATCTTCATCTCGTTGACCAAGAGTCTTCGTGACCGTTGATAAGAGCTTTCGAGTCACTCGGAAAGTATCCGTTGAAATTTGAACGTTGGACAACGGTTTAACTCTCTTGGAAGTCCCAAAACCATCGGTTGTGTCTTGAAAAATGAGGTGGAAACTACCGTTAAGCTTGGCGTTCAGTTTTCCGGATATGGAAGCGGACGACTTCGACACAATCTTACGGGACTCGGAGCAGGGGAAGGTGAAAAGCCATATCTCGCTGGTGATTTGACGTTACGAGCCGGCTACTTTTGTAGTTTGAAAAAGGTGTATCCTCGAATGAATAACCTACAAAAGTAAATCAATTTTGGTTCTCAAAGTATAAAATACTTTGGTCCAAAGTTAGACACGAGATAATAAAGTAATTATGATAATTACGCAATTGATTATCCGAGTCGAAATGAAGTGGAATTTTCGAGTCCAATATCCATGGTACTCGGAATTCCATTTGACTTAGTCTAAGCAATAGAACAAGTTCTAAAGAGAATATCGAGTGAGAAAACTTTATATAGACTAAGCATGAAACAAACTAAGGAAATTTACTCTAACGTGAAAAAGAGCTTGTAGTCGAAGTAAGATTCCGAGTGAAGAAAAAAAACGAAGCATTAGTCTGCGATAAATCTGAGTGAAGACGGACTCGGAACAAAGAACTACTTTTCGAGTCTCCAACGGATAAGCGATAAATGTACTAAGTGATAGACGTATCACGCAGAAAGATACTTATTTTACTCAAAGGAGTTTACGTGATACCGAGAATGCCTTGGAATCAAAACTCTAAAAGCATGGGGTTGTTATACCTAATCTGGTTTAGTGCAACTCGAAATGCGTTGAGAAATGTCCGAGTCTTCGATACTAGGTCGATCGGATAAGGTAAATTCTGAGCACTGGGAAAATTGTAATAGATTTGTTTAGGAACAAATCTGGGTAGTCATATTCATTGTAATTGAGGATTCAATTAGTGGATTTGACTTGGTGTCCGGATTGACACCGTCCGTGGTTTTCCGCCCAGGAGGGTTTCCACGTATATCCGAGTTTACACTTTTCCGAGTCCAATCTAGACTCGGAATCTGTTTCTCTCTATTCTCGTGCAAAAGAGTTTGATTTCCGCAAAAATCTTCCATCACCCTATTCACCCCCTCTAAGGTGACTTAACTTCTCCCCGAGCAAACGTTCAATCTTCAAATGCGGACATATAATCCCAAGTTTAGATACCATCCTCTTTGCAAGAAGCTAAATTTGGTTAAACCTTTGCTTTGAGGATGACTTGATGATTTTCTACAAAGGTAATGAAAGCTCAGTAGGCTTAATTATAAATGGTTTTAACCATTTCTCATAGGTGACTGGCCTAAAAGCTAACAAAGGTAAATGCCATATCTACAATAGTAGGGTATCCTCAACTGTTGAACAAAAGATTATACAACTAACATGATTTGCTTTGGGAGACTTCCCCATGAAATATCTTGGGATGCCTCTTTCACCAACAAAGTGGAGCGTGGTAGAATGTCAAAAGCTTGTTCAGAAAATTATATGCAGACTTCAAACCATAGCCACCAAGCATTTATCTTATGCTGCAAAGGTGTAGATTATTAATTCCTTAATTTTGTCAATGATCACTTATTGGGCTTGAATTTTCATGCTTCCTCAAGCCGTTCTAAAGCAAATAGAACGGTATGCACACACTTTCTTTGGACATAGGGATATTATAGGTTTATTTTTAGTGTCTTGGACAACTATTTATACTCCTAAGAAGGAGGGGGACTGAATATCAAATGTTGTAGAACCTCGAATGTAACAGCTATGGAGAAACTTATATGGGCTATCATAAAAAACCCGACTCTCTTTGGGTCAAATGGGTAGATGGAGTCTACTTGAGGAATGTAGACTTTTGCATTATCAACCCTCATCCGGTCCGAGGACTCGGATTCTAACTCTAAGTCATTCTGAGTATTACACAAAGAGAACTCAATTATAAATCTTACTTCTCCTATGTTTTGATGTCAAGTCATTCCGAGCATTATAGAAACTTTTGTATAAGATTTCATTCATTTCAGATCGACTCGTAAAGCACATTATTGTATATCTTCTACACCGATGTTTATGACTCACTCGGACATCACTCAAAACTATCGCATGCTCAAATAGTTTCTCTCACACTTTTATTCTACGTTCGATATATATTTCAATGCAAAGAAAATTACAGTGTTAATTCCTTTTCTAAGTCAATTTTATTTTGGTAATACCCGGAAATTTCAGGTGCTTGCTTGCTAATGAATTAAGTAATTAAAAGTTAAGTAAAAAATTTCAAATTTTTTATTAAGATGAATTAGAATTTTTCAAGTTGAAATTAGAACCCGAGGATTAAAACCCGAGCGTGGGCTAGTTAAAATAGGCTTGTGAAATATTTTGAGCCCAATTCACTTGAATGCCCAAACCAGAAATTAAAATAAAAAGAAAAGAAAAAGGAGAAATGGGAAGGATGGGCTGGCTGGCATTACTAGAAATAAAATGAAGGATAGCTTTGGTGCCATTAAAATGAGTAAAGGAAGTATTGGGGTCCAATTGAAATTGGGCAACCAGTTCATTAGGTGTTTAAATTAAAAGAGGAGAGAGAAAGAAGGATTATAAGGAGACTGGAGACGAAGTAGGGAAAATCAAAGAAGAAAGGGAACGAAGAAATAGAGGGGAACAAAATGAGCGTAAGCGAGCAAAATGGAAAGAGAGCATAGGGAGACCGAAAGGTGAGGGACGAAAGAGGGAAAGCAACGAGAGAGCCCGAGAGGAATCGGGAAGCGGAACGGATCGAGAGGAGGACGAGAGCGCAGAACAAGGCAACTCGAGAAGAAGAAGGAGAAAGGAAAGAGAAGTAGAGGGTGAAAGAAGGATAGACGAAGCGAAAAAGCAAGAGCAAGATAGCCCGAGGGGAACTAGGAACAACAAATAGAAGAGGAAAGCAAGAGATCGAAAGGGACCAAAATCGGAGCGAAGTGAGAGCAAGAGTGGGCGAAAGACCGAGGGCAAACCACTCAAAGAGAGCAACGAGGGCAGCAAGAGGGGGAAGAAATCGGAAGGAAGAAGAACGAAAGCAAAACACCAATTCAAACCTTCTAAATTAAAATTCTTAGAACCCTATGAATTCAAGGTGAGTGATTCAAATTCATCCTCAAAAATATAAAACAAATTAGGTGAATTAAATTTGAAATTGAAGGTTGAAATTGGAAACCCTAGGTTTAATTGAAGAACTTAGCGGCTTAAATTCACGAAATTAGCAACTCACACATTGAAAAGCATGTTGCGAATTATGTGCACGATTCACAAATTTAATGATGATTAAGTATTGTTGAGCATCATTATTCAACCGTATATTGAGAATTTAATGAAAGTAGCTTGAATAGAACTAGTGAGAAAAATTAGAAAATTGAATCCATGATTAAGGTGCAAGTTTTACGGTAATTTATCCTCCTGTCCGAACTATTATGAATTCATGTGTTGCCTAATCTTCCTGAAACTTTGACTACAACTTCCGGATAATTTATGAGAATGTTCTATCAATTATGGTATGTATAGAATGAGTAGATTAGAAGATATGAATTTTTGAGTGAAAATGTGCTATTTTGGGCAAAATTGGAACTAATTGAGTAATTCAGTTAAAAATTGAAATTCAAGAAGCTATATGGCTAGATTAAGAGATATGAAATGATTAAGGAAAGTTATAGAGTCATAAACAACCTATGCGCGATAACATGCAAACATGAAAGGATTGCTAGTTGTGAAGAAGTTACGTATGAAGTCTGTTGAGCATGAATTATATGAATTAAGTACATCTCTGGATTAACTAATAAGAAGATATAAGAAAATAAGAAACATAAAAAACTAAAGAAGGGAAAAAGGATTGTGTTATTAATATAAGACCCGACGAATTAAAGAACCCTCTCGAGGCTATAGGCACGAAGTGTCTGTCAAACCGAAGCCACGAATTGAATTGCTTCCATGAATTCCTGACAGTATGTGTCCTTTAGAGTTTGAGGCTTGCCTCGAGGCCACGAATTTTTATGCCTCCATGAATTCAGCCCACGAATTGTTTTGGCTCCAAGAACATGATCTTTAGAGCGTAACATAAATCTTCTTTTTATTCGAAACTAAGAATACTTAAAGAATTATGATGTGAAGAAAAGAATGATTATGCATGATGAACAAGAAATAAAAAAGCAATGATGTATGAAATGCATAATTGAACTCAAGAAGAAGAATGAGAAGAACAACGAATTTTGATTTCATAAGAAATTAATACGATAAGAAGTAACATATGATTTACGTGATGAGTGACTTACATGATGAATGATTCTATGGCGTACTTGCGTAGAAAGAAGAATGAAGTATGTTTTGATTGAATTCATGAGTAGTTGATGTCATATGTGCCGCTCAAGCAAGTTGGTAAGTTTAGTATCTCGTGTGTCTTAAGCATGTATGATCCGAATCACATGTTATGAATGAATAGTGAATTTACGTGTGTTTGTTAATGAATTAATGTGCAAACTGAAACTCGGGGTTGGGTTTAGGTTATTCACTGGGCTCATGGAGCTCATGACCTCACCAACATTTCAGGTACGAAGTAAGGCTCTCATAAGTGCCTTTTGGCTTCGAAATAACAGACGGATAGGAGATGCAAGACTTACCACATGTTTTTCTGTCTTCTTGTTTGTAAAGATGTTTGTAAACGTCGGTTGTATGTGAACTTAAGTTTTGACTATGAATATAAAAGCCCTATCTCGAATACTCGAGCATGTGGCTCTTTAAGTTTGTATTGTGTTTACTCGAGCGTGTCGCTCGTTGAGCTTATATTGTTGATACTCCAAGTGTGTGGCTCGTTGAGTTTATGAATGTGTTTCGTACAAGGTTAAGGCTTTAAGCCTATGGGATTAGCCATATTACAGGGAAACTCTGCCGAAATGTTTCCTAAAAACCTTTGAAAACCTAGAAACACGCTTCGCCAATCAAAGAGAAAACTATTAAACCTAAGTTGAGATCTTAAGTAGCCTTAGGTGTTCCTCTCTGGGAACCCTAGTATGTAATACTCCTAGGGTGGGTCTTGGGGTGTTACAAAAATGGTATCGAAGCAAGAATCCTCTAACCAATGGATTTTCCTAGAATCGAGTCCGGGACTTGAGTGATTGCTTATGTGACTAATTGCAACATGAGTATGTGATTTTATTTGTGATCCTATGTGCCTATATGTGATTGAGTGAATCTCATATGATTTGATTTATGAATATGTGTGCATATGTGCGATTCTATAAATTTATGTAACTTAACTTTGTTACATGGCTCGTGGAGAAGGAGGTTGTAGAACCGATGAGCAGAGTAACGTAATTGATCCAATGATAGGCATTAACCTTCTTAATAAGTTTATGAAATTACAACCTTCTAAGTTTAGGGGCACTGCAAATCCTAGTGAGTTAGATAAATGGATGAGGGACATTGATAAAATATTTAAGACTATCATGTATCTTGAAAAGTATAAGGTTTGATTAGCTACGCATCTTTTCGTAGGAGAAGCCGATCATTGGTGAGATGCAGTTGAACTAAGCCTAGAAGAAGAACGAGTAAAGCCAATAACCGTGGAGGAACTAAAGGAAAAGATGAATTGTCGAGTACTATCCTATGGATGTGCAAGGAGCGAAGGAGTTGGAGTTTATTGACTTGAAACAAGGAAGAATGAGTGTTATGGAGTATGGTGCGAAGTTTACAGAGCTTAGTGGATTTGGGAAGTATTTGGTAGATACGGAGCAAAGAAGGGTTTGAAGACGGTCTACCATTAGACATACATGAAAGAATAGCTGGCCAAAACATTACCACGTACGAAGATATGTATCACGGAACAATCCGCATAGAATGAGTTCTGCAGTAATGTAAGGCCGAGGAGGCTGCTAATGTTTGGAGATCCGGAAGTGGGAACATGAATTATGGGAATCAAAGAAACAACTAAAGGAGTGCTTGGGCAAGGCCAAGTTGGCCATAATGGTAGAGATATGGCCGGAAAGCCATGTAATTACTGTCACAAGGTTCACGGAGGGAAGGAATGTTATGTTAAGACTGGGAGATGTTTCAAATGTTAAGAAAAGGGACACATTACTAGGAATTGTCCTCGGAAGAATAATGAGCAAAGTATTGAGGCGGTGGGTACCAAGAGGCCACACCAAGGTCAAGGAACAAACTTGCAACCGTAGAATAAGAGATTTGGATATGACAAGAGTGGTGAGTCCCCACTTACCATGGGTAGAGTTTTCAACATCATGGAACAAGTACCCATAAGATCTCGGGTAACTTAAAGATTCAAGTTTGGAGGACGAAACTTTTTATAAGTAGGGGAGAAATGTAATACCCGAAAATTTCAGGTGCTTACTTGAAATGAATTAAGTTATTAAAAGTTAAGTCAAAAAGTTCAAAATTTTTTTATTAAGATGAATTAGAAATTTTCCAAGTCGAAATTGAAACCCGAGCGTGGGCTAGCCTAAAAGGCTTGTGAAATATTTTGAGCCCAAATCACTTGAGAGCCCAAACCAAAAGTTAAATTAAAAAGAAAAGAAAAAGCAGAAATTGGAAGGATAGGCTGGAAAATAAAATGAAGATGTAAAACCCGTGATTTTAACGAAAAGCAGCTGTAAAGCATAAAATTATTGAGTAATATTCCACGCGACTAGGGGTGAGGGACTGATTTTATTTACGGCCGGACATATTACTTTATTATCCCTTTGGAGGTTGTCTGTTGAATAAATTAAATCAAGGAAATTGCCTCCCTTTTATTGACCTAAACCTTTGCACGGGTAGGAATTGTCGTGGCCGGCGTATAAAAAATAAGTTAGGATGTCGGGGCATAAGAGGATAGAAAAGGGAAAGGCGTGGAATTGTTTTATGTAGAAGAAGGTTACTTTGGCCATGAAAGGATAAAGGACACAAATTGGGGTCCAATAAAAACTAGAGGCATTATTTGTCGGGCGGTGGAGAGAGAAGGCAAAGAAATAAAAGAAATGAAGGACCAAAGGGAGGGGGACACTGGGAATAACAAAGAAAGAAGAAGCGAACCGCAAAAGCATAACAGGGGAGGGGAAAGGAGCACCGAACGGGAAAAAGAGAGACGAGAGAGAGGGAGGAGGCGAGCGCGCGAGCGAAGGGAGTGAGAGGGAGGACCGGCGACCACCACAGGACCGAAGGCAGCGGTCGACGACTAGAGTAGGCGCGAGCGAAACGAAAAGAGAGCGAGAGACTGGGCAGAGAGAGGCGAAGGCGGGACCCAAGGCTAGGGACAGACACGAGGGAACCGAGAGGCCGGAAACCGGGAAAGGCGGTGGCGACGAGGAGGATGACTGGCGGCGAATGCACATGGGCCCGGTCGTGAGCTAACGGAGGCTAAAAGCAGCAAGCCGAAACAGGGCAAGCAAGAGACCAAGAGGAACCGAGCGAGGACCGACCGAAAGAGGGACCAGGACCGGAAGGCGAAGTAAAGGAGCCCGAAATCTATCCCTAAAACCCGAGAATTTCAGGTGGGTAATCTTATACTCTAAACTCTTAGTAATTTCGAAATCCAAATGAGCTTTGTTGTGATTATTGAATGTCTATGTGATGTGGTGAAGCTAGGAAATGATTAGGTTTGAATTAGATTATGAGAAAATCGAATTGAACTGTTAAATCTGAATTAGGAACCCGAAAAGAGCTTAGTAGTTAGTTAAGGCTAAATTAAGATGCTTGAAAGTATAGAAGGAGTTGGGTTGTGTAGGTATAAAGAGCATTGTGAGGATGTCAATTAGCATTTAGAGATGAAAAATGGTGATTTGAGTCTAAACTGTGAATTGATGCTTCAATTGAACCTTAGAGATTTGCTAAATTCTTTGCGTTGGAAGGTAACAAATTATATTAGGAAATAACGAGTTAGGTATAAAAGAGGAATGGGAGTTCATACCGAGCGATGCACAATTGAGGCACGGGAGTGAGAAGTGGGTGATTATTAGAATAATTGAGTTAAAAAGAGAATTAAATCCTTGAGGTTGAATTATATTCGAAGTTAAGCGAAGAAGTGGAGTGATGAAAAGAGATTAAGAACGGTATGTTTGAGTCGGCCAAGAAAGAGCAATTAATGAGGTAGAAACCTAAGAAGACAGACAAATTACACTTGGAGATGAAGGAAGCTAGAGGAATTTTAGTAGTAACGTAAGAATAAGAGCTAACCGACTAAGCATGAGTAAGAAGAGGTTGATGAGTAAGGTGGAAGCGTAATCGGAAAACATTGAAGCAAAGATGATAAATTGAGAAAAGTTAAGTTATAAAGTAGAGGCATAAAATGAGGAATTGAGGTAAAAACAATGAATTGTGAAAAATGGAAACGTTGATTTAGGTGATAGCTACTCGTGGCTATTGTGGCTTAGAAAAGAAATCAATCTTACTGAATTAGAGAATTGAGAAAGGTGTAGTTAAGAATGAGGTTGAGAATGACTATCCGTGTTGAGTTGCTTGCTATCTCGTATAGTGATTGTGAAAATGAAGTTTAAAAGTAATTTTGAAAGGAGTTTTGTATTTTACGTGAAATGAGCCTTGAATGCAACTTCTTGTGAACTGCCGTTCAAACGTGAATATGTTTTAAAGAAGTGAAACTTGTTTGAGAAAGTAAACCAAATTTGAGAAAGTGAATTTATAAGGGTGACAGGTGGTGTCATGCCTTCCTTGATATTAAATCGATTTGAGAAAGCTATTAAAGTGAATGTCATGAATGAATATGTGCAAATTATTTTGAATCAACTGGCTACGGATCATTTAGCATACCGAAGGGTTTGAAGCTGGGGACACCCAGCTAGAAACTTCGAGGGAAGGGTTTTAACAGGGGTCCTACAGTGGCAGGATGCTCGATCCGAGACTTCCCAGAAGATAGGTCCCGGAGCCTTTTATTTGGGGTCACGCCCGGAGAAATCGAGAGAAACCAAGAGAAATTATGAAATAAAGAAGTGCTAGTTCGATCCTCGGAACACCTAGAATGTTGATTAAACCCAAAAGAATTGTTCATGAATGTGAAATCGTGCTTTTAAATGATTAAAAGAGTCTTGATCTTTACGTTGCAAGAGATTTCATTGAAAGTATATAGATTTGTATTATACTATTATGCTTTCGTAGATTTCATTATTATGAGTATTATGTGTAAAGAATTTCCAATTTAAGGGTATAATACTCCGATGAAGCCCGTGGTTTATGGCTCACCCCACAAATTTCCCCCTTTTCCCTCCCAGTGTTGCAGGTACACTCTCAAGAGATATATGCGGTACGTAGCGTCTTCGGGACTCCCACTTGTTGGTGTGTGCTGTTTGCTAAGTGATTTAAGTACCGGACGTGTATTTCTTATGTTTCTAAATGTGTACTTGTAATTTAGTTCATATAGTTATACCTGATGTACCTTGAATCATTTAAGATTGTTTTAAGTTTCATCGCATGATTTGTTGAACTCGGCGTGTGGCCGTTGAGTTGTGTACTACGAGCGTGTGGCTCGTCGAGTTATACTCGTGGTTTTATGCAGGGTTTTAAGGCTTTAAGTCTATGGGATAGTCCACATTACAAACAGAACTCTGCCAAAATTTTTAGGAATCTCATACTCTTTCGGAAACCACCTTTATTATCCTTAAGTTGAGTTTATACAGCCAAACCCACACCGGAAAGAGCCTTAGGAGTTCCTTTAAGGAACTCTAGCGATGTAATACTCCCGAGGCGGTGTTTTGGGGTGTTATAGAAGGATAGCTTTGGTGGCACTAAAATGAGTAAAGAAAGTATTGGGGTCCAAATGAAATTGGGCAACAAGTCCATTAGGTGTTTAAATTAAAAGCCGAGAGAGAAAGAGGGATTAAGAGGAGACTGGACATAGAAGCAAGGAAAATAAAAGAAGAAAGGGAACGAAGAATTAGAGGGGAACTAAAGAAGTAGAAGTAGAGTAAGGGGAAAGAGAGCATAGGGAGACCGAGGGGTGAGGGACGAAAGAAGAGAAGCAGCGAGTGAGCCCGACGAGGAATCGGGAAGCGGAATAAACCGAGAGGAGGATGAGAGCCAAGAACAGGGCAACTCGAGAAGAAGAAGGAGAAAGGAAAGAGAAGTCGAGGGCGAAAGAAGGATAGACGAAGCGGAAGAAGCAAGAGCAAGACAGCCCAAGGGGAACTAGGAAGAAGAAATAGAAGAGGAAGCGAAAGATCGAAAGCGACCAAAATCGGAGCGAAGTGAGAGCAAGAGTGCGCGAAAGACCGAGGGCAAACCAGTCGAGAGAGAGCAATGAGGGTAGCAAGAGGGGGAAGAAATCGGAAGGAAGAAGAACGAAAAGCAAAACACCAATTCAAACCTTCCAAACTAAAATTCTTAGAACCCTAGGAATTCAAGGTGAGTGATTCAAATTCATCGTCTAAATATAAAACAAATTAGGTGGATTAAATTTGAAATTGAAGTTTGAAATTGGAAACCCTAGGTTTAATTGAAGAACTTAACGACCTAAATTCACGAAATTAGCAACTCACATATTGAAAAGCATGTTGCAAATTATGTGCACGATTCACAAATTTAATTATGATTAAGTATTGTTGAGCATCGTTATTCAGCTGTATATTGAGAATTTAATGAAACTAGCTTGAATAGAACTAGTGTGAAAAATCGGAAAATTGAATCCATGATTAAGGTGCAAATTTTACGGTAATTTATCCTCCTGTCTAAATTATTGTTAATTCATGTGTTGCCAAAACTTCCTGAAAAATTTATTGCAGCTTCCTAATAATTTATGAGAATGTTCTGTAAATTTTGGTATGTGTAGGATGAGTAGATTAGAAGATATGAATTTTTGAGTGAAAATGTGCTATTTTGGGCAAAATTGGAACTAATTGAGTAATTCATTTAATAACTGAAATTTAAGAAGCTATATGGCTAGATTAAGAGATATGTAATGATTAAGTAAAGTTATAAAGTCATAAACAACCTATGCGCGATAATCACTACTAAAAAGCTGATAAATAGCGACGGAGATTAGCGACGGAAGCGTTCAGTCGCCATATAGCGACTGGAATCAACGACGAAAAATGACAAAAGCTGGTATCCGTGTCGAGACAGTGACGGATTTAGCGGCGGAATGTAGCATCCATCGCTAAATTGGAATTAGTGACGGAATTAGCCGTCGCTGATTTTATTAGCGATGGAATTTTCTGTCGCTTTTTGGTCGCTGGTATTTCGGATCGAGGAAAAGCGGAACAGTCCGTCTCTGTTCCGTCGCCGATGAATTTTTTAATTTAGCGACGGAATGTTCCGTCACTAAATCGATATAAATCTAGATCCGGCCTTTCGGCGAGACGGAATTCACGAAAACGCAAAGAGAGAGAGAAGTCCGAGCGAGCGAAACGCCAATGAGTGCCAACCCCCATCCACGTTCGCTGCCGCCACCGCCGCTGTCTCCGGCCGACCCTCCTTACATCCGCCGCATTTCGTCCTCCGCTGAGGAACCCGAAGCCCAAAGAGGAGTGAGTCCTTCGTTGGTCCCGTTGCTACTGCCGCCTAAAGGGTGCCGCTAACGCCACCGCTTATCGTGAAGGCTGCCGCTGTGCCGCTACCAGCTGCAGCTGCCTGATGCAAGGTATTGTTTTGTTGATTTTAATTTGATTTAGGGTTTTGAATAATTTATTTCAAATTGATGAATTTATATAATGTATTGCAAATTAATGTTGTTTGTGAATGAATTTGAAAAGAAAAATGTGCAATTTCGTTATTTTTGTATAAATGTTGTGTTGTTTAAAGTTTGTGAGGTTATATTCATTGGAAATTATTGTTAAAAGTGAAGTAAATGTTATTTATGTATAGATGATGTGTTGGTTAACGTATGTGAGGTTAGATTTGTTGGAAATTAATATTGAAGTTGAAGTAAATGTTATTTATGTATAAAATTTGTGGTGTTTAAAGTATATGGGGTTAGATTTGTTGGAAATTATTATTGAAGTTGATGTAAATGTTATTTGTGATTTATATATGTGCAATTGTTTGTGGTTTATTTATAAATTTATTTAACATTTGGCAAATTGTTAATAAATAGTGGGTAGTTATGTGAAATTAGGAATGAAATGTTTGTTGTAAATTTTGAAATAATTGTATACATGTTTTAATTGTGTGTGCGTTATTTTATAGTAATTATGTAGAGATAATGTTATCAATTATATTAGTGTGAGTATATTTATGCTAATTAGGTATGATTAGTTTAATTATGACATAAATACTTACGAGTAAAATATAGAAATCAAAGAATTTTATGTATAAGAAAAGTATATATGGATAATGGTTATATATATTATGTTCATTAAATGTAATCATAACATCTTCATGTATTGATTACTATAACACTAATAATTGAATAAATTGTCAAATGTGAATCGGAATATATATGGATCGGACCTACCCATCGTAGATGGATGTATCGTAGGTTATTACCTGGTAGAGTTGGGTATAGACAAGAGTTTTTAGACGGGGTTGAGGAGTTTGATGCACATGCTAGAAGTCAATCAGAATTTATACATAATCAACAATATAGGTGTCCATGTCGCAAATGCAAAAATCGGAAGTATAAGAATCCCGATGACGTTAAGTTACACCTTTATCAACATGGTTTTCTTCCAAACTATTGGTATTGGAGTAGTCATGGAGAAATCGATCCTCATTTACATGAGGATAGTGGTATGACTTCTAATATATTCAACAACGAAAGTGGCTCCAATCATATGAACTACGGCGATGTAGCATAAAATATCGACCGTATGCATGACATGGTCACGGATGCCATGATCTCAAATCAAGGCTCTACAAGTGAGCCTCCAAATACCAATGCCCAAACTTTCTTTAATATGGTTCAGGCTGCCCAACGACCTTTGTGGGTAGGAAATGAAACTCACACTGAGTTGTCCGCCACGGTTAGAATGTTGAGCATCAAGTCCGACTACAACATGCCTCAAAATTGCTTTAATGAAATTGCTTAACTTATGAAGCAGATTTGTCCGCTCGATAACCGAGTTCCTCGTGACATTCACCATGCAAAGAAGGTGATTAAAAATCTTGGGATGGATGTTCAAAAATTGGCTATTGTCGAAAAGGTTGCGAGGTTGTTCTACAAAGAGGACATTAATCTTGATTCATGCAAGTTTTGTGGTCATGCAAGATGGAAGCGTCAAAGGGAAAGACAAGGAAAAAGTCAAAGAACTCCATTTGCAAGGATGCATTACTTGCCATTAATACCAACACTTCAACGCTTGTTTGCTTCAAAAACCATAGCAGAGCACATGAGATGGCATTATGAGAATGTAAGAGAGGATGATGTCCTATGTCATCCTTCAGATGGTGAAGCATGGAAAACATATGATATTTCAAAAAGTGAGAACTTTCTAATAAAGGCTGCATTGATGTGGACCATTAATGATTTCCGGCCTATGGTATGTTGTCTGGATGGAGTACTTATGGTGCCATGTCATGCCCGGTATGTATGAATAAAAAAAAAAAGCATTAAAGCTTAGAAATAGACGAAAATTTTCATCGTTAGATTTCTATCGGCGGTTTTGCCATGAAGTCACGTGTTCCAAAGGAATAGCACATCATTTACAAAAGGAAAAACCGTACATTTGGGTCCTCCTCATCGATATACGGGAAAGAAATAAAACAATGGGTTGAGAACTTGCCTAAAGTAATAGAAGATCAAGAAATTAACATTTCGGGGTTCAAAAAGGATCATAATTGGACCAAACAAAGCATATTTTGGGAGCTTCCATATTGGAAACATCAATTGCTTCACCACAACCTAGATGTGATGCACATTGAAAAGAACTTTTTGAGAATATAGTTAACACTGTTATGGATATCCCTGGGAAAACAAAAGATGATATGAAGGCAAGAATGGATTCGGAAGAGTTGTGTGATCGTGTGGAGTTGAATTTAAAGCATGGAGTAAATGGTAAAATTCTGAAACCGAAGGCAAAATATGTGTTGATGTTAGAGCAAAAGAGGGCAATATGTGGATGGGCAAGAGAGTTGAAAATGGCGAGATGATTACTATTCTAACATTTCATACCTTGTAAACCCAATAAACCCAAACTCCACTAAGTTTCATAGCATGAAAAGTCATGATTGTCATGTTTTCATGGAGAGTCTTCTTCCAATCGCATTTAGTGCACTCCCGGACGAGGTTTTACTGCCTCTCATTGAAATTAGTGAGTTCTTCAAGAACATTTGCTCATCTGTTTTACGGGATGCGGAGTTGGAGCAAATGCATCGAAATATTGCAATAACACTTTGTAAATTGGAAACAATGTTTCCTCCCGGGTTCTTCAATGTCATGGAACACTTGCCTGTTCACTTGGTGGAGGAAGCAAAATTGTGTGGTCCGGTACAATACCGGTGGATGTATCAATTTGAGAGGTTCTTTGGCCGATTGAAGAGATCCATAGGAAACAAATTGAAGCCTCGAAGGGAGTATCGCTGAAAAATATGCACGATTTGAAGAAACACATTTTGCATCTTACTATTTCGGCTCTAACGTGCCTTGCATGCGCAATAGAAGTCGACGAAATGAAGGGAGTGAAGTTCCATACCACAATCCTACTCTTTCGGTATTCATACCAGAAGGTGCTCCAATTGGGAAGTTTACTCCGCGTTTCGTTGATGATAAGGAAAAGACGGCTGTACATCTCCATGTTTTACTCGAGTTGTTCCAAAGTTAAACCTTACCTTGAGTGAGTATATCTTGTCCTCATTTCAATGAATTTTTTTCACAACGATGATGTCATATTAATAAAAAATTTAAACTCAGTCCATTCGAACACCAAAAATGAGCTATGTATGCTAATGTTAGTGATGTTGCAGTTGATGCAATGGTGGAAAGTGAGTTCGAAGATTGGTTCAAAGGAGCTGTGAGTATCATATATTAAGCCTTAATAATGCTCATGCCTCAAAGTTATTAGTATTCGATTTTCAATTTTAATAAACTAAACCAATACTATGTTATTCACACAGATTCATTGTTATCGAGTATATCATGATGAAAAGCGTGTTTACTTGATGCAATTAGCTCAAGGTTCTTTAAGGAGAGTGAAAATATGGACAACATACACGGTGAATGGAATGTTATTTCATATCGAGGCTCGAAATGAAGGGAGGATGACCTTCAATTGTGGTGTTTGTGTGAAAGGAACTGATGGAGGACATGTTGAAAATAATTACTACGGCATCTTGCAAGAAGTAGTTGAAGTTGAATATGTTGGTGAACCAATAAAAACGTGTGTGTTGTTTAAATGCGATTGGTTTGACCCTAGTCATCCTCGAGGAACTCGGGGCCATAAATTTAATTCGTATGTTGAAGTGCATCGTACAAGGCATTATCGTAAGTACGATCCTTTCATATTTGCTAGTACTGCAACTCAGGTGTATTATATGTCATATCCACAAGGGGTCCCTAGAGAAAAGTTGAATTGGTTCGTCGTAGTGGCAGTAAAACCAAGGGCCGAGTTGATGAACAATATACTATTCCTCTTGTATTTCAAGAGGATAGTATCGGTACAGATCGATCCTACAATGGAAACTTTGCACGACACGTTGGTTGATAACTCTATATCAGCAGAAGAATTAGTTGATGATGTTATTTTAAACCAAGAAGATGGGATTGAGGATGTTAGTGAACAAGAGGATGGTGAAGAAGATGAGGAAGGTGAATGGGATGATGATAACATCACCGATGAGGAAGACGAAGATCTCATATTCAATGATACTCGAAGAGGATAGTGATGAAGACGATGATGCTATTGATGATCGAGGATGATGGCTAGTTAAACATGTTATTTTTTTGGTTTGTTTTATATTGAATAACTTTTATTTATGTTGTATTTAAATGAATTCTTATTAATGTAATCAAGGGAAAAACAATTGAAGCATAATTTCTTAATAGAAGAATATTTATATCTAACGCTTTCATGTTTATATGTTTACTAATGTTTCGTTTTGTGTTATATTGAATCACTTTAACCGTAGGATGTTTACTAATAATGTTTTTATGTTGTTTATGTTAGGAAATATGGAGAGAGGTAGAGGCATCGAAAAGATCAGCTACTCGGGGACAGGCTAGAAACATCATTACCGATGGTGAAGGTAATGATGTAAGCACTTCTACCCCCTCTCAAAACCCTCATAACCTTCAGTCTCCTATAGGTGGAGCAAGTATCTCCACACTCCCTTACAACCAAACTCTAATGGGTGGGTCATTTATTCGAACCCTCCTTATTTCCAACATCCAAACATCCCACATATGCAAAACCCATTCGGTGGGTCTTTCATCCCAAACCATCCTTATTCTCAACAACCTCATATGTACTCAAACTCGCCCAATACGTACCCATATAACCAATATGGTATGACCCTTATACGACACTCCACCCTTGGTGCTGAACAAAGGCCACCACAAAGGCCTACAAATGATGGGCCAACCGACGCAGTAACGAGCATGCTACTCTTGAATCAAGCGAGTGCTACTAGCCGAGAAAAGATTCGAATTGAGCCAGATGGTGAAGGGTAAGTGTGATAATTAGTAGTGAAATAAATTATGCTTTGTGGTACTCGGGTTTATAACTAACTGTTTTATATGTTTCTTGATTAGGTTCTACCCCATTGACAAAGTTGTAGGCACGATTTCCCACATCTTCCAACGCAAATATGACAGATTATGGCCTACATGGGGTCAAGTCCCTCGATCACAACATGATCTGTGGTTTTCTAAGTTTAAGGTAATGACAAATCTTTATTTTGCTGAAATTGAGATAACATGATGACTTATTCCGCATGTTTGAGCATTATATTATAATTTCATAATTTATAAACTACTTTTTCATTTATGCAGAAAGTTTTCACTTGGTCTCCAACCGATGAAGTCCAAATCAAAAAAAATTTGAGAAGAAAGGAAGTGATCGATTAAAGGACTTCATAATGAAGGTTAAAAAAAATAAGAAGAAGCCGCAATGGTTGGGTGACAACTATTGGCGAGAGTTGTTGGAATATTGGAAAAATGCCGACTATTAGAAATTATGTGAGAAGGCTCGGAAAAACCGCCATGTTGATCAAGGTAGACTTGGATCATCGCTCCATAATTGTGGCTCAATCCCTATGACAGAGCATAAGCGGCGCTTGGTACATACCCCTTTATTAGTAATTACGCATGCAACTATTAACATGTTCATATTAGTAAATTGATTATGTACTAACTTTTTTGTATTTAGATGAAGGAGCTTAAAGGAGTTCAGCCTCTACCGACCCAACTATTTTCATGAACCCACAAAACAAAAAAGGACGAATGGGTTGACCAAAAATCACTTTGTGGCCGGCATATGTAAATGCCAAATGTAAATGCCACATATGTGAATGTTGGATTTGTATATCTATTCACAATTTTTGTATTAGGGTAACGAATTATTCGGAAAATGTATTTTAGAATTTTGCGCAGACAGCGACTGAACAGCGATGGAAAAGCGTAAACAGCGACTGAACAGCGACGGAACAGAGACGGATCCCCGATCGGCGACGGAAAATCACCATTTTCCGTCGCTAAATCAGCGACGGAAAGCGTTCCGTCGCTGATTCCCATCAGCTACGGAAGCCAATTTCATTCGCCCGTCCATCGCTAATTAACGAAGGATTGCATGAATTCCGTCGCTAAAATTTAGCGACTCGGTTTTTAGCAACGGAATATTTCCGTCGCTATTTCCGAAATTCCGTCTCTATTTCACAATTTTCCGTCGCTATTTCCGTCGCTAATTCTCTATTTTGTAGTAGTGTACGCAATCATGAAAGGATAGCTAGTTGTGAAGAAGTTACGTATGAAGTCTGTTGAGCATGAATTATATAAATTAAGTACATCTTTGGATTTAATAATAAGAAGATATAAGAAAATAAGAAACATAAAGAACTAAAGAAGGGAAAAAGGATTGTGTTATTGATCTAAGACCCGACGAATTAAAGAACCCTCCGAAGCTATAGGCATAGAAGTGTCTGTCAAACCGAAGCCACGAATTGAATTGCTTACACGAATTCTCGACAGTATGTGTCCTTCGAGTTTGAGGCTTTGCTCGAGGCCGTGAATTGTTATGCCTCCAAGAATTCAGCCCACGAATTGTTTTTGCTCCAAGAACATGTTTCTTAGAGCGTAACATAAATCTTCTTTTCATTCGAAACTAAGAACACTTAAAGAATTATGATATGAAGAAACGAATGATTATGCATGACGAATATGAAATAAAAAAGCAATGATGTATGAAATGCATAATTGAACTCAAGAAGAAGAATGAGAAGAACAACGAATTCCGATGTCATAAGAAATTAATACGATAAGAAGTAACATATGATTTACGTGATGAGTACTTACATGATGAATGATTCTATGGCGTACTTGCGTAGAAAGAAGAATGAAGTATGTTTTGATTGAATTCATGAGTAGTTGATGTCATATGTGTCGCTCGACAAGTTGGTAAGTTTAGTATCTCGTGTATCTTAAGCGTGTATGATCCGAATCACATGTTATGAATGAATAGTGAACTTATGTGTGTTTGTTAATGAATTAATTTGTAAAGTGAAACTCGAGGTTGGGTTTGGCTTATTCACTGTGCAAAGTGAAGCTCATGACCTCACCAACATTTTAGGTACGAAGTAAGGCTCTCATAAGTGGCTTTTGGCTTCGTAAATAACAGACGGATAGGAGATGCATGACTTACCACATGTTTTTCTGTCATCTTGTTTGTAAAGATGTTTGTAAACATCGGTTGTATGTAAACTTAAGTTTTGACTATCAATATAAAAGCCCTATCTCGAATACTCCGAGCATGTGGCTCGTTGAGTTTGTGTTGTGTTTACTCCGAGCGTGTCGCTCGCTGAGCTTATATTGTTGATACTCCGAGCGTGTGGCTCGTTGAGTTTATGAATGTGTTTCGTATAGGGTTAAGGCTTTAAGCCTATAGGATTAGCCATATTACACAGGAAACTCTGCCGAAATTTTCCTAAAAACCTTTGAAAACCTACAAACACGCTTCCGCCAATCAAAGAGAAAACTATTAAACCTAAGTTGAGATCTTAAGTAGCCTTAGGGGTTCCTCTCGGGAAGCCCTAGCATGTAATACTCCTAGGGTGGGTCTTGGGGTGTTACAAAAATGGTATCGAGCAAGAATCCTCCGACCAGTGGATTTTCCTATAATCGAGTCTAGGGCTTAAGTGATTACTTATGTGACTAATTGCCACATGAGTATGTAATTTGATTCGTGAACCTATGTGCCTATATGTGATTGTGTGAATCTCATATGATATGATTTATGAATATGTGTGCATATGTGCGATTCTATGAATCTATATAACTTAACTTTGTTAGATGGCTCAAGGAGAAGGAAGTGGTAGAACCGATGAGCGGAGTAACGTAACCGATCCAATGATAAGCATTAACCTTCCGAATAAGTTTATGAGATTACAACCTTCCAAGTTTAGGGGCACTGCAAATCCTAGTGAGTTAAATGAATGGATGAGGGACATCGATAAAATATTTAAGACTATCATGTCTCTTGAAAAGTATAAGGTTTGATTAGCTACGCATCTTTTCGTAAGAGAAGCCGATCATTGGTGGGATGCAGTTAAACTAAGCCTAGAAGAAGAACGAGTAAAGCCAATAACTTGGAAGGAACTAAAGGAAAATATGAATTGTCGGTACTATCCTAGGGATGTGCAACGAGCGAAGGAGTTAGAGTTTATTGACTTGAAACAAGAATGAGTGTCATGGAGTATGGTGCGAAGTTTACAGAGCTTAGTGGATTTGGGAAGTATTTTGTAGATACGGAGCAAAGAAGGATTTGAAGATGGTCTACCATTAGACATAAGTGAAAGAATAGCTAGCCAAAACATTACCACGTACGAAGATATGTATCACGAACAATCCGCATAGAACGAGTTCTGCAGTAATGTAAGGCCGAGGAGGCTACTAATGTTAGGAAATCCGGAAGTGGGAACATGAATTATGGGAATTAGAGAAACAACCAAAGGAGTGCTGGGCAAGGCCAAGTTGGCCATAATGGTAGTGATATGGCCGGAAAGCCATGTAATTACTATCACAATGTTCACGGAGGGAAGGAATGTTATGTCAAGACTGGGAGATGATTCAAATGTGAAGAAAACGGACACATTACTAGGAATTGTCCTCGGAGGAACAATGAGCAAAGTATTGAGGCGGTGGGTACCAAGAGGCCACACTAAGGTCAAGGAACAAACTTGAAACCGTAGAATAAGAGAATTGGATAAAAAAGAGTGGTGAGCCTGCACTTACCATGGGCGAGTTTTCAACATCATGGAACCGTACCCGTAAGATCTCAAGTCACTTAAAGTTTTAAGTTTGGAGGACGGAACTTTTTATAAGTAGGGGAGAAATGTAATACCCGGAAATTTCAGGTGCTTGCTTGAAATGACTTAAGTTATTAAAAGTTAAGTCAAAAATTCGAAATTTTTTATTAAGATGAATTAGAATTTTTCCAAGTCGAAATTGAAACCCGAGGATTGAACCCCGAGCGTGGGCTAGCTAAAATAGGATTGTGAAATATTTTTAGCCCAATTCACTTGAAAGCCCAAACCAAAAGTTAAATTAAAAAGAAAATAAAAAGGAGAAATGGGACGGATGAGCTGGTTGGCATTGTCTGGAAAATAAAATGAAGGATAGCTTTGGTGGCACTAAAGTGAATAAAGGAAGTATCCAAATGAAATTGGGCAACAAGTCCATTAGGTGTTGAAATTAAAAGAGGAGAGAGAAAGAGGGATTAAGGGGAGACTGGAGACGAAGCGGGGAAAATCAAAGGAGAAAGGGAGCAAAGAAACAGAAGGGAACGAAAGAAGCGAAGTAGAGTAAAGGCGGAAGAGAGCATAGGGAGACCGAGAGGTGAGGGACGAAAGAGGAGAAGCAGCGAGAGAGCTCGAGAGGAATCGGGAAGCGAGAATAGACCTAGAGGAGGATGAGAGCCTAGAACAGGGTAGCTCGAGAAGAAGGAGGAGAAAGGAAAGAGAATCGGAGGGCAAAAGAAGGAGAGACGAAGCGAGAGGAAGCAAGAGCAAGAAAGCCCAAGGGGAACTATAAACCGGAAATAGAAGAGGAAAGCGAGAGATCGAAAGGGACCGAAATCAGAGCAAAGTGAGAGCAAGAGTGGTCGAAGGACGTAGCAAAAACAAGTCATAGAGAGCAACGAGGGCAACAAGTGAGGGAAGAAATCGGGTGGAAGAAAAACGAAAAGCAAAATACCAATTCAAAGCTTCCAAACTAAAATTCTTATAACCCTCGGAATTTAAGGTGAGTGATTGAAATTCGTCCAAGTTAGGCGGATTAAATTAGAAATTGAAGTATGAAATTGGAAACCATAGGTTTAATTGAAGAACTTAGCGGCCTAAATTCACGAAATTAGCAACTCACAGATTGAAAAGCATGGTGCGAATTATATGCATGATTCACAAATTTAATGATGATTGAGTATTGTTGAGCATGATTATTCAACTGTATATTGAGAATTTGATGAAAGTAGCTTGAATAGAATTAGTGAGAAAAATCAGAAAATTGAATCCATGATTTAGGTGCAAATTTTGCGGTAATTTATCCTACTCTCCGAATTATTGTGAATTCATGTGTTGCCCAAAATTCCTGAAACTTTTACTGTAGCGTCCTGATAGTTTGTGAGAATTTCTTGCAAAATTTGATATCCGTTGGATGACTAGAATAGAAGATATGAATTTTTGAGTGAAAATTTGCTATTTTGGGAAAAATTGCAAGTAATTTAGTAATTGAGTTAAGAACTGAAATTTAAGAACCTATATGGCTAGATTAAGAGATATGTAAAGATTAAGGAAAGTTATAGTCATAAACCACCTATGCGGGATAATACGCAATCATGAAAGGATAGCTAGTTGTGAAGAAGTTACGTATGAAGTCTGTTGAGCATGATTTATATGAATTAGGTACATCTCTTCAATAAGTAATAAGAGGATATAAAAAATAAGAAACATAAAGAACTAAAGAAGGGAAAAAGGATTGTGTTATTGATCTAACACCCCACGAATTAAAGAACCCTCTCGAAGCTATTAGCACTGAAGTGTCTGTCAAACCGAAGCCACGAATTGAATTACTTCCACGAATTCCTAACAGTATGCATCCTTCGAGTTTAAGGCTTTTCTCGAGGCCATAAATTGTTATGCGTCCAAGAATTTAGCCCAGGAATTGTTTTGGCTCGAAGAACTTGGTCTTCGGAGCGTAACATAAATCTTGTTTCCATTCGAAGCTAAGAATACTAGAATTATGAGATGAACAAATGAATGATTATGCATGATTAACAAGAAAGAAAGAAGCAATGATATATAAAATGCATAATTGAACTCAAGAAGAAGAATGAGAAGACAAATGAATTCCGATTTCATAAGAAATTAATACGATAAGAAGTAAGATATGATTTACATAATTAGTGACTTACATGATGAATGATTCTATGACGTACTTGCGCGAAAAGAAGAATTAAGTACGTTTTGATTGAATTCATGAGTAATTGATGTCATATGTACCACTCGGCAAGTTGGTGAGTTTAGTATCTCGCGTGTCTTAAGCATGTATGATCCGAATACCATGTTATGAATGAATAGTGAAATTATGTGTGTTAATGAATTAATGTGCAAAGTGAAACCCGGGTTTGGGTTTGGGTTATTTAGTGGGCTCGTGGAGCTCATGACCTCAACAACATTTCAGGTACGAAGTAAGGTTCTCGGGAGTGGCTTTTGGCTTCAGAAATAGCAGACGGATAGAAGATGGTGGACTTACCACATGTTTTCTATCTCCTTGTTTGTAAAGATGTTTGTAAACATCGGTTGTATGTGAACTTAAGTTTTGACTATGAATATAGAAGTCATATGTGAATACTCCGAGCATGTGGTTCGCTAAGTTTTTGTTGTGTTTGCTCCGAGCATGTGGCTCGTTAAGCTTGTGTTGTTGATACTCCGAACGTGTGGCTCGTTCGGTTTATGAATGTGTTCCGTGTAGAGTTAACGATTTAAGCCTATGGGATTAGCCATATTATAGAGGAAACTCGCCAAAATTTTTCGGAAAACATTTTAAAACCTAGAAACACGATTCTGTCAATCAAAGAGAAAACTATTAACCTTAAGTTGAGATCTTAAGTAGCCTTAAGGGTTCCTCTCGGGAACCCTGGCATGTAATACTAGAAGGGTGGGTCTTTGGGTGCTATAATTTTGTTGAGAATTATTTGACCAGGTCAAGTTGTTGTACTCTTATGTTCTATTATTTTAACTTGATCATTCTTAGAATTGACTCTGTTGGAATTTCGAGTATATTGAATATTACACTTAGACAATTCCACTGTTTCTAGGCCTAAGATAATTAAACACTTAATTATCCTAATTTAATTATTATCTATGCATAATCTTGGAGCAATGTATTTTATACTTTGAGAACAAAAGTGGTTTACTTTTGTAGGTTATTCAAACAAGGCTAACTCATTTTTCAAATACAAAAGTAGTCGTCTTCTAGTCGTCAATCACCAGCGAGACAAACTTAATCCGCTTTTGAACATTTCTCGGACACCGTGTCGGGGTTGTCTATTTCCAAAGCTGGAAAACTCTAACACTAGACTCATAAGTGACTCGGAAGAGGCTGTTACAATGGCCAGTGAAGACTTTTGTTCAAAACCAAGACTTAAGGGTCACTCGCTTAGTTGGATATAAATAGATGCCACCTCACAAGACTAGAAGATTGTTGAACATCATTGCAAAACACATTACTTGAGTAAAAGTTATTGGTTTCATATTCAATCTACTATTTATAACTCCCGATCTGTATTTAATATTTTCCGAGTTGTAAATTCTTGTAATCGATCACGATCTTCTCTTCCTTTTAGAGTAAGGTCCCTTGACAGAGCTATAAGGGTTAACTCAGCTCGGTTGTCCCTAATTGTAATGGTTACCTCGGTGAGGAAGTATTAGATCAAATAAGGGAACTTATGAGTCTAGCGAAACATTGTAAGGAATTATTTAAGGGAGCAATTCTGGTAGAGTAAGTCCTTTGTATTTTGAGGATTTAAAATAGTGGATTTGACTTGGCTTGGATTAGCATTGACCGTGGTTTTTTCCCCAAAAGGGTTTCCACCTATTTATGAGTGTTCGCATTTCTAAGTCCAATCTAGACTCGGTTTCAACTGTTTATCTCTTTGCAAGCAAAAAGTGTCTAAGTTTGTTTGAATTCCCTCATCACCTTATTCACCCCTCTAG
The DNA here is from genome assembly GCA_021018815.1 of Talinum fruticosum. NCBI lineage: Eukaryota > Viridiplantae > Streptophyta > Magnoliopsida > Caryophyllales > Talinaceae > Talinum > Talinum fruticosum. The sequence goes on along the minus strand of JAITYX010000051.1, from coordinate 755,490 downwards.
GGTGACTTAGTCTCTCCAAGAGCAAATCTTCAATTGGTATCGAGCCTAGCCTTCAAGAGGATCTAACAATCCAAAGGTCTAAATATCAGATGGCTTAGAACATTGGAGAGTTCGATGAAGGAAAGTCATCCACCGGACAACAAAAGTTCAAAGGGTCAAACTTTGTGCATTGGAAGAAATTGATGAAGTGCTTTCTATTAAACAACGATGAAGATGTCTAGAACATCATCCAAGAAGGCAACTACATCCCAATGAAGATAGAAGGAATAAGATCCGTGCTTAAAGAAAAATTTGAGTACACCGAGTGAAGCCGAGAAGTTAAGAAAGAACTTCAAAGCAATGAACATTCTAATGTGTGCTATAAGCTCGAAGCGTACAACGAGTGTCGGCCTGTGACACGGCCAAAGATGTGTGGGACACTATTGTCAACACATACGAAGAAACAAGCCAAGCGAAACAGGTCAAGATAAGCCAGTATCTTCACAAATATGAGTCGTTCAAGATAGAGCGTGAGGAAAACATCACTCGGATGTATATTCGCTTTACTAAGATTGCAAACAATCTCAAGTATTTGGGTAGAAAATTCTCTCACGAAGATATGTGTAAAAAGATTATGAGAATTCTACCAAAGAAGAGATGAGGTCACGAGGTGACAACCATCGAGGAAGCTCGGAACCTCTCTCAACTAAAGCCGGACAAACTAATTGGGAAGCTCGCTTACCCATGAGATTCATCTCGGAAGTAGAGGATGCTGAGATCAGCACCAAAAAGGACATTCCACTGAAGGCCTTAAAAAGAAGAAGGGAAAGTCTAAGCTCCTGAGACTCGGAAGAGGATTTGATGACACTCATTGCACTGAGGCTTCAAAAGAATGATGAAGCACACGAAGTGGTAAAAGAGGCCAAAGAAAGAGTTCCACAAGAAAGATAAGAAGGACGAGAAAAGGTAAATATTCTTCTCCTTCAAAGTTATCTTGAATTAAGAACTCTGGCTATTTTTGAATGTGGCACCAAAGATCACGTAGTCCAAGACTATCCGAAGGACGAGAAAAAGAAGGCTATGATGCCCATATGGAGCGATGACGACTCATCTAAACATGAAGATGATTCCGATGACTCAAAGTGTCTAATGGCACTAACAAACTCACAAGCTGAATTTGAGTTAGATGCTGACAACTCACACACTCAGGAGATAAGCCCTTAGGAGGTAATTGAATACTTTCTCAAGTTCTCCAAAGTTGATTTAGCTAGATATGTTTACACTCTAGAGGAGAAGTCCAATTCTGATTTTTCTCATTTCAAACAACAACTTGAGTCTCTTACTTCGAGAGTAATGGTTTGAAAAATGAATTGGAAAAATTAAGACTAACTCTAAAAGGACTCAACTCCAGTACTCAAGCTAATGAGATTGAGTTGGAGTCACTAAGAAAGATGAATAAGTATCTGAAAAGAAAGCTCAATGAGTCTCAAGAGCTGTTTTTGAAATTCACTTAGTGTCGGGAAAACCTTGACATGCTTTTAGGCTCTCAATGTGTCTCCTTCAGGAAAGAAGGACTTGGTTTTAATGAAGAAGAGTAATCTAATTCCTACTATAATCTTTTCAAAAAGGATTCTAGAAATATGAAGTTCAGGAAGGCTAAGAAGGGTCCCATTCATAAGAATGAAAGGAGGACTAAGCCCGGACCGGTTTATAGGAAAAACCTTCTCCACCTGTATATAAAAGAAAAGATTTTCAAAAGAAAGAGACACAATCTCAGTTTTCTAGAAAGAAGACTCAGAATCGGACCAAACCTAGAATCATTCAAATCGGGGTTCCCAAGAGTGTTCTTCCTTAGAAAAGGATCACGAGTAAAGGGAGTTGATGAGTTCGTTAGAGGAAGTGATAAGGATTAGTTTGTTTCCAACTTGCAGGTAACTCGAGAAAAGATGAAAGGTCATTGGTACTTAGACAATGGATGCTCACGCCACATGTCACGAGATTTAAGATTCTTTTCCGAGTTAGAAGATCTAAAAGGAGTCACATTTATAGATGATAGTAAGGGCAAGATAGTTAGGATGGGCAAGATTAGTGAAGGAGACAACCTAGTCAGTCCAGTTTATCTTGTCAAGGGATTAAAGTACAATCTTCTCAGCATCTCCGAGTTGTGTGACAAAGGTCAAGAGGTAATATTCACTCGGACCAACTGCTACATTTTTATGCAGCTACAAAAGAGACTAAGTTGCAAGGTAAGAGGTCGGATAACACCTATACTATTCTCTTTCGATCCAACTTAGAATTTATCTTGCTTAAAAGCATCATTGCATGATGATTCTTGGACATGGCTTCGTACACTAGGTCATGTTAGCATGCACATTATCAAAAAGTTTACATCTCATGGTTTAGTTATGGGTTTACCTAACTGTGCATTTAACAAAGATAAAATCGTGAAGTATGCACAAAAGGGAAACAAGTCAAATCATCCTTCAAATGACTAAAAGCTGTTTCCACATTCACAATGCTTAAATTGCTTCATATCGATTTATGTGGTGAAATCTTTGTGAAAAGCCTCGGAGGTTGATGATTTCTCACAATTTACCTGGGTTTATTTTCTTAAGAACAAGAATGAAGCTTTCAAGGAGTTCGAGTAAGCTCTGTAGGAAAATTCAAGTGGAGTCTTAGACTCGATTAGAAGATTTCGAATTGACCATGGAAGGGAGTTCGACAACTCGGAATTTGCAGAGTTCTATGACAAGAACGGTATCTCTCACAACTTCTCAGCACCCGAACTCCTTAACAAAACAGAGTAGTCGAGAGAAAGAACCGAACTCTTCAAGAAATAGGAAGGATAATGATGATTGAAAAAGATATACCTTACTATTTACGAGCTTAGGCGATCAACACAACAAATTACACACTCAACAAAAGCCTCATCGGACCCATCTTGAAGAAAACTCCCTACGAGCTTAACAAGGGAAAGAAACCCAACATCTCATACTTCAAACCATTTGGATGTAAGTGCTTTGTTCACAATAACAGTAAGGATCACTTAACCAAGTTTGATGCTAGGTCGGATGAAGGTATATTTACGGGTTACTCATCTCACAATAAACCTTATCGTGCTTTTAACAAAAGAACTAATAAAGTGGAAGAAAGTATCTACGTTGTGTTTGATGAGGTAGATCATGGAAGAACAAGTGAGTCAACCTTCTTAGATCTAAAACTCAATCAAGATGAAGATGAGCTCGGAAGGACTCAAAAAAAGGAACTAAGGTAACATAGAACATTGTGACTCGGATCGAACAAGCTCAAGAGCCAACTAAGAATACTGAAGGACAAGCAAACGAGGAGACTCAGCAAGCTCAAACTACTAAAGATCAGCCAGTTCAACCAACAATCTTGGTGAATCGAGAGAATAGGTAGAGCATTCGAGATATGCTTCCAGCCACCCACTTGAGAATATTTTGTCTAACATTAACGGTAGGGTAAGAACTCATTCTTCTTTGCAAAATCTATATGCATTCATTACATTCATATTATTAACAGAACCTAGAAAGGCACTAGAGGCCCTAAATGAACCTGAATGGGTCGAGGCCATGCAAGAAGAGCTCAATCAATTTGAAAGAAACCAAGTCCGGACTCGACCAAACGACCTTCGAACCACCCAGTTATAGGAACTAAATGGGTTTTCAAAAATAAATTGGATGTGGATGGGTTGGTAGTAAAAAATAAGGCTAGACTTGTGGCTCAAGGATATAATCAAGAATAAGGGATTGATTGTGGGGAAACATTTGCACAAGTTGTTAGGATTGAAGCAATCGAAATCCTATTGGTATGTACATTAAGCATGAATAATAAATTATATCAAGTGGATGTCAAATGTGCTTTTCTGAATTGTTTCATTCAAGAGGAAGTCCATGTTTAACAACCCCCTGGATTTGAAAACTCAGAATTTCCAAATCATGTTTTCGAATTGCAAAAGGCTTTCGATGGTATTAAATAAGCTCGCAGAGCTTCGTATGAGAGAATGAGTAGTTTCTTGGTTGAAAATGATTTCAAAAGAGGTCAGATTGACCAAACTTATTTTATAAAAACTAAAGGGAAAGATTTCCTTATTGCTAAGATTTATGTTGATGATATTATTTTTGGAGCTACTTATGATACTCGTGTCAAGAGTTTTCCGAGTTGATGAGACAGGAGTTCCAAATGAGCATGATGAGAGAGCCCAATTTCTTTCTTGGTCTACAAATCAGACAAGACAAAGATGGAATCTATGTCCATTAATATAAGTATACCAAGGAGCTATTGAAAAAGTACAAGCTTCAAGATGTGAAACATGTAGCCACACCTATGAATAGCAGTATGAAGTTAGACTCGGACGAAAAAGGTAAAGTAGTAGATTAGAAACTTTATAGACGTATGATTGGATGTCCGCTCTATCCCATATCTAGTAGGCCAAACATTATGTTTAGTGAAGACTCGGACTTGGCATGTATATCATTCGGAGTACTATAAAAGAATCAGGTACAAATCTCATCTCCTTTAAGTTTTTATTACAAGTCATTCTAAGTATTATAGAAACTTTTCAGGTACTACAAATACTATTGCATATGTTTTCATTCGTTTCGACTGACTCGGAAAGCATACTCTTGCTCATCAATTCACACTAATGGTTATGAGTCACTCGGACAACACTTAGACTTATCGCATGTTCAAACATTCACTCACTTTTAAACTCAAGTCGACTTCATATTCTAAGTTCAAGTGAATTACAACATTAATTCATCTTTCTAAGTCGACATGCTTTGTTTGAACTATATATGTCTAGATTAAGTATTCTTACTCGATATTCTCTCTTCAACTTGATGTTTCTCTAAGACTGACTCGAGATGGAATTTGGGTATAATGAATATTAGACTCAAAAAATTCTATTCTTCCAGGACTCGGATAATTACGCATTTAATTATCTTAATTAAATTATTATCTGTGTCTAATCTTGGACCAAAGTATTTTATACATTGAGAACCAAAATTGGTTTACTTTTGTAGGTTATCTAAATGAGGTTATCCTACTTTTGAATTATAAAAGTAACCGGCTTTAAGAAGTTAAATCGCCAAGAAACAAGGCCTTTTCTACTTCGATCAAGGTCCGGATATTGTGTCGGGGTTGTTCTGTTTCTAAAGCTGGAAATCTTCAACGCTAAGCTCAACGAGTGATTTCCACCTTACTTTTCAGACACCACCAGTGGATTGGGACATCCTAAGGAGTCAAGAGCCGTTGCACAATGTTCACATCTCAACGGATGTTTTTGAGTCACTTAGAAAACCGTTACAACGGTCACAACGAACTTCTACTGAAAAAATAGTCATAACGGCTAATCTGCTTGGTCACCTATAAATAGAAGCCAATTCTTAAGACTTGAAGATTTCTTGAATTATTAGCAATGTGTATTACTTAAAGCGAAAGTCTTTGTATTCATATTCAATCTTCTACTTACAACTCGAAGTCCGTACTTAACGTCTTTCCGAGTTGTAAGGTCTTGTAATCGATTACAAATTCTGTTTCTTACTTTCCGAGTAAGGTCGTTTAATTGAGCTGTAAGGGTTATCTCAGGTCGGTTGTCCCTAGCTGTAAAGGTTACCTCGGTTAGGAAGTACTAGATCGGATAACGTAACTTCTAAGTCTAGGAAAACATTGTAAGGAATTGTCTAAGGGAACAATTCTGGTTGAGTCTGTCTACTGTATTTTGTAGATTAAAAATAGTGGATTTGACTTGGTGCTTGGATTAGTACTGGCCGTGGTTTTCCGCCCCAGGAGAGTTTCCACGTAATTCGAGTTCATACTTTTTTAGTGCAATCTAGACTCGGATAGATTCAAAGTTTGTTTCAAACTTTAATCCTCCCTTCTTTGTTAAATTTCCACATCACCCTATTCACCCCCTCTAGGGTAACTTAGACTCTCCAGGATCAAACCTTCAATTGGTATCGAGCCTAGCCTTTCAGAAAGGATCTAATAATCTAAATGTTTAATGATTAAAATGGATCGGAACAATGGAGAGTTCGATGAAGGAAGATCTTCCAACGAGACAACCTAAGTTTAAAGGATCAAACTTTGTACAGTGGAAGAAGCTCATGGAATGCTTTTCTATGGATCACGATGAAGATGTATGGAACATCATACGAGAAGGCAACTACATTCCAATGAGGATGGAGGAAACAAGACTCGTGCCTAAAGAAAAGATCAAGTACACCACTAAACGGCAGAAAAGTTCGAAAGAACTTTAAAGCAATGAACATTCCGATGTGCGCCATCAGCTCAAAAGAATACAACGAGTGTTAGCTTGTGACATAACAAAAGAAGTGTGGGACACTCTTGTCAAGACTTATGAAGGCACTAGCCAAGTCGGACAAGCGAAGATAAGCCAATATCTTCACAAATATGAGCTGTTCAAGATGGAGCCACAAAAAAATCACTCGAGATGTTCATCCGCTTCACTGAGATTACTAACAATCTCAAATCTCTGGGTAGAAAGATTTCCCATGAGGAAATGTGCAGAAAGATACTAAGAAGCCTACCCAAGAAAAGATGGGGTCCAAAAGTAACGGCCATCGAGGAAGCTCGGAACCTCTCTCTGTTAGAGCCGGATGAACTCATTGAGAAGCTACTCACCCATGAGATCCATCTAGAAGAAGAGGACGCCGAGGTCATCACTAAAAGAATATTGCGTTGAAGGCCTCATAAAGCAGAGACGAAAATTTGAGTTCATCAAACTCAGAAGAAAATCCCATGGCACTTATCACTCGAGGCTTCAAAAGAATTGTGAAGCACAAAAGACGGGATAAACGGCCAAAAGAAGAGTTCTACAAGAAAGACAAGAAGGATAGAAAAGATAAACATTATTCCCCTTCAAAATTATCTTTAACTAAGAACTCTGGTTGTTTTGAATGTGGCGATAAAGATCACATAATCAAACACTGCCCAAGGCGAAAGAGGGATAGAAAGAAGAAGAAAGCCATGATGGCCACAAGGAGTGATGAAGATTCAATTGAAGAAGATGAAGACTCGGATGACTCAAAGTGTCTAATAGCACTATCGGACTCATAAGTTGAATCCGAGTCGATTCGGATCACTCGGACAATGAGGAAACGAATCCTCGGGAGGTAATTGAATATTTCCTCAAGTTTTTCAAAGTTGATTTAGCTAAATATATTTATACTTTGGAAGAGAGGTCCAATTCCGATTCTTCTCAATTTAAAGAACAACTTGAGCCTATCACTTTTGAGAACATTTCTTTGAAAAATGAATTAGAAAAACAAAGACTTACTCTAAGAGAACTCAAGACTAGTGCTCAAGCTAATGAGATTGAGTCCGAGTCACTCAGAAGAGAAAATGAGCATCCGAAGCAAAAGCTGAATGAGTCTCAAGAACTTGTTTTGAAGTTTACTCAAGGTCAAAAAACCTTGACATGCTCCTAGGGTCTCAATGTGTCTCCTTCATAAAAGAAGGACTTGGTTTTAACAAGGAGAAGGAATCTAACTCCTACTCAAAGCTTTTTAAAAATGACTACGGAACTATGAAGTTCGGGAAGGCTGAGCATGGTCCCATTCATAAGAATGAAAAGAGGACTGAGCCAGACCAGCTTACAGGAGAAAACCTTCTCCACCGGTTTATAAAAGGAAAGATTTTCAAAAGAAAGAGACACGAGACTCAATTCTCTAAAGGGAAGACTCGAGTCCGACCAAACCCAAAGTTATTCAAATCTGGGTTCCCAAGAGTCTTCTTCCTCGAAAAGGACAATAGTAAAGGAAGGTACTGGATTCGTTAGAGGAAGCGAGAAGGGTTAGTGTGCTTCGACTTGCAGGTAGCTCAGAAGATGAAAAAGGGCATTGGTATCTAGACAGTGGATGCTCATGCCACATGTTAGGGATTCAAGACTCTTTTCCGAGTTAGAAAAGTACACAGTCTACCTTATTAAGAGATTGAAGTACAATCTACTTAGCATCTCTTAATTGTATGACAAAGGTCAAGAGGTAAGATTCACTCGGACCAACTACTATATTGCTGATGAAACTACCAAGGAGACTAAGCTCTCGGGTAAGAGATCGGGTAATACCTACACCATTCCTCTTTTTGACCCTAGTCAGAATTTATCTTGTTTAAAAGCATCTCTACATGATGATTCTTGGACATGGCATCGTAGACTAGGTCATGTTAGTATGCACACCATTAAGAAGCTTGCATCTCATGATTTAGTTAGAGGATTGCCTAACTGTGCATTTAAGAAAGATAAAATTTGATAAGCATGCACAAAAGGGAAACAAGTCGGATCATCTTTCAAATCTCTCAAAACTATTTCCACATCCATGGTGGTTGAAATGTTGCATAGCTTTTGCTTAACCGGCTTAGCATCTTCGTAAAGTGGAATTTTATGTTCTGTTATACTTGGATTTATACCGACATGTCTTTGTAAGACCATGCAAAGACATCTATGAACTCTGTAAGGAGCGAAGTAAATTTCTTCTACTCTTCTAGATCTAGTGTTCTCCTGATCTTAACTTCTTGGGGTTGATCAACTAACCCCGGATTCATTGTTATTGTTTCCTCTATTATTGGTGAGTGATTTTCATAATCTCTTATAACTTTTATTAGTTCTTTAGGGATTTCTTATTCATCATTACGAGACAAAACAATTGGAAGTGATGGTTTGCTCTTGGAGAGAATTAGTCACCATCAAGGGGAGGGGTGAATAGGGTGATGAGGAAATTTAAACAACAAATGAAAGATTAAAGTTTAATATAAACTTTAAGACTTTCTAAGTCGAGATTGAACTCAAAAAGGTATGAACTCGGAATTTACATGGAAACCCTCTTGGGGGCGGAAAACCACGACCAGTGCTAATCCAAGCACTAAGTCAAATCCACTATTTTGAATGTACAAAATATAGTAGACAGACTCAACCAGAATTGCTCCCTTAGACAATTCCTTACAAGGTTTTCCTAGACTCGAAGTTCCCTTATCTAATCTAGTACTTCCTAACTGAGGTAACCTTTACATCTAGGGACAATTGAGCTGAGTTAACTCTTATAGCTCAATCAAGGGACCTTACTCAGAAAGTATGAATGAAAGTTTTGACTGATTACAAGACCTTACAAATCGGAAAGATGTTAAGTACAAAGTTGGAGTTGTAAGTAGAAGATTGAATATGAATACAAAGACTTTTGCTTAAGTATGTGTATTGACAATGGTTCCAGCAATCTTCAAGTCTTAGGAGTTGGCTTCTATTTATAGATGACCAAGCAGATTAGCCGTTGTGACTATATTCCGATTAGAAGTCCTCTCGTGACCATTGTGACGGTTCTTCTAAGTCACTCGGAAAAGATCTGTTGAGTTGTGAACGTTGTGCAATGGATCTTGACTCCTTAGAATGTCCCAATCCACTAGTGGTGTTTGAAAACTACGGTGGAAAACACCGTTGAGCTTAGCATTGAAGATTTCCAGTTTTGAAAACAGACAACCCCGACACGGTTTCTAGGCCTTGGTCGAAGTAGAAAAACCCTTGTCTACTTGTGATTTGACATCTTGAAGCTGGTTACTTTTGTAGTTCAAAAGTAGGATAACCTCATTTAGATAATCTACAAAAGTAAATCAAATTTTGGTTCTCAAAGTACAAAATACTTTGGTCTAAGATTAGACACAAATAATAATTTAATTAAGATGATTAAGTGCATAATTATCCGAGTCGGAAGGGATTGGAATTTTCCGAGTCTAATATTCATTATACTCAAATTTCATCTAAGTCTGTCTGGAGTAAGATCAAGTTAGATATTGAATATCGGAGAAAGAATACTTGATCTAGACAGATTAGGTTCAAACAAAACAAGCTGACTAGAAAAGATGAACTAAAGCTATAATTCACCCGAACTTGGAATATGAAGTCGGACTCGTGTTTAAACGTGTTAGGGCGAGTGTTTAAACGTGCAATAAATCTAAGTGTTGTCCGAGTGACTCGGAACTACAAATGTGAAAAGATGAGCAAGAGTATGCTTTACGAGTCGAGTAAGAAACAAACGAAAACTAATGTAGTAGTTTACGTAACACCCGAAAAGGTTCTATATCACTCGAGAAAGTTTCTATATCACTTAGAATGGCTTATAATCAAAACTTATAAGAGATAGAGTTTGTACCTGATTCCTTGATTGTACTTAGAATGTTATTCATGCAAAGTCCGACTCTTCAGGAAGTAAGATGAGGCAAAGAGTAAGCGGAAAGGTTCACTTTATGGAATGAAGCGATGAGTACATCGGACTCGAAGCGAAGATACAGAACTAGAAGTAACAGAATTAGGAATAGAACTAGAAATAATAGAAGGAGAATAAAAAGACCTAATACTACACTTAGAAAGAGGATGCGCTCCTAGACCGACGGTGGATTCCTAGCCCTCTTTGATGTCAATCCAAGTGACCTGCTTGGACCCTTCATTATCGGTGTCACCGATGAATGTAGATGGATCGAACCGTGGGTGCAACATAGCTCATGACGAGTACCAAGATCGAATTCATCTCCTTCTTTTAAGAACTGCCTTCCTTGATATAGTAAGGCTCAGGAAAACCATAATAAGGGAAGTCATCTCCTTCTTTTAAGAACTCGCCTTCCTTGATATAGTAAGGCTCAGGAAAACCATAATAGGGAAGTCATCTCCTTCTTTTAAGAACTGCCCATTCGAGTATAGGGAAAGGGCTTGATAGAGCGGACTGTGTTAAGCACATTTCTCTTAGTTTGAATCTTCTATTTGGCTTGAGCTTTTTCCTCTCGTAGTTTGTTGATAACCTAGCCCAAAGTTGTGGTTGTTAGTGGGTTCATGGGGTGGAAAAATAGGGTGGTATGTCCTTCGGCTTGTAGTAAGACTTGGAAAGTACCCCTTCTTCCTAAGCATCAAATGAATGCTAAGGTTGCATTAAGGATTGAAGTATATAAGTGCTTCATCCCTTTCTAAGGCAGCGGCAGCCTCGAATCCATATAGCTCCTCATCATTGGCATCATGCTCGATCTCAACTACGAGAATCTTTAGAGGTAATAGTAGCACAGAGATTATCCCTGTTAAGAGTTATAACTTGACCTTTGATGATCATCTTCACTTTTTAATGTAGTGTAGCGGGCACCGCCCGATGATAATGTAACCAAGGGCATTTTAGGAGCAAATTGAAGGTAGCTGGGATATCTAACACTTGGAATTCGATGTTCCTTTCTACTGGCCCTATATTAATTGGCAAGGTTACTATTCCCAAGACTGTTCTTTTAGAATTATCGTAAGCCCTAAGATGGTCGGATTGTTTAGAGAATTTTTTCTCCCTAGTTCCTAACCTTCTATAAGTTCTCCAGGGACACACATTTACTACCGACGTATTGTCTCTCAAGATTAAGGGAACAAACTTGTTGATGCAAGTTATGGTTCGGTAAAAGGCATTGTTGTATACAACGTCTTCTTTTGGGAGATCTTTTTGATCAAAGGTAATAGTTCCATCCTCACTGTTAACCAATCCTACCACTTCCTCGGCGTGGTTTCGGGAGAGACCTCGATCCTACGGAGTGCATTGATTAAAGCTTGTCCATGTTTCTAGGAAGCGAGATATTAATTGCTAGATTGAGATATGAACCTTTAATTTCTAAACTATCTAAGGATTGGTGCAGACTCGGACTTTACATATACATCATTCTGAGTTCCATCAAGGAATCGGGTATAAGACTTTATCTCTAATAAGGTTTTGATTACAAGTCATTCTAATTGTCTTAGAAGCTTTTCGAGTGATATAGAATCTTTTCGAGTGTTAAAAAACTATTGCATATGTTCTCACTTGATTCGACTTACTCGGAAAGCATACTCTGTTCGCACACAATTCCGAGTCACTCGGACAACACTCGGATATATTGCATGTTCAAACATTTGCTCTAATGTGCATAAACTCGAGTCCGACTTCATGATCTAAGTTTAACCGAATTATTGTGTTAATTCATCTTTCTAAGTCAACATGCTTATTTTGAACATTGGTAGTCTAGATCAAGTCTTTCCACTCGATGTTCTTTATCTGACTTGCTTTACTTCTAGATCGACTCAAATGGAATTTGAGTATAATGGATATTAGACTCGGAAAATTCCTCTTTTAGGACTCGGATAATTACGCACTTAATTATCTTAATTAAATTATTATATGTGTCTAATCTTGGACCAAAGTATTTTATACTTTGAGAACCAAATTGATTTACTTTTATAGGTTAGAGATTATCCTATTTTTTGAATTACAAAAGTAACCGGCTTCAAGATGTCAAATCACCAGCAGATAAGGCTTTTCCTACTTCGACCTAGGCCCGGACAATCGTGTCGGGGTTGTCTGTTTCCAAAGCTGGAAATCTGCAACGCTAAGCTCAACGATGGTTTCCACCCTACTTTTTAGACACCACCAGTGGATTGGGACTTCAAAAGGAGTCAAGAGCCATTGCCCAACGATCGCACCTTAACGGATATTTTATGAGTGACTCAAAAAGACCATCGTAGCGGTCACAAAGCACTTCCAGTCGGAAGGCTGTCACAACGGCTAATCCGCTTGGTTATCTATAAATAGAAGCCAACTCTCAAGACTTGAAGAATGCTGAACCAACTATCAATACACGTACTTCGAGCAAAAGTCATTGTATTCATACTCAATCTTCTACTTACAACTCCAACTTCGTACTTAACATCTTTCCGAGTTGTAAGGTCTTGTAATCGATTACAAACACTCATTCTTACTTTCTAAGTAAGGTCCCTTGACTCAGCTATAAGGGTTAACTCAGCTCGGTTGTCCCCAACAGTTATGGTTATCTCGGTTAGGAAGTACTAGATCGGATAAGGGAATTTCGAGTCTAGGATTAGCACCGACCGTGGTTTTCTACTGTACTTTGTGGTTGAGTCTTTCTACTGTATTTTGTCTAAGGGAGCAATTCTGGTTGAGTCTTTCTACTGTATTTTGTGGATTCAAAATAGTGGATTTGACTTGGTGCTTGGATTAGCACCGACCGTGGTTTTACGCCCCATGAGGGTTTCCACGTAACTTTCGAGTTAGTACTTTTCGAGTTCAATCTAGACTCGGACTCTCCTGAGAGTCTTCTATTACTTAGCCTCCCCAAGAGCAAACCTTCAATTAGGTCTTCTTCTTTTGTATCTTTAGGCTCTGTTGGGGCTTCCCGAGTCCGTTGCGAACCTTGAGGTTCATTGTGCCGTCCGGATCTAGTAAGGAATTGGACTATAGGACTTTCGGTTTCTCCCTAAAAGCTTGTCTATGTTTCTAGGAAGTAGACATTAATTGCCGATTGAGATATTAACCTTTAATTTATGGAGCTGTTTAAGGATTGGGTCTTCTTCTCTTCTAGTTTTAGGCTCTTTTGGGGCTTCCTGAGTTTGTTGTGGACCCGGAGGTGCATTGTGCCGTCCGGATCTAGTACGGAATTGGACTATAGGACTTTCGGTTTCTAAGGGTCTTCTTTTAAGGATTGGGTCATCAGCATTACTTCTCGTTTTGTAGACATCCTCTCCATCACTTACCCAGAGCTCCTAGAATTCTAGATTGAAAGGAGGTAAGCTGAGAAGTCATTTAGATTTGTCGGCATCTTAGATAAACATAGACGGGTCCCACTGACTCGGAGTGGGTTTAGTGAAAATAGATAAGGTGCCGCTAAAAGGATTTTTGTTGGTGTTTGGTTTTTAGCAGCCTTAGGTAAAGGGAGTTGGTCATTTCAAAAGATGCTTTCTAGTTTGTTCTTGAACGTCCAACACTGTTCGGTATCGTGTCCTCGTGCACGATGGTATTTGTAAAATTTTCCCGCGTCCCAATTTTTAGACTGTTTTGCGGTTTGTGATTCTACTCTAATGGGTGGTAAGTCTATTTTTTCCTTTTCCAGGAGACATCAAGGGTTTTAGTGTAGGTAGTATCAATATGAGCGTAGTCGGTCTACCTGTTGAGGGCATTGACATCCGCACTCGTGCTAGTATTGCATGTATTGGAGGTTTTCTTATCTTTGGAATGATAATTACCTTTGTACCCAGTCGAGACTTCTATGGTCACAATAGATAACTCTTCTTCTATTAGCAAACCAATATCTCTAAGGGTTGAAAAATTCATCATGGGTAGGAATTTGAGATGCCGATTGTAATTGGGTGAAGGTTTTTCACGATGATCCTAACTTGGTCCTTCTCGGAGGGTCTCGTTAACCATGTGGGCAGCCTTTGCTCTTCATCCGGTGAGAAAATCTGTGAAGCTCTCCTTCTCACCTTGCTTGATTAGCTCTAAGTCTCTGAAAGTCATAGGTAGATAAGTGTTATAGAGTGCTGATGTAGGAACTCCTTGCACGGATCAGTCCAATTGGCGACCTTGCGTGGGTGAATTGTATTGTACCATTTCATTACATCATGAAAACTCAGACCTTACATATATATCATTATGAGTTCCATGAAGTGATCAGGTATAAGATTTTATCTCTCATAAGGTTTTGATTAAAAGTCATTCTATCTCGCTCTAATGACTTTTCCGAGTGATATATTATCTTTTACGAGTGTTACAGAATCTATCGTATATATTCTCATTTGACTCTCACTGACTCGAAAGCATATTCTTGTTTATCTTTTCACACACAGTTTCGAGTCACTCGGACAACACTCGAGATATATCACATGTTCAAACACTTGTTCTAGTTTGCATAATCTCCGTTACGACTTCATGATCTAAGTTTGATTAGATTACTCGAGTTAATTCATCTTTCTAAGTCGAGTATGCTTGGTTTGAACCTTGGCGATCTAGATGAAATCCTTCCACTCGATGTTATTTACCTGACTTGCTTTGCCTCTAGACTGACTTAGATGGAATTTGAGTATAATGGATATTAGACTAAGAAAATTCCATTTCTTTATGACTCGAGATAATTATGCACTTAATTATCTTAATTAAAATTATTATCTATGTCTAACCTTGGACCAAAGTATTTTATACTTTGAGAACCAAATTGATTTACTTTGTAGGTTATTCAAACGAGGCTATCCTATTTTTGAATTATAAAAGTAACCGACTTCAAAACATCAAATCACCAGCAGACAAGGCTTTTTCCACCTCGACCGAGGCCCGGACACTATGTCGGGGTTGTCCGTTTCCAAAACTAAGAACCCGCAACGCTAAGCTCAACGGTGGTTTCCACCCTACTTTTCGAGACACCACTAGTGGATTGGGACTTCAAAAGAAGTCAAGAGACGTTGCCTAACGTTCACACCTCAACGGATATTTTACGAGTGACTAAGAAAATCCATTGCAACGGTCACAAAGGACTTCCAGTCGGAAGATAGTCACAACGGCTAATCTGCTTGGTTATCTATAAATAGAAGCCAACTCTCAAAACTTAAAGATTGTTGAACCAACTGTGAATACACGTACCTAAGCAAAAGTCACTGTATTCATATTCAATCTTCTACTTACAACTCCAACTCTGTACTTAATATCTTTCCGAGTTATAAGGTCTTGTAATAAGTTTACAAACACTCATTATTACTTTCCGAGTAAGGTCCCTTGATTGAGTTGTAAGGGTTAACTCAGCTCAGTTGTCCCTAACTGTAAAGGTTACCTTAGTTAGGAAGTACTAGATCGAGATAAGGTAGTTTCGAGTTTAGGAAAATCTTGTAAAGAATTGTCTAAGAGAGCAATTCGGTCGAGTCTTTCTACTGTATTTTGAGGATTCAAAATAGTGGATTTGAATTGGTGCTTGGATTAGCACCGACCGTGGTTTTTGCCGCAGGAGGGATTCAACATAACTTTTTGAGTTAGTAGTTTTCGAATCCAATCTAGACTTACACTCTCCATATAGTCATCTCTAGGTTTATTCTTCCATTACTTGTTTAAATTTCCTCATCACCCTATTCACCCCCTCTAGGGTGACTTAGTCTCTCCAAGAGCAAACCTTCAATTGGTATCGAGCCTAGCATTTCAGAAAGGATCTAACCATCCAAAGGTTTAAAGATCAAATGGCTCAGAACAATATAGAGTTCGATGAAGGAAGATCTTCCAACGAGACCACCAAAGTTCAAAGGATCTTACTTCGTGCACTCTGGAAGAAGCTCATGGAATGTTTCCTGCTTGGATCGTGATGAGGATGTCCGGAACATCATATAAGTAGGCAACTACATTCCCATGAGGACGGAAGAAACAAGACTCGTGCCTAAGACAAAGGCCGAGTTCACTACTAATGAAGCGAGAAGTTCGAAAGAACTTCAAGGCGATGAACATTCCGATGTGCCCCATCAGCTCGAAGAGTACAACCGAGTGTCCGCTCGTGCCACGACCAAAGAAATGTGGGACACACTGGTCAACACTTATGAAGGCACAAGCCGAGTCGGACAAGTGAAGATAAGCCAATATCTTCACAATTTGAGCCGTTTAAGATGGAGCTAGAAGAAAACATCACTCGGATGTTCATCCGCTTCACTGAGATCACCAATAATCTCAAATCTCTGGGTAGAAAGATTTCTCATGAGGAAATGTGTTGAAAGATACTCGAAGCCTACTCAAGAGAAGATGGGATCCTAAGGTGACGGCCATTGAAGAGGCTCGGAACCTATCTCAACTCAAGCCGAGACGAACTCATTGGGAAGCTACTCACCCACGAGATCCATCCGGAAGAGGAGGATGTAGAGGTCGGCGCCAAAAAGAACATTGCGCTTAAAGCCTTAGAAACCGGAGAAGCAAATCCGAGTTCATCGGACTCGAAGAGGATCCCATGACACTCATCGCTAGAGGCTTCAAGAGAATGATGAAACACAAGAGATGGGATAAGAAGCCAAGAGAAGAGTTCTATAAGAAAGACAAGAAGGATAGAAAAGATAAGCATTCTTCCCCTTCAAAGCTATCTTTGACTAAGAACTCCGGGTGTTTTGAATGTGGCGATAAAGAAAACATAGTCAAGGATTGTCCCAAGCGAAAGAGGGACAGAAAGAAGAAAAAGGCTATGATGGCCACATGGAGTGATGAAGACTCATCGGAAGATGATGAGGACTCATATGACTCAAAATGTCGTATAGCACTCTCCGACTTAGAAGTTGAAACGAGTCAAACTCGGATCACTCGAGATAGTGAGGAAACAAATCCTCATGAGGTAATTGAATACTTCCTTAAATTCTCTAAAGTTAATTTAGCCACATATATTTTTACTTTGGAAGAAAAGTCCAATTCGATTCTTGTCGGTTTAAGGAACAACTTGAGTCAATTACTTCGAGAGCATCTCTTTGAAAAATGAATTGGAAAAACTCGAGACTTACTCTAAGAGAACTCAAGACTAGTGCTCAATCTAATGAGACCGAGTCCGAGTCACTCGAAGAGAGAATGAGCAATTGAAGCAAAAGCTCAACGAGTCTCAAGAGCTTGTTTTAAAATTTACTCAAGGTCAGAAAAACCTTGATATGGTCTTAAGATCTCAATGTGTCTCCTTCAGAAAAAAAGGACTTGGTTTTAACAAAGAGGAGGAATCTAATTCCTAATCGGAACTTTTCAAAAGGATTCCGTAACCGTGAAGTTTCGGAAGGCTGAGCACAGTGCCATTCATAAGAATGAAAGGAGGACTGAGCCTGGACCAGCTTACAGGAGAAAACCTTCTCCACCGGTTTATAAAAGAAAAACTTTTCAAAAGAAAAAGACAGACTCAATTCTTTAAAAGAAAGACTCGGAATCGGACCAAACCCGAAGTTATTCAAATCCGGGTTCCTAATAGTCTACTTCCTCGAAAAGGACCACAGTAAAGGGAGTTACTTGGTTCGTTAGAGGAAGTGAGAAAGGTTAGTTTGTTTCTGACTTGCAGCTAGCTCGAAAAGAACAAAAGGGCATTGGTACCTAAACAATGGATGCTCACACCACATGTCAGGAGATTCAAGACTCTTTTCTGCGTTAGAAGAATACAAGGGAGGAAAAGTCACGTTTGGAGATTACAGCAAAGGAAAGATAATTGGGATATGCAAGATTAGAAAAGGAAGCAATCTGGTCGAGTCCAAGTATACATTTTCAGAGGATTAAAGTACAATCCGCTCAACATCTCTCAATCGTGTGACAAAGGTCAAGAGGTAAGATTCGCTCGGACCAACTGCTATATCTCTGATGATACTACCAAGGAAATCAAGCTCTCGGGTAAGAGATCATATAACACTTATACTATTCCTCTTTCGACCCGAGTTAGAATTCATCATGCTTAAAGCATCTCTTCATGATGATTCATGGACATGGCATCGTAGACTAGGTCATGTTAGCATGCATACCATTAAGAAACTTGCATCTCATGGTTTAGTCGGAGGATTGCCTAATTGTGCATTTAAGAAAGATAAAATCTGTGAAGCATGCACAAAAGGGAAACAAGTTATATCATCTTTCAAATCTCTGAAAACTGTTTCCACATCCAAGGTGCTTGAAATGTTGCATATGGATTTATGTGGTGAAATCCCTGTCAAGAGTCTCGGAGGTAAATCATTTACGCTTGTTATTATTGATGACTACTCATGATTTACTTGGGTTTATTTTCTTAGAAAGCACAAAAATGAAGCTTTCGAAGAGTTCAGGAAGCTCGTAGGAAAATTCAAGTTGATTCTCGGACTCGGATCCAAAGAATTCGAATTGACCATGAAAGGGAGTTCGACTACTCGGAGTTTGCAGAGTTTTGTGATAAGAATGACATCTCCCACAACTTCTCAGCACCAAGAACTCCTCAACAAAATGGAGTGGTGGAGAGAAAGAACAGAACTCTTGAAGAAATAGCAAGGACAATGATGATTGAACACAATCTACCCTACTATTTCAGGCCGAGGCGATCAACACAACCAACTACACATTGAACGGATGCCTCATCGGACCCATACTGAAGAAAACTCCATACAAGCTCTACAAAGGGAAGAAACCTAATCTTTCATACTTCAAACCCTTTGGATGAAAGTGTTTCGTCCATAACAATGGTGAGGATCACCTAACCAAGTTTGATGCTCGGGAGATAAAGATATTTTTCTTGGTTATTCATCTCATAGCAAAGCATATCGTATTTTCAATAAAAGAACTAACAAAGTGGAAGAAAGCACCCATGTTGTGTTTGATGAGATTGAACAGGAAAAACCAAGTGAGCCAACATTCTCGGATCCGAAGCTCACTAGAAATGATGATCTTGATGAAAATGAGCTCATCAAGAATCAAATCCATGTCACTCGGAATGAAGTCACTCGGACTCGAATGAGACGACTCAAGAGCCAGCTCAGAATGATAAAGATCAATATGATGAATAAGATAACTCAAAACAGACTAATAAGGATCAACCAATTCAACCTACAGATATAGCGAACCAAAGAACAGGTAGAGCTTTCAAGTATGCTTCTAGTCACCCACTAGAAAACATCATATCCGACATCAACAAGTGGGGTAAGAACTCCTTCCTCTCTTCAAAATCTATGTGCATTCACTACATTCATATCATTAACTAAACCCGAAATACACTAGAGGCCCTAAATGAACCTGAATGGGTAGAGGCCATGGAAGAGGAACTCAATCAATTCAAAAGAAACCAAGTCCGGACTCGACTAAACGACCTTCTAACCATCCAATTATAGGAACCAAATGGGTTTTCAAAAACAAATTGGATGAAGGTGGGTTGGTAGTCAGAAATAAGGCTAGACTTGTGGCTCAAGGTTACAATCAAGAAAAAGGGATTGATTGTGGGGAAACCTTTCCACCTGTAGTCAAAATTGAAGCTATTATAATCTTATTGGCATTTGCATCTAGCATGAATATCAAGTTATATCACATGGATGTTAAATGTGCTTTTCTCAATCGTTTCATTAAAGAGGAAGTCTATGTTGAGCAACCCCGTGGATTTGAAAACTCGGAATTTCCAAATCATGTTTTCAAATTGCAAAAAGCTCTCTATGGTCTTAAACAAGCTCCCGGAGCATGGTATGAAAGACTGAGTAATTTCTTCGTTGAAAACAATTTTAAAAGATGTCAGATTGACAAAACTCTTTTTATAAAAACCAAGGGGAAAGACTTTCTTATTGCTCGGATATATGTCGATGACATAATTTTTGGAGCTACTAATGAAATTTTGTGTCGAGATTTTTCCGAGTTAATGAGACAAGAATTTCAAATGAGTATGATGGGAGAACTGAATTTCTTCCTTGGTCTACAAATCAAACAAGATAAAGATGGCATCTATGTCTATCAATCAAAGTATACCAAGGAGCTCGCTGAAGAAGTATACTCCAAGATGCAAAACATGCAAGCAACACCTATGAGCAAGCAGAGATAAAACTAGACTAAGACGAGAAAGGTAAAGCAAGTAGATCGAAACTCTACCGAGGTATGATTGGATCTTTACTCTATCTCACTTCCAGTAGGCCGGACATAATGTTTAGTGCCTGTTTATGTGCAAGATTTCAAGCTAATCCAAAAGAATCACATCTCACTATGGTAAAGAGAATATTCGGATATCTTGCGAGGACTCAAAATTT
Organism: Talinum fruticosum; assembly: GCA_021018815.1. Taxonomy (NCBI): domain Eukaryota; kingdom Viridiplantae; phylum Streptophyta; class Magnoliopsida; order Caryophyllales; family Talinaceae; genus Talinum; species Talinum fruticosum. The sequence continues at coordinate 734,975 of JAITYX010000051.1, read as the reverse complement.
AGGTCTATGGTACTCCAGAGACTCATAACCGACTCTCATTGGATACTCGAGATGGTGACTATGCTGGATACAAAGTTGATAGAAAAAGTACCTCAGGAGCCCGCTAGTTTCGGGTCAATCCCCGATTTCTTGGTAGTCAAAGAAACAAAACTCGGTAGCTCTATCAACTGCTGAAGCTGAGTATATTGTGGTCAGGGCATGCTGTGCTCGGATCTTATGGATAAAGCAACACTTGAAAGATTTTGGACTTTCATTCAAATATGTTCCAATCAAGTGTGATAATCAAAGTGCAATTAGCATCACCAAGAATCTAGTTCAGCACTCAAAGACTAAACATATTGAGGTCAGGTATCATTTTCTAAGAGATCACTCGAAAAGGGTAATATTGAACTTGAATTCATTCCTACCAATCTTCAATTAGCTGGTACTCTAAGCCCCTTAGGGAGGGTAGTTTTGTTTTATTAGGAATGAGCTTGGCATGATTAATTCATAATTAATTTTTTTACTTTGCATGATTATGTGTTGTGTGCTCGGACTTTGAGAAAATGGACATCAAACTTACGAAATCATCTCTAGATCGAGTAGAGAATTTCAGAAATTTCTTTCAAAATCTCTCTTTTCTCGCTCTATCTCACGCGCATCGATCACACAACTAGCCGTTGAGAGACAGTCGCTGGAATTCTAACCGTTGGAGAGCGGAATAGTCACCTCGGTCCGAGGTGACCGATGAGGAAGTCGAGTCGAACGAATATTGAAGGACGATTATTTCTCTATAAATAGCGTCTATTTTCCTTCATTTCGTTACTTTACTCTCTACTTACTCTCACTCTCGCACTTACTCCTACTCGAAACAAGCTCTCGCATTCGAAGGAACGTGTGTCGCGCTCAAGCTAAGTGAAGAACATCTCAACTAAGCTCTGTTGCTCTCAGCTCTCCTTCTTACTACTCTTTCACTTTTCTTTTTCTCTTCGCTCACTCACGTCGAGCTTTCTCTCTTTCTTTCTCTCTCTCTCTCTCTTTTCAAAAGTTCATCTCTTTCATCTCTTTTCAACAACAAACATGCCGAAAAGAGGTTCCCACCCTGATTTTCTTGGTTCCGCCACCAAGAAACCTCGCACAAAAAGCCGGAAGGCCCCTCTACTCCTTCCAAACCTCTTGTCACCCAACACCTAACATTGGATGACAAATTTTTCCCGACCACTAAGTTTTCGTGGTTGGCTCACATAAAGTCCACCAGAGGTTTACAATTTCCTCTATTTTAGTGATTTCATCTACCCGAACTCGTTTCGAGTTCTACTCCAATCTTTCTAGCTCCGAGGGTATCCTCACCTCAAGAGTTCAGGACATCACTGTCCACACCAACACTTCTCTTCTCCACCGTCTTTTCAAAGTGTCTTGTATGTTCTTGAACAACAACCCTATACCTTTCAACTAGGTTGTTGATGATTTCTTTGAGAAGTACGCTAAACAATTCCCCGGGTCACGCAAAACTTCTCCATGACCCAAGTCGAAGCTCGTCTTCCGTGCTTTCGTTGATGAGGACTTTCTTCTCTCAGCATTCTAGCAAGGAGAACCCCAACTCCAAGCACCTTAAAGCTCTTTACGACATTCTAGAGGGTACGAAGTAGACCTTTTTCCCGCTATAGTCAAGCGGATGGAAGTTGTGCCTCCTCGGACTCAAAACAAGAAGACCACCCCACTTCCTTTCGAGGCTCTTCTCACTCTCATCTTCAAACAGTTCAAAGTTCCTCTTCCCTCGGATCCTAACGCGGTTTCTAAGGCTACCATTCTCATTGGAAAAAAGGAACTGCTTGGGTATGGATACTGGAGACCCAACCGGGTGTCCGGGTCCATAGCTCGAAGCCGAGGCCACCTTCTCCGCCTCGGACTCGGACTCAGCCCACTCTATCTCTACCTCCTCCACCTGGTGGTGCCTCCACCTCGGGTGTTTCTCATATTTTTCCTTCCGCCTTGTCCACTGCTATCATGGACAAGCTCTCCTCGGTGTCCACCGAGTTCAAGGACATCCTCCGGTCATTCAAGACTGTCCTTCGATCTATGACCATTAACCAGAAAATCGCTTAATCCCAAATCCGAGAGCACCAAGATGTGCTTCTCGAGATGAAGGCCCTTGTTAAGGAGCGAGAGGGAGCTCATCGAGCTCTTTCAGGAGAGGCGATCTAAGGCGGCTCGAGATCCGGTCGACTCGGACACTTCTAAAGAATCCTCAAGTCCGATCAAATCCTCCTCGAAAGGGGCGAAGAAGAAACAGAAGAAGAAGAGGAGCCTGCAGCTGAGGCAACTCCGTCCGAGGAAGAGGAGAAGGAAGAAGAACCAGCGAGCGACGGCGAGAGGACCCGGGTGCTACTCCCTAACCACAACCTGAGATGATCGGCTCGGACGGTAGTTTGAGTGGGTCGGAAGACCTTGCTGACCATGGTCAATCAGCAGCTGGTTAGCTTGAGCACACCCCTCCGACAGCCGAGTTCCGGGAGGATGAGCCTTTGGACGACCTAGTTACGGGTCGGGCACTCGGAGCTGAGCCCATTCTAGAGATCCCGGTGTTGCCTCCGCCTTACTCGTCAACATCTTCCAGATCTTATCGGTGAAGGCGCACTGCTCGTCCACCTACCTTGACTCGAGCTGCTCCATCTCCACCATCTTAACTTTTTTTTCGCTTAATTTTCTTTTTATCCGGACATCAAATCTGTATCTACTTGATACATTTTTCCCTTTTGTTTTTGTTGAAAGGAAAGGGGAGAATAGTTAGAAAAATTTGTTGTCTTGTTTAGGGGAGTTTCTCTCACCCTCTTTTGTGTAAACTCTTTACTTTAAATTATAATGCATTTCATTAATAGTCCTGCTATCTGCCTTCGAGTTGCACTATCTCACGAGTTTACTTCAAAGCAATTATTTCTAAGTATATTATTTCGAGTTTCAATTTCTTTCTTAGTGTTTTTTCTTCCTCTTCTTTGCTCTGATTTGACAACTATGTCTATCATTGCTCTAACACTCGGTTATTTTATTGCTCTAATACTTTAGCTCTTTTTATGTAATCTCAGCTTATTTTGGTCGGATAGAATATAAGTTTCACTTCAATTACTTTACACAATTCTATCACTTATTATTTTTTTGACTTATTCCTTAAGAAAGGATGAAAAGCCAAATCTATATCACTAACAAAGTTTCTGTCTAAGTATGGAATGCCTTTCATCAAAAGCGGGACATTGAAGACTCGGACTTTACATATATATCATTACGAGTTCCATCAAGGGATCGGGTATAAGACTTCATCTCTCATAAGGTTTTTATTAAAAGTCATTCTATCTACTCTAACAACTTTTACGAGTGATATAGCATCTTTCCTGAGTGTTACGGAATCTATCGTATATATTCTCCTTTGACTACGATTGACTCGGAAAACATATTCTTGTTTATCTTTTCATACACAGTTTCGAGTCACTCGGACAACACTCGGATATATCACATGTTCAAACACTTGTTCTAGTTTGGATAATCGTTGTTCGACTTCATGATCTAAGTTTCATTGGATTACTGAGTTAATTCATCTTTCGAAGTCAGCATGCTTGGTTTGAACATTGGCAGTCTAGATGAAGTCCTTCCACTTTGATGTTATTTAACCGACTTGCTTTGCCTCTAGACTGACTCGGATTGAATTTGAGTATAATGGATATTAGAATAAGAAAATTCCATTTCTTTATGACTCAGATAATTATGCACTTAATTATCTTAGTTAAAATTATTATCTATGTCTAATCTTAGACCAAAGTATTTTATACTTTGAGAACCAAATTGATTTACTTTTTGTAGGTTATTCAAACGAGGCTATCCTATTTATGAATTACAAAAGTAACTAGCTTCAAAACGTCAAATCACCAGCAGACAAGGCTTTTTCCACCTCCGATCGAGGCCCGGACACCGTGTCGGGGTTGTCTGTTTCCAAAATTGGAAACCCGCAACGCTAAGCTCAAAGGTGGTTTCCACCATAATTTTTAGACACCACCAGTGGATTGGGACTTCCTAAGAAGTTCGAGAGACGTTGCCTAACGTTCACACCTCAACGGATATTTTACGAGTGACTAAGAAAATCCATTGCAACGGTCACAAAGGACTTCCAGGTCGGAAGATAGTCACAATGGCTAATCTGCTTGGTTATCTATAAGTAGAAGCCAACTCTCAAGACTTTAAGATTGTTGAACCAACTGTTAATACACGTACTTAAGCAAAAGTCATTGTATTCATACTCAATCTTCTACTTACAACTCCAACTCTGTACTTAATATCTTTCCGAGTTGTAAGGTCTTGTAATAAGTTTACAAACACTCATTATTACTTTCGAGTAAGGTCCCTTGATTGAGCTGAAAGGGTTAATTCAGCTCGGTTGTCCCTAACTCGTAAAGGTTACCTCGGTTAGGAAGTACTTGGATCGAGATAAGGTAATTTCTAAGTCTAGGAAAATCTTGTAAAGAATTGTCTAAGGGAGCAATTATGGTTGAGTCTTTCTACTGTATTCTAAGGATTTAAAATAGTGGATTTAACTTGGTGATTGGATTAGCAGCGACCGTGGTTTTCCGCCCAGGAGGGTTTCCACGTAACTTTTTGAGTTAGCACTTTTCTGAGTCTAATCTAAACTTAGACTCTCCACAGAGTCATCTCTAGTTTTATTCTTCCATTACTTGTTTAAATTTCCTCATCACCCTATTCACGACCCTCTAGGGTGGCTTAGTCTCTCCAAGAGCAAACCTTCGCATCGATATCGAAAGTCCATGGGAAGATGATGTGGTAAGTGTCTTCCGTAATGTTATTAAGAGTCATTGCTCCTAAGAAGTTGCATACGTGATGATGGGGATTCTTGGAACCTTTGAACTTAATATCGGGCATGGTAAACTTTGGAGGTAGTTTACCCTTAGGGATTGAAGTGAATCCTTTATGATCGGAATAATGATTATTGCACATGGATGACTCCTTTAACATATGTTCTATCCGATCTACATGTAGATTAGGCTGAGGTTTGAATTCACGCTTAGGGGATTCGTGTTTGGGACTATCTGGAGGAGACAAACTAGGTGGAGGTGGAGGACCTAATCTCTCTCATTTTCTTACTTCTTCTTCTCTCTTATTGTCCTCAATAGCCTTTATAATGGTCTTAAGATCCCTCGATATAGATGATATCTTCTCCTCTTGATCATTCATCCTAGTTTCCACCCTGGCTATGTTTTTATTAAGTAAAATAAGATTAAGAGACTGCTCTGGGTTTAAATCCATTGGAAGGGAACTCTTTTTAGGTACTTGTCTTATGCCTAGGAATAGACTCGCACCGGTGTAAACTGCAAAGTAGAAAGAAAGAAAGATGTGTCGGACTCTTTGGCGAGGCGTTCCAATCTTTTAGAGCTCGGATTCCAAAATACTCGTTACCATAGACTTCCCTATTCTACAACCTGAACGGTGAAGTTTAGGGCCATGTGAGAGAAGACCACTTTTGGGAGGACGGGACTTAAGCCCAAGATCTGCAGAGACTAAGGATGCTTTTATTTGGATGCACACAAAGAAGCGATGATGAGAATGAAATGATATACGACTTAGTTTGAGATGATGATCTAGCTAATGAATGACTGATCCTTAAGGAAAAGATGCTTTTTATTTTAACTAAATGCATTTCCTTGTATTTGAAATGAATTTGCTTTGGCTAGATGCAAAAAAAAAAATATGAACTCCCTTAATTTGGGATGGATTTAATTTGGCTAATATAAATGCAAAATGGACTCACCTAATATAAGATGAATTTAATTTGGCTAATGCAAATGCAAAATGAGAATGTGAAAGAAAAAAAGAAAAGTCAAGAAAAACTAACCGACGAAAGATAAATATGACCTTCGATACGACCCTTTGGGAAAAACAGGCATTGACTACTTAGACCGGTTAAAAATATTTTTAGTATGACTCGGAAGTGCAAATAGTGGACTAACCCTAGGAGGAAAATGGTATTTTGACTTTTGGCTCAATGCATATAATAGACCGACTATAAGAAATTTATTAAAGTTTTTGTTTTCACTCATGCAAGGGCGAATCAGCACTCCTTACCTATTCCTAAAGGCTCATAAGAAAAGGATTAAATCTAAAACACAAACACTCATTCAAGCATGCAAATGAAGTCAAAACGACCACTTAATAGTCAAAACGTTCTATGGTCAAAAGAGGTCTATACTAGGTAGGATACATGGTGACTCATAACCCAAGGATTTGGTCCTCCGTGTGGGGCATGTCAGGAGAAATTTCCAGAATCTTTGGTGCCTCTCGATGAACCAAACGGTTTGACCCAAGAGCGCGTGCTATGAGGGAAGAGGTACTGTTTCCTTAGATAATCAAGCCTAGTTAGGCCCGCGTAGGATTAAGTGGAAGCCTCATTCTAGAAGGATAAACCGGGGAAATAAATTTTTCTAGGGGTCCAAAACAGTATGTAAACTATGTTTAAAGGTTGCTAAATACAGTATGGCTAATGCAAGCACATTATGAAAATACACTCGCTCAAATTTTCAAGTTTCGCCCTCTTAATAAATGATTTATCCCAGTGGAGTCACCACTGTAGGAACCATAGTCGACTGGACCGAACCAAGCTTCCCCACGATTGCCTTGGCGTAACGGTTTTTGAAAGATGAGGGTGGAAAATGATTTTAGGGTTTTGAAATATAAATTTTAGAAAAGTGGGGATTGATCTCTTATTAAGAGTCCCGAATTTTATTAAGCTAAATTAATGGATCAAATCTGATTGAATTGATTGGCATTTTATTAACTACTTTATTTTATAAATTATTTTTAAGAATTCCCAGGATATTATTTCCTCATTAAAGAATAAAATAATTAGAAATTAGGGTTCTACCGTGAGGCTTTGGGGCGGACCGGTGTTACAACATTGGTCCGGACCCGAGCCTCGGCCGTTGACTACCCAGTGCAGGTGGCCTCCAGCCTAGCGGGCAGCCTCGACCTCTAGCCTGGCGGGCAGATCCACATATCTCTTTTTTTTATCCTACAATCGGAAAATAATCGAGATGCAATGTAGTAGAAATAAATTGAAGAGGAAGTCGCCGATCAGTTTTTAGGATAGAAAAACTAACAAAAACAAAATAAAATTTGCTCTTCCAATCTTAGTACATGAAAACCGAGACCGAAAAAGGCTAAAAATGACTTAATCGGTCTTTGAACCGAGAATCGGATTTCGGGGTATGGGTACGAAACGTAGGAAAAACCCTTCCATTCCACCCGTCCGAAGACTGCCATTACTAGTTTGAGTAGTATACTAAAAGAATGTGCTAAAAACAAACACATAACATGCTAAACGATAATAAAAAGCAACCAAATAGAATTAAAGGATAGCGATAAAGAAAGCGATAAAGAAGGAAAAGTAGACAACTAAAAGATTCCATCAGGCGGTAAGGAATAAAAAAAACCATCACATCGCTTTGATCCACAATACAAAAAGCGATAAATAAAACATAAATTAAATAATTGTTTGGAGGATGAATGATTGCCCTCGAGGTTATCCTACCTTGCTGATCTGGATCTCTACATTGGATCTCTAAATGCGACAACGACAAATCAAAGAAATGAGGGCTCTTTATGAGTTTTGGACATGTGAATTTATAAGGGGTGAGAATGATCAGCTGAATGAATGCCTAGAGATCATAATAACTAAATATTCTTTGGCTCTTTATAAGGATTCGACAACGAATTGTAAAAAAGAAGATGTTTGAAAATGCTTTTCAGCAAAGTAACGTTTAGGAGAGGGTGTTTTAGGCTAAGTTCGACACCATAACGCTAAGGAAATAAGTCGTATAGGAATGAGAGCCTAGGCTCTCTATTTATAGGGAGAGACCCAAGTCATAAATGACCTAAGGTTGCTCTCAGCCAGCTGTCCAAATAGCTGAAAATAAACCAGGCTAGAATATCTTGAGATTGAACCGGATAAAGCAAAGATAAAACCGGATAGAACCCGATTCGTTGGCGTCGGCCATCTGTGGTGTTCCTAGGGTTTCATGCCCTAGCGTGTTTCCAACGGAGTTTCTAAGCCAAAATGCAGTGTTTCACTTGACAATCCAGGGTTGCGGGCACCGGCCACAACATCGTTTTGAGAAGAAAAGCTCCTAGTCTCGTGTGGACTGCTTCATGGAGCTTAAACGCAGCACTTTGATGCCCGTGATCATGAAATGTAGCCTTTTAACACCGTCTTCATGTCTTCGACTTCTTGTCTAATTGGACAAAAGTAAAACGTAGTATTCCAAACTTGGAATTTCCCGGTACACTGACCTTGGACTCCGTTGTCTTTGAAGGCTTAACCCGATTCTTGGATCGTCCAAAAGAAAGGGGATTTTTGGATCGACCCAAGACAAAAGGCTATTTATTTATAGTTGGGGGTTCTTGGTGGTTTAATGGCTTCTATCGCACCAACCAAACACAGCTCAAGATCCAAATCCTCAAATAGGACTTCGATTTCATCATTGGGCCAACAGAATAAAATACGGAATTGAAGAGATAAGAGACGACACGTTTTAGGTGTCTATAGCAATTAGGAGCTGGGTTCATCAAAGTGGTCCACTATGCTCAATGGCTAGCAAACATAGTGCCAATCCCGAAGAAAGATGGCAGGGTCTAAATGTAGGTTGATTTAAGGGATTTGAATAAGGCCAACGTTAAGGATGATTTCCCATTTCCTTATATCGACATTTCAGTAGATAACACAACGGGACATGCTTTGCTCTCATTCATAGACGGCTATGTTGGGTATAATTAGGTTAAGATGGTTGAAGAAGATATAGAAAAACGACCTTCATCACTCAATGGGGAACTTACTGCGATATCGTGATGAATTTTTGGCTTAAGAATGCTGGAGCTACATATCAAAGGACAACACAACATTGCTACATGATATGATACATAAGGAAGTTGAAGTTTATGTAGATGACATGATCATCAAGTCCAAAGATAGAGTAGGGCACTTACCTAGCCTTAGAAAATTGTTTGAATGACTAAGAAAGTATAACATGCACCTTAATCCACAAAAGTGTGCCTTGAGGGTAACCTTAGGTAAACTACTAGGCTATATGGTTAGTCTTAGAGGAATCAAAGTTGATCCATCCAAGATCAAGGCCATCCAAGATATCCCATCGCCGAAGACAGAGAAGGAGATACGAGGTTTTTGGGTCGTTTATAGTACATTAGTCGTTTCATATCAAAGCCGACTTATGGTCTATCAGCCCATCTTCAAGAAGCTTAAGAAAGAATCGACCAAATTTGGGATGAAGAGAGCCAAAAAGCATTTGAGAAAGTTTAGGAGTAGTGGCATTCATTCAATGCCTATTCATATAGAACGACAGAGTGAACCTACACACATATACGCACTTGAAGTGTCTAGTACTCGACCAAACTAGTTGGTACCATGACATCTATCAATACTTAGAAAACTAAGAGTACCCGTCGGACTCCACACGTAGAGCCCAACGAGCCATCCGTATGCTACCGGTTTAATTCTTCATCAACCAAGGGCAACTATACAAGAAAAACAACACAGGAATTAGCTTACCTTGTGTCAATTAACATGAAGCGGAGCGCATCACGACCGATATGAATCGAAGAATGTTGGTTCGAAAAATAAGGACTAGGATACTACTGGTTGAAGACTCAAAGTCCGAAACAAGATTATTCCGAGTACTACATAAAGACTCGGTACAAACCTCATCCCTCCAAAGTTTTGATTACAAGTCATACTCGAGTGTTATAGAAACTCCTGCATAAGTTTTCATTCGATTTTAACCGACTCAAAAACATATTCTTGTTTATCTTCTCACATTGATGTTTCGAGTCACTCGGACATCACTCATATTTATCGCATGTTAAAATAATCTCTCTAACACTTCTTATCCGATTTCGATCGCTTATTTCGAAGCGAGTGAATTACGAGTGTTAATTCATCTTTCTAAGTCGAGTATGTTTATTTGAGAATTATTTGTCCGGATCAAGTTCTTATACTCGATGTTTTCACTCTTATAACTTGATCTTTCTTAAGACTTACTCGATGGAATTTTAGTATAATGAATATTAGACTCGGAAAATTCCACTCTTATAGGCTTAAGATAATTATGCACTTAATTGTCTTAATTAAATTATTATCTATGCCTAATCTTGGACCAAAGTATTTTACACTATGAGAACCAAAATGGTTTACTTTTCTAGGTTATCTAAACGAGGTTATTTTATTTTTGAATTACAAAAGTAACTAGCTTCAAGTCGTCAATCACCGGTAGACAAGGCTTTTCTACTTCGAACAAGGCTCAGGCGCCGTGTGAGGGTTGTCTGTTTAAAAAATGGAAAACTTCAATGCTAAGCTCAACGATGGTTTCCACCTTACATTTCGGACATCACCAGCTGACTAGAGCACCTTCAGGAGCCAAGAGCCATTGCACAACGTTCAAATCCCAATGGATCTTTTCGAGCGACTCGAAGAACCGTTACAACGGTCAAGAAGGACTTGTGTTCGGAAATTAGTCACAGTGGCCAATCTGCTTGGTCATCTATAAGTAGAAGCCACCTCTCAAGACTTAAAGATTGCTGGAATTACTCGTTGAAACACATTACTTAAGCCAAAGTCATTGTTTTCATATTCAATCTTCTATTTGCAACTCCCAACTTTTAATTCATAGTTTCGATTTCTAAAGTCTTGTAATCGGTTACATACTCTTCTTACTTTCCGAGTAAGGTCCCTTGACTGAGTTGTAAGGGTTAACTTAGTTCAGTTGTCCTTAGCTGTAAAGGTTACTCGGTTAGGAAGTACTAGATTAGATAAGGGAATTTCTAAGTCTAGGAAAACTCCGTAAAGAATTGTTTAAGGGAACAATTCGGTTGAGTCGATCTGCTGTATTTTGTGGATTCAAAATAGTGGATTTGGCTTGGTGCTTGGACTAGCATTATCCGTGGTTTTCCGCCCCGGGAGGGTTTCCACGTATCTCCGAGTTTACACTTTTCTAAGTCCAATCTAGACTCGGATTGCCTTGTTAATTCTCTTCAAGCATAAATCTTTCTAGTTTGCTAAAATTTCCTCATCACCTTATTCACCCCACCTTTATGGTGACTAAGACGCTCCAGGAGCTAACCTTCAATTGGTATCGAGCCTAGCCTTTCGGAAAGGATCTAATAATCCAAAAGTCTAAAGATCAGATGGCTTAGAACAACGGAGAGTTTGTTAAAGGAAGATCTTTCAGCAGACCACCAAAAATCAAAGGATCAAACTTTGTGCACTAGAAGAAGCTAATGGAGTGCTTTTTGTTGGACAATGATGAAGATGTTTGGAACATCATACAAGAAGGCAATTACATTCAAATGAAGATGCAAGATACAAGACTCGTGCTCGAAGCAAAGTTTGAATACACCAATGAAGAGTCGAAAAGTTCGAAAGAACTTCAAAGCCATGAACATTCCGATGTTTGCTATCAGCTCAGAAGAATACAACAGAGTGTTGGATTGTGACACGGCTAAAGATGTATGGGACAGTCTTGTCAATACATATGAAGGAACAAGCCAATTGAGACAAGCGAAGATAAGTCAATATCTTCACAAATATGAATTGTTCAAGATGGAGCCGAAGAAAACATCACTCGGATGTTTATATGCTTCACTTAGATTACAAACAATCTCAAATCTCTGGGTAGAAATATTTCCCATGAATAAATGTTCAAAAAAATTCGAAGAAGTCTACCAAAGAGAAGATGGGGTCCTAAGGTGACAGCCATTGAGGAAGCTCGGAACCTCTATCAACAAAAGCCGGATGAACTGATCGGGAAGCTACTTACCCATGAATGCCATCTGGAAGAAGAGGATGCTGAGGTCGGCACCAAAAAGAGCATTGCTCCGAAAGCCATAAAAAGTAGAGGAGAAAATCCGAGTTGTTTAGATTCGGAAGAAGATCCCATGGCACTCATTGCTCGAGGCTTCAAAAGAATAATGAAGCATAAGAAATGGGAGAAGAGGCCAAGGGAAGAGTTCTACAAGAAAGATAAGAAGGACAGAAAAGGTAAACACTCCTCCCCTTCAAAGTTATCTTTAACTAAGAACTCGGCTGTTTTGAATGTGGCAGCGAAGATCACATAGTCAAAGATTGCCTAAGGAGAAAGAGGGACAAAAATAAGAAGAAGGCTGTGATGGCCACATGGATTGATGAAGACTCGTCTGAAGAAGATGGAGACTCGGATGACTCGAGTGTCCGATGGAACTAATAGACTCGGAAGTTGAATCCGAGTCGATTCTAGCTTCGTTAGAGGAAGTGAGAAGGGTCGGTGTGTTTCGACTTACGGGTAACTCAAAAAGGACAAAAGGTCATTGGTACATAGACAGTGGATGCTCACGCCACATGTCGGGAGATTTAAAACTCTTTTCTAAGTTAGAAGATTACAAAGGAGGTAAAGTCACTTTTAGAGATGACAGTAAGGGCAAGATAGTTTGAATAGGCAAGATTGGGAAAGGAGATAACCTGGTCGACCTAGTTTATCTTGTCAAGGGATTAAAGTATAATCTACTAAGCATCTCTCAATTGTGTGACAAAGGTCAAGAGGTAAAATTCAATCGGACAAATTACTAATGCAACTACCAAAGGGACTAACCTCTCGGGCAAGAGATCAGGTAATACCTACCCTATTCCTCTTTACGATCGAACACGAGAATTTATCTTGTTTAAAAGAATCATTGCATGATGATTCTTGGACATGGCATCATAGACTAGGTCTTGTTAGCATGCATACTATCAAACAGACTTGCATCTCATGGTTTAGTTAGAGGTTTACCTAACTGTGCATTTAAGAAAGATAAAATCTTTGAAGCATGCACAAAAGGAAAATAGGTCGGATCATCCTTCAAATCTCTCAAAACTGTTTCCACATCGAAAGTGCTTGAAATGTTGCATATGGATTTATGTGGTGAAATCCCTGTAAAGAGTCATGGAGGTAAATCATATGTACTTGTGATTATTGATGACTACTCACGATTTACCCGGGTTTGTTTTCTTAAGCACAAAAATAAAGCCTTCAAAGAGTTCAGCAAGCTCGAAGGAAAATTCAAGTAGAGTCTCGAGACTTAATTCGGAAGAATTCGAACCGACCATGGAAGCGAGTTCGATTACTCGGAATTTGCGGAGTTCTGCGATAAGAATGGTATCTCTCATAAATTCTTAACACTTAGAACTCCTCCACGGAATGGAGTAGTGGAGAGAAAGAGCCGAACTCTTGAAGAAATAGGAAGGACACCGATGATTGAAAATGATCTACCTTACTATTTCCGGACTGAGCCGATCAACATTGCGTTTGATGAGATTGATCTTTCCGGGTTATTCATCTCATTGTAAAGCATATCGTATTTACAATAAAAGGACTAACAAAGTGGACGAAAGCATTCACATTGCGTTTGATGAGATTGATCAGGGAAAACCAAGTGCGTCAACATTCTCGGATCCGAAACTCGGTCGATATGAAGATGATCTTACCGAAGTCGAGCTCGGACAAAGTCAAAAGAAAGCAGCTCGGAATGAGGCGACTTATAACATCATGACTTAAACTAAACCAGCTTAAGAGCCGGCTTAAAATGCTGAAAGTCAAATAGATGAGCAAGCTCGGTCGGATCGGATCGCTGAAGATCAACCAGTTCAACCCACCAATCTGGTGAACCGGAGAACAGTAGAGCATTCAAATATGTTTCGAGCCACCCACTTGAGAACATCTAGTATGACATCAACAGTGGGGTAAGAACTCGCTCTTCTTTGTAAAATCTATGTGCATTCACTGCATTCATATCATTAACTCGAACCTAGAAATGCACTAGAAGGCCTAAATGAACTTGAATGGGTAGAGGCCATGCAAGAGGAACATAATCAATTTGAGAGAAACCAAGTATGAACTTTGACTAAACGACCTTCTAACCACCCAGTCATAGGAACCAAATAGGTTTTCAAGAACAAGCTGGAGGAGGATGGGTTAGTAGTCAGAAATAAGGCTAGACATGTGGCTCAAGGCTATAATCAAGAAGAAGGGATTGATTGTGGGGAAACCTTTGCACCGGTTGCTAGGATTGAAGCAATTAGAATCCTATTGGCATTTGCATCAAGCATGAATATTAAGTTGTATCAAATGGATGTCAAATGTGCTTTTTGAATGATTTCATTCAAGAGGAAGTCTATGTTGAGCAACCCCCTGGATTTGAAAACTCAGAATTTCCAAATCATGTTTTCAAGTTGCAAAAGGCTCCTTATGGTCTTAAATAAGCTCCCGGAGCTTGGTATGAAAGACTCGAGTAGTTTCTTGGTTGAATATGATTTCAAAAGAGCTCGTATTAAAAAACTCTTTTCATAAAAACCAAGGGGAAAGACTTTCTTATTGTTCAGATTTATGTTGATGATATAATTTTTGGAGCTACTAATGAAAATCTTTGTCGAGATTTTTCTAAGTTGATGAGACAGGAATTCCAAGTGAGCATGATGGGAGAGCTCAATTTCTTTCTTGGTCTTAAATCATACAAGATAAAGATGACATCTATGCCCATCAATCTAAGTATACCAAGGAGTTGTTGAAGAAGTATAAGCTTCAAGATGTGAAACATGCAGCAACACCCATGAGCAACAACATGAAACTGGACTCGGAGGAGAAAGGTAAAGCAGTAGATCGAAACTCTATAGAGGTATGATTGGATCTCTATTATATCTCATATCCAGTAGGCTAGACATTATGTTTAGTGTATGTCTGTGTGCAAGATTTCAAACTAATCCAAAAGAATCACATCTCACTACGGTGAAGAGAATTTTTAGATATCTTGTAGGGACTCAAAATCTTAGTCTATGGTTTTCAAGAGACTCGGAATTGACCCTCACTGGATACTCGGATGCCAACTATGGAGGTTACAAGGTTGATAGGAAGAGCACATTAGGAGCATGCCAGTTTCGGGTCAATCTCTTATATCTTGGCACTCAAAGAAGTAAAACTCGGTTGTTGAAGATGAGTACATCGTAGCTAGAGCGCGTTGTGCTTAAATTCTATGGATCAAACAACACTTGAAGGATCCTGGACTTTCATTCAAATCTATCCCAATCAAGTGTGACAATTATAGTGCAATCTGCATCACTAAGAATCCAGTTCAGCACTCAAAGACAAAGCATATTGAAATCGGGTATCGTTTTCTTAGAGACCATTCTGAGAAAGGTGATATTGAACTTGAACTTATTCCTACAAAATTTCAGTTAGCTTATAACTTCACGAAGCCACTTAGTGAGGATCAGTTTTATTTTATTAGGAATGAACTTGGCATGATAAATGCATGATTATGTGTTTTCTAAGAGAAATCATCTTGCATGATTATGTGTTACATGTTTCTTTTCTTTGTCTTAATAACAATTTGTTCAACTGACCCAGTGAAACCGAGCTAGGAGTAATTATTTGTTTGCGCTTTTGAGTCACTCGAAACCTTACTAAGTCGGACTCAATTTTTAACAAAAATGGACTTCAAACTTCGAAATCATATGTAGATTAGTGCAGAATTTCATAAATTTTTTTAAAATTTCTCTTTTCTCTCTCTCTACCGTGCGCATTGATCGGTGAACTAGTCGTTGGGAGAAAGACACTGGAATTCTAATCGTTGGAGAGCAGAACTGTCACACTGTCCGAAGCGACCGTTAGAGGTTTAGGTCGAACGAATACTGAAGGACATTCCTTTCGCTATAAATAGCACCCATTTTCCTCATTTCGCTACTTTACTCTCTGCTAACCTAATCTCTCACTCACTTACTCTTGCACTCAAAGCTCTTAGCACTCTTACTACTCTCTCTCAGTCTCTCTCTCTCTCACTCTCTATTGAGTTCACTCTCTTTCACCTTAAACACTTCAGCCATGCCTAAAAGTGGTTCATCCCAAGACTTTCTAGGGTCTACAACCAAGAAACCTAGAACCAAGCAAACCTAAGAGGGTCCTTCTAACCCCTCAAAAATCATCGTCACCCAACACCTCACGTTGGATGACAAGTTCTTTCCAACCACTTCCTTTTCATGGTTGAAGTACATCAAAACCACTCGGAGTCTATAACTTTCTTTGCTTCGGTGAGTTCATTTACCCGAACTCGTTGTTGAGTTCTACTCCAATCTTTCCTACTCGAGGGAGTCATCATCTCAAGAGTTCACGACACAGTCCGAGTTCTCTCTTCTTCATCGTCTTTTCAGAGTTTCCTCTATCTTTCTCAACTGCAATCCCATCCCTTTCAAGAAGATTGCGGATGAGTTCTTTGAAAAATACGCCAAGGAAGTCCCCGAGTCACGAAAGAATTTCTCTGTGACTCGGACGAAGACAGAGGCTAGACTTTTGTGCTTCCTTCCGATGAGAACTTTCTTCTTTCACCATTCCAAGTAAAGAGAATCCTAACTGAAGGTTTGCTCTTGGAGAGACTAAGTCACCCTAGAGGGCGGTGAATAGGGTGATGAGGAAATTTGAAGAAAGATTTTTGTGTTTCTAAAACTAATTTTGAAACAGATCGAGTCTAGATTGGACTCGGAAAAGTGTTAACTCGAGAAAATATGTGGAAACCCTCCTGGGGCAGAAAACCACGGTCAGCGCTAATCCAAGCACCAAGTCAAATCCACAATTTTAAATCCACAAAATACAGTAGAAAGACTCAACCGAATTGCTTTCTTAGACAATTCCTTATAAGATTTTCCTAGACTCGAAGTTCCCTTATCCGATTTCTAGTACTTCCTAACCGAGGTAACCTTTACGAGTTAGGGACAACCGAGCTGAGTTAACCCTTACAGCTCAGTCAAGGGACCTTACTCAGAAAGTAAGAATAAGTGTTGGCGATCGATTAGAAGACCTTACAACTCAAAAAGATGTTAAGTATAGAGTTAGAGTTGTAAGTAGAAGATTGAATGAGCATTATACAGAGAGAGATCATTTCAGCAATAGGTTTAGCAATCTTCTCGTCTCGGTGAAGTGGCTTCTATTTATAGATGACCAGGTAGATTAGCCGTTGTGACTCTCTTCTTATTAGAAGCCCTTTGTGACTATTGCAATGGTTTTTCTATGTGACTCGAAAATATCCGTTGAGGTGTGAACGTTGGGCAACGACTCTTGACTCCTTTGGATGTCCCAATCCACTGGTGGTGTCCGAAAAGTAGGGTGGAAACCACCATTGAGATAGGTGTTACTGATTTCCAGCTTTGGAAATAGACAACCCCGACATAGTGTCCGGGCCTTGGTCGAAGTAGAAAAAGCCTTGTCTGCTAATGATTTGACATCTTAAAGCCGGTGACTTTTGTAATTCAAAAGTAGGATAACCTCGTTTAGATAACCTACAAAAGTAAATCAATTAGTTCTCAAAGTATAAAATACTTTGGTCCAAGATTAGACACAGATAATAATTTAATTAAGATAATTAAGTGCCTAATTATCCGAGTCCCGAAAGAGTGAAATTTTCTGAGTGTAATATCCATTATACTCAAATTCCATCTCGAGTCGATCTAGAAGTGAAACAAGTCCGATAGAGAATATCGAGTAATAAACCTTGATGTAGACAAGCACGGTTTAAACGAGACAAGCCGACTTAGAAGGATGAATTAACACTATTATTTAATCAAACTTGGAATATAAAGTCGGACTTGTGTTTATGCACATTAGAGAAAATTTTCTAACATGTGATAAGTCCGAGTGTTGTTTGAGTAACTCAGAACTATTTGTAAAAAGATAAGCAAGAGTATGCTTTACGAATAAGTCGGAATAAAGTGAAAACATATGAAATAGTTTACGTAACACTAAGAAAATATTCTAGATCACTCGTAAAGGTTTCTAAAACACTTAGAATGACTCGTAATAAAAACTTACAAGGGATGAAGTCTGTACTGATTCCTTGATGGTACTCAGAATGATATACCTACAAAGTCCGAGTCTTCACTAACTCTAAGATTCTCAAAGCTCTATTCGATATCCTTAAGGGCTACGATGCGGACCTCTTTCCAACTATCATCGAGCAAATGGCCACTCGTGCCAGCTCAATCAAAGAAATCCACCCCTCTTCTCTTCGGAGCCCTTCTAACTCTTGTTTTCATGTAGTTTAAGGTCTCCCTCCCTAAGACCCAAATGTAGTATCCGAGGCTGCCATCATTGTGGGCGGGAAGGAGCTTCTTGGATACGGGTACCAGGAAACCAAGCCTCGGTGTCCGGGTCCATGGGTCGAACTAAGGCCTCTTTCACCCCCGCCTCGGACTCAAACTCGCCTTTCACTCCCTCCTCCACCTCGCGGTGCTTCCACCTCAGGTCCCCATCTCAAATCCACTGCCGCCTTGTCTATAGCCTTGATAGACAAGCTCACCTCTGTGTCCATAGAAATCCAGGACACCCTTCGCTCCTTCAAAACCGTCCTTCGAACATGACCATAAGCAAGAAGATGGTCTAATCCGAGATTCGAGAGCAACAGGTTGTGCTCCTCGAATTAAAAAAATCTACTAAAGGAGCAACAGGAGCAACTTAAGCTCCTTTGAGAAAGTAGAACGAAGGCTACTCAGGACCCAAACAACTCGGATACATTTGAGTAGTCCTCGAGCCACTGCCAAGTCTCCTCCGGAGAGGCAGTAGAAGAAGAAGATGAAGCTGTGGCTGAAGCACCTTATTCCGAGGAGAAGGAGCAAGAGAAGGAGGATGAGAAGGAAGAGGAGAAGGAGGAAGAAGGAAGAAGCCGAGGGACAAGGTGTTGTAGTTCCTCAACCTGAACCGATCGGCTCGGATAGCGGTTTGAGTGAGTCGGAAGACCCTGCGGATGTTGGATAGTCCACAGCGGTCAAGCCGGAAGAAGCACCCCCTTGCGGTTTTCCAAGAGGATGAGCCTCTGGATGACTTAGTTCCGGGACAGCCACTCGGAGCCGAGCCACTACTTGGAGATTCCAATGCTACCGCCGCCCGGATCTTCCACGTCCTCCCGGGCTTACTAGCCTCAGCTCCACCATCTTTATTTTTTTGTCTTGTTTTATTTTTATTTATTTTTGTCCAAACATCAACTCGTATCAACTTGATATGTTTTTCCCTGTTTTTGTTTTTTTTATTGAAAGGCAAGGGGATAATACTATAACAAATTGTTGTGTTGTTTAGGGGAGTTTTCTCACCTTCTTCTTGTGTATTTTCCTTGTTTTTATATATATATATATAAATGAAGCTTTTATTTTAGAGCGTAATTATTTCCGAGTTCACTCTTTCCGAGTTTGAATCTCTTATTATTTAGTTTTGCTCTGGTATATCTGCTCACATTTTTTCTCTTCTCTCTCCCTCCGATATAAGTGTCTATTTTCTTAGCTATATAAGTTATCCACAAAAATGTTCAAAGTATGAATCACTTCACTCACTTCTTCGTATTCCGATATATTCCACTAAATAAGAATAAAAACTCATGATTATTTTACTAACAAAGTTTCTATGTAAGTATGGAATGTCTTTCATCAAAAAGGGGAGATTGAAGACTCATACTCGAAACTAGATCATTCCGAGTACTACATAAAGACTCGGTACAAACCTCATCCCTCCTAAGTTTTGATTACAAGTCATACCGAGTGTTATAGAAACTCCTGCATAAGTTTTCATTCGATTCTAACCGACTTAGAAAACACATTTTTGTTTATCTTCTCACATTGATGTTTCGACTCACTAAGACATCATTCAGATTTATCGCATGCTCAAATAATCTCTCTAACAATTCTTCTCCGAGTTCTCACTTGCTTATTTCGAAGCAAAGTGAATTACGAGTGTTAATTCATCTTTCTAAGTTAGTATGTTTGTTTGAGAATTATTTGTCCGGATCAAGTTCTTATACTCGATGTTTTCACTCTTATAACTTGATCTTTCTTAAGACTCGACTCGATGGAATTTTAGTATAATGAATATTAGACTCGGAAAATTCCACTCTTCTAGGCTTAAGATAATTATGCACTTAATTATCTTAATTAAATTATTATTTGTGCCTAATCTTGGACCAAAATATTTTATATTTTGAGAACGAAAATGGTTTACTTTTGTAGGTTATCTAAACAAGGTTATCTCATTTTTGAATTACAAACGTAACCGGCATCAAGCTGTCAATCACCAGCAGACAACGCTTTTCTACTTCGAACAAGGCTCGGAGGCCGTGTTAGGGTTGTGTGTTTCCCAAACTGGAAAACTTCAACGCTAAGCTCAACGGTGGTTTCCACCTTACTTTTCGGACATCACCGGTTGACTGGAGCACCTTTCGGAGCCAAGAGCTATTGCACAACGTTCGGATCCCAACGGATCTTTTACGAGCGACTTAGAAGAACCGTTACAACGGTTAAGAAGGACTTCTATTTAGAAATTAGTCACAACGGCTAATCTACTTAGTCATCTATAAATAGAAGCCACCTCTCAAGACTTCAATATTGCTGGAATTATTGTTGAAACACATTACTTAAGGAAATATCATTGTTTTCATATTCAATCTTCTATTTACAACTCCTAGCTTGTAATTCATACTTTACGAGTTGTAAAGTCGTGTAATCGATTACAAACTCTTATTACTTTCTGAGTAAGGTCCCTTGATTGAGCTGTAAGGGTTAACTCAGCTCTGTTCTCCATAGGTGTAAAATTACCTCGGTTAGGAAGTACTAGATCGAGATAAGGGAATTTTCGAGTCTATAAAAACTCTATAAGGAATTGTTTAAGGGAACAATTCTGGTTGAGTCGATCTGCTTTATTTTGTGGATTCAAAATAGTGGATTTGACTTAGTGCATGGACTAGCACTCTCCATGGTTTTCTACCCTAGGAGGGTTTCCACATATCTCTTAGTTTACACTTTTACGAGTCCAATCTACACTCGGATTGCCTTGTTCATTCTCTTCAAGCTTAAATCTTCCAAGGTTGCTAAAATTTCCTCATCACCCTATTCACCCCCTCTAGGGTGAGTAAGACTCTCCAGGAGCTAACCTTCACTGGTTGACCATGGGAGTGGACTGCCATGAATTTGTTAAGAGATGTCGCAAGTGTTAAGTGTATGCAAACTTGCAGCACCAACCGCCATCTTTTTAATGACACTTGCATCACCCTGGCCATTTTCAGTGTGGGGCATTCACATCATTGGCAAAGTGACTCCTAAAGGAATGGGTGGTCACGAATTTGTGTTAGTAGCAATTAATTACTTTACCAAGTGGGTAGAAGCAGCCTCCTATGCAAGCATAACGTGGAAGCACGTGGAAAAGTTTATAATTCTTAACATTATGTCTAGATATGGGGTACCACATGAATTAATTAGTGACCATGGTAGTCACTTCAAGAAGGAAGTAGCGAGACTTATTGGACAAATACAAAATCAAGCACCATAGGTCTTTTCTCTATCGCCTTCGGACCAACAAAGCAATCAAGGCTGCCAATAAGACCAACAAAATAGTGGAGAAGATGGCTATCAGCTATAAGGATTAGCCTAACAAGTTTCCCTTTGCTTTATGGGGATACCGGACCTCCGAGTAGAACCTCAACGAGAGCAACACCCTACTCCCTAGTATATGGTATGGAAGCAGTCCTTCCAATATAAATTGCCATTCCTTCACTACGGATCATTGCAGAAAGTCAAATTCCTAAAGTTGAAAGGGCTAAGGCACGCTGTGAGGAGTTAGTATTGCTAGATGAAAGACGCTTAAACGCTTACATAATGCCCAAATATAATAAGCACGTATATCAAGGGCATTCAACAAGAAGGTGAAGCCTCGTTTGCATAATGGAGATTTAGTCCTTAAGGATATTAGACCACCGATTCAGGATCCTTGAGGAAAATTTAGGCCCAATCGGCAAGGCCCATTCATACTTAACCAAATACTGCCAGGAGGAGAAGTTAAATTGACTGATTTCGATGGTGAAGAAGTTTTTCAATATACAAACTTGGATGAGTTAAAGAAATACTATGTTTAGGATAATATTAAACAATTCCCATAATTAGCTGAGCCCGGCGTAACCAGGTTGTGCCTTAGCCGGCGCTAGCCACCGTCCGGACAACAACGGGGTTGGCTGAGTCGAGAAATCCTCTCGGCTATATTTTATATTGTTATTTTATTTTCACGGTCCAATTAATTAATTCCCTAAGGGAAGTATTTTGTTCTTACTTATTCTTTAAGGATGGTTCAATTAGGTGGTCCAAAATTTTATTTCTTCTTATAAGTGAATGATAAAATAAATGAAGCATAAAAGTGAGCATAAAACTTACTTTTTACTTTAGTATTAATAAAGGGTAAGCCTACTACTTACCTGAATACATAACTAAATAAAAGGGAAATAAAACAAGCATACTACTTGAAAAATAAATTATTCTAAAGAGGCAAAACTAAACACGTCCCTAATTTTTATTTATTCCTAAATTCTTCTTAATTCTACCGTAGTCAATCTTTACTTTCTTCCCTTTTGCATCGTTAGACTCGGTTGCATCCTCCTGGATTTGCTTCTTTAACTCTTTGATTCTGCGAGCCCTCTTGTCCTCGGCTTCTTTAGATTCAACTTCCCTCATGTGGGCTTGTTTGTCTATGTGTGGGTTCACTTCGCAAATTTGAAGTGGTGCTATAGCGAGGACAACTCCTCTTGGGTTCCATTCTTGAATCATCGGTGCATTGTGACTTTTGGAGTCAACCGCTTATATCCATTCCAGATTAAATTTAGAAGCTGGAGTAGTTCGTTTATCTGCAAGTTTCAGCAACTTCGGTAGGTTCGTCCAGTAATCAAGCCATGTCGGAACTCGCCTTGAGCTACCAAAACCTACAAACAGTTCAAACGAGGTAGATGAAATACGGTCTAAGTAAGGGATCTACCGACCCGTCTCATTTTCCGCATAACACGGTCGGGGAAATTGTACGTATTGGTTTTCACAATCAACAAACGTACAAAACGTTGTTGCTTAGTATTTGTCCTAAATTGGGACACTCTCCAACGTTCAATATACAACTCAATGGCATGCCCAACTCTCAACTAGGCTTCCCACCAAGAGGTTGCATGATCGGTCAAAACACGCAATCGTCGCCATTGACAAAGCCGCACGGCTAGCTACTCGATCCGCTTTTGTTGGTCCTGCATGGTCGAATTCATCATTATTTACAGAGCCAACAGGAGCAAAATCAAAATAAAAAAAAGTCGGACTTAAGGCCAAGTCGGAGACTTTTCACTCTTGTCGACGCTGGACTCGTAGGCTCTTGGTCTACTGGTCGCCTACCTAGCCTCACCGGCTAGTTCCCGAATATTGTTTTCTACTTACCTTCAATAATAGAGGGTTGCCCGTGAAGTCCTCATTTGGATTTGCTTCAAACTGGTCCAACCCTATAATATTTTCTTCGATAATTAGTGGCTAGGTAGGCGATGATCCTCCAACCGATCGGTGAAGTTTAACAATGCAGCGGGTCCCATGTCCCCGTGGCCTCGCGAGTAATGCAAAACCACCTCTTAGGAAAGTGATTATGACCCGAAGCCTCTTGAAGGTTTGCTCCTGGAGAGTCTAAGTCACCCTAGAGGGGGTGAATAGGGTGATAAGGAAATTTAAGCAAACTTAGAATCTTTTTGTCTGGGAAAAGATAAACAGCTGATTCCGAGTCTAGATTGGACTCGGAAAAGTATACACTAAGAAATACGTGGAAACCCTCCTAGGGTAGAAAACCACTGGACAGTGCTAATCAAAGCACCAAGTCAAATCCACTATTTTGAGTCCTCAAAATACAACGGATCGACTCTACCACAATTGCTCCTTTAGACAATTCCTTACAATGTTTCCCTAGACTCGGAAGTTCTTTTATCCGATTGAGTACTTCCTAACTAAGATAACCTTTACAGCTAGGGACAACCGAGCTAAGTTAACCCTTACAGCTCAGTCCGGACCAGCTTACAAGAAAAGGCCTTCTCCTCTAGTTTACAAAAGAAAAGATTTTCAAAAGAAAGAGACACGAGACTTAGTTTTCCGGAAGGAAGACCCATAATCGAGACAAGGCCCAAAATTATTCAAATCTGGGTTCCCAAAAGTGCTATTCCTCATAAAAGGACCACGAGTAGAGGGAGTTACTAGGTTCATAAGAGGAAGTGAGAAGGGTTAGTTTGTTTCCATTTTGCATGTAACTCAGAAGAAGAAGAAGGGTCATTGGTACTTAGACGGTGGTTGCTCACGCCACACGTCGGGAGATTCAAGACTTTTCTCTAAGCTAGAAGATCCGAAAGGAGGAAAAGTCACATTTGGAGATAACAAGCAAGGACAAGATTATAGTGATTGGCAAAATTGGTAAAGGAAACAACACTGTCACCCCGGTCTCGCTTGTCAAAGGACTTAAGTATAATCTCCTTAGCATTTCTCGGCTATGTGACAAAGGTCAAAGGTAATGTTTACTCGGACCAACTGCTACATCTTTGATGGAATCACCAAAGAGACTAAGCGCTCAAGTCTAAGGTCAGATAACACTTACATTATTCCTTTCTCAAACTCAAGTCAAAATTTATCTTGTTTAAAAGCTTCGTGAATGATGATTCGTAGACTTGGCATCATAGACTAGGTCATATCAGCATTCATACTATCAAGAAACTTGCATTTCATTGTTTGGTTAGGGGTTTACCTCACTGTGCCTTCAAGAAAGACAAAATCTGTGAGGCATGCACAAAGGGTAAGCAAGTAGATCATCTTTCAAGCCACTCAAAACTGTATCTATATCCGAAGTGCTTGAATTACTTAATATGGATTTGTGAGGTGAAATTCTTGTGAAAAGTCTTGGAGGTAAATCGTATGTACTTGTTATTGTTGATGATTTCTCATAATTTACTTGGGTGTGTTTTCTTAAGAACAAGAATGAAGCCTTCAAAGAGTTTCATTGAGCTCTACAAAAAAATTCAAGTGGAGTCTTAGACTCATATCGGAAGGATTTGAACCGACCACGGAAGGGAGTTTGATTACTCGGAATTTGCAGACTTACGTGACAAGAATGGCATCTCTCACAACTTTTATACACTAAGAACTCCTCAATAGAATGGAATAGTGGAGAGAAAGAACAGAATGGTTGAAGAAATAGGAAGGACTATGATGATTGAAAATGATCTACCTTACTATTTCTAGGTCGAGGCGATCAACACAGACAAATTACACACTTAATAGATGCCTCGTCAGCCCCTTCTTCAAGAAAACAGACCTACGAGTTTTACAAAGGGAAGAAACCCAACATCTCCTACTTGAGACAATTGAGGTGTAAGTGTTTTGTCCATAATAATGGTAAGGAGCATCTAACTAAGTTTGATGGTAGGTCGGATGAAGGTATATTTCTAGGTTATTCATCTCATAGCAAAGCTTATTGAGTTTTTAACAAAAGAACTAACAAAGTGGAAGAAAGTATCCACGTTGTCTTTGATGAAATTGATCTTGGCGGGATAAGTGAGTCCACATACTCATATCTCGGATCGAACAAAGATGAAGACGACCTTCGTTGAAGCTGAGCTTAGAAAGAGTCAAAACAAAATTACCGAGGCAACTCGGAATGTTAAAACTCGGATCGAACAAAGTCAAGAGCTAGCTCAGAATGCTGAGGAACAAGTCAATGAGACCGAGCAAGATCAGCCAACCGAAGATCAACCTGTTCAACCAACAAACCTCGTAAATCAAAGGACTGGTAAAGCTTTCAAATATGCATCGAGCCACCCACCTGAAAACATACTATCTCGATATCAACAGTAGGGTAAGGGCTTGATCTTCTTTGTATAATCTGTATGCATTTTCTGCATCCATAACATTAACCGAACTCAAAAATGCACTAGAAGCCCTAAATGAACCTGAATGGGTAGAGTCCATGCAAGAAGAGCTCAATCAATTTGAAAGAAACCAAGTATGGACTCGACCAAACGACCATCTAACCACCCAGTCATAGGAACCAAATAGGTTTTCAAAAACAAACTAGATGAGGAAGGGTTGATAGTTAGAAATAAGGCTAGACTTGTTGCCCAAGGTTACCATCAAGACGAAGGAATTGATTGTGGGGAAACCTTCGCACCTGTTGCTAGGATTGAGGCAATCACAATCTTGTTGGCGTTTGCATGTAGCATAAATATGAAGCTTTATCAAATGGATGTCAAGTGTGGTTTTCTAAATGGTTTCGTTCAAGAAGAAGTCTATGTTGAGCAACCCTCTAGATTTGAAAACTTAGAATTTCGAAATCATGTTTTCAAATTGCAAAAAGCTCTATATGGTCTTAAACAAGTCCCCGGAGCTTGGTATGAAAGACTCAGCAGTTTCTTGGTTGAAAATGATTTCAAAAGAGGTTATATCGACAAACTCTTTTCATAAAAACCAAGGCGAAAGATATTCTTATTGCTCAAATCTATGTTGATGATATCATTTTTGGAGCTACTAATGAAACTCTATGTCAACAGTTTTCGAGTTGATGAGACAGGAGTTCTAAATGAGTATGATGGGAGAACTCAACTTCTTTCTTGGTCTACAAATCAAACAAGACAAGGATGACATTTATGTGCATCAATCCAAGTATTCCAAGGAGCTTTTGAAGAAGTACAAGTTACAAGATGTGAAGCATGCAAGCAACACCTATGAGTAGCAGTTTGAAACTGGACTCGGATGAGAAAGGTAAAGTCGTAGATCGGAAAGTCTACAGATGTATGATCGGATCTCTACTTTATCTCACATCTAGAGGCTAGATATCATGTTCAGTGTTTGACTATGTGCAAGATTTCAGGCTAATCCAAAAGAATCACATCTCACTATAGTGAAGAGAATTTTTGAATATCTTACAGGAGTCAAAATCTTGGTCTATGGTTTTCAAAAGACTTAGAAATGACTCTCACTGGATAATCAAAAGCTGATTATGTCGGATATAAAGTTGATAGAAAGAGCACATCAAGAGCATGCCGATTTCGGGTCAATCCCTCATCTCCAAGCACTCAAAGAAACAAAATTATGTTACTCTATCAACTATCGAAGCTAAGTACATTGCAGCTGGAGCTTGTTGTGCTCAAATTTAGTGGATCAAGTAGCACTTGAAGGATCTAGGACTATTGTTCAAATTTATCCCAATCAAGTGTGACAATCGAGTGCAATCAGCATTGCCAAGAATCCGGTTCAAGCACTCCAAAACAAAGTATATTGAAGTCGGTATCATTTTCTCGAGAGACCATTATGAGAAAGGGGATATTGAACTTGAATTCATTCCTACGAAATTTTAGTTAGCTGATATTTTCACTAAGCCACTTAGTGAGGATCAGTTTTCTTCTATTAGCAATGAGCTTGGCATGATTAATGCATGATTATGTGTTTTCTAAGTGAACTTTCCTTGCATAATTATGTGTATATGTTTTCTTTAGTGTTTTAATAAAAAAATGGATCAATTGACCGAGTGAAACCGAGCTATGAGTTATTAGGTCTCCGAGTGTTCTAACACTCGAAACCATACTCGAGTCGGACATAGTTTTTGAGTAAAACGGACATAAAAATTCTGGAATTATCTCTAGATAAATAGAGAATTTCGAAATATTTTCGAAAAGTTTTTCTTCTCTCTCTCTCTCTCTATCGCACATTCCAATCGGAGAAAACTAGCTGTTGGAAGAAAGCTGTTCGAATTCTAATCGTTGGAGAGCATAATGTCACACCGATCCGAGAGTACCGTTCGGTAATCTGGTCATAATGAAGGTCGAAGGTCATTTCTTTTGCTATAAATAGCATCCCTTTACCTTCATTTCTTTACTTTACTCACTGCCTTCTTACTTTCTAAGCATTCTCGCTCACTCGTATTCTCTCTCTCTTTCGAATTTTAAGCGCTCTTACTTTCTTTAGTCTCTCTCGTGTCTTCTCTGTTTCTCAACAAATCTCAGCATGCGGAAAAGAGGTTTAGCACCTAATTTGTTGGGGTCTACTACAAAAAGCCCGCACCAAAACTTCTGAAGAGGGTACCTCTAATCCCTCTAGAATCTTTATCACCCAACATCTCACGTTGGATGATAAAATTCTTCCCAACCACCTCTTTTTCATGGTTCCAAGCACATAAAAAGCACTAGAGTGTACAACTTTTTGTGCTTCAATGAATTTATTTATCCCGAACTTGTTGCCGAGTTCTATACTAATATGTCTTACTCGAGGGAATCATTACCTCACGAGTTCAAGAGAAGATTGTTCGTGTCAACCTCTCTCTTCTTCACGGACTTTTTAAAGTCTATTCTCTTTTCTTAACTACAATCTCATCCCATTTATGGATATTGCCGATGAATTCTTTGAGAAGTACGCCAAGGAAGTCCCCGAGTCACGCAAAAATTTCTCAATGACTCGGATGAAGACCGAGGCCGGACTACTTTGTTTTCTTTTAATGAGAACGTTCTTCTCTCATAATTCTAGCAAAGAGAATCCCAACTCCAAGATTTTCAAAGCTTTATTTGATATCTTAGAGGGCTCCGACAAAGACCTCTTCCCTCTATTATTAAGCAAATGGCCTTGCTGCCACTCAATCCAAAATATTTGCTCCGTTTCCCTTTGGAGCCCTTTTGACTCGTTATTTTCAAACAGTTCAAAGTTCCACTCCCCTCGGATATAAATGCGGTTTCGAGGCTGTCATTGTGGTTGGCGTAAAGGAGCTTCTCGGTTACGGGTACCGGGAAGTCAAGCTCGGTGTCCGGGTCCATGGTTCCGACTTGAAACCTCCTTTACCCCCTCCCACTCGGACTCAAAGGCTTCTACCACTTCCTCCTTCCTCTACTGGTCCCTCCACTTATCAACCACTTCCTCCAGCCTCTTCTACTACGTTTACCATGTTGGTAGTCAAAATTTCTTCGCTTCCGAAGAACTTCGAGACACCCTCTGCTCTAAGGAGTTCTCCACCCTAACCAAGTCTACCTTGGCCGAGGTCGAAGAAGAAGAAGATGCAACAAGAGCA
Source organism: Talinum fruticosum (assembly GCA_021018815.1). Taxonomy (NCBI): domain Eukaryota; kingdom Viridiplantae; phylum Streptophyta; class Magnoliopsida; order Caryophyllales; family Talinaceae; genus Talinum; species Talinum fruticosum. The sequence goes on along the minus strand of JAITYX010000051.1, from coordinate 706,026 downwards.
ACTCAGGCTGAGGAAGAGAAGGAAGAGGAGATAGAGAAAGAGGAGGCCGCTCAACCTAAGGGCCAAGGTGCAGCGGCTCTCGAACTAGCACTAATCTCCTCGGATAACGATCCGAGTGGGTCGAAGAAGCTGGGGACATTGGTCGAGTCCACAACTCGCTAAGTCGAAGCACCACCCTTTGTCGTGTTTCAGGAGGATGAGCCTAAGGAAGACATTCCCCTGGCTTAGACAACCAGGACGGAACAACTTCCGGATGTCCCCGTGTCTGTCGCCACCACGATCATCCACCTCCTCCCAAGCTTATCGGCGCCGGTGCACTCGCCCGTCCCTTCTCCTGCCGATAGTCAACCCCCTCTTAGTTTATTTTTTTTCTTTATTTTTTTTGTCCAACATCAATTGTACTCACTTAATATATTCTTCCCTCCGTTTTGATGAAATGATAGGGGAGAGAATATACAAAACTTGATGTTGTGTTTCGGGGAGCTCATTCTCTCTTTCTTTGAGCAATGAATGAATGAAATTTTTTTTTCCGAACAGACTTATTTCGAGTTACATGTTTCAAAGTTAGATATTTCTTCTTACTTTCCTACTCGATATAATCTATTCATTTCTTTGCTTTGATTTATTTTCCGCAAAGCTGTTATGAGTGATGATATGATATGCAATATATTTTCTAAGTATGGAATGATTCTCATCCGTCACTCCTCACTCGATATGTTCTGCATAGTGAAAATGAAAACTCATATTTCGCACTAACAAGTTTCTAAATGTTGAATGCCTTTCATTAAAAAGGGGAGATTGAAGACTCGGTTTTCAAACTCTAAGTCATTCTAAGTATTACATGATGACTCGGTATAAATCCTATCTCTCTTAAGGTTTGATTTCAAGTCATTCCGAGTACTATAGAAACTCGTGTGTAAGTTTTCATTATGTTCTAAGTGACTCGAAAGCACCTTATTGTATATCTTCCGCACTGATGTTTCGACTCGCTCGGACATCGCTCGGAACTATCGCATGCTCAAATAATTTCTCTAACACTCTTATTCTAAGTACCGACTATGTATTTCAACGTAAAGAGAATTACGGTATTAATTCCTTATTCTAAGTCAGTTTATTTCCTTGAGAATTATTTGTTAAGTTCAAGTTGTTATACTCGATGCTCTATCCTTTTAACTTGATCATCCTTAGGATTGACTCGGATGGACTTTGCGTATATTAAATATTATAGTCAGAAAATTCCACTCTTCCATGCTAAAGATAGTTAAGCATTTAATTGTGCTAATTTAATTATTATCTCGTGCCTAATCTTAGACCAAAGTATTTTAAACTTTAAGAATCAATGTGGTTTGCTTTTGTAGGTTATTCAAACAAGGCTATCTCATTTTGAAATACAAAAGTAACTACCTTCTAGCTGTCAATCATCAACAAACATGTTCTATCTACCTCTGGATATGGCTCGGACACCGTGTCGGGGTTGTCTGTTTCCAAAACTTGAAAACTTCAACTCTAAGCCTAACGGTTGTTTCCACCATAACTTTCAGTCACCACCAAGTGATTGGAGAATCTTTTGGAGCCAAGAGTCGTTGCACAACGTCCACATCTCAACGGATCTTTTGTGAATGACTTAGAAAAGTCGTTACAATGGCTAGTGAAGACTTCCGTCCACAACCAAGACTCAATCTTCATTCTGCCCGGTTGGCTATAAATAGAACCACCTCACAAAAGTAGAAGATGGCTGAATATTATTGTTGAACACAATACTTGACTAGAAGTTATTATTTTCATTTATATTCAATCTTCTATTTACAACTCCAAGTCTCGTATTTCATATTTTCTAGTTGTAAAGAAAGTCTTGTAATCAGTCACTTTCTTTTCTTACTTTCGAGTAAGGTCCCTTGACTCGAGCTATAAGGGTTAACTCAACTCAGTTGTCCCCGATTGTAAAAGTTACCTTAGTCAGGAAGTACTAGATTAGATAAGGTAACTTCGAGTCTAGGAAAACATTGTAAGGAATTGTTTAAGTGAGCAATTCTGGTATAGTCGATCCTTGTATTTTGTGGATTCAAAATAGTAGATTTGACTTAGTGCCTAAATTAGCACTCGTTTGTGGTTTTCTACCCTATGAGGGTTTCCACGTAAATCTATGTTATCACTTTTCTAAGTCCAATCTAGACTCGGAATCTACTGTTTAGTCGATCTGTTGCAAAAATCATTTAATTTTCTTCATCACCCTATTCACCCCCTCTAAGGGGCACCGGCCATGCGATGTCGTTTTGAGGGGGAAAGCTCCTAGTGTTTGGGCGGACTGTCTTGGAACTTAAATTCGACACTTTGATAATGGTGATCATGAAATACAGACATCTAGTGTCATCTTGGAGGTCTTCATCTTCGTGTATAATTGGACAAAAGTGAAATGTAGAATTCTAAGCCTGGAATTTCCCGGTATGCGACACTCGGAATTGACTCTAGAGGCTTGGCCCGGTCTTGGATCGTCCGAAAGAAAAAGGGATTTTTGGATCAACCAAAGGCAAAAGGCTATTTATGTAGTGCTTGGGGTTCTTTGTAGTTTACTGGCTTCCATCACACCAATCAAACATAGTCCATGATCCAAATGCTCAAACAGGACTTAGGATTTCATCATCGGACCAACAAAATAAAATACGAAATTAAAAGAGATAAGGGACGACACTTTTTTGGTGTCTACATTTAGCCCCCACTTTGACTGAGTCTAAAAGACAAAGGGTCAAGGTCGACACTAAAGGCTACTTAACTCAATTTTGTGCGACGATTTTTGATATTGGTCATTGTGTAATGTTTGGAATTGGTTGCTTGTCGAACCTTAACTCCAAAATAGGGCCTAGACTTGTTCCCGAAGTATGCGTTCGAAGCTCGGTAAAAGGATTTAAATACCAGTTAACACCCATTTGTACGGCTACTCGGACCTAAAAACTAGCACATAATATTTCCCGACCATGTGTTGTGGCAAATGGGAAGAGAGCAGATGATTCCCTTTTGGATGGTATCTAGCCCACTACCTTCGACCTGTTTGAAGGATTTGGCAACTCCGAGCGGACGAAGTCATAGCCTAAATATTGGATGAACTTACCTAGATTGCTAACACATGCAGGCAAACCAAATACTGTTCTATCTCGCCTATTATCTAAAGTGGATAATAGAAGTGGATCCCAACGGCGTAAGGCACTAAGAGCTCGGAAGATGGATCCACAAGGTTGTCCCTATTGTTGCCCAACTTAAAATACATGAAGTAAACCCTCAAACAGCTTAACCCGCGTGCGTAAGAAAATCTTAAGCCCAGGAAGTAGAGGAGAAGAGGACTTGAAGAATTGAAAAATTGAAGAAACGCACCCAAGATGATGGGGCTGAGTCTAGTGACCCCAAAGGAAAGAAAGTAAAAATAGACTAGAGCTTGGATTTTTCGGTAAAGTTTAGGAAGAAATAAAAGAAAAGAAGGATTAGTTTTGCCTCTTTAGAACAAATTTATTTTCCACAAGTAGTGTGCTTGTTATTATTTCCCTTTTATTAGTTATGTATTAAGTTCGATAATAAGCTTACCTTTTACTAAATAAAAGTAAGTATTACGCTAGACTTTCAAATATTTTATTTTATCACCCACCTAGAGGTACAAATAAATAAAATTGGACTGTTTAATTGGACCATCCTTAAAGATAATCAATAATTATAGAAGTGGACCATCTAATTGGACCGTCCAAAACAATTAATTATAGGGATAAAACAAAAGGGATGGTTTCGGCTCGACCAACCCATCGTTGTCTAAGTGGTGGCCGGCGCTGCCATGGCCTCGGCCTATTTAGGCCAGGCTCGATCTATCGTCCAGGGTCATGCTAGACATACTACTTCTTCAACCGATCCAAATTCGTGTACTGAAAAATTTATTCACCATCTAAAATCGGTTAATTTATCGCTTCTGCTCGGCAATATCCAATTAAGCACAAATGGGCCTAGCCACTTAGGTCTAAGTTTTCCTTTTGGATCTTGAATTGGTGCTCTAATTTGCATATTTCGACGCTTCACTTGTTGAATGCCCTTAATGTACATGCTTCGTATATTTGGACATTATGCGAGGCATTGACACACCTTTCATCTAGTGGGACTAACTCTTTGTAGCGTGCTTTAGCCCACTCTACTTATGGAATCCGGCTTTCAGCAATGATCCTTAATGAGGGAATGACAATCTCTATTTGAGGCACTACTTCTATGTAGTAAACTAGGGAGTAAGGTGTTGCTCCTGTAGAGGTCCTAATAGAAGTCCGATAGCCCCACAAAGTGAATGGCAACTTATCGGGTCAATCCTTATATATGACTGTCATCTTCTCCACTATTTTACTGTAACGCCCAAGACTATAATTATCCATAAAACTAATTCGTGACATAACCCAATCAAATTTAAGAAATATTTGGCAGCGGAAGCTAATATAAGTCTGGGCATTACCGCCGTCTCTTATAATAGAGACAAAGCCTATACCCATACATTACACATATTGATATATATATATTGTACTTATTCGCACAAACAAGTCACAAGGTTTATACATTATATACTTAAACTTAGATAGTACAAAAGTCCGTCCGTTGGTTAACACATAATCCAAAATACATTAATCACCAAAACACAACAAGCAAGTCACTACCCGATACCAGACCTTCTAGGATTCTTTTTCATCTGTTTCCTTCTCCTCATGCAGTTCCTATTTAAATATCGATTGCTTTTCTTACCCTAAAAGAGTATAAAACATAAAACATAAAGCACAAAACATAAAGTGAGCGGTTGGCTCAATACGTTACCCTTGAATTGTAATATAATTTCGAAGAGTTAGTGAGCACGCGCGCAATTTTAAATTCATTTAAAACTCAAACATTTAAGAAGAATGCATAGTTTGTGTTTCCTGTAAACTTCTCAATTTTGTTTTCAACTTCTTAAACGTTTTAGTTTACGTACCGTCACTAGGACCCCAATTTACATGCATTTGCAGCCATGGTTTCGATTAAACGATTTAGTTAAAGTTCCTGTTTGCCGGGAAGGCCCAATACGTGGCCTTGATTAAACAATTGGATTAAAGTTCCCGATTATCGAGAAGGGCCCAATACGATTAATTTTGCTAGCAGACATTTATAAATGGTTCACAATTAACGATTAATGATTAACGGTTACTTGGGTCATAAAGAGTTGTAGGCCGAAATAAAAACAAACACAAGTAACATTTTATATAACAATTAAAATTTAACTATTTTGGAAGGGTACAAGCAATAACGTACCTCGGTCGATCGTTTCCTTTTAATTTCTATTTTCTTTGCTTCTCCGAATAGTCGTTCCGAATGATTTTCTGTTTTCAAACAGAAATTTAATGTTTGTATTAATAAACTTATTAACCTTTCTTGTATCTATTTTTGATAAGCTTTTACATTCATATCTATTCTGTCTAATTTTAATAAATTCCTTATCTCCTAGCCACTTACTCTTTTATCCTCTTCCTAATTACATATTCAACTCCACAAAAATCATGATCAATTCCAATTAAACCTTCAAATGCATTTTCTTCCTTTTTTCCTTTTCAAGGATTAACATACTCAAATTTAATTACTTTACTTTCCTAACAAGCCTTTACAACTTAAACAATCTTGGCACAATCGAGCAACTCACTCATGCTCATATAAAAAATTAAACAAACCTGTTCACAATTATGAATAACCCAAATTAATCTCCAATTCCAGTTTAGCGCATAAACAACCCAAGAATCCAATTTCACATATATCCATATTTCAATATTTCCCGGATATCATCCAACTCCACCACAACCAAATAATTCATTCATACCCCTATCGAATTTACACAAGCACATTTACAATTATAAAGAAACCCCGCAATTAATTTTCAATTCCATATCAATATATAATAAACCCTAATTCCAATTTCATTTGCTTTCACAATTCCTCCAATTCCACCACAATCAATTCACAACTCATATCTACTTGTCTAAATATTCTAGTTACCACATGAATTTGTGATAAAATTACATAAAATTTAGGATTTTAGAGATGTACCTCAAAAGTGGTTAGAAGTGGAATTTGGGTTGTGGAGGTTCCGTGACGGAGATATGATGTTGGACGACAAGCAGTAGCAGGCGTCGGCGGCAGCCAGGGGACGACAGCGATGAGCCGGCTAGTTCGAGCAATACCAGCAGGGGCAGGACAGCCCTTGCTTGGCGCAGAACAAAGCAAAAAGAGGGGAAAGAAGTGGTCGTCGGCGGCAGCAGAGGTGGCGGTCGGGGAAGTGCTGGCGGCGGACTATTGACGATGGCGAGTCCGACTAAGGTTGGCCGGCAGTGGTAGGGGAGGGGAGAGCAGAGAAGAGAAGTGAAGGTTGGGAGATAAGAGACAAAATCGAGGGCTTAGTTTACAAAACCCCCACCTCCCTCCTTTTACCGATTTCTCGATCCTTCCGCCATCTTCTTTTCCCTTTTTTTTTAAATCTTGTTAATTTTTAATATGTCTTATCTTTCTACTATTTCTTTCACAATATAATTAAATGTATAACCATTCATTTTTTAAAATTTTATTTGTGTTATAATAATTTGTATATATATATTGTTTTGTTTTATTTCTTTTTATTTATTAATTTAAATTATTCGGATTCGTAATGAAATTATTCGAACATACATATATTTCGTAGTACAAACGTAAATTTGTACGAATTACCCATTATTATTTACGATTATCAAATTTGGTCGCATCTTTTATTTCGATTTCGTATTGTGCGCGGCTCACTGCTCTTAAACAATATTAAGACGATAAAATGCAAATTTAAAATAATTAATTACGATTAACTTTAGGGGTGTTACATCCTCACCCCCTTCATAAAAAGTTTCGACCTCAAACTATAATCTCTTAGTAACATAACTTTAAAACATATGGGAGTGTTGATTTCTCATTTCATCCTCTATTTCTCATGTTGCTTTAGAGATCCCATGATGGGTTCAAATGACTTTGACCAAAGGCATCACTTTCTTGTGTAATTGTTTAACCTTTCGAACCATGATTTGTACAAGTCTGTTCTTTGTAGGTTAAACCTTGTGCTTCAATATTAAGTGGTTCTTACACGATTGTGTGTGGGTTGTCTTAAACATACTTTTAAAATTCAGAAATATGAAACACACCGCATACATGTTGTAGTTCCAGTGGCAAAGCTAGCCGATAAACAACAAGATTAATTTTCTCGATGATCTCATAAGGCCCGATGAAACGGGGACTCAATTTCCCCTTTACATTTTCATGTCCCCGGGGTGAATAGAGTACCTTATATTGTGTGCTTCTGCTAGTATTTTATCTCTTAGTTCTATCTTTTGTGGCACACATATTCCGTTTTGAAACCTTAGAATTCCTTGATCATCCTCATGAAACTCAAGACATTTCCTTTGTTTATACTTTCTTTGATTCTTTCAATAGCATTACCCTCAAATTGAGCTTATTTATTCTCATCCAAAATGTAGGTTGGATAGATAACCCAAATATGTCTGCCGACCCCTAGGGAACACTAGTTAAATTCTCATACTTTTCTTTTCAAATCCCTTACAACTTCGCATAAATAACCCTTAAAGTGTTCGGACTTGACATGTCAATCACAATGTTAGCCTTCCTTAGGTGATAATGTATTTGCATATTATAACCCTTAAAAAGAACTCCAACCACACCTTCAATGTCGCAGATTCAATTCTTTTTGGGTGAAACTATACTTGAGTCTTTTATGGTCGATGAGGATTTTGCATACACTTACATAAGGATAATATCTTCAAATATTCAATGCAATAACTACCGCAACTAGTTTTAGATCATGGGTAGGGTAACTATGCTCATATGACTTTAATTGCCTAGAATTTTATGCTATGAACTCTCTATTTTACATGAAGACACACTTTTTCCCTTATTTGGATGTGCCACTGTAAACGGTAAATACTCCACTTTCCTCCGGTAAGGCCAAAACTGGTGGAGTGGTTAATAGTATCTTAAGTTCCTGAAATGAAGCCTCACATTTATCATTCCATTCAAACTTATTGTTTTTCCTCAAAAGGTTAGTAAGAGACAAAACTACTCATGAAAATCCTACATGAATCGCCTGTAATATCCTCGCCATTTCCTAAAACTTCTAACTTCCATAATGTTAGTCGGTCTGGGCCACATAGTACTCATTTTACTTTTTGTTGGCCGACTTTGATTTCTCCCATAAGGGTTATATGCCTCAAAAAGGTCACTTCGATAGCCACAATTTGCACTTTGACAGTTTAACATATAATCTATAAATCCTCAAGGTTTACGACATTATCCTTAAATGTTCAGGATGTTCTTTCTCCATCTTGGAGTATCTCAAAATATTATCAATAAAGATGACAACAATAATTTTGTCCAAATATGACCTAAATATTTCGTTCATCAGTTCCATAAGAGTTATTGAAGCATTTGTTAACCCAAAAAGGCATGACGGTAAATTCATAATGTCCCGAACGCCCTTTTTTTTTTTTTAATATCTTCAAGCTTAATCCTTAATTTATGATACCCCGAACAGAGATCAATTTTTTTTTTAAATACTCCCATTCCTTGTAATTGATCAAATAAATCATCAACCCTAAGCAAAAGATATTTATTCTTCACGAGTAATCTTATTCAATGCTCGTAATCTATACTTAATCTTGATGTCTCAACCTTTTTTTTCACAAACGAGATTAGTGTATCCCAAGGGAATACATTTGGCCTTATATAGCTCTTATGCACTAAATCATCAAGTTGAACTTTTAATTCTGTTGTAGACATCCTATCTTGGTTTAATCTCTATTTCAAAATTGATTTCCCCTTTTGGGTAACCCAAGAATTTCCTCCGGAAAGAAAAACATCATGAAACTATTTAATCATAGGGATATCTTCAATTCTTATCTCCTTCATCCCTCTAATTACAAAGCATATATAAGCTTCATTTCCTTTCTTAACAAGTATTCCAATAATTCTAAGTGATACCACAGGACAATCCCCAATTCCTTTTGAACCTTGAAACAAAACTTTTCTTCCTTTTGCACTTTTCAAGGATACGTTTTGCGATTGAAAATCTATTTTTGCTCCATCTTTGGATAACCAGTCCATCCCTAAAAATGATATCAATTCCGACCGATCAAACGGTATCAAGTCAGCCACGAAATTTTCTTGACTCGGGGTAGTAGTATAATTTGTATACATAACGTCGCACCTTATTGTTTAGCCCGTGGGCAAATTTACATATAGCTCTATAGGGCACTTATTCGATTCTAAGCCTATTTGACATGTAGCTTGTCATGAAATAAAAAAGTGCATAGCACCTTGAAGACTCGAGACATCTGCTCAATACTTTTCGAGTTATATAAAAGGAATCGGGTATAACAATTTCATACATATAGTTTTGATTCCAAGGCATGCTCCGTATCTCGAAACTTATTTGAGTAAAATGGTATCTTCTCTAAGTAACACAGCTCTTACTTATTATATTTATTGCTTATCCGTAGCTGACTCGAAAACTCGGTTCTTTGTTCCGAGTCCATCTTTACTCAGAATAATCACGCATTGAATATACCGAGTATTTCGTCTTTTCTCACTCGGAATCTGACTTGTGGTTATAAGTCTTATCTTGTTGTAGTCAATATTCTTAGCTTATTTCATGCTTAGTCTATATCTAGTTAATCCTCTCTAATATTCTTTATTGAACTTGATTCTTCGCTTAGACTAAGTCGGATGGAATTCCGAGTATCATGGATATTGGACTCGAAAAATTCTATTTCATTTCGACTCGGATAATCGGTTGGTTTATTTATCGTAATTATTTTATTATCTGTGTCTAATCTTAGGCCAAAGTATTTTATACTTTGAGAACCAAAATTGATTTACTTTTGTAGGTTATTCAATCGAGGATACAATTTTTCAAATTACAAAAGTAGCCTAGGCTCGAACGTCAAATCACCAGCAGACATGGCTCTTCACCTTCTCTGCTCCAGTCCCAGTAGATTGTGTCGAGGCATGTCTGTTTCCAAATCTGGAAAACTAGAATGCCAAGCTTAACGGTGGTTTCTACCTTATCTTTCAAGACACCGCTAATGGTTTTGGGACTTCCAAGAGAGTTAAACCGTTGTCCAACGTTCATATTACAACGGATACTTTCTTAGTGACTCGAAAGCTTCTATCAATGGTCACGAGAGGACTCTCGGTCAGCGAGATGAAGATAACGGCTACTCTGCCTGGTCATCTATAAATAGAAGCCATCTCACAAGATTTGAAGAATTGCCGAATCTATTGTTAATACACATACTTGAGAAAAGTCATTGTATTTACTTTCAATCTTCTACTTATAACTCCCACTATGTAATTCATTACTTTCGAGTTGTAAGGTCTTGTACTCGATTACAAACTCTTTCTTACATTCTTTGTAAGGTCCCTTGACTAAGCTATAAGGGTTAACTCAGCTTAGTTGTCCCTAGCTGTAAGGGTTATCTCAGTTAGGAAGTACTAGATCGGATAAGGGAATTTCTGAGTCTAGGAAAACTTGTATAGAATTGTCTAAGGGAGCAACTCGGGTTCGGTCGGTTCACGGTATTTTGTGGACTCAAAATAGTGAATTTAACTTTGTGTCCGGATTGACACGGTCCGTGGTTTTCCGCCCGAGGAGGGTTCCCACGTAAAATCTAAGTGTTATCATTCCGAGTTCATTCTAGACTCGGACGGCTTTACTCGCTCTTGTTCTTTCCGATTGATCGCCTTCGAGTCCAATCTTTTCGACCTCGTTGATAGACTCGGAATCCGTGTTCGTCTCTATTCCGCACAAAAGAGTTTGATTCCACAAAGAATTTTCTATCACCCTATTCACCCCCTCTAGGGTGACTTAGACTCTCCCGAGCAAACCTTCAATTGGTATCGAGCCTAACCTTTAAGAAAGGATCTAACAATATAAAGGTTTAAAGATCAAATGGCTCGGAACACCGGAGAGTTCGACAAAGGAAGATCTTCCAACAGGCCACCAAAATTCAAAGGATCAAACTTTGGGCACTTGGAAGAAGCTTATGGAATGTTTTCTTATGGATCATGATGAAGAGGTATGAGAAATCATACAACAAGGAAACTACATTCCAATGAAGATAGATGAATTCAGAATCCTTCCCAAGACAAAGGCCGAGTTCACACCAGGAGAAGCAAAGAAGTTCGAAAGAATTTCAAAGCAATGAACATCCTTATGTGCGCCATAAGCTCGGAAGAATATAATCGAGTCTCTGCCTGTGACTCTGCTAAAGAGGTGTGGGATACTTTAGTCAACACCTAAGAAGGTACAAGTCAGGTAAGACAAGCGAAGATCAGTCGAGTATCTTCATAAATATGAGCTTTTTAAAATGGAGCCGAAGGAGAACATTACTCGGATGTTCATTCACTTCACCGAGATTACCAACAATCTCAAATCTCTAGGAAAGAAAATTTCCCATGAAGAAATGTGCCGGAAAATTCTCGGAAGCCTACCCAAGAGACGATGGGGTTCGAAGGTGACTGCCATAGAAGAAGCTCGGAACCTTTCACTCTTAAAGCCGGACGAGCTCATCGGAAAGCTTCTAACTCATGAGATACATCTAGAAGAAGAGGATGCTGAGGGCAGTACCAAAAGAAACTTAGCACTGAAAGCCTCGGAATCCAAAGAAGAAAATCCGAGCTCTTCGACTCGGAAGACGATCCCATGGCACTCATTACAAGAGGCTTCAAGAGAATGATGAAGCACAAAAGATGGGACAAAAGGCCAAAAGAAGAATTCTACAAGAAAGATAAGAGAGATAGAAAAGGTAAGTTTTCTTCTCCTTCAATGTTATCCTTATCTAAGAATTCTGGATGTTTTGAATGTGGCAGCAAAGACCACATAGTCAAGGACTGTCCAAAAAGAAAAAGGGACAGGAAGAAGAAAAAGGCCATGATGGCAACATGGAGCGATGAGGACTCATCGGAAGATGACGAGGACTCGGATGACTCAAAGTGTCCGATGGCAAGAGTCGACTCGACTCGAAGCTGAAAGAGAGTCGGACTCGGACTCGAGACAATGAGGAAACTAATCCTCAAGAGGTAATCGAATACTTTCTTAAATTCTCCAAAGTTGATTTAGCTAAGTATATTTTTACTTTGGAAGAAAAGTCCAATTCGATTCCTCTCAATTCAAAGAACAACTTGAGTCAATCACTTCGAGAGCACTTCTTTGAAAAACGAATTAGAAAAGCTGAGACTCTCATTCAGAGAACTCAAGACTAGTGCTCAATCTAATGAGACCGAGTCCGAGTTACTCGAGAAAGAAAATGAGCAATTAAAACGAAGCTCACTGAGTCTCAAGATCTGATTTTAAAATTTACTCAAGGTCGAAAAACCTTGACATGCTCTTAGGATCACAATGTGTCCCCTTTCGAAAAGAAGGTCTCGGTTTCAACAGAGAAGAGGAATCAAATTCCTACTCGAAGCTGTTTAAAAATGACTCCGTAACTATGAAGTTCGGGAAAGGCTGAGCAAGGTCCCATTCACAAAAATGAAAGAAGGACTAAGCCCGAACTTTTTAAAAAAGAAACCATTCTCTCCTGTTTCAAAAGGAAAGGTTTTCAAAAGAAAGAGACACGGACTCGGTTCTCCGAAAGGAAGACTCGGAATCGAGACAAAACCCAAAGTCATTCAAATCGGGTTCCAAAACACCTTCTTCCTCGAAAAGAACCACGAGTAAGGAATGTTACTTGGGTTCGTTAGAGGAAGTGAGAAGGGTTATATTCTCTTTGTTTTGCAGGTCACTCGGAAGAGATCAAAAGGACACCGGTACCTTCACGGTGGATGCTCACGCCATATGTCGGGAGATGCGGGACTCTTTTCCGAGTTGAATAGACATAAAGGAGGAAAAGTCACATTTGGAGATGATAGCAAAGGCAAGATCGTGGGGATTGGCAAGATTGGAAAAGGAAGTAATCTAGTTAGTCCAGTCTATCTTGTCAAGGGATTAAAATATAATCTACTCAGCATCTCTCAACTATGTGACAAAGGTCAAGAGGTAAGATTCACTCGGACCAATTGCACTATTTCTGATGTCTCTACCAAAGAGATCAAGCTTTCGGGTAAGAGATCGGGTAATACTTAAATCATCCCTCTTTCGACCCAAGTCGGAATTTATCTTGCTTAAAAGCATCTCTTCATGATGATTCATGGACTTGGCATCGGAGACTAGGCCATATTAGCATGCATACTATCAAGAAATTGGCATCTAATGGTCTAGTTAGGGGTTTACCTAAGCTGTGTTTTTGAGAAAGACAAAGTATATGAAGCATGCACCAGAGGGAAACAAGTCGAGATCTTCATTCAAATCTCCGAAGACAGTTTTGACATCCAACGTGCTTGAATTATCGCATATGGACTTATGCTGGTGAAATCCCTGTGAAGAGTCTCGGACGTAAATCTTACATACTTGTTATTATTGATGATTATTCACGATTTACCTGGGTGTGTTTTCTTAAGCACAAAAATGATGCTTTCAAGGAGTTCAAGCAAGCTCTGCAGAAAAATTCAAGTTGAGTCTCGGACTCGGATCCGGAGGATTCGAACCGACTATGGAAGAGAGTTCGATTATTCGGAATTCTCGAGTTACGTGACAAAAATGGAATCTCTCACAACTTCTCAGCACCCAGAACTCCTCAACAGAATGGAGTAGTAGAGAGAAAGAACAGAACCCTTGAAGAAATAGCAAGGACGATGATGATTGAGCACAACTTGCCTTACTATTTACGGGCAAAGGCGGTGAACACGACTAACTACACTCTAAATAGATGCCTCATCAAACCCATTACGAAGAAAACACCTTATGAGCTCTACAAACGGAAGAACCCAAATATTTCCTATTTCGGACCATTCGGATGTAAGTGCTTCGTTCACAACAATGGTAAGGATCATCGACCAAGTTTGATGCTCGGTCGGACGAAGGTATTTTTCCGGGTTACTCCTCTCATAGCAAAGCTTATCGCATCTTCAATAAGCGAACTAACAAAGTGGAAGAAAGCATCCACGTAGTATTTGATGAGCTTGAACAGGAGAAGCCAAGTGAGTCTTCATACTCGAAGCGAAGCTCGAAAAGATGATGACGAGCCGAGCCTACAAAGACTCGGACCCAACTTGCTCGGAATGAAGTCACCGAGAACGAGGAAACTCGGAATGAGACCGAAGGTTTGCTCGGGGAGAGTCCGAGTCACCCTAGAGGGGGTGAATAGGGTGATTGAAAAATCTTTGCGAAAACACACACTTTTGTGCGGAAAAGTGACCAAGACAGAATCCGAGTCTAAACACGGGGTCGAAAAGATTGGACTCGAAAGCAATGAATCGAAGAAGCGGGAGCACTAATGTCTGTCCGAGTCTAGAATGAACTCGGAAAGAGAACACGAAATATTTACATGGAAACCCTCCTGGGGCGAGAAAACCACGGCCCGTGTCAATCCAGGACACGAAGTCAAATCCACTATTTTGAGTCCACAAAATACCGTGAACTTGACGAGAACCCGAGTTGCTCCCTTAGACAACTCTATACGGATTTTCCTAGACTCGAAGTTACCTTATCCGATCTAGTACTTCCTAGCTGAGATAACCCTTACAGCTAGGGACAACTAAGCTGAGTTAACCTTTACGGCTTAGTCAAGGGACCTTACAAAGAATGTAAGAAGTGTTTGTAACGAAGTACAAGACCTTACAACTCGAAAGTAATGAATTACGAGTGGGAGTTGTAAGTTGAAGATTGAAGTAAAAATACAATAACTTTGAACAAGTAAGTGTATAGACAATATGTTACTGCAACCTTCAAGTCTTGTGAAGTGGCTTCTTCTTATAGATAAGACCAGAGCGAGTAGCCGTTATTTCCATCTGTCGACCGAGAGTCCTCTGTGGCCGTTGAGAAAGGCTTTCCGAGTCACTCGAAAGTATCCGTTGAAATATGAACGTTGGACAACGGTTTAACTCTCTTGGAAGTCCCAAAACCATCGGTTGTGTCTTGAAAGCGAGGTGAAAACCCTCTGTTAGGCTTGGCGTTCAGTTTTCCGGATATTGAAGCGAGACGAGCTTCGACACAATCTTACGAGACTAAAGCGAGGGAAGGTGAAAAGCCATATCTGCTTGGTGATTTGACGTTACGAAGCCAGGCTACTTTTGTAGTTTTGAAAAGATATCCTCGATTGAATAACCTACAAAAGTAAAACAACTTTGGTTCTCAAAGTATAAAATACTTTGGTCCAAGGTTAGACACGAGATAACAAAATAATCTTGAGAAATTACGCAATTGATTATACGAGTCGAAAGGAAATGGAATATTACGAGTCTAATATCCATGATACTCGGAATTCCATATGACTTAGTCTTAAGAAAAGAAACACGTTCTACGACAAATATCAAAGTGAGAAAGAACTTGATATAGACTAAGCATGAAATGAACTATGAATGCTGACTATGCAAACGATAGAGTAAATAATCACAAGTCGGATTACGAGTGAGAAAGGACTCGAGAATAAAGAACAACTTTTACGAGTCGCTAACAAAAAAACGATTAAAGAGATATGTGAAGGCCGAATCGCATAGGAAGGATACTATTTAATTCAAGTATGTTTCTAAGACACGAGAGAATGCCTTGGAATCAAAACTCTATATGAATGACATCGTTATACCGATTCCTTTTGCATGACTCGGAAAGATATAGAGCGGTGTCCGAGTCTTCGAGAGACAATTCAAGAGCTCGCTCGTAACGAACAAGTTAATGGAGAGGATCACTCGGAACAAGCTTCGAAGATCAAACAGCTCAGCCCACAAACCTGTTGAATCAAAGAACTGGTAAAGCTTTCAAATTTACTTCCAATCATCCCCAAGAAAACAACATTTCGATATCAACAGTGGGGTAAGAACTCGTTCCTCACTACACAATCTATGTGCATTCACTGCATTCATTTCATTAACTCGAACCCAAAAATGCACTAGAGGCCCTTAATGAACCTGAATGGGTAGAGGCCATGCAAGAGGAACTTAATCAATTCGAGAGAAACCAAGTCCGGACTCGACCAACCGACCTTCGACCACCCGGTTATAGGAACCAAGTGGATTTTCAAGAACAAACTGGATGAGGGTGGAGTGGTAGTCAGAAACAAGGCTAGACTTGTGGCTCACGGATATAATCAAGAAGAAGGAATTTATTATGGGGAAACCTTTGCACTAGTAGCAGAATTGAGGCCATTAGAATACTTGTTGGCATTTGCATCCGAGCATGCATATTAAATTATATCAAATGGATGTTATGTGTGCATTTCTCAATGGTTTTATTGAATAAGAAGTCTATGTCGAGCAGCCTCCTGGTTTTGAAAACTCGGAATTTCCAAATCATGTTTTCAAACTTCAAAAGGCTCTCTATGGTCTTAAACAAGCACCTCGAGCTTGGTATGAAAGACCGAGTAGATTCTTGGTTGAAAATGATTTCAAAAGAGGTCGGATCGACAAGACCCTCTTCATAAAGACCAAGGAGAAAGATTTCCTCATTGTTCAAATCTATGTTGATGATATTATTTTCGGTGCTACTAATGAATTTTTGTGCCGAGAATTTTCCGAGTTGATGAGTCAAGAATTCCAAATGAGTATGATGGGAGAACTCAATTTCTTCCTTGGGTTACAAATCAAACAAGACAAAGACGGAATCTTTGTTCATTAATCAAAGAACACCAAGGAACTGCTGAAGAAATACAAACTTCAAGATGCAAAGCACACATCTACCCCTATAAGCGAGCAGCATAAAGCTTGACTCGGATGAGAAAGGTAAAGCAATAGATCGAAACTCTATGGAGGTATGATTGGATCTTTGCTATATCTTACTTCCAGTAGGCCGGATATAATGTTCGGTGTTTGCCTATGCACAAGATTTCAAGCTAATCCAAAAGAATCACATCTCACTGCGGTGAAGAGAATATTCGAGATATCTTGCGGTACTCGGAATTTAGGTCTATGGTATTCCAAAGACTCGGAGCCGACTCTTACGGGATACTCGGGACGCGGACTACGCAGGATACAAAGTTGATCGAAAGAGCACATCCGGAGCTTGCCAATTTCGGGTCAATCCTTAATATCTTGGCACTCAAAGAAGCGGAACTCGGTAGCTCTATCAACTGCTGAAGCTAAATATATTGTAGCTAGAGCACTGTTGAGCTCGGATTCTATGGATTAAACAACACTTGAAGGATCTTGGACTATTCCTCAACTCGGTTCCAATCAAGTGTGACAACCAAAGCGCAATCAGTATCACCAAGAACCCTGTCCGAGCATTCGAAAACAAAGCATATCAAGGTCGGGTATCACTTCTTACGCGATCACTCGGAAAAGGTGATATTGCACTTCGAGTTCATTCCTACTAATCTTCAAATAGCTGATATCTTTACTAAGCCTCTTGGTGAAGATCGGTTTTGTTTTATTCGGAATGAGCTTGGTATGTTAACTGCTTAATTATGTGCTACTCTTGTTGCATAATTACGTGCTCTGTGCTTTCACCGTTAATTACCATTAGTTCGGTTGATTCAATGATACTTGGCTAATAGTTACTTAGTGTTTACGAGTCAATCGAAACCATTACGAGTAAAACTCGGACGTAGAGAAACTTAGACTTCAAATTTTACGAAACTATCTCTAGATCGGTGGGGAGTTTCGGATCATATTTTCAAAATCTTTTTTCTCTCTCTCTCGAGCGCTGTGATCAGATTTTAGCCGTGGATTTCTAACCGCTGGAATCTCAACTGTTGAAGAGAACCGTCACACCGGTCTTTGGTGACTGATGGACAAGCGAGTCGAACCGATTTATATTTAACGGATTGTTGACGGGCGCGCTTATTTTCTATAAATAACGTCTATCCATCTTCGTCTCGGTACTCTACATTTCATCTCTCTCAAACGAAACTTTTCGCGGAAGATTTCTACGTGAACAGTCACCCTTGATCGCTCGCAAGCGTCGAAGAAGCCCTCTCTCGTAAGTTTTGACTGCTCTCATCTCTTTCTTCTACATTTTCTTTTCGTCTCTTCTCTTCTACATCTCCTTCTCTTTCTTACTCGAAAAGTTTCATCTTTCCTTCCCTCTCTCAAAATGCCTAAAAGAGGAAACCATCCCGACTTCCGAGTCTCTTCATCTTCCAAAAGCCTCGCACCAATAAGCCGAAAGCTCAACCCCTTCCAAACCCATTGTCACCCGGCACCTTGTCTTCGGACGACAAATTCTTTCCAACAACCAAATTTTCTTGGTTGTCTAACATTCAAACCACAGGAGCATACCACTTCCTGTGTTTCAGTGAAGTTCATCTATCCCGAACTCGTTTCGAGTTCTATACTCACCTCACTCACTCCGAAAACGTTCTAACCTCCAGGGTTCGGAACATAACCGTTCGCATCAACACCTCTCTCCTCCACCGCCTATTCAAGGTCTCCTCTCTCTTCTTGAACAACAACCCCATTCCTTTCACTGAAGTCGCCGACGACTTCTTTGAAAAATACGCCAAAGAATTTCCTAAGTCCCGGAAAAACTTTTACGTGACACGGTCGAAGTCGAAGCTCGTCTTACGTAGCTTTCGCTGATGAGAACCTTTTTCTCACGAGCATTCCAGCAAGGAGAACCCCAACTCCAAGCACCTCAAAGCTCTCTTCGACATCCTTGAGGGATACAAAGTAGACCTCTTCCCCTCCATCATTGAGTAGATGGCCGCTGTGCCGGCTCAACTCCAATCCAAGAAGAACACCTCACTTCCTTTCGGTGCTCTTCGACCCTTGTTTTGAAACAATTCCAAGTTCCTCTCCCCTCGGACCCAAATGTTGTGTCCGAGGCTACCGTTATTGTCGGCAAGAAGGAAGCTGCAGGGTACGGATACCGGAAGCCGACCACGGTGTGCGGGTTCACAACTTCGGAGCCGAGGCCTCCTTCTCCACCTCGGACTCAGAAATCAACCCCTCTCTCTCTCCCTTCTCCACCTGGTGGTGCTTCCACCTCAGGTGCCTCAAAATCTCTCTCTGCTCTCTTGTCCCTGTTTTTATGGACAAGATCGGCTCCGTGTCTTCGATTTCGGAGACATGCTCCGAGCTTTCAAATCTGTTCTCCAAAATCGACCATCAAGGAAAAGACTGGTCAATCCCAAATCCGAGAGCAGCGAGTCTCTAGTTCTTGAGATGAGGAAGCTGGTCAAGGAGCGGAAGGAGCTGGTCGAGCTCCTCGAGAGAGACGGTCCAAGGCGGCTCGGGACCACGATGACTCGAGACGCGTGCTGAAGCGTCTTTGAGCCCGAGTCCGACCTCCTCGGACAGCGGAGAAGAAGAAGAAGAAGAAGGCTGCAGACGCCGAGGAACTGCGGGCGAGGCGAGTCCTTCCGGGCAAGGGGAGGAACACAAAGAAGAGGCAGTGGGAAGCTGCCGAGGGTCGAGCTGCTCCACAATCTCAAATAGTTGTACTCGGCTCGAGACGGTGAGTGCGGGTGGGTCGAATGACCTAGCTACTCCGGCGGGCCGAGACAGAGCGGCCTCCTACGGCTACGAGGTTCCAAGGGAAGAACCCCTCGATCCACTCACTCCGGGTCAGCCACTCGGAGCTGAGCCCCGACGATAATCCCGGTTCTCCCTTCGCCACGCTCAAGCACATCGTCAAGGTCATATCGGCGCCGGCGCACCTCCGCTCCCTCCGCCTCCACTCGAAATCTCCCTCTCCCTCGTAGGAGCCATGCACTTGAGTCACAAGTCCTCGGTCTGCCAGAATTTTCTTCTTTACGAGATTTTTTTTTTGTCCAGGACATCTAAGTTGTACTATTTGCTATTTTCTTCCCTTCTTTTTCTTTTTTTCTTTGAAAGGCAAGGGGGAGAAATAGAGTCGAAACTTGTTGTCTTGTTTAGGGGAGTTTTTCCGCCCTTTTGAATTTTAATGGATTAATGCATTTCATTATTAACTCCTTAGTTCATTATTGCTAGCATGTCTTTTCCGAGTTAATGCTAATAACTTAAAGCATACTTTATTTTTATTTTTTGCTCGATATATTAAGTATTGCTCGATTCATTGAGTATGTCTTACTCATGCGCAAACTACTCGGAATCAATTTTTCCATTAACAAAGTTTCTGTTTAAGTATGGAATGCCTTTCATCAAAAGGGGAGATTGAAGACTCGAGACACTTGCTCAATACTTTTCGAGTTATATAAAAGGAATCGGGTATAACAATTTTATACATATAGAGTTTTGATTCCAAGGCATTCTCTGTATCTCGAAACTTATTTGAGTAAAATGGTATCTTCTCTAAGTAACACAACTCTTACTTATTATATTTATTGCTTATCCGTAGCGACTCGAAAAGCTGGTTCTTTGTTCCGAGTCCATCTTTACTCAAAATAATCGCAGATTGAATATACCGAGTATTTCATCTTTTCTCACTCGGAATCCGACTTGTGGTTATAAGTCTTATCTTGTTGTAGTCAGTATTCTTAGCTTATTTCATGCTTAGTCTATATCTAGTTAATCCTCTCTTATATTCTTTATTGAACTTGATTCTTCGCTTAGACTAAGTCGGATGGAATTCCGAGTATCATGGATATTGGACTCGGAAAAATTCTATTTCATTTCGACTCGAGATAATCGGTTGGTTTATTTATCGTAATTATTTTATTATCTCGTGTCTAATCTTGGGCCAAAGTATTTTATACTTTGAGAACCAAAATTGATTTACTTTTGTAGGTTATTCAATCGAGGATACAATTTTTCAAACTACAAAAGTAACCGGCTTCGAACGTCAAATCACCAAGCAAACATGGCTCTTCACCTTCTCTCGCTCCAGTCCCAGTAGATTGTGTCGGGGCATGTCTGTTTCCAAATCTGGAAAGCTGGAACGCCAAGCTTAACGGTGGTTTCTACCTTATCTTTCAAGACACCGCTAATGGTTTTGGGACTTCCAAGAGAGTTAAAGCGTTGTCCAACGTTCATATTACAACGGATACTTTCGAGTGACTCGAAAGCTTCTATCAACGGTCACGAGAGGACTCTCGGTCAGCGAAATGAAGATAACGGCTACTCTGCCTGGTCATCTATAAATAGAAGCCATTTCACAAGACTTGCAGAATTGCCGAATCTATTGTTAATACACATACTTGAGAAAAGTCATTGTATTTACTTTCAATCTTCTACTTACAACTCTCACTATGTAATTCATTACTTTACGAGTTGTAAGGTGTTGTACTCGATTACAAACTCTTTCTTACATTCTTTGTAAGGTCCCTTGACTAAGTTGTAAGGGTTAACTCAGCTTAGTTGTCCCTAGCTGTAAGGGTTATCTCAGCTAGGAAGTACTAGATCGAGATAAGGGAATTTCGAGTCTAGGAAAACTTGTATAGAGTTGTCTAAGGGAGCAACTCGGGTTCGATCGGTTCAGGGTATTTTGTGGACTCAAAATAGTGAATTTGACTTCGTGTGCGGATTGACACGGTCCGTGGTTTTCTACCCCGGGAGGGTTTCCACGTAAAATCTATGTGTTATCATTCCGAGTTCATTCTAGACTCGGACAACTTTCTTGCTCTTGTTCTTTCCGATTGATCGCCTTCGAGTCCAATCTTTTCGACCTCGTTGATAGACTCGGAATCTGTCTTCGTCTCTATTATGCGCAAAAGAGTTTGATTCCACAAAGAATTTCTATCACCCTATTCACCCCCTCTAGGGTGACTCGGACTCTCCCCGAGCAAACCTTCACACCTGAATCAAATAAGATAATAAATGGTACTGAATTTAAAATGAGCGTACCGGTTAAGATCTGTTCTCGAGTCGGTGGCTTGTTTTCTCGCTCATCACATAAGCTCTCGCCACTTGTCCATTGCCCGAAAATGTTGTTGATGCGTTTGTAATCTTTTAAGCTTGACCTGAACCTTTACTTGCTTGAGAAGGTTTGGTTGGGCAATTTCTCCGACCACATTTTGAGCATTGTTCCTTGGTTGGGGTTGAAATTTGGGGTTTAGTTCCCAAATTAGCTTGCTTCTTGCTTGGTGTTTCTTCCGAATGGTTTCTTTTCTCATTTCCTCTTTTCTTAAAGGTATTCGGACTCAACATTCGCAACTCCCTTTTACTCGCTCCACTTCGGCTGCCCGTTCATACAATTCTTGACTTGTTTGTATAGGTTGCCCCGCTAGTTGATGCCTAGTATAGGGAGCGAGGCCCTCTTCAAATCGTATCATCCTTATACGATCGGTGGTTACATACTCCGAGGCAAACCTAGATAGTTCCGCAAATTTGCTTGCATACTCCGTCACCGTCATATTCTTTTGTTTTAATTCCAGGAATTGCTTTTGCTTTTGTTTTTGTAAGGGCACTCGGATAAAATTTTGCTCTTAGTTCCTCCAAGAATTTGTCCCACGTGCCCTCCGGGCATTGGAAATTGGCCCTTACGGTTCCCTACCGGATATCGGCTTGTCCAGGTGAGGTGAAAGGCTCCAATGTTTACACGCTTATTGTTTGGTACCTCGACCACATCAAATATCTTTTCGATCTGCCTAATCCATTCATCTAATATCACTGGGTCCATTCTTCCGTCATAAGTTTTTGGATTTTGTTTAGCAACCCTCTCGAAAAATCTACCGTCCTTCTCCGAATTATTGGAATCCGATTCTTTAAGCTTCTTTGTCACCACGGCTATAATTGTTCCCAACAACTCAGGGTCTAAATCTTTGAATACCTTTTTTGTTAATCCTCATTCTTAAGCGTATTATTGTCTATTTCCTGATGAGGGGTTGGAGGGCTATGGTTAACCGATTGAGAATGCATAGATTCCATGTTGTTTTTCTTGGAGTTCATTTCCATGAATATTTTCATTCCGATTCGACATTACTGTTTAATATGGAAGTAGAGAAGATAATTAGTTCTAATTTTCCTTTCCAATCCACAGTACTATTACCAAGATATAAATTATTTGATACTTAACACCTGGTCGGGCAAGCGACACATGCTGATATTTCTAATGTATTTATCACTCATTACATAATATATTTTTGTTAGTTTTCTTTCAACATCAAAATAGGTGGATGAAGAAGTTAGGTTAGTCGATACTTTATCCCTTCGGTCTTTAATATCTTTTTTTATAAACTATCTCAACATGAAACCCAAATTACTCTTATTACTATTCCCATGTCCCAAACTCTTTCTCCATTCCATTATTTTCTTTAATGCTTTTATCCGAATTCACTTCAATGACTTGCAAGGATTCCCAAATATTAATCACGCTTATCAAATCACTAACATCACCCAAGATATCGTACTCATAATAATTGCGAATTTCATAACCTTATCATTTAATACCATTAACCTAGAATTCACTCTTATAACTTCTAAACTTCAAAATCGCTCCCTTTTTCAATCCACAACAATTATCCTTGTAATTATCCTCGTAATTTCCTACCTGGCTCGACACCACTTCGTAACGCCCTGGACTATAATTATCCATAAAACTAATTCATGACATAACCTAATCAAATTTAAGAAATATTTAGCAATTGAAGCTAATATAAGTTTGGGCATTACTGCCGTCTCTTATATTAGAGACAAGGCCCATACCAATACATTCCACATATATATATTATACTTATTTGCACAAACAGTCCCAAGGTTTATACATTATATACTTAAACTTAGATAATACAAAAGTTCGTCCATTGGTTAACACATAATCCAAAATACAGTAATCACCAAAACACAACACGCAAGACACTCGCCCGATACTAGCCTTTTAGGATTCTTTTTCATTTGTTTCCTTCTCCTCATGCAGTTCCTATTTAAATACCAGTTGCTTCTCTTTCCCTAAAAGAGTTTAAAACATAAACCACAAAACATAAAGTGAGCGGTTGGCTCAATACGTTACCCTTGCACTATAAAATAATTTCGAAGAGTCGGTGAGCATGCGCTGGATTTTAAATTCATTTAAAACTCAAACATTTAAGCAAAATGCACAGTTTGTGCTTCCTATAAACTTCTCAATTTTGTTTTCAACTTCTTAAACGTTTTAGTTTTTTGTCGTCACTAGGACCCTAATTTACATGCATTTGCAGCCATGGCTTTGATTAAACGATTCGGTTAAAGTTCCCGTTTGTCGGGAAGGCCCAATACGTGGCCTCGGTTAAATAATTCGATTAAAGTTCCCGATTATCGGGAAAGGCCCAATACGATTAATTCCGCTACCGGACACTTATGAACGGTTCACAATTAATGATTAACGATTAACGATTAACGATTAACGATTACTTGGGTCCTAAAGAGTTGTAGGCCGAAATAAAAACAAACACAAGTAACATTTTGTATAACAATTAAAATTTAACTATTTTGGAAGGGTACAAGCAATAACGTACCTCGGTCGATCGTTTCCTTTTAATTTCTTTTTCTTTGCTTCTCTAAATAGTCGTTCCTATTGATTTTCTGTTTTCAAACAGAAATTTAATGTTTGTATTAATAAACTTATTAACCTTTCTTGTATCTAATTTTGATAAGATTTTACATTCGTATCTATTGTGTCTAATTTTAATAGATTCCTTATCTCCTAGCCACTTACTCTTTTATCCTCTTCCTAATTACATATTCAACTCCACAAAAACCATGATCAATTCTAATTAAACCTTCAAATACATTTTCATCCTTTTTTCCTTTTCAAGGATTAACATACTCAAATTTAAGTACTTTACTTTCCTAACAAGCCTTTACAACTTAAACAATCTTGGCACAATCAAGCAATTCACTCATGCTCATATAAAAAAATTATACAAACCTGTTCACAATTATGAATAACCCAAATTAATCTCCAATACCAATTTAGTGCATAAACAACCCAGGAATCCAATTTCACATATATACATATTTCAATATTTCCCGGATATCATCCACCTCCAACACAACCAAATAATTTATCCATACCCATATCAAATTTACACAAGCACGTTTACAATTATAAAGAAACCCCCAATTAATTTTCAATTTCATATCAACATATAATAAACCCTAATTCCAATTTCATTTGCTTTCACAATTCCTCCAATTCCACCACAATCAATTCACAACTCATATCTACTTGTCTAAATATTCCAAGTGACCACATGAATTTGTGATAAAATTACTTCAAATTTAGGATTTTAGAGATGTACCTCAAAAGGGGTTAGAGGTGGAATTTGGGTTGTGGAGGTTCCGGTGACGGAGATATGATGTTGGACGACAGCAGCAAGCAGCGTTGACGGCAGCCGGGGACGGCGCAGTGAGCCGACCAGTCCGAGCAACACCAGCAGGGGCGGGACGGCCTCGCTGCAGCATGAACAAAGCGAAAAAGGGGAAAGAAGTGGTCGCTGGCGGCAACAGAGGTGGCGGTCGGGGAGCGCCAACGGCGGACTATTGACGGCAGCAGTCCGACTAAGGTTGGCCGGCGGTGGTAGGGGACGGGGAGAGCAGAGAGGAGAAGTGAAGGTGTGGAGATGAGAGAGAAAATGGAAGGCTTAGTTTTCAAAACCCCACCTCCCTCCTTTTTATTGATTTCCCAATCGTTCCACCATCTTCTTTTCGCCCTTTTTTTTCAAATCTTGTTAATTATTAATATGTCTTATCTTTCTACTATTTCTTTCACAATTTAGTTAAATGTATAACCATTCAGCTTTTTAAATTTTATTTGTGCTATAATAATGTGTATATATATATATGTATTGTTTTATTTTATTTCTTTTTATTTATTATTTTAAATTATTCGGATTCTCGAATGAAATTATTCGAACATACATACATTTCGTTGTACAAATGTAAATTTGTACGAATTACCCATTATTATTTACGATTATCAAATTTGTTCACATCTTTATTTCGATTTCGTATTGTGCGCGACTCACTGCTCTTAAATAATATTAAGACGATAAAATGTAAATTTAAAATAATTAATTACGATTAAGTTTAGGGAGTTACTTTTACGAATGTTCTTATCGGCGGCCTCAATTGTTCCGTTTGCTCGAGGATGATAGGGAGAACACCTATGGTGCTTGATTATGTATCTATCCAACAAGTCTGCTACCTCCTTAAAATGACTTCCATGGTCACTTATTAGCTCGTGGGGTACCCCATAATAGCAAATAATGTTCCGAGTGATGAACTTAACCACCTATTTTGACGTTAATAAGAGGTCGCTTTTACCCGCTTAGTGAAGTAGTAGATTTCTAATAACACAAATTCATGGCCACCTGTTTCTTTAGGGGTCACTTTGTAAATAATATCTATTCCCCGGACCGAGAATGGCCAGGGTGACGCTAATGAGAAATGACGGTGGTTGGTGTTGTAAATTTGCATACACTTATGCCATATCTTAATGAACTCATGACAATCTGCTGCTATGGTCAACTAGTAATATTCGAGTCTCTAAATCTTTTGAACCAACATCATACCGTTCATATGGGGTCCACACTCCCCACCATGAATCTCATCCATAATGCGTTTTGCTTCATGTTGGTTAACACAAAGTAAGCTAATCCCAGTGTTGGTTTTCTTGTATAATTGTCCTTGATTAATGAAGAATTGGGCAGCCAACATCCTGATGGCTTGTTGGGCTCTAGGTGTAGAATCCAATGAGTATTCTTGCTTATCCGGATGCTTAAAAATGTCATGATACCAACTGGTTTGGTTGGTATTAAATACTTCCAAAGCGTAGACATACGTAGGTCGACTACGTCGCTCTATTCATGGGCACTAGTTTGGCTAAGGCATCAACAAATTACTTGTCATCCTTAGGAAGGTAAGTGAAAAGATATTCTCAAAATGTTTTGATAGTTATGTCGGATGTGCCTGCTACGGTGCCAAAGCTTCACTACATACCTTCCATTTTTGCGAAATCTGATTAATGATCGGACCGGAGTCGCCAAAAACCCAAATGTTCTTGACCCCAATCTATAAATCTTCGTATTCAAGTCGTTATAAAATATTCCGCGACATTGTTGGTGACCTCCAAATCTAATTTAACTAAGATGGGAGTATGTGCTCCCATCGGTGAGACAAGAAGAATCCCTACTCCGAAACCTTTATGACTAGAAGAATCCCTACTCCGAAAGTCAAGGTGTTCGGGTTGCGATTTAATTATTGGTAGATCAGCTATGAATTCCGACACTACTCTTCCTTTGATGGCTTTTTAAGGGACATACTTGAGTTTGAATTCCGACAGCATGACTGTCCACCTTGCTATCTTGCTACCGATGGTTTGTTGCTCAAGTATATACTTAATGGGATCCATAGGAGCTACCATATGTACCGTGTGGCCTAACATGTAATGCCTCGCCTTCTTGGTAGCCCGGACTAATGCCGATGATATCTTTTCTCATGGTGCGTATCTAGTATCATAATCTAAGAATTTCTTTCTTAGATAATAAATTTCGTGCTCTTCTTTCTCGTCTCGTTAAGCTAGCATGGGTCCCATGGTCTGTCTTTGTCGCTGTGAGGTATAGAAGCAAAGGTTTCCCTAGTTTGGGTGGAATAAGCACTTGGAGGTTTAGCTAGTTATTCCTTAACCTTGTCGAATGCTTGTTGGCACTTGGTATCGGGGCTCAAATATCTTCTTCAACATATTAAAAATAGGTTCACTGCGACCATAGTCGGCTTTGATATGAAAAGAATGATGTACTCGTAAACGTCCTAGGAAACCCCTTATCTCTTTTTCTCGTGCTTAGCGGAGGGATCTTCGAATGGATTTGATCTTGGATGGATCAACTTTAATTCCTCTAAGACCGACAACATAACCTAACAATTTTCCCGAGGTTACTCCAAAGACACACTTTTGAGGGTTAAGGCGCATGTTGTATTTTCTAAGTCTCCGGAAGAATTTCCTTAGCCTAGGTAGGCCTTGCCCTATCTTTGGACTTTATGATCATGTCATCCACATAAACTTCAACTTCTTTGTGGATCATATCATGCAATAAGGTTGTAGCTGTCCTTTGGTACATTACACCGGCGTTCTTGAGCCCAAATGGCATCACCGAGTAATAGTATGTCCTCCATTGAGTGGTGAAGGTCGCCTTTTCCATATCATCTTTAGCCATCTTCCCTCATTATACCCAGCATAGCCGTCCATGAACGAAAGCAAAGCATGACCCGTTGTGTTATCTACAAGGATGTCGATATAAAGCGACGGGAAATCATCTTTGGGACTGGCCTTATTCGGATCTCTGAAGTCGAAACACATATGAACCCTATCGTCTTTCTTTGGAACCGGTACTATATTTGACACCCACAAAGGATAGTGAACTACCTTAATGAACACAGACCTCTAACTCGCTTCTAGACCTCTTCCTTAATCTTCAAAGCCCATTCGGGTTTCATCCTCCTCAACTTCGCTTCACTGGCTTAGCATATTTGTAAAGTGGAATTTTAAGTTCCGCTATATTTGGATCTATACATAACATATCTTTGTAGGATGATGTAAAGACATCTATGAACTCTGTAAGAAGGAAGTAAATTGCTTCTGCTCTTCTAGATCTAGTGTTCTCCCGATCTTAACTTCTTGGGGTTGATCAACTAACCCCAGATTAATTGTTACTATTTCCCTATTATTGGTGAGCGAGTTTCATGATCTTCCATAGCTTTTATTAGTTCTTTAGGGATTTCTTGTTCATCATTAGAGGCAAACAATTGAAAGCAACAGGAGGCAAAGAGTAAGCGGAAAGGTTCACTTTATTGAATGAAGCAATGAGTACAACAGACTCGAAACTAAAGATACGGAACTAGAAGTGACACATATAGGAAAAGAACTAGAAATAACGAAGGAGAATAAAAAGCCCTAGTACTAAACCGAGAAAGAGGATGCGCTCATAGATTGACGACGAATTCCTGGCCCTCCTTGATATCAATCCAAGTGACATACTTGAACCTTTCATTATCAATGTCGGTGATGAATCTAGACAGATCAAACTGCAGGTGCGACATAGCTCGTGACATTACCGAGACCAAATTCCCTTCTAGGTTATCTCTTGTCCGAACAGAAGACCGAAAAGATTAGTCCCAGTAAGATTGGTCCAGTCTAGTGTGGACTGTCACTTTTCAATGAGGTAAGGTGCCTCCCTCTCCAAGTATATAACAATCACTGAAAATCTCCAAACCAAGTACCAGGATGCCCTTTTCCTTAATATAGTAAGGCTCGGGAAAACCATAATAGGGAATTCATCTCCTTCTTTAAAGAACTCGCTCGTTCGGAGTATAGAGAAAGGGATAGAGCGGACTGTGTGATGTGTAGTCCTCTTAGTTTGAATCTTCCACTTGGCTTTGGCTTTTTCCTCGGTAGTTAGTTGATAACCTAGCCTAAAGTTGTAGTTGTTAGTGGGTTCAAGGGGTGCAAAAATAGGGTGGTATGCCTTTCGGCCTGCAGCAAAACCTTGAAAGTACCCCTTCTTCCTAAGCATCAAATAAATGCTAGGTTCGCTATACGGATTGAAGTTAAGAAGTGCTTCATCCCTTTCCAAGGCAGCGAGTCTCGAAGCCATATAGTTCCTCATCATTGGAATCGTGCTCGATTTCAACTACGATTCTTTAGATGTAATAGTAGCACAAGTATTATCCCCGTTGACAGTTATAACTCGACGTTTAATGATCATCTTAACTTTTTTATGTTATAGAAGCACCGCTCGATGATCATGTAACCAAGGGCGTCCTAGGAGTAAATTGAAGGTAGATGGGATATCTAGGAATTCAATGTTCCTTTCTACTGCCCTATATTATTTGGCAAGGTCACTGTTCCCAAGACTATTCTTTTAGAATTATCGTCGACTCAAAGATGGACAGATCTGTTTAGAGAGTTGTTGCTCCCTAATTTCTAACCTTCTAGGAGTTCTCTAGGGACACACGTTCACTCGCTGATCCATTGTCTACCAAGGTTATAGGAACAAACTTCTTGATGCAACTTATGGTTAAGTAAAGGGCATTGTTGTGTGCAACACCTTCTTCTTGGAGATCCTTTTGATAAAAGGTAATAGTTCCATCCCCACTGTTAACCAATCCTACCATTTCCTCGGCGTGGTTTCAAGAGAGACCTCGATCTTACTGAGTGTGTTGATCAAAGCTTGTCTAAGTTTCTAGGAAGCGGATATTAATTTCCAAATTGAGATATCAGCCTTTAATTTACGGAGTTGTTTAAGGATTGGGTCTTCTTCTTTTGTAGCTTCAGGCCTTTTGGGGATTCCGGAGTTTGACCAGGGGTGCATTGTTTCATTCAAATTTAGTAAGGAATTAGACCGTAGGACTCTTAGCTTCTCCCCAAAAGTCTTCTTCTTTTAAGGGAGGTGTGCCCCGAACTCATTGTTATTGTCGCCACCGTTACTTCTCATTTCGTAGACATTTTCTCCATCACTTACCCACAACCCTTAGACTTTTGGATCTAAATAAGGTAAGCTAGAAGTGGTTTAGATTCGTTAACATCTTGGATAAAAACGTAAGGGTCCTACGGACCTGGTGTGGGTTCAATGAAAATGGCTAAGGAGCTGCTAAAAGGATTTTTGTTGTTGTTTGGTTTGTAGGCAACCTTAGTTAAAGGGAGTTAGCCATATCGAACATGCTTTCTAGTTTGTTCTTTAACTTCCGACACTACTCGATGATCGTGTCCTCGTCCATGATGGAATTTGCAAACTTTTCCCACGTCCCGATTGATTCTCGCTCTAACGGGCGGCAATTCTATTTTTCCTTTTCCAGGAAAGGGTCAAGGACTTTAGTGTAGGTAGTATCAATAGGAGTGTAGTCGGTATACCGTTGAAGGCATTGACATGTTCACCTTCGCTAGGATTGCTCGTATTGGAGATTTTCTTATCTTTGGAATTATAATTAGCTCTATACCCAGTCGCGACTTTTGTGGTCGCGGTAGACAACTCTTCTTCTATCAACAAACCATCATCTCTAAGGGTTAAAAAATTCATCATGGGTCGGAATTTTAGGTGCTTATTGTAATTGGGCTGAAGGTTTTTCATGATGATCCCGACTTGGTCCTTAGAGGGTCGAGCCAACCATGTGGGCAGCCTTTGCTTTCCATCCGGTGAAAAATCTGTGAGGCTTTCCTTCTCACCTGCTTGATTAACTCTAAGTCTCTAAGAGTAACCGATAGATCGGTGTTATAAGAGTATTGATGTAGGAACTCCTAGCACAGATCAGTCCAATTGGCGAGCTTCCGTGGGTCAATTGCATTATGCCACTTCATTACATGAGTATCAAAAGTCCACGGGAAGATGATATGGTAAGTGTCTTCGTTAATGTTCTTAAGAGTCATTGCTCCTAAGAAGTTGCTTACGTGATGATGGAGATTCTTGGAACCTTTGAACTAGACATTGAGCATGGCAAACTTTGGTAGGTAGTTTACCCTTAGGGATTGAAGTGAATCCTTTATGATCGAAATAATGATTACTGAACATGGATGACTCCCTTAACAAATATTTTATCCGATCTATATGTGGATTAGGCTAAGGTTTGGATTCACGCTTGGGGATTCGTGTTTGGGACTATCCGGAGGAGATAAACTAGGTGCAGGTGGAGGGCCTAATCTCTCTTCTTTTCTTACTTCTTCATCTCTCTTACTCGTACTCAAAATAGCCTTTATAATAGTCTTAAGATCCCTTGATATAGATGATATCTTCTCCTCTTGATCATTCATCCGAGCTTCCACCCGGCTATGTTCTTATTAAGTAAACCGAGATTAAGAGACTGCTTTGGGTTTAACTCCATTGGAAGGGAACTCTTTCTAGGTACTCGTCTTATGGCAAGGAATAGAGATGGATTTAATTTGGCTAATATAAATATAAAATGGACTCGCCTAATATGAGATGGATTTGATTTGGCTAATGTAAATGCAAAATGGACTCACTTAATATGAGATGAATTTGATTTGGCTAATGCAAAATGGACTCACCTAATATCGAAGAATTTGATTTGGCTAATGCAAATGCAAAATGGGAATGTGAAATGAAAAAAAAAACGAAAAACTAATTGACCAAAGATAAACGGGACCTTCGGTAAGACACTTTTCAACCGATAGGCGATGACTACTTAGATCGCTTCAACAAAATTTTAGTACGACTTGGAATTGCGAATAATGGACTAACCCTAGTAGGAAAAGCGTATTTTGACTTTTGGATAAATGCACATAATGGGCCAACTCTAAGAAATTTATTGAAGTTTTTTATTTTCACCCATGTAAGGGCTAATCAAGCATTCCTCACCTATTCCTAAAGGTCGACAAGTAAAGGATTAAATCTAAAACACACATACTCGTTCAAGCATGGAAATAAAATCAAAGGGACCACCTAATAATCAAAAGGTTCTATGGTCAAAAGAGGTCTATACTAGGTAGGATACATGGTGACTTATAGTCCGAGGATTTTGTCCTTCGTATAGGGCATGACAGAAGAAAAGTCTAGAATCCTCGGTGCCTCTCGGTGAACCAAATTTGACCCAAGAGTGCGTGCTATGAGGGAAGAGGTATCGTTTCCTTGGGCAATCAAGCCTAGTTGGGCCCGCCTATGATTCGAGTGGGAGCCTCATTCCAAAAGGGTGAATAGGGGGTAAAATAAATATTTCCTAGGGGTCCAAAACAATATTTAAACTATGTTCAAAGGTTGCTAAATGCGAGATGCCTAATGCAAGCACATCATAAAAATAAACTACTCAAATTTTCAAGTTTCTCCTCTTAATAAATAATTTATCCCAAGTGGAGTCGCCACTATAGAAACAATAGTCGGCTGGCCGAACTCAGCTTCCCCACGATTGCCTTGGCGTAAGGGTTTTTGAAACATAAGGGTGGAAAATGATTTTAGGGTTTTGAAAGATGAATTTTAGAAAGTGGGGATTGATCTCTTATTAAGAGTTTTGAATTTTATTAAGTCAAATTAATGGATTAAATCATATTGAATTAATGGACCCAAGCCTCGGCCATTGACCACCCGAGTGTAGGCAGCAACCTACACTTGGCGGTTACACATGCCGGCCAGGGGCTTAGGTTGAAATAGTCGACCTCCGCCTCCGGCTCGGCGGGCAGATCCATATATCCTTTTCTTTTTATCCTGGAATCGAAAAATAACCGAGATGCAATGCGGTGCCGCCTGCACGTGGCGGTCACACGCATCGGCCATGGGCTTGGGCTAAAACAGTCAACCTCGACCTCCGGCCTGGTGGGCGAGATCCGGATCTCTTTTTTTTATCCTGCAATAAGAAAATAACCGAGATGCAATGCAGTAGAAATAAATTGAAGAAAGGGAGTTGCCGGTAAGTTTTTAGGAGAGAAAAACTAACAAAAACAAATATAAAATTTGCTCTTCCAATCTTAATACGGGAAAACTAAGACTGAAAAAGCTAGAAATGACTCCATTGATCTTTGAACCGAGAATCGATTTGGGGGCGAGGGTATGAAACGTTGGGAAAAACCTTCCATTCCGCCCCGTCCGAATACGGTCATTACTAGTTTGAGTAGGATACTAAAAGAATGTGCTAAACACAAACATACAACATGCTAAACGATATTAAAAAGCAACCAAACAGAATTAAAGGAAAGCGATAAAGAAAGCAGAAAGAAAGCGATAAAGAAGGAAAAGCGAAACTAAAAGAATGATCAGCTGAATGAATGCCCGGATATCAGAATAATTGAATATTCTTTAGCTCTTTGCAAGGATTCAGTGGCGGATTGTGAAAAACGAAGATGTTTGAAGATGCTTTACGAGAGAGTAACGTTTAGGAGAGGGTGTTTTAGGCTCGGTTCAGCAGACGTAGTCATAAGGAAATAAGCCATATGGGAATGAGAGCCAAGGCTCTCTATTTACAGAGCGAGATACCTACGTTTCATTAGTGGTAAGAAAATAAGTCTGTATGAGAATGAGAGCCAAACAGATGAAAATAAACCGGGCCGAATATCTTAAGATAGAACCCTGTTTGCGAGCTGCGACCAGCCAGGCATGTATAGGGTTTCGTGCCCTAGCGTTTCACTTATAAAGGTCCTAGTCTCCAAGCCAAAACGAAGCGTTTCACTTATAAATCCAGGGTTGAGGCACCGGCCATGACGTCGTTTTGAGAGGAAAAGGTCCTAGTCTTGTGTGGACTACTTTATGGAGCTTAAACGTGGCACTTTGATGCTCGTGATCATAAAATGCAACGTTTTAATGCCGTCTTTAGATCTTCGACTTCTTGTCCGATTGGACAAAAGTAAAATGCAGTATTCTGAACTTGGAACTTCTCGGTACACGACACTAGACTCTGTTCTCTCTAAAGGCCTGGCCCATTTCTTGGATCGTCCGAATGAAAGAGGGATTTTTATCGACGTAAGGCAAAAGGCTATTTATTTAGTGCTTGGGGTTCTTCGTGATTTACTCGGCTTCTATGGCACCAATCAAACACAGTTTGAGATCCAAATCCTCAAACAGGACTCGGGATTTCATCATCGGGCCAACAAAATTAAATAAAAAATTAAAGAGATAAGAGACGACACTTTTTAGGTGTATACAGACAATGTGTAGTAGAGATGAGTGTTTGAGCTTACTTTTCGGTAGAGTAACGTCAAGGTATGAATGCTCTAGTTAGCTTTTTGCAACATTATGCATAGGAGAAAGCCGTTTTAGGTGGAACGCAGCGGTGTAATGCTACAACAGGAAGTCGTGTAGAAATGAGAGCTAAGGCTCTCTATTTATAGGGAGAGACTTAGGTCATAAATGACCTAGGTTGCTCTTGGCCTGCCGTTCAAAACAACCAAAAAACTAGGACAAAAATCCTAAGATTTAACCTAATAAGAGGGGATAGAACCGTATAGGATTTCGCTCTAGGGCGCCGGCCACCGGGCATGCCTAGGGCTTGGTGCCCTACCAAGGGAGTCTCCTGGCTAATACGTTATAGGGGAGCCGGCCATGCGACACCGTTTTAAGGGGAAGCTCCTAATCTTCGGGCGAACTATCTTGGAGCTTAAACGCAACACCTTGATACCGGCGATCATGAAATGCAGCATCCAAGTGTCATCTTCGAGGTCTTCAACTTCGTGTTTGATTGGACAAAAGTGAAATGCGAATTCGAGCCTGAAATTTCCCGGTATGCAAGCATCGAACTCAATTGTCTCCGGAGGCTTAGCCTGGTGTTGGATTGTCCAGTAAGAAAAAGGGAATTTTAGATCAACCCAAGGCTAAAGGTTATTTATGTGGTGCTCGGGGTTCTTTGTGGTTTATTGGCTTTCGCCGCACCAATCAAACGTCGTCCATGATCCAAATCCTCAAACAGGACTTGAGATTTCATCATCGAGCTAACAAAATAAAATACAGATTTTAAAGTGATAAGGGACGACACTTTTTTAGTGTCTACAAGAATGGATCATCGTTCGATAATGATCGAAAGGACTAAGTTGTCCAAAGGAAGCACCGAAAGCTTGTTCAATTGAGAAGCAAAAGTTGAGATTAGCGATCAATGTTAGTTTTCATTTCCTTTATCATTTATGATCCTTCTATGTTTGTTTTGTTTCGATGGAAAATTTGTTTCTTTAAGCACTCGAGTTTTGTCAATCATCCAAAACTCAAGGATATAGCTTTTAAAGTAGTTGATTCCAAAGTTGCATACATGATGATGATAAGCTTTTTCAGGTAAAAAGTCATTAATACCTTTTTGGTCGCTAATCTCAGCTCCGCTTCTCAATTAGGAATTTTTTGTATAAATTCAAATAAAGTGATTTATACCACGAACTTCCTAGTTGAGAAGCGAGAGCGAGAATAGCGACCAATGTTAGTGTTGATATCCTTTCTAATTTATGATCTTTCTATGTTTGTTATGTTTCTTGTGGATAAGTTGTAGCTTAACGTTTTCCTCGCTTTTACATAGTCATAAGGCGAGAATCACTTTGAGACAATGACAAAGGAAATGGAGATTAATGGTGAGATGTCCTACTTGTGTACTCTTTTTCAGTATTTATACCAAAAAGTCCATATCTTTGTCTTAGAATTTTATGGTTTAATATGTTAATATATATGCCAAAGGGTTCATCTCTATTTGCTCAAAGTAATGCTTTTTAGTAGATTGTGGTATGTGCTTGTCTTGCTTGCTTGTAGTTTGTGTAGAGGTAGAATGGACATCAAATATGATGTACATATGTTGTCCACGCTACCGTTACAACAACTCCAAGCAAGCAATATCGTGATAAAGACAATCACATAACTAAATTTACTTTAAAAAACATCATTTTAGGTAAATAGAGACTTTTCTTTGGGCATAAACATTGAAATCATTTACACTATAAAATTTCCAGACAAAGATGAACTTTTTGATATAAATACTCGAAAGAGTAGTTTTGTATTTATATTTCACATTGTAATATATTCTTTGCTTGGAACTTGTGAAATATGGAACTGTTGTAGGACATATCAAAGATGGAACTGTTGTGTTTGTAGTAATGTGTGAAATTTTAGTTATGAAACAATTGAGATTGTTGGTGGTTGTTATGTAAGTTTTTGTGGTTGTACGTTTGCACAAGGGGTACGAAAAAACAAAAAAAATTATAAAAAATTTCAGACCTATTACTACCGTTCTTAGATAAAAACAAGTATTATAAGGTCTTAGCCAAAAATTTTTGCCGGAAGATTGGGATTTGGACCTAGACCTACTACTTAGGTTCTTTCTAAAGAAACGTGGTAATAGGTGATCTAAGACTACAGTTGTTTAAATAGACCATAGTTATAGGTCTTCTTTTACTACGGTTTTGAATCGTAGTAAAAGATGCCCATCTATAATTACGGCCACATACACGACGCCCGATAACCGTAGTAAAAGGTCTTTTGGAACCATAGTTAAAAGTGGTTCATGTAGTTGTAAGCATCTAAATACATGATTTCACATGCCACGCCTCTAAAGGTTTATAGAAAGATAATTACTGCAGAATTTATAGACAAGCAAAAGAGAGAAAGTTTGGGAACTCAAAATTGTGAGGAAAAGGGTGAGCAATTGAAGCTGAAGGACGGGTGGATGGAATTTTGTCAAGACCATGATGATAATTCCATCAAGACCATGATGATTTGTGTGTGGGTGATTTCATGGTTTTTGGGTATAATGGCAACATTGTCCTCTATCATGTTTCCTTCTACAGACCATAATGGTACTATCTCCCGCTCCCCTTAAGTAAATGGTCCATGGTGCTCGTCAATTCTATGTTTCTTAACTTCATTCATTGAGTTTCGGATTCTGAAAAAGTGGTATAGAAACAAATTTTACCGAGGAAAAGATAAAAAGAAAGTGGCGGATGAAGGCAATATAGGGTTAAAAGAGGGGATGTGAAAAGCGAGGGTAGAACTCATTTATTTATAAACAATCAGGCCTTTTAACAATGGTTGTACATAAGAACCATTGTCATAGGTGTAGCTAACATACACCTATGACAACAGCTTCTTGTTAAGGAACCATTATTAAAGCCCTAGGACAATATTATTGTGCAATAAATGCTCGTTAAAGTCATATGACAACAATTCTTATCAAGGAACCGTTGTTAGAATACATAATCTATTTCTCACTACTTATTGACACCTAAAAAGTGTCGTCTCTTATCTCTTTCTTTCTATATTTTGTTTCACTGGTCCGATGATGATAATCCCGAGTCCTATTTGTGGATTTGGATCTCGGATCGTGATCGATTGGTACAACATAAGCTAGTAAACCACAAAGAACCCCCAACACTAAATAAATAGTCTTTTGCTTTGGGTCGGTCCACAAATCCTCTTTTCTTTTGGACCATCCAAGAACCGGGCCGAGCCTTTGAGAGATTGTGGAGTCCCATGATGTGTGCCGAGAAAATTAAAGTTCGGAATACTCGCATTCTACTTTTGCCCAATTAGACAAGGAGCTGAAGACCCGAAGATGGCGTTAAAGCGTTGCATTTCATGATCGGGAGCATCAAAGTGTTGCTTTTAACCTTCATAAGACAACCCACACGAGGTAGATGCTTTTCCCCTAAGAATGACGTCGTGGCCGACGCCTGCCTTCATGAAGTACTCGAGTGGAATACTGCGTTTTGGCTTGGAGAGCTGTTTGGAGAAACAACTAGGGCATGAAACCCTAGGGCGCCCGAGTTGATTGGCAACAGCCTCCTCTCTCTTATCCGTATTGTGGTTTAAGAGATGTAATCGCTTTAAATTCGTCCCCGATCGATGTATTTTTCTATTTATCGCTTTTGTTTATTATTTTCCTTGTTATGTTTTGGTTGCTTTAATTTCGCTTAGCATGTCATTGTATGCTTATTTTCTCGCATCATTCTAATACACTACTTGAACAAGTAATGGTCGTCTTCGAGACGGGCGGATCGGAAGGGTTTTCCCTACGTTTCGTACCCTCGCCCCGAATCCGATTCTCGATTCAAAGACTCGATGGAGTCATTTTAGCCTCTTTTAGTCTTAGTTCTCTCATACTAAGATTGGAAGAGCAAATTTTGTTTTTTTGTTAGTTTTTCTTCCCTAAAAACTTACCGGCGACTCCTTTATTTTATGTTCTGTTCTACTCAAATTTGCATGTCGGTGTTTTTGGTTGTAGGAACAAGTAATGATTACATTTTATATCTTCCCATTAGGCAGAGACCGAGGCTGGTTCCACTAGTCGCGGCCTCCGGCTGACGCCAGCCACCCTCGGTGTAGGCCACGGCCAGCACCGCGGATCAACAAGTAAGGCTTTGGTCTAGATTAGTGTTTTTACACCAATCCGGCCCCAAAGCCTCACGACGTAACCAAAACTCTAATATTTTCATTGCAAAATGAGATCCTGGGAATTCTGAAAATAATTTCTAAAATAAAAGCAACTAATAAAATCATCATTCAAACTTTGACTAATTACATTAATAAAACTCGGAAAATCTTAATAAAAGGTTCATCCCCACATTCCAAAATCATCTTTCTAAAACCATCTTTAAAATCAATCTTTAAAAAATAAGACCTGAAACAAGTGGGGAAACTCGGTGGGCCCCGGCCTGCCGTGGTGCCTACAATTGTGACTCCACCGGCGATAAATCATTTATTAAGAGGGCGAAACTTGAAAATTTAAGCAGTAAGTTTTAATGATGTGCTTACATTAGACATCCCGCATTTAGCAACCTTTCAACTAGTTTAAATATTGTTTTTGACCCCTAGGAAAACTTTACTCGTACCCCTTGTTCACCCTTTCTGCAGAGAAGCCTCCACTAGTTCCTTTAAGTGCGCCCAACTAGCCTTGATTGCCCGAGGAAATGGTACCTCCTCCCTCGTAGCATGCACTCTTGGGCTAAACCCTTTGGTTCACCAAGAGGCACCGAGAATTCCCGTTGGTATCCTTATCCGTGTAACCCTTAGGGGACCAAATTCTCGGACTATATGTCACCATGTATCCAAACTCTTGAACTCTTGGGCAATAGAACTTTTGGAATTTTAGGTGCCACCCAGATTTCATGTGCATGCTTGAATGAATGTGTGTGTTTTAGATTTAATCTTTTGTTTATGAGCCTTTAGGAATAGGTGAAGAGAGCTGATTATACCCTTGCATGGATGAAAATAAAATACTCTAATGAATTTTCCTAGAGTCGATTCGTTATGTGAATTTTGCCAAAATTCAAAATGCCTTTTGTCCTATTAGGATTGGTCCATTGTCCGCACTTTCGTGTCATTCCAAAAATTTTCCTTTTAATGGCCTAAGTAGTTGCTATTTGCAAAAGGGTCTTACTAGAAGTCCCTTTCTCTTATTGCATAGTTTTTTTTTTTTTATTCTTTTGCATTCTCATTTTCCAATTGCATTAGCCAAACAAAATCATCTCATATTAGGTGAGTCCATTTGCATTAGCCAAATAAAATCATCTCATATTAGGTGAGTCCATTTACATTAGCAAAGTAAAATCATCTCATATTAGGTGAGTCCATTTGCATCGGCTAAGTTAAAATCATCTCAAATTAGGTGAGTCCATTCGCATTAGCCAAGTCAAATAAGTTCATATTAAGATAGGTGAGTTTGTCCTTTTCATTTTGCATTTAGACCAAAAATTATCTCGGATAAGGAAATGCATTATCATATAGGAAGCATTTTTCTCTAAGGATCATGAAACAAGTGATTTATCATGTCGTCGTCACATTATTTATGTGCATCCAAATAAAAAGCATCCTTAGTCTCTTCGGGTCTTGCGCTTAAGTCCCTTCCTCCTAAAAGTGATCTTCTCTCATATGGTCCTAAACCTCATCCTTTGGGCTGCAGAATAGGGAAGTCTACGGCAACTAAATATCGTCGAATCCGAGCTCTAAAATATTAGAATGTCTCACCAAGGAATCTGGCACATCGTCATTTCTTTCTACTCCGCGGTCTACATCGGTGTGACAAGCTTTGGTTCATACTACACCATCGCAATCTACTCCTTGTTCTAAGACAAGTACCTAAAAAGAGTTCCTTTCCAATGAATCCTAACCCAGAGCAATATCTTTACCTCAATCTAGTTAATGAGAATATAGCTAAGGTAGAAACCAAGTTAAGTGACCAAGAAGAACAGATCTCGTCTATATCGAGGGGTATGAAGTAAATCATTAGGGCTATCGAGGCTAGTAAGAGAGATGAGGAAGCTAAACGTTTGAAGAGGGAAGAGGTCGAAGAAGCCGAGCGTTTGAAAAGGAAACAACTTTGATTCTACCACCTCCACCTGTCTTATCTCCTCCAAACTGTCTCGAGCCTCGAATTCCCTAAGCCTCGAATCCAAATCTCTGTCTAATTCCTATATTGATCGGATAGAATGGATGTTGAGGGAATCATCCATGTTCACTAATCATTACTTCAATCAAAAGGGATTCACTTCAATCCCTAAGGGTAAACTACCTCCTAAGTTTACTATGCCCGATATTAAGTTTAAAGGTTTCGAGAATCCCCATCATCATGTACGCAACTTCTTAGGAGCAATGACTCTTAAGAACATTCCTCGAAGACACTTACCACATCATCTTCCCCGGACATTTGATACCGATGTAATGAAGTGGTATAATACGGTTGACCCACTCAAGGTTGCTAATTGGATAGATTTGTCCAAGAAGTTCCTCCATCAATACTCCTATAACACCGATCTACAGTGTCACTTTTAGAGACTTGGAATTAATCAAGCAAGGCGAGAAGGAGAGCTTCACGGATTTCCTTACCGGATAGAGAGCAAAGGCAGCCCATACGGTTGATCGACCCTCCGAGAAAGATCAAGTTCGAATCATTGTAAAGAACCTTGAGTCCAATTATAATCAACACCTCAAATTTCTACCCATGATGAACTTTTCAACCCTTAGAAATGCTGATTTGCTGATAGAAGAAGAGTTGTCCACCGCGATCACAAAAGTTGTGACCGGATATGGAGGTAATTATCATTCCAAAGATAAGAAAACCTCCAATGCTCGGAAATGCTACCAGGGGTGTAGACGTGAATGCCCTCAACAGGTATACCGACTACACTCCTATTGACACTACTTACACCAAAGCCCTTGACCATCTCTTGGAAAAAGGGTAGATAGAATTATCACCTATTAGAGTAGAATCGAAACCGTGAAACAATCCAAAAATTGGGATGTGGGAAGCTAAACGAGTGTTGGACATTCAAGAACAAACTACCCTTGCCTAAGGCTGCCCAAGTAACCAAGCAAAAATAAAAACCCTTTTAGCGGCACCCTAGTCATCTTCATCGAACCCGCACCGAGTCGGTGGGCTCCTTTTATTTTTTTGAGATATTAACGAATCAAAACCACTTCTTAACCTACCTCCATTAAATTCATATGTCCAGGGGTTGTAGGTAAGTGATGAGGAAGATGTATACAAAACAAAAAGTGATAGTAACAATAACGAGTGAAGACTTCGGGGCACACCACCCTTAGAAGAAGAAGACTTTGGGGAGACACTAAGAGCCCCGCGATTCGGTTTGTTCCGTTAACTTTGGTAGACAATGGATCAGTAGTAAATGTATGTCCCTCGGAGAACTACTAAAAGGTTAGGAATTAGGGAGCAATAACTCTCTAAGTAGACTCGCTCATCTTCGAGCTAATGATAATTCTAGAAGAACAATCTCGGGAATGACCTTACCAATCGATATAGGGCCAGTGGAGAAGAATATCGAATTCCAAGTCCTAGATATCCCAGCTACTTTTAACTTGCTTCTAGGTCGCACTTGGTTGTATAATCATCGAGTAGTGCCCTCTACACTCCATCGAAGGTCAAGATAATCATTAAAGGTCAAGTCACAACTCGTCAATGGAGATAATCTTTGTGCTACTATCACTTTCAAAGAGTCTTTAGTGGAGATCAAGCATGATGCTAATTATCAAGAACTTTACGGATTTGAAACCATTGCTGCCTTAGAAAGGGATGAAGCACCTTTTACCTTAACCCTTATGGCAACCCTAATATCCAATCGATGATTAGGAAGAAAGGGTATTTTCCAAGCCTTGCTGCAGACTCCAAAGGCATACCACCCTATTTTTCTACCCCTTGAACCCACTAATAATTACAACTTTTGACTAGGATATCAATCTACTACTAAGGAACTAGCTCAAGCCAAATGGGAAATCCAAGTGAAGAGGACTGCACCACACACAGTCCGTTCTCTTTTCTTTATACTCGAATGGGCAGTTTCTAAGAGAAGGAGACAACTTTTCTTATTATGGTTTTCTTGAGCCCTATTACATCAAGGAGAAGGGTATCCGAGTACCTGGTATATAGATCTTCAATGACTACTATATTCTAGAAAAGGAGGCACCTCACCTCCTTAGAGAGGGACAATCCACAAAAGACTGGACCGATCTTGCCGGAAACAATCTTTTCGATCTTCTGTTCATCCAAGAGGGTAATCTAGAGGGAGCTCAATCTTGATACTCGTCATGAGCTATGTCGCACCCATAGTTCGATCCATCCAGGTTCATCACCGACGCTAATATAGAAGGGTCAAAGGATATTACTTGGAAACATGATGTGGAGGGCCAAGAGTTTGTTGTTAGCTTAGGAGCGCATCCTCTCTCCGAGTTTAGTACTAGGGCTTGTACTTATTCTTCGTTGTTTTTAGTATCCTAGTTTGGTCGTTCCTAATTCCGTTTCGAGTCTAATGTACTTGTTGCTTCTTTATTTCATTTACACCTTTGCCTCCTCATGCTCTTAATTGTTTTACCTCTAATGATGAACAAGAAATTCCTAAAGAATTAATAAAATCTATAGAAGATCATGAAAATCGCTCACCAGTAATAGAGGAAACAATAACAATTAATCTGGGGTCGGTTGATCAACCCCATGAAGTGAAGATTGGGAAAACTTTGAACCCGGAAGAGCAAAAGTAATTCACTTCACTCCTTGCAGAATTTATCGATGTCTTTGCATGGTCCTGCAAAGACATGCCAGGTATAGATCCAAGTATACTAGAACACAAAATTCCGCTTTATGAGGATGCTAAGGCGGTTAAG
Organism: Talinum fruticosum; assembly: GCA_021018815.1. NCBI lineage: Eukaryota > Viridiplantae > Streptophyta > Magnoliopsida > Caryophyllales > Talinaceae > Talinum > Talinum fruticosum. Next base: position 662,527 of record JAITYX010000051.1, on the reverse strand, counting down.
CGAAGTTGAGGAGGATAAAACCAGAATGGGCCTTGAAGATTAAGGAAGAGGTTCGAAACAGATTGGAGGTTGGGTTTATTAAGGTAGTTAACTATCCTCAGTGGGTAGCAAATATAGTTCCGGTCCCGAAGAAAGATGGTAGACTTCGTATGTGCTTCGACTTCGGGGACTTAAACAAGGCAAGTCCTAAGGATGACTTCCTGTTGCCTCATATCGATCTTCCGGTAGATAATACAACGGGTCATGCTCTACTCTTGTTTATGGATGGTTATACCGGATATAATCAGGTGAAGATGGTTAAAGAAGACATGGAGAAGGCGACTTTTATCACTCAAAGGGGGACTTATTGTTATGTGGTGATGTCATTTGGGCTAAAAATGCTGGTGCAACGTATTAGAGGACTGGAAGGACACTACCGCATGATATGATCCATAAAGAAGGTGACGTTTACGTAGATGATATGATCATAAAATCTAAAGAGAGGGCGGGGCACTTACCCAGCTTGAGAAAATTCTTCCATAGACTTAGGAAATACAACATGCACCTTAATCCTTAAAAGTGGGCCTTTGGAGTAACCTCGGTAAACTGTTAGGTTATGTTGTCATTCTTAGAGGAATTGAAGTTGATCCATCAAGATCAAGGCCATTCAAGAGATCCTTCCACCCAGACGAGAGAAAGAGATAAGAGGTTTCTTAGGACGTTTACAGTACATTAGTCGTTTCATATAAAACCGACTATGGTCTATGAACCCATGTTCAAGAAGTTAAAGAAAGGATCCGAGCCCATTTGGGATGTCGAGTGCCAACAAACATTCGAGAAGGTTCAGGAATACATGGCTAATCCTCCGAGTGTTAGTTCCACCGTAATAAGGGAAACCTTTACTTTTATATCTCACCACAGCAGAAACCGCTATGGGAGCCATGCTAGCTCAACGAGATGGAAAAGAAGAACGTGCGATCTACTATCTAAGTAAGAAGTTCCTGGATTATGAGACTAGATATACGCCACTAGTGAAGACAACAAAAACTACTATAGGAGTCATGCTTGTCCTGGTAGCACCTATGGATCCTATTAAATACATACATGAGCAACCGACTATTAGCAGTAAGATAGCACGATGGACTATCATGGTATCGGAATTCAAACTCAAGTTCGTCCCTCAAAAGCGATCAAAGGAAGGGTAGTGTCGAATTCTTAGCTGATTTACCTATGCCTCGAATCGCAACCCGAAGACCTTGACTTTCCGAGATAAAGACATTTTACAACTAGAGATTGAGATTTGGACAATATAATTTGATGGCACTTCCAATCGAAGGGATTTAGAGTAGGGATTCTTTTAGTCTCACCGGATGGAGCACATACTCCCATTTCGATCAAATTAGACTTCGAGGTCACCAATAACGCTGCAGAGTACGAGGCTTGTACCACAAGACTTGAAGCCGCAAAAGAGACCAGGGTTAAGGATATCGAGTTTTCGGTGATTCCAGTTTGATCATCAACCAAATTTCACAAAGGTGGAAGGTACATAATGAAGCCTGGGCACCCTACTAAGCATACTTGATGGAATTATCTAAACATTTTGAGAATATCTCTTTCACTTATCTTCCTAGGGATGATTTAGCTAAGTTAGCACCCATGATCAATATCCCTACCGGCATTCACTCAATGCCTGTTCATATTGAGCTGACGATGTCGGCTTGCACACGTCTATACCTTAGAAGTATCTAATACCGACCATACCAGTTGGTATCATGATATTTATCAAGTATTTGGATAAGCAAGAATATCCTGTGGACTCCACATTTAGAGCCCAACGAACCATCAAGATGTTGGTTGCCCAATTCTTTATCAATTAGGGGCAATTGTTTAAGAAAACTAACTCGGGATTAACTTACTTTGTGTCAATCAACATGAAGCAAAGTGCATCATGGAAGAGATTCATTGTGGGGCATATGGACCTCATATGAACGGTAGGATGTTGGTCCGGAAGGTCTAGAGACTTGGTTATTAGTGGTCAACCATGGCGGCGGATTGTCATGGCTTTGTTAGAAGATGCCATAAGTGTCAAGTGTATGCAAATCTACAACACCAACCCCCATCATTTCTCACTACGCTATGTTCACCCCGGCCATTTTTAGTTTGGGTGATAGATATTGGCAAGGTGACTCCTAAAGGAGCAGGGGGTCATGAATTTGTGTTAGTAACAATCGACTACTTCACCAAATAGGTAGAGGCAGCTTCCTATGCAACTTTGACATCAAAACAGGTAGCCAAATTCATCACCCACAACATTATCTTGTCATTATGGGGTGCCCCACGAGTTACTAAGTGACCATGGTAGCCATTTTAAAAAGAAAGTAGTGGATTTATTGGATAAGTATAAAATCCAAGCATCACAAATCTTCCCCATATTGCCCTCGGACTAACGAGTAGTTGAGGCCGCTAATAAGAATATTCGAATGATAATGGAGAAAATGGCAATTACTTATAAGGATTGGCCGGATAAATTATCGTTTGCTTTGTGGGGTTATGAAATTCTATTAGAGCCTCTACGAAAGCAATGCCTTATTCTTTAGTCTATGGCATGGAAGCAGATCCTTCCAGTTGAGATTGTCATTCCTTTGTTAAGGATAATCATTAAGAGCCAAATTTCAAATACTGAGTGGGCTAAAGCACGTTAAGGAGTTAGTGTTATTAGATGAAAGATGCCTTTAAGACCCGTAATTTTGGTTTAGATAGTCATATAAGTTAAATTAATTATTTAGCCTTAATTAAATAGAGTAGGTCGAATGACCAAGTTATATACGTGGTTCGATATTTGTGAATTTATTTGAGCGAATTATTATTAGTCCGCGTAACTATAATTAGTAGCACGTATTAATTCCTTTCTCTGAATTTTCTGCTGGACCGGATACGTATAAATCCGAGACCGCTCATGCTACGTATATTGGTTTAATTATTATTATGTTTACCAAAAAAAAAGAATAGAAGAGGGATTAGGATTACTCTTAATTGAGTAGCTTAGAAAGGAGAAGCTCGGGGTCCAATAAGTACTTAGCACCAAGCCAACCATTCGGTGGAAAGAGAGAGAGATGACCGAGACACTAGAAGGGAAAGAGGAAAGGAGGCCTTGGGACACAGGAAGAGAGAGGGAGGTCGAGCAAAGCAAGAAGGACAGAAAGGGAAAAGCGAGAGGAACAGAGCGAAGGAGGAGGAGAGAGAGAGCGAAAGCCGGGAGGCCGGTGGCCACCGAACGGCGAGAATGCCGCGGCCAACAAGCACACACAGAGAGAGACTAGGGGACACAAAGAGAGAGGGAGGCAGAGATGGAAATAAAGCGAGAGATGGAGAGCATGCGAGCGTGATAGCCGAAGAACCAGCCAAAGGCCGGTGGGCTGGATGGCTAACAAAGGAGAGGTGGCAGGCGAGCGAGGGGATTAACCAGGGCCCCAAGGAGGGCAAAATCGAGACGAGCAGAGAAGAAAAGCAAAGCGCAAGGGACCGAGGGCCTAAGAGCGAGCAATCGGTGAGCGAAGAAATGAGTGAGCGGCCGAGCCGAACGAGAGGCGGAAGAAGGACCTAGAGCGAGAGACAAAGAGCGCGGAGAGCAAAGGAAGCAAGAATCGCTGGACCAGAAGCAAAAGGAAGCAAGAGTCCCCTGAAACAGAAAGCAACCGAATGCGGAACACGAGCAGCAAGAAATTCAATCAATTCCAAACCCTAGAATTCGAGGTGGGTAGTCCTATACTCTAAACTATGACTAATTTTAAAACCCAAATGGATTTATTGTGATTATTGAATATTGTTGTGGATATTGAATATGTGTGCTATTAAACAAGTTTAGTAGTTGCTAAAAGTTGAACTAGAAGTCTTGAAGGGATTTGGTAGTTGCTTAGGCTTGAATTAGAAGCCTGGGAATTCGGACGGAGTTAGATTGCTTAGGTATAGTGAGTAGTGTTGAGAATTTAGTCGGTTGGGGATGAGCACATGGTGGTTTCGACATAAATTATGAAATTAATATTTTAGATTGAGCCTTAGAAATTTATTGAATTTACGGCATTAAGAGATGATCGCTAATATCGGGAAATAATGAGTGAAATATAAACTGGAGTATTAATTCATGTTGATGGATGCACAATTAAGACATGGGACCGAGAAATGGGTGGTTGTTAGTTTAGTTCGGTTCGAAGTATATTTAAATCCTCGAGGTTGAACTAAACGTGAAGGTAAGTGAAGCTAACGAAATTGAGTGATGAAAAGTGATGAAGAACTATATAACTAAGGATGGACGAACAAGAGTTGATTAATAAGATAGAGACATACAATGGGAGTTTGAGGCAGGAAAATGACGACTTGGGAATTGTAAGGTTAAGTTGAGTTTAGAATGTATCTAAGTCTTTGAGATGAAATTAAGTCGGATGATGAGCCTAGCGAAAGGAACCTAAGTGATAAAGTGAGATTAGGAGTTATATGGCTGAGTATGAGCAAAGGAAGTTGATTTATAAAGTTGAGACCTAGAATGAGGGATTGAAGGAAAGACAGAGAATTGTGAAAAGTTGAGACGTTGAATTAGGTGGTACTTACTTGTGGTTATTATGATTCAGAGAAAGGGAATTTATTTTACTAAATTGGTGATTTTACAAAGGTACAATCGAAGAGGAGCTAAGAATGACTATCGGTGTTGAATTGTGACTATCCGTGTTGAATCGTGACTATCTGTGTTGAATTGTGGCTATTTGTGCAAGTGATTGTGTTAAGTGATGTTCAAAAATGATTCTGAAAAGAGTTTTGTATTTTACGCGAATGATCCTTGAATGCAACTTCTTGTTAACCGCTTGTCAACCGTGAGTGTGTTTTAAAGAAGCAAAACTTATTTAAGAGAGCGAATCGATTTGAGAAATTAAATTTGGAGGGATGGCACGTGGTGTCATGCCTTCCATTGTGTTAAATTAATTTGAGAAAGATGTTTGAAGCAAATGTGATGAATGATTATGTGCAAAGTGTTTTGAATCGATCGGTTATAGATCGTTTAGCATACCAAAGGGTTCGAATTAGGGTCCTCATTCGGGAGGATGCCTGGCTAGAAACTTCTAGGGAGGGATTCTAACAGGGGTCATGCGATGGTAGGATGCCCGATCTAAGACTTCCTATAAGATAGGTCCAGAGAGCCTTTGTTCGAGGTCACGCCCCGGAGGAACTAAAGTAGTGCTAGTTCGAGTCCTTTGAAAGCCCAAAAGTTGATTCGATTGAAAAAGAATTGTGATGAGTGTGAAATCGCATTTCAAATGATTAAAGTGTTGTGATTCATATGTGACAATTGATTTCAAAGGATTTCATTGAAAAGTATATAGATTTGTATTATGTACTATGCTTTCGCCGATTTCATTATTATGAGTAATATGTATAAAGAATTTTCATTTTAAGAGTGTGAGGCTTCCGGTGAGCTCGTGGTTTATTGCTCACCCCCACAAATTTCCTCCTTTTCCCTCCCGAGTGTTGCAAGTACACTCTCGGGAGGTGTGCGCAGATACTTAGCATATTTGGGATTCGTGCTCGATTGATGTTTGCTGTTTTCTAAGTGACTCAAGTGGCTGCCGTGCATTTCTTATATCTCTATGTGTTGTACTTTGTAATTTAGTTCATATAGTTTGTACCCATTGTACCATGAACCATTTAGATTGTTGTAAGTTTATCGCATGATTGGTTGGACTTCGGCGGGTGGTCGTTGAGTAATATACTCCGAGTGTGTGGCCTTAATCCCGGGGATAGTCCATATTACAAACATAACTCTGCCGAAATTTTTAGGAAATTTCAAATTCTTTTGGAAAACTACCTTTATTACCTCTAAGTTGGAATTAGGAAGTCAAATTGACGCCTGATTGAGCCTTGGGAGTTTTGGTAAGGAACTCGGCGATGTAATACTCCTAGGGGGTGTTTTGGGGTGTTACAAAATGGTATCGGAGCATAAATCTTGGTGACCATAAGTCTGCATTGCATATAGTCGTCTAGGATCCTTGTTTATATACTTATTTCCAAGGAGTTTAGAAAGTGTATAGTTGATCTTAGGTGGGAAAAGAAAAGACATACGATGCCCTAGCATAAGTGAAGCATTTGTTGGAGTATCCTAATCCCGTTTGTTGATTTAGGTATAGACGCTGCTTTTTGGGAGTTGTCACCAAGGAATGAATTGAAATATTACATTGGTGAATAGGATAGGGCTGAGCACCCCGAGTGTTGAGGGATACTTGCATATAATTAGGGAAATACTCATAGGTGGGTACTTTTGGAAGTTATAAATGAGAATTAGAGGCTATGGAGGGGAAAATTAATGGAAATACAACATGAAAAGTTCATTGTATCATTAGTGGAATCGGTTTTCTTGATAATAATATTTGGGTCCATAATCGAGAATGTCAAACATGGTATTTGCTTGAAGTACATGCTTGTTCGGATGTGTTGGGAGGTATCCTTTGGGGTACATTTGGGAGCTATTTTGGAGAAATAGTTGATTTAGGAATTTTCTCTATTTCCATCTAAGTTTTGGGTCGACCAAAAATAAGGTGTAATGATTATGGAAATCCATCTATGAGTTCCAATTTGAGAAGCATGTGAGAAAGGTCTAAAATAAGCCGAGCCTCGAGGTTAGAAAGAGCTAAATGAATCACATTAAATATTGTGTTTTCCACCCTTTGGAGTTCCTTTGACTTAACTACCTCATCAAGAGGAGTTGATTGATGAATGTTGGAACCATGCCCTCTACCACTTTGAGTGTATATGTGGCGATTCGTTGTGAGTAATCTAAAGGCTATAAATTGTTTGGAAGTAGTTCCTTGTGATCTTTATGAACCTTGGGCATTGATAACAATCTTGTAGGTTGAGTGCCTCATTTACAAAGGAAGTTTAGAAGTTGTTCTATCACTCCCATTCCTCATTTGGAGCCCATTGTGTTTATTAGTGCTCATTGGAGTGACTATAAGTTACTTAGGAGCGAGATACTTTAAGTTTTACATAAGGATCTTAGGTTTGATCTTAACTCCCATAGAGATGAAAGAATAACGTGAGTACTCCCTACCACCTATTGTAGTTACCATGAGTTGCTTAAGGACCTTATTGTGATGGATATGATCACATATAGTTTGGTTACCTCTAAATTCTTACTTGGTTTCAGTTCTAGCATTTTGATTATACTTTCGGGCTCTGTCTACTTCTTTTGGTGATGTTACTTGCCTAGTATGTGTGTCATTCTTACCATTTTGACCCGTGATTCACCATAGATAATTCGTTGAACCAGCCCATCCAACTAACTCAACCATAGAGTTTGCCTAGTTTGTAAAGGATAAGGAGCCGGAAGGTGGTGTGAGACATTGAACTATATGTGTGCCAAGTTAATGTATTGATTGCGTAAGTATTTGGTGGAGACATTAGTGTTCGAATTAAAACAAGGGGTGAGATCGTTACGAGCCAACTATTTGCTCTTTTCTCGGTGCGATTTGCTCCTTTCCGCCTTGTAATTAAGTGAGTAGACGTACTCAAATGATGGTAGAGAGGAGGTCGGAACTCATTAACCCCCGGTCGGCTAATTGAGCTTCCTTCCATGTTAAGTACTAGTGTGCCTCATGTATGTGTGATTATACCTTATGTATTTTAGATACCCCTCGTTCCAAATTTCGGGGTCGAAATTCTTTTAAGGGGGAAGAAATGTAAGACCCATAATTTTGGGTTAGATAGTCATTTAAGTTAAATTAATTATTTTGTCTCAATTAAATAGAGTTGGTCAAATGACCAACTTATATACGTGGTTAGATATTCGTAAATTTATTTGAGCGAATTATTATTATTCCGCGTAACTATATTTAGTAGCATGGATTAATTCCTTTCTCCGAATTTTCTACCAAACTAGATACGTATAAATCCGAGACCACTTATGCTACGTATATGGGTTTAATTGTTATTATATTTAACAAAAAAAAAGAATAGAAGGGGATTAGGATTACTCTTAATTAAGTAGATTAGAAAGGAGAAGCTTGGGGTCCAATAATAACTTGGCACCAAGCCAACCATTCAGTGGAAACAGAGACAGGGGACCGAGACATTAGAAGGGAAAGAGGAAAGGAGGGCTCGGGACGAGAGGAAGGGAGAGGGAGGTAGAGCAAAGCAAGAAGGAAAGAAAGGGAAAAGTGAGAGGAACTGAGCGGAAGAAGGAGGAGAGAGTGAGCGAAAGCCCGGAGGTCTGGTGGTCGCCCGAACGGCGAGATCCCCGTGGCCAACAAGCATAGAGAGAAAGAGAGAGAAACTCGGGGACACAAAGAGAAAGAGGGACATAGAGATGGAGATAAAGCGAGAGAGGGAGATCGTGCAAGCGTGATAGCCGAAGAAGCGACCTGTAGCCGGCGGGCTAGACGGCGAATGAAGGAGAGGCGACCGGCGAACACGGGGATTAACCAGGGCTCGAAGGAGGGAAAAATTGAGACGAGAAGAGGAGAAAAGCAAAGCGCGAGGGACCGAGGGCCCGAGAGCACCAACCGGTGAGCGAAGAAAGGAGTGAGCGGCCGGGACAGAATGAGAGGCGAAAGAAGGACCTGCAGCAAAGACAGAGAGCGTGAAGAGCAAAGGAAGCAAGAAACATTGGACCAAAAGCAAGAGGAAGTGAGAGCCCCTAAAACCGAACGCAACCGAACGCAGAACACGGGCAGCAAGCAATTCAATCAATTCCAAACCATAGAATTCGAGGTGGGTAGTCTTATACTCTAAACTATTAGTAATTTCAAAACCCAAATGGATTTATTATGATTGTTGAATATTGCCGTGCATATTAAATATGTGTGCCATTAAACAAGTTTAGTAGTTGCTAAAAGTTGAATTAGGAGTCTTGAAGGGATTTGGTAGTTGTTTAGGCCTGAATTAGAAGCCGGGAATTCAAACGGAGTTAGATTGCTTGGGTATAGTGAGCAGATGTCGAGAATTTAGTTAGTTGGTGATGAGTACGTGATGGTTTCGACATAAATTATGAAATTAATATTTCAGATTGAGCAAGAGAAATTTATTAAATTTACAACATTAAGAGATGATCGCTAATATCGGGAAATAATGAGTGAAGTACAAAGAGGAGTATGAATTCATGTTGATGGATGGACAATTGAGACGTAGGAGTGAGAAATGGGTGATTGTCGGCTTAATTGAGTTCGAAGTATTTTTAAATCCTCGAGGTTGAACTAAACGTGAAGGTGAGAAAAGCTAACGTAAATTGAGTGATGAAAAGTGATTAAGAATTATATAACTATGGATGGACAAACAAGAGTTAATTAATAAGATAGAGACATACAATGGGAGTTTGAGGCAGGAAAATGACGAGTTGGGAATTGTAAGGTTAAGTTGAGTTTGGAACGTATCTAAGTCTTTGAGATGAAATTAAGCCGCAAGATGAGCCTAGCGAAAAGAACCTAAGTGATAAAGTGAGATTAGGAGTTATATGGCTGAGTATGAGCAAACAAAGTTGATTTATAAAGTTGAGACCTAGAATGAGTGATTAAAGTAAAGGCAGAGAATTGTGAAAAGTTGACACGTTGAATTAGGTGGTCTCTACTTGTGGTTATTGTGATTCGAAAAAGTGAATTTATTTTACTAAATTGGTGAATTTAGAAAGGTACAGATCGGAGAGGAACTAAGAATGACTATCGGTGTTGAGTTCCGAGTATCCGTGTTTACGGCTACTTGTGCAAGTGATTGTGTTAAATGATGTTCAAAAGTGATTCGAAAAGAGTTCTATATTTTACACGGATGATCCTTGAATACATCTTCTTCTTAACCGCTCGTCAAGCGTGAGTGTGTTAAAGAAGCAAAACTTATTAGAGAAAGGGAATCGGATTTGAGAAACTGAATTTGGAGGGATGGCACGTAGTGACATGCCTTCCATTGTGTTAAATCAATTTGAGAAAGTTGTTTCAAGCAAATGTGATGAATGATTACGTGCAAAGTGTTTTGAATCGACTGGCTATGGATCGTTTAAGCATACCGAAGGGTTCAAACTGGGGTCCTCATTCGGGAGGATTCCTAGCTAGAAACTTCGAGGGAGGGGTTCTAATAGGGGTCCTGCAGTGCCGGGATACCCGATCCGAGACTTCCTAGAAGATAGGTCTCGTGCGCCTTTTTTGGGGTCGTCCCCAAGAGGAACTAATGAAGTGCTAGTTCGAGTCCCTTAAAAGCCCGGAAAGTTTATTCAAATTGAAAAAGAATTGTGATGAGTGTGAAACCGCATTTCAAATTATTAAAGTGTTGTGATTCATAAGTGACAATTGATTTCAAAGGATTTCATTGAAAAGTATATAGATTTGTATTATGTGACTATGCTTTTGCCGATTTCATTATTATGAGTAATATGTGTAAATAATTTCCATTTTAAGAGTGTGAGACTTCCGGTGAGCCCGTGGTTTATTGCTTACCCCACAAATTTCCCCATTTTCCCTCCCGAGTGTTGCAATTACACTCTCAGCAGCTGTGCGCAGATACTTAGCATATTCTCGTATTCCCGTTGATTGATATTTGCTGTTTGCTAAAAGGCTCAATTAGTTGTCGTGCATTTCTTATATCCCTAAGTGTTGTACTTTGTAATTTAGTTTATATAGTTTGTACCCGTTGTACCATGAACCATTTAGATTGTTTTAAATTTATCGCATGATTGGTTGGACTCCGGCGTGTGGCCGTTGAGATATATACTCCGAACGTATGGCTCATTGAGTTTTATTATGATTTTTATGCAAGTTTTTAAGGCCTTAAGCCTAGTGGATAGTCCATATTAGAAATAGAACTCAACCAAAATTTTTAGGAAATTTCAAATTCTTTTGGAAAACTACCTTTATTACCTTTAAGTTGGAATTAGGAAACCAAACCGACACCTAATAGAGCCTTGGGAATTCCTGTAAGGAGCTCGTGTAATGTAATACTCCTAGCGGGTGTTTTGGAGTGTTACACGCCTCAAAGCCCATAATGTCCAAATGTACCAAGCTCGTATATCTCGGGCATTTAATAAGAAGGTTAAGCGTCGCAACTTGCAAATTGGGGATTTGGTCCTTAAAGAGATAAGAGCACCAATTCAGGACCGGCGAGGGAAGTTTAAGCCCAACTTGCGTAGGTCCATTCATACTTAATCGATTTTACCCGACGGAGTGGTAAAGTTAACCGATTTGGACGGAGAAGAGATTTTCCAATGTACCAATTTAGATCAATTGAAGAAGTATTACAGCTAGCATGCTCCTAGGTAATAGGCCGAGCCCAGCGCAATCAGCTAAGCCAAGGCGAGCATCGGCCACCACCCGATCAACGGTGGGCGGGTCGGGCCACGCTTTTCCCTTTTATTTTGGTTTTTCTTGGTTCATTTATTCACTAGATGGCCCAATTAGGCAGTCTGTTATTCTTGTTTAGGACAAGTGCAACTAGTTAGTCTAATTTATTTGTCTTTATTTTACCTCTAAGTGAGGGACAAATATATGAAAGTATAGCATAACACTTACCTAATTACATAGCTAATAAAGGGAAATACTTGCAAGAATATTACTTGTAAAATAAATAAACACTGTTCTAAGAAGGAAAAACTAATCCTCATTTTCTTTTATTCTATCCTAAGAGTCTACGCCCTAGTCTATTTTCAATTTCTTTCCCTTAGAATCGTTAGACTCAGCTTCCTCGTCTCGGGTGCATTCCTTTAGTTCTTAGATTTGGCGGGTCCTCCTTTCTTCAGTTTCTTTAGCTTCAATTTCTCTCGCGACGAACCCTTGCAACCATTTTTTGAGGGTTTATTTCACGAATTTACGAGGGGCAGAGAACAAGGACGACTTCTTCAGGATTCAACTTTTTGAGTTTCAAGTGCCTTTCGTCGTTCGGGATTTACTTCATTATCTACTCTAGATAATAGGGAGAAACAGCTTGTGTTTCCAACTCCTTCAAGTGTTAGCAAGTTTGCAGAAATCAACAGCTTCGGCAGACTTCTCCAATATTCGAGCCATGACCCAATTCGTTTAAAGCTACCATGCACTCCGAACAACTCAAAGGTTATGGCCCGTGATACAATCCAATAGTGATATTATTTGTTCCCTACCTATTTGCCGCAACACACGGCTAGGAAAGTAATACGTACTCTCCTCTAGACCCAATAGACGTATGTATAGGTGTTGTGCAGTGTATGTTTTGAACTCGGTCACCTTCCAAGTGTTTCACATACCATAGGAGGTTGTTATCGTGATTTTTAAGATATTCTTTCTATCGGGAGGCCGGGTAATCGCCTACCACCAATTTTCACTTTCGCTAACGTAAGTGTGTCGCTAGGTATGTATCCAACTTTGATGGAGAACCAATGAGCATTAGATGTTCCATTAACCGGATATGCACATCACATATGCAAAATCAAATATTAGTGTCCTCGCACGGTCAAAGTCTAACTTTTTTAAGCCCAACAGAGTAAAATCGAAATTATAAATAGTGATAGAAGAGGCAGGAACAAAAATTAAAATTTGTTTTCTTTTTTTTTGGCGTAAACCGAAGCCGATTAGCCTCGGCTCTGCGCCGTCGACCGGTGGGCGTTCGCTTACTTTCGTTTGTTATTTTATGCTTACCTACAATAACAGAGGGCTTTCGTGCAAGTTCTATTCAGCGTTGGCTTTAACTCACTCTAAGACAATTATCATTTCATCTAATATTAATGGAGTTAGGGAACAATAATTCTCTTACTATTCCACCAAGCTTAGTAGAGCTCGCTGGTGCCAAGTCTTCGTGACTTCCTACTAGCGTAAATTCGCCTATCATGTAGGTGATGATAGCTGGCCGCCTTGGGATAATAATGGACTTAGCATAGGCGTACATGTTATGGTAGTGCTTCATCAAATTAGTTAAACTCACCCGATTCCCAATAAGAATCCACCCTAGATTCTTATTACTCGCTTTTAGTGAGTATTTGTACTTTTCAGGAAGATTTTTAGAGGATTCGGGAACAGCTTGGTTTTGTTCACCTAAAATGCCTAGTATGGCATCGAAATTTTCAGGAAGGGGACACAGTTCATTATCCGCAAACCTAAGGACATGGTGGTGACGATCCCAAGTAGGCAATAGCAACCCTTAAGAAAGGCCAATAGATCTTCACCTGGCGAATGCTAAATAGGACATTCAGCCCATAATTGGTTAATCTAGACCTATCCATGTTACTCATCTCATGCATCCATCGGGTTAACTCAGTCATGTAGTCCATGGTTCTATTTCGAATGTAAGAAGGAGATTTGGTGTGGTTGATTGACGACTTTGATGTTGGTGTTTATTTGCGCCACACATTCATCATATTTATAGGTGTTTTTCTAGAGTTATCCGAGTCCCACTACAATTGGTACCCCGAGGAATCACAATCCCCACAAGACTCATACATGGTCGACGCCGACCATGGCTTGGGCCCAATCCGCTTCGTGGTTTTCTTGGGGCCGAGCAGTCCTTGGTCATTTTTATTCTTTGTCCTGGCCCATGGCGTACCTTGTTATTCTTTTGGACCATGGACTTCGATTTTCCATTTTTCTTATATTTATTTACTTTTAGGGGAATGAGAGCTAGTGCCGGTGTTTTTTTAAAAAATTTTATCTTTGTATTTTTCCTAAGTATTGTGCATCATATTAAATAAAAGAGTGCATTTTTAGAATTAAGTCATGCATTTCATCTCATTGCATAAGAGTCTTCATTACAATATAATAATACATTAAAACACAAACACCCTACAAGGATCCAAGAATCAGCAAGCGGGCCGAAGTAATATGGAATCCTCTACGTGTCATCATCGGAGTCATCATCAAAGATGTAGCTTGTGAAGTCATCCAAGATGGATGTAGAGAATCGGCCACCTACATTAACTTAATATGAGCTACCTCCTTGGTCCCAAGCTTGAGAAGCCTCATGGGATGGACCACTATAAGAAGATGGAGGGATCTAAAGAGGGTTCCCATAGTGATCGAAGGCCTGTAAGGGAAGGATGTTCAAGCTCTCCTTGGAATGGCTAGGTCTCACATTAGAGGCACTAGGCTCGAAAGTGCCAGGTTTTGCCTCGGACGCACTCCTATGACGAGCACACCTCAAAGAATGTCATGACGAGCCTTGTCTAGCATTACTACTAAAAGCCATTTGTTGTTCGGGAGCTTGAGATGGTGTCTTGGGTGCACCAGGAAGATTACTAGAAGGAGGTGCTCTAGATCGACACCTCTACAAGATCAAAAGAAGGCACTAGCAAATCACTAAAAGCACTAACAGCTCAATGAAATTAGCACTACATAATCAAGGATTTACCCGAAAAAGAGAAAGATCGTCCAGCTTAAGAAATTTTGGATTCTCGCGAAGAGCCGATCGAAATCCGATAGACATGGCTCTTGATTGCTCCCGATTGTACTGCAAAGTTTATTTGATGGAATCAGCAAAAAGGAGATATCTTTAGCATACAACGAAAAGAAAGAGAGCACACAACTCTTACCCTCGCCAATTCCTAGGAAAAGGATGCCCAACACATTCCTCTTCCGGGATTTCAAGAATTCCAACAAAACGAAGAGGTCCCCAGGAAGAGCAACATCCACATCGAGACTCGGGATATAGATATCAGCGGGAGTGAGCTGCCACAAACAAGAGGAAAGACTAAATTTCCATACAAGAAATTCAAGTTACAAGGACAAAGTTGAACACTCACTAATTAAGTCATAACACGAGACACATGATGGGCGTAGGAGGTGTTCAAGTTCAAAAGTGAGGTAAAAGGACCTCACCATGGCCATCGATTGCTCATTTAAAGGGAGGGAGTGAAAATAGAACATGGTCGGTGGTCGATCGACTGGAACAAACGAAGGCCACGTGTTGACTCGAATTTGAGGAGTGACCCTCTCCCCAAGATACCAACAAAACCCAAAAGGACCTTCAAATAGGATCCTTCTTTCACTCAATTCCCGAGCCATAAGGACACTTTGAGGAAGTTGAAGTAAGGCCCAAGGGTGGAAGTTGGCCTACATACAAGAATTATTAAGAAATAAGCTAGCAAGAATGGAAGACAACAAGAAGACCGACGAAAAATAGTGAATATAGAGGGTTGGAATACACCACGGCAGCCCCACTAGCAGTGGTGTAAGCCGTGGGCGAGATTAGATGCTAATCATGTGGTAAAAGCCACTTTCAAGCATATTTAGGAGCAACCTTTTGAAAACGAAGCATCATACCGAGTTTACACAGTTGAGGGTCGATCTTAAGAAGTCTATTCCATGTATCTTGGGGCGTTCAAGATAGATTCTAGCCCATGATGCGAGATGTCTGGAAACATAGGCTGATTTGTTGAACCGGGAGAGAGATGTGGAAAGTATTCATACAACCATGGCTACATTTTGACAAGTCATGTAAAGCTTTTTATCCACACAAGATGAAAAAGAAATTTAAAGAAAGGAGAACTTGAGCATACCTCAATGATCTTCCATAAGCCATTCAAAGGAAGATAGTTGGTGAGTCTCGGCTCTGGTTTTGTCTGCTACAAACCGGCATAGAGGCCCCTAATGAGGTAATTATATGCGAGAGCACCCCAGCTTAAGCTCCTTTATTTTATCAAGGTCTACTAAGTTCACCAAATAGTGAACATGAATCTTAGCAGCACTGGTCGAAAAGAAGATCATACTCAAGAGAAGGGCAAGCACGATCCTAATTTGTTGTTGAGGAGAATGTTGAGGCCGGAAAACAACATCCCGAAAAGCCTTAAAAAGAACAAGTATACTTAAAGTAATTGCTGTGTGGAAATCTATTTACTACGGGACCGAAAAGCTGATGGAGGTAGTTTTGATTCTTGTATAAATTCCAGTCATAGGCTAAACGTTCATCCGAAAAACCCAAACCGGACAAAACACTAGCAAAATCAAAAGTAGTTATTGTCATCTCACGTAAGGGAAGTTGGAACATATTAGTTGTGTCCCAAAAGCGCTCACTAATGACTCTAACGGGATCTCTCTTCCTCGTGTCAGCAAGGTGATGTAAAGCAATGTAGAGAGTTCCAAACCCGGCATTGTACATGATATTCTCAAGAGGAAAGTGTATCCTCTCGCAGGTCTCCATAAATTTGGGAATGGCTCCACTACTTCAAATCGAGCCTTTCCACAAAACAAAATCCGACAAGATTTTGGTTAAAGGGTTACTCTAAATGAGCAAACGAAGAGGTTTAAGCCAATTAGCTTACCGAAGAAGAAATAGCAAGTGAAAAAACATGGTTTTCAGCTTCAAGCGTAAGATCGCTTGGGTTCCATTCACTTTGAGGGTGCCATTTGTGCTCAAGGAAAGAGTCTTGAGTAAGACCCTCTCGCTCTAGTTCTTCCTATAGGATGAGCTTTCCTTCTAGGCATTTTAAAGACAAGGAATTCTTGAGAACCAACTAGTTTTCAACAACGAGCAACACAAGGAAACACAAGAATACAAAAAGAGTAAGAAGAAGAGTTGGTATGCAAAATTAAACACACCATGGACCTCCTTTTATAGGCAAATTTGGTCAAGGCATCTAAGCACATAAAACAAGAGTCAAGCAAGTAATGGGGAACCAACGGAATGTGACCAAACAAGCCGGGGCCATGCCTACCAAAGGCTGGCCTGCACCGGCCACAAGGCGCCGTGAAGTCCAATCGGCAATAGCTTTTGGAGCCTAGCCCACCTCCTTAGTCCATGCAACCTTGTCAACTTGAAGCATGTGCTCTTTGTCTCTTTTGCATGCAAGTGGGAACTTCCGGCCCACTTATCAGCCTTTTCCAAAACATTTGTATCGGTTTGTTTTCGACTTAATTATTCAGGTAAAACACGTAACTTTTATCAATTTAATTATGCACTAACAAGTGTACTAGCATAGCTGATTATTTAGCCAAACTTCATATCAAAAGGCAATCAAAGTTTCAAGCATCGAATATGCCAAGCTTCACACTCTTATCAAGCCAAGATGGGATCCTTTTACCGAACTTCGAATGCATGCACAGCGATCAAGTTCAGGTCCTACTTTGGAGTTCAAGTTTAGTTACAACCAATTCCAAGCATCGCACAATATCTTCATACTTTGACTCTTCGTCTTTTTAGACTCGGTCAAAGTGGGGCTAACTGTAGACACCTAAAAAGTGTCTTCTCTTATCTCTTTATTTTTATGTTTTGTTTTGTTGGCCCGATGACGATAATCCCAAGTCCTGTTTGTGGATTTGAATCTCGAACCGTGATCGATTGGCGCAACATAAGCTAGTAAACCACAAAGAACAACCAGCACCAAATAAATAGCCTTTTGCCTTAGGTCGGTTCACAAATCCTCTTTTCTTTGGGACCGTCCAAGAATCGGGGTAAGCCTTTCGGTGATTGTGCAGCCTCATGATGTGTGCCAAGAAAATTCAAGTTCGTAATACCGCGTTCTACTTTTGTCCAATTAGATAAGAAGTTGAAGACCTGAAGATGGCATTCAAGTGTTGCATTTCATGATCGGGAGCATCAAAGTGTTGCGTTTAAACTTCATAAGATAGCCCACATGAGGCTAAAAGCTTTTCCCCTCAAAACGACGCCGTAGTCGGCGCCTGCCGTCTAGAAGTATTAAGTGGAACGCTGCGTTTTTGCTTGGAGAATCGTTTGGAGACACAACTAGGGCACGATACCCTATACACAATTCACAAAACAAGCCTTTTTCTTTTGATTATCGCCATTGTATCAAGAGATCTAGTGCGGAGATCCGGATCGGTGAGGTGGGATAACCCGAGGGCAATTTTGCAGCCTTCAAATGGTTCAATTCATTTCTGTTTTTATTGCTTTCCCTATTGTGGTTTAAGAGATGTAATCGCTTTAAATTCCTCCCTAACCGATGTAATTTATCTATTTCTCGCTTTTCTTTATTGCTTTCTTTATCGCATTTCTTTATTGTTTTCCTTGTTATGTTTTCGTTGCTTTAATTTCGCTTAGCATGTTGTTGTATGCTTGTTTTCTTGCAACATTCTAATACACTACTTGAACTAGTAATGGTCGTCTTCCGACGGGCGGAACGGAAGAGTTTTCCCTACATTTCGTACCCTCGCCCGGATTCGATTCTCGGCTCAAAGACCAATGCAGTCATTTTAGCCTCGTTTATCTTAGTTCTCTCATACTAAGATTGGAAGAGCAAAAATTTTTTTGGTTAGTTTTTCTTTCCTAAAAACCGACTCGCGACTCCTTTATGTTATGCTTTGTTGTACTCAAATTTGCATCTTGGTGTTTTCTCGGTTGTAGGAACAAGAATAATTAGATTTTAGATCTACCCACTGGAAGAGACCAAGGCTAGTTCCACCAGCCACGACCTCCGGCCGGCGCCAGCCACCCTCGGTGTAGGCCATGGCAAGCCACCGCAGGGTCAACAAGTAAGGCTTCGATCCAGATTGGTGTTTTTACACCAATCGGCCCTATGGCCTTACGATTGAACCAAAAACTCTAATATTATTTATTCCTTATTTAGAAAACGAGATCCCAAGAATTTTTAAATAATTTCTAAAATAAAAGCAATTAATAAAAATGCCATTAAAACTTTGACTAATTAGATTTAATAAAACTCGGAAAATCTTAATAAAAGGTTCATCCGCACATTCCAAAATTGACTTTCTAAAACCATCTTCAAAATTAATCTTTAAAAAAGAGACCTGACACAAGTGGGGAAGCTCGACGGGTCGTGGCCGGCCGTGGTTCCTACGCTACTACATAAGTGTCTTTTACTACGTGCCTTTTCAACTGTTAAGACAAAACCCCTATTAAAGAATGATGCGATAACATTTTTGTAAATAAACTTCACCTATTATTACGGTTCTTTCATTGAACCGTAGTAAAAATTTATATCCCAACTTTTTACCGCGGTTCAATAAAAGAACCGTAATTAAAAAAACAAAAGAAAAAGGGGAGCTTTTACTACGGTTCTTTCTCCGTAACTTAATTTCTCTCTCTCTCTCCTGTAAAAAAATACCATTTTAAATTTTAAACACCCGGATACACCCCACCCCTAAATACCCCCGGTCCCTCTCTCTCTCTTCCTCCCCCTCCATCCCATCCATCCTTTCGTACTCGGAGCAGGCACCTCTTCAAATTTTCTAGTCCATCGATAAATTCACCGGAGCAATGGCCATGCAAACCGAACTTGGCTTTTCCAAGATCATCTTCATACTAAGAGCACACCCCCCGCGCCCTCTTTCTCTCTCTTTCTCTCTCCTCTCGAATTTATTATAACCTGATCTCATCACTCCTCATCGCTACCTCTCTAAAGGTTTATATCGGCACCATCTTCATCAAGAATAGCAAGTTATTCGACTTAATTGGGGAGGATTGACTTTATGCCTCTATGAAGTTTTCAATTTTTCAACCTTATGCCTAATTAATGCCTCAATTTATGATTTTTTTTTCTATATTTTAGTTTTTTGTTTAAGGATCGACCTTTTTTAAGGTGTTGGTAAATGGTTCTGCGAGTGCTTTGCTACTCGGGTTTGTCCCTTTAATTTTGACTACGCTATTACTATTTCAAGTCGAGATCCGGGCCCTCCAAGAAGACATCGTAAGATTCCTCTCTTTTCCTCAAATTTCAATTCAATTTTCATGACTAGGGTTTTTCTCCCCTTAATTTAAGGCTTAAATTTGGTTCCGGATGCCTCTCTGCATCTTCTCACTCCCCTTGCATAAAAGGAGCAGCACATCGGATGGGAAAACACCAACGATGGTAAGTCGATAAAAAATGGCGTTAAAGATAGCGGTAACGAATTGATTATTTTGATTCTTGGATTATCAAGGAATTTTAAGCTAAAACTTATTAGTGGTAGTGAATTGATTGTGTGTTATTCACTACAATTGTTTGTTAATCGGTTTGTTTGCTTGTTGATTGTGTTCAAGCAATTGGAATCTAAAGTTGTTTAATTTGAATATGATAAGCATTCCTTTCAACTCGGGAATCGGAGCTCGAGTTCCCAAAATATAGCAAAGCCCCGTCTCTCTCTCTCTCTCTCTCTCTCTCTCTCTCTCTTAATAATTGTAGATTTTTTAAGAAAATAATGGTAGCTATAACTACGGTTCTAGAGAAAAACACCGTAGTAATACATGTACCTATTGCTACGGTTCTTTCTCTATGACTATAGTAATAAGTTGGTTTTTACAACGGTTTTGAACCATATTAAAAGATGCTCATCTACAATTACGGCCTCATACACGACATTTGATAACCATAGTAAAAGGTCTTTCGGAACCGTAGTAAAAAGTTGCTTTTGTACTAGTGTCTATACCTGTTTGTTAGGATCTAAAACTCAATTAATGCAGTTAAGGTTTTTGCTCTTCGCAATCTTAGGCTGCTAAGCTTTCTCTCTTTCAAGAAGGGATGTTTCCTAACATTACCAACCTCTAAACCTAATAGTCTCTCTATAGTTGAGGCGACCGAGGATACGTTCTTCAGGTTCAACTCGACAAAGTATTCCTCAATCGTCTCAAGCCTCGTAGAAGCTGGGAAATACTCATCTTCAAAGAGAGAAAGATTGGCACGTCAACATTGCGAGGAGGGAGAAATCCTAACCGCATTCGTTGAGTTTCGGATTCTGAAACAATGTGGTATAGCAACACATTTTACTAAGAAAAAAATAAAAGAGATAGTGGTAGAAGAAGCCGGCATAGGGTTTAAAAGAGAAAAGGGATATGATGAAACAGAGCATAACCCATCTATTTATAGAAAAATATGACTTTTAACAATAGTTCTTGTAAAGAACCATGGTAATAGGGACCTTTAGACGACAGTTCTACATAACAACCGTTATCATAGGTCCTCCATTTCCGAAATTTTATTATGAAGGAAATTTATAGACAACGGTTCTTTAGAGAACCATTGTAATAGGAGTTTTTTGACAACAGTTCTTTCTAAAAACCGTTGTCATAGGTCCTTCCCTGGATAGGAAGAAAAAGAACTTTTTTGTTGAAAAACAAATCCGACATGCTATGGTTCTATATTTACGGTCCTTTTTACAGGAACTTAAGTAAATTCTCACTCCTTTGTCTCGTAACAAACACTCTCCCTCCATGTAACTCATCTCGCCGACTCCATCACTCGTTGCCACCGTCTCTCGGTTGGCTGTCTCTCTCTCATATGGAAACTTGTTGGTTATTCTATCTCTATGAATTCACTACGGTTAAACTCGCATTTAGCATCGAACAAAATCCGACGCTAAACGGACAAATCGGACGTTAATTCAGTTTAGCATCGAATTATCATTGGAAAAAATCTAACGCTAAATTATTTAGCGTCCGATTGAAAATTCGACGCTATTTAGCATCAGATTAAGCGTTCGATAGCATCCGACACTAATTATGTCAAACATTAGTTTGACGTCGTTAGCATCGTATGCTATTTCTTTAACGTCTCGGTGTTTCCGACGCTAATAGTGTCGATTGACGTCCGATACTAAATTGCTTTAATAGTTTTCCCCAAGGATATGCTTTTTAGCATTGGGTAACTTAAAATTGCGTCAAACTTTTTGACTCAAATAGCATCGGATTTTTATCCGACGCTAAATTTCGATGCTTAATTTGTACTCATTTTGTCATAAACTTTGCTAATTTTAGCATTCCCTTTTTACATTTATTTCTGCATATTTATATACATTTTCCTCATACATATTACACATATCCACAAATACACAAACCACCAACTATTCATAAAAGAACCGACATTCACAACTAAGTTATAAGTCAAACAATAAGTTCATCAAACAAACCCCTTCAAAATTCCACATACAAACATCCTAAAAATTAGTTACAAAACAAGTCAAATTAGTTCAACACACAAACCATGCTAGAAAATTAATTAGAACCATAGATCATGTCAACTTGTTATTGGAGGCTTTGGATGAGTTTCATTGCTTCTTCCATGGCCTTTTGCTTACTCTTAACGAGTTTTCTTTGTTCATCAAGTTGTTCTTGGGTTGATTTAAGTTGTGATTGTAACCGATAATATGCCAAAGAATTGTAGGTAGTACTTGTAAAGGATATGGAGGCGGTAGGTACCTCGTAGAACATTGTTGTGCAGTTACCCGATCCATAGATGGTTGATTTTTACTCCATCCACCCGATACCTCATTGAATGTTCAGCTTTTAACTCTAAGCCATTCTCGAGCATTACATTAAGACTCGAGTATAAATCCTATCTCTCTTAAGTTTTTATTTTAAGTCATTCCGAGCTCTATAGAAACTCTTGTATAAGTTTTCATTCTGTTTTAACTTACTCGTAAAGCACCTTATTGCATATCTCCTACACTGATGTTTCTAAGTCACTCGGACATCACTCGGAACTATCGCATGCTCAAATAATTTCTCTAACACTCTTATTATGAGCACTGATCGTGTATCTCAACGCAAAGAGAATAGCGTTAATTCCTTATTCTAAGTCAGTTTATTTCCTTGAGAATTATTTGACCAAATCAAGTTGTTATACTCGACATTTTACTCTTTCTACTTGATCATCCTTAGGATTGACTCGGATGGAATTTGATTATATTGAATATTAGACTCAGAAAATTCCATTCTTTTGGGCCAAAGATAATTAAGCATTAATTTATTCTAATTTAATTATTATTTGTGCCTAATCTTGGACCAAAGTAATTTATACTTTGAGAAACCAATGTGGTTTGCTTTTGTAAGTTATTCAAACGAGGCTAACTTACTTTTGAAATACGTAAGCAACCGGGTTCTAGCCGTTAATCACCAATAGACAAGCTTTACCTACTTTTAGACATAGCTCGGACATCGTGTCGGGGTTGTCTGTTTCCAAAATTGGAAAACTCCAACTCTAAACTTAGCGGTTGTTTCCACCACAACTTTCAGTCACCACCAAGTGATTACACCACCTTTTGGAGCCAAGAGTCATTGCACAATGTCCACATCCCAATGGATCGTTTCGATTGACTCGGAAGAGCCGTTACAATGACTAGTGAAGACTTCTCCCCGTAACCAAGAATCAACGATCACTCTACCCGGTTAGCTATAAATTGAAGCCACCTCACAAGACTAGAAGATTGCTGAACACATTGCTGGAACTGAATTTATTGAAGAACTAATTATTGTTCTCATTCTTACTCAATCTTCTATTTATAACTCCTAGTCTATATTTAATATTTTATGAGTTGTAAAGAAAGTCTTGTATTCAGTTACATTCTTTTCTTACTTTCTAAGTAAGGTCCCTTGACCGAGTTGTAAGTCAGCTCAATTGTCCCCGATTGTAAAGGTTACCTCGGTTAGGAAGTACTAGATCGGATAAGGGAACTTTTGAGTCTAGGAAAACATCGTAAGGAATTGTTTAAGAGAGATATTCTGGTAGAGAGTCCGCTATATTTTGTGGATTCAAAATAGAGGATTTGACTTGATGCTTGGATTAGCACTATCCGCGGTTTTCTCGCCCTAGGAGAGTTTCCAAGTAAATCTGTGTTTTCACTTTTCTAAGTCCAATCTAAACTCGGAATCGGTTGTTTGGCTTAATTGTTGCAAACATTGTTTAATTTTCTTCATCACCCTATTCAGCCTCCCTCTAGGGTGACTTAGACTCTCCATGTGCAAACCTTCACTCATAGTAGAGGTTCTCTCGCCTCTGTTGTCCCCTCTTCAATATCACGCTTAACTCTAAGTGTGTCGTATTTTCTTGCAATAAGACCTAAATAATGAGAGTTTAACTACACGACATATAAATATGAAGATTTAATGGGAAATTAAAATCCCAAATTCCCTAATTTACAAGGATAATAATTTCTTCTCTCGGCTATAACATTCAGGACTCATACCACCCTTTGCTCAATTGATCCTATGAAACCTTATATTTCTTTCTTTTCATTATTATATATCAATAATTAATTTTATTCATTAATTCATTTCTTTACTTATTTTTCTCTTCTTTTGAACCCTACTATACTCGAATACTAGTCAAGTTACACCATCTAGCTTATTACTGCCTTGTACGTAACTTATTTCATCATTTTCTTAAAAATGACCCCTATCGCAGTTCGTCTTACATATTTTGGTCTTATTAGATGTTAATGTAATAGCCCACATCACATTTCACAAGCACTAATGTTAAATTCAATATCAAAAATACGCACCAAAATTCAGATCTATAGTCTAAAATTATCACATGTTTAATCAATAAGCCACAATGACCATTCATCCCACAAAATACTTACTACGACTAGATTGAGCTAGTTAGTTCTCTTAGATTGCATGCTTATCACTTATCTAATATAGACTTGTAAATGTTTATGGAGATGGAATTCTTACCCATAAAGATTTGGACCGCTCGTCGACAAAGACCGTTCCAGATTGAACATCTTCCTTACTATGACTCTTCACAAACAAAGCATACGGGGTAAGATTCTTCCTTCCTTGATCTAAGAATACAAAATATACAATAAATTTACGTCAAGTACGTTATGTATATAAAATGAAAGCAAACAAAAATACTAGAGTTTATACCATTCGGACTCGCGAGATCCGTAGTTGAGATTGACCCTTCGCTATGTAATGTTTGTGCTTTTGGCCCTTTTGTCCTAATCCTCAAGCTTTAGGCAGATTTTTTTTAAATTCAAGGGTATTTCTTAGGGCCTTCAACCTCTCTCACCCTTCATCCGACAACTAAGATATTGGTTTATCATCGGGCCCTTTTCCACCCTTGGTCGTTAAGTTCCTCAAATTTTTACCAACTTTCTTCCTCCATTCTGCATGGACTTCTTGAATAGGTTTTGGAGTCCAAGTCTACTAACCCTCTCTCACAAAAATATTACCAAACATAAATTAAAAATATTAAAAAGTACTCATATATATCCCAATTGAAATTCGTATCGTAAGTAGGCGCACCATGATTTAGTGCAACACCTTTTGATCGAGGCATACTTGTTTACACAACAAATAATGCCATGCAAAGAAGATTTAAGTATATATGTTCAAAAATAAATTAATATACAAAAAATTAAAAAATAAATTAAAATTATAACACAAACAAGAATTGACTAGATCGTTTGGTTACCAATATCACAAGATTACAATATTGCTTCAAAATCATCATTATTAGTTACAATGTCATCATC
Source organism: Talinum fruticosum (assembly GCA_021018815.1). Taxonomy (NCBI): domain Eukaryota; kingdom Viridiplantae; phylum Streptophyta; class Magnoliopsida; order Caryophyllales; family Talinaceae; genus Talinum; species Talinum fruticosum. The sequence continues at coordinate 637,424 of JAITYX010000051.1, read as the reverse complement.
AATGTCATTATACAATGAAAGATTTTCCTCATCTACCTCCCCTTCAAAATTATTATCCTCATTTTCAGCATTAGAATCGTCTTCATTAACTTCCTCTTCACTTATGTCCTGAAGTTCATTTTTAGCTCCTTCTTGAACTCCTTCAAACTCACACAAAGTAGGAGGATTATCATTAGTATACTCTTGGAATGTTGTATCATTGAGTGGAACTTTAATTGTTGATCTTGGTTTCATCTTAAGCACCGCCCACCATTCGTTTCTATAGTTCCTTATACATGGATAAGGGGTAAAATACACTTGCATAACTTGGGATGCCAATACAAATTGATCATACCTTGGGTACTTCATTATATGGTTGACATCCACTAATTTATATTATTCATGCGTATTAATACCCCTTATAGAGTTGAACCATTTACATTTGAACAAAACCGTCTTGTAAGAGCGAGAATCCCCAACATACTCTAACTCAATCACCTCTTGAAGAATGGCATAATGATGAATGCCATTTACCCCATTCATAGATACCCCATAGTTCACACTCGGTCTTGTTTTGACTGTATTTATGGGTGTGAAAGTTGTAATTATTATGTAGTAGTGGTAAAAAGTACCAACATCCTTCTTTGGATTAAGTGCCAAACTTTAATTACTCCGTTATTCTTATTCAAATCAAAAACCTATGCCATTGAAGTATAAGTTAATGAAAGTGGAATACATAATTAAACCACCGTAACATAACATTAATATACTATCCTTCTCCCGAAACAATTTTGGAAATTCTGTATCAAACTTACTCTATACTTCATTCTTCTTAACACATGGATGTAGTATAATCATTTCATCTTCAAATTGCATTAATTGGGGAAATGTTTATTATTAGGTCATTATCCTTAAGAGATAATATATGACAAAATTATTCAAGTTAATAGTCACACCGTTCATAATTCTCTAATATTTCACAATTCTGAAGAATGTATGCATAAGTTGCATCATACTTGCCTTGATCAAGGTATCTCATACATCCCTCATTGCGGGCATAACCAACATTATAGAAGAATACACCTTGATTCTCCTCTATATCAAGATATACATTTTACTCGTGATCTCTTATTTTTATGTCAACATTTTGCTCAAAGTAAGCGACACAAAAACTTAAAATCTCCTCTCGTTAGATATGAATTGCATATGGATTGTTCAACACGAGCTTTATTCCCGACTTTCTTCTTCAAATGATGCAGAAACCTACATCATAAGGTTAAATATTTAGTAATGAAACTTATCATCACTACAAGATATTAATAAGAAACTTGATAAGAAGTACTCGATACCTTTCAAAGAGATACATCCATTTATATTGAACGGGTCCATCCACTTTAGCCTCATACGGTAGCGAACAGGAAGATGCTCCATCAAATTGAAGAAATAAGGAGGGAAAATCATCTCTATCTTACATAGTATTTCAAGGATATTTACCTCTAATCGGAGTACATCATCCATTCGTAAATGAGCGGCACACAAATCCCTAAAGAATTGGTTGAGTTCTATAAGGACCTTCCAAACATTTATAGGAAGTAATTCTCTCACATCTATGCTTAATAATCACTCCATAAGGATGTGACACAATCATTACTTTTCAAATTATGTAACTTTTCATTTTTTCCATCAACACATCGACTTAAATTACTAGCATATCCTTTAAGTAACTTGAGTTGTTTTAGCCGCACACATAAAGCTTTTCTTGTTTTTTTAGTCATAAAATATGGAGTGTCTAGAACAATTTCAATTCGTCCTCCATCATCACGTTTAGTAGTCTTAATGTTTAGTTTTCGATTCTTACAATGAGTGCTAAATACTTTCTTGCGTATGAATTCATCCTTAGTTTTTCCCTTTACATCCATGATTGTGTTGATTACTTGGTCAAACACATTTTTTTCGACATGCATGACATCTAAATTATGAAGTATGAGAAGATCTTTCCAATACAGAGCGATTCCCAAAATATGCTTCGCTTTGTCCAATTGTGAGACTTCGAGTAACCATCAATTGTGCCATGATAATCAACAGAGTTAGGCATCCTAAATATGCGATCCCATACTTTCACCTTTAAGCCGGGGAGGAGGAGGTGAATGGTCAACCTATTTTTCAAGAAGGCTCTCTTGTTAGACCTAAAACGATGACCTTCGAGACGAAATTGTCTATAAAATTCACACTAGGTGGTCTTACCCATGTTTTAGCCTAAATGCCTTTATATGCTGGAAAGTCATTAATAGTCTACATTACTCGTTGCCTTCAATGTAAAGTTATTCTTTTCGAAATGTCAAACGTTTGAAGGCCAACATCCCACAATTGTTTCAATTCCTCAATGAGGGGTTTTAAATAAATGTCGAGTTTCCCGTAGGACTTTTTGGACAAGGAATCAACAAAGTAAGAAACATAAATTGTCTCTTCATGCACAACCAAGGTGGTAGATTGTATGGACTTGCAATTACAAGCCAACATGAGTATGTGTGCTTAAAATTGCCAAATGGGGGCGAAGCCATCGGTGCATAAACCTAATCGAACATTGCGAGGTTTGGCACAAAATTCGTTGAAAGTGACATTGAAATGTTTCTAGGCTTCACTATCACATGGATGTGTCATCGAGCCACTTTCACATGGATTTCATAATCCCACCTTATTTGCGTCTGTTGTACCATTCGTTGCATACATTTTTTGTAACCTCGGCCCAATTAGAAAGTATATTAGTACTTTCTTTGCAATACTTTTACCCTTCAATGTCTTCTTCTTATATCTATCGACCCCACAATGCTCACATCTATCCAAATCAATTTTGTCTTTCTAATGCAACATACACCTATTAGGACAAATATCAATTCTCTCATGTAGAAGTTTCAAGGCAGCAAGCAACTTCTTTGCAGAATAATAAGTGTCAGTCATCTCATTATTAAGTGGACACATTTCCTTCATCAATGCCAAAAAATTGTTAAGAGCTCTATTTGGGAGATTGAACTCACATTTGATGTTAATGAGTTGTGAGACTAGCGAAAATAAGGACAAATCAAATTGTCAAGAGCTCTATTTGGGAGATTAAACAAGGACACCTCATTGTTTTGACCTCTTGAAGCTTTCTTCTTGTTTAGTAAATGGAATAAATTCACCTTCTATCCTACGAATGAACTCCTTAATCAAGTATTTTCCATCAAACCTTTTATACATGTGCTTTTTATTTGTCTCCATTATTGCCGATATAAACTATTCTAAAATAGTTAAGTATGCTTATCTTTTAAAATTATCAATCAATCAAACTTGCATAATGTTTTATATTGAATTTTTCTATGATGACAATGGCATAACATAAAAATGACATGTGCTTGCCTTACATTTTTCTACAGGGATAAGTGATCCTAAACCCATTCAAAAATAATATAATATTAGATCGTGGAGTTATGTCCTTGTGTACTTTGACAAAATTTGGCAGCATTTCCCCTTAGTTCCCTAAGTACGATCTATAAAGATGAGATGAATAATTCCTATGGCAAAACAATTCACCAAGACATTACGCGCTATATCTTCATAATTGTACCTAGACAACATATGGAAATTGTCGCCATAAATATGTCAATGTGAATGCAAGGATTTTGTAACTAGACAATCTAATACTATATGATTTTTAAATTGTCCAAAATGGACAATTCAAAAACTTGTAAATAACAAAATATTATATTAACACCATACACATGACAATATGTGTATAACTTGTCGATATGATTTGTGATGTACAAATTTTTGAACAGGTTTTCTAAGTTTTATAAAAGGCAGATATTTGTGTGTGTGTGTGTGTGTGTGTGTGTGTGTGTGTGTGTGTGTGAGTGTAGGGGAACGGTTCAAGTGAGTCTTCCCTTTAGGTGAGCCCCAACTTTAGGTGAGCACTTTTAATCTCAACCATTGAATTTTGATTCAAAGGCCGAGATTAAAAGAGGAAATTTTGAGTTTTTTTTTAAAAAATTTCGGGAGAGGGGAGGACTAGAAAATCATTGTCATTTTCCATCCTCTCCAACCATTCCAAGCGCTCTCTCTCTCTAACTCTCACTCTCTCTCTCGTCTGCAGATATCCTCCCGCCGGCGTCTACCTCCGCCTCTATCCTCTCTCGTGGCGCCTTCCTTCCTCTCGCCTCGAATCAAGATTGTTGGTATCTATGTCGCTTGAATCCCCGCTGCTTTCGGTTCCTCTCGTTCTTCTCTCTCGCTCTCGTACACGGCTCCGACATTCCCTTTTCCTCTCGCCTCTCGACTCGCCGGAACAAGTTGGTGTGTGCCGTAGCCGCCATCTGTCTCTCTTCTCTCTCGTATCCCTTCCCGGCTCTCGCCGGACTCCCTTCTCTCCCGGCCGTAATCCCCAGTCCAAGCACCCAGCTGCTTGGCGAGATTCACATTTAGTCGGTTCGTTCTCTCTTTCTTCCCACTCCCCAAAAATCGATATACGATTTTATATAATTCATGCTTAATTTGTTCTTTCGTTTGATGGGTTTGTTTGTGTTAATTTGGGACAATTAGAAAATTTTGGTATAATTCATGCTCTCTTAGTTGAATATGCTTCAAAATTCTTGCTGAAATTGTGCTAGTTTGTGTTTGTTTGGCTGAATCTCTCTAGTACATCGCTGAAATTGTGTCTCTCTCTATCTGGAAGCGAGTGCTTGCTGAAATTGTGTTATGCGATACATGCTCAAAGAATTAAGTTTTGTCTTCAGCTTTTTATTAGAGTTTCCTGATTGATTTGAGTTGCACAAAATTGAGGTGAAAAGTTAAATTGTTAATGACTGAATTATGGTTGTGGATGTTGGGAATTAGTGACTTGATTGTGTTGAAAATTTGATAGGAGTTGTGGCGAAAAGTTGAAATTGTTAAGGGCTGAATTATGCCTATTAGTGTTGGGCATTAGTGACTGAATTGTGTCAAAGAAATTGAGTAGCTTGGAGCAATGTGTATCCATTCTAAGCACAGTCGTTGGAAATCCTACTTGAAGTTGAATAATTATTCTTAAAAAATGTTCTTCAACATAGTACCCAATGTAAGTATTCATCCTCGGTGTGGCTCTAACCATAAAAGGTTAAGGAGCCAAAGAAGAATGTTCCTTATGGATCTTACAATGATATATATAAAGTTAACTACAAGTCTTAACATTCTCATATCTTTAATAATTCTAATATTTCTAGCATTTATTGCTCATAACCTTAGATAGTTAGATGTTCCTTTTATTTAAGATATCCTCTTAAAAGTCATGTTTGTCTTTTAGATCAAAGAGTTAGAATTGAAGAAATCATCAAGCAATCGGAGCTTGGAGATTGTTATTGATACAACCAAAGAGCAACGTACACATGCTATGGAAAAATATGAAGAGGTAATTACATTTTTCGGCTATCAAGTTTAGTTTGTATCCATTTTGTCATCATTTTAGCAATATAATCTGCCTCTATGTATTGAAAGAGAATCAAGAGCTAGTTTCATCATCAAACACATTCCCAAGACCAATAAAATTTGATTTTTATTCCAAATTCTGAAATCTTTAGTAACTTTTTTTTTGTTTTTGATCCCCTCGATTATAGGCAACAATTTCTAGTTGCTTCAAGGTGTTTATGATACGGGCAGCACTTGAAAGTGTCTTGCTCAAAGTTTCTCAAAGTCCAATTCTCTTTGAATGTTGCCGACTTGACAAGCACATTAATCTTGATAAGATGAGACTCGTCAAATATAACCAATCAGCACCTTTTAGAAGTTGGTTGTAAAGTTCAACCGAAAGTTTCTTGTATGAGAGCTGTTGAAAAGAGGGAACAATTGCATTGCATGGACTAGTTTAATCAGTGGTATAATCATATCACTATGGACATAATACTGGAATTTCTTATATATTTCTGCAAGCATACATTAGGTACTATGTTTTGCGTAGTTGTCACCTACAGCTTCTTTAATATTGATGGCACAAATATTCATAAATGAGCATACACCATTTAATATCTATGTCTATGAAACCTTGGACGCCTATTAGCTCAATTGGTAGAGCATTTGTATTATTACACAAAGATGTGGGTTCAAATCCCACATAGTCCGAAAACAAAACTAGAAACATGCATAAAAGTTGATCGAACAAGTGCAGTTGCCAAGCAAGTTCAGTCTACAATAGAACAAGTGTTGTTGCTAGCAAGACATGCGCGTAAAAGTTGAAGGAAGTTTATTTTTGAGCAGCCAGGGCTACGGATACGCTTCAAAATGAAGTTAGAAGGTTATACCATGGAGGAAAGAGTAGTAAAAGCAAGAGTTCCAGTAAGATAGCCGTTGAGCTGCTGAATTTTTCTTTTTTTTTTTTTTTTTTTTGGGATACTCGTGTTAGGTTGCTAGGAGTTCCTGTTGAGCTTGATCTTGAGTAGCCGACTACTTTTTGAATAACCCCTCCTAGAATAATAAAGAAGACACCCCGACTACGAAGTTGTTTTTCGCGCAACAGGATAACAATTTTCGTGTAACTGGAAGCAACTTGGTGGCAGCATTTGCCTCAAGCTGGAATTTTGTTTTTTGTTCTTCATTGACAATGCATACATTTCTTTTAGGAACTAAAAGGTACCGTGCACACCACAATAGAAACCGTGCACTTATTTCAAAATAAGTAAAAACAGGAGTTTAGTCTGTCTAGGTATCATATGCTTCAATTTGTTGCTTCTAAAAGTGAAATATATGCTATATAGGGTACACAATACACTTACTTGATAAACCACTCGCGTCCCTCTATGTAAGCATTTTCGGACTCTTGCACATGCTGCCTCTGGATACAAAAAGTTCTTGAAGAAAACCGCAAGTTTTATAATCAAGTGCAAGACTTAAAAGGTAAAGTGAATGCTAAGGAAACCATAAAAATACACTAAATACTATGCTCGAACCTAAGATCACAGATGGTGTGGGCAAGCGGCTTAAGAATGTGGAGGTTTGGATGTTATATGATCAATCAAACTCACCGGATTGCACAAATAGCCTCACAAATAGCCCATATGGGATTCGAACCCATATCTCCGTTTACAATTACACATTGCTCTATCTTTGAGCTAGTAGGCTAGAAAATAAAAGGATTGGAACACAGAGAACACAAACACAGAATCGCCTTGTTACCTCAGTGCCTTTGGCACACCCCAAAATCAGCTTGTAGACTATGCCAACACTAGAAAGTTGTACATTAACTCAAAGGGAAATTTTAAGGTGAAATACACATCATTTCATGGGGGAACAATCTACTCAACAACCGTGACTTCTTTGCTTCCAAAGTGAGATTGATCAACCTAGGTAGATTATGAAGGTATTAACAAAACGGCAACATCAAAAGTAAAAATTGCCTCATCCATAACGAACACACATTACAATTGCTCCGAAATTTTCAAGTGGGGACTCCAAACACACAATTCAAACTAAACCACAAGCCTTTCTGGTAGGCATATACATATGATCGAACCCAAACCAAAGAAAAATTTAACGAGATAATATAAACGCCGAAATTTTTCGTAATTCTTCTATCCCCGTAAATAATTCCATAAATTTAATAAGATTCCATAAATAATTGAAGGTTTTCTCGGGAGAGACAAAGTCACCCTAGAGGGGGTGAATAGGGTGATGAAAGATTTTTCTGAAAAATCAAACTCTTTTGATCAAAGAACAGACATGTATGCGATTCTAAGTCTACAATAGGGTCGAAAAGTAAGAACTTAGAATGTAGATGCAAATAGAACCGAAGCGATAAGACAGCCCGAGTCTAGAATGAACTCGGAAAGGAAATACATAGAAATTACGTGGAAACCCTCCTAGGGCAAAAAGCCATAGACCGTTCTAATCCAAGCATGAAGTCAAATCCACTATTTTGAGTCCACAAAATACCGTAGACTGACTCGTACCCGAGTTGCTCCCTTAAACAACTCTTTACAAGTTTTTCCTAGACTCGAAATTCCCTTATCTCGATCTAGTACTTCCTAGCCGAGATAACCCTTATAGCTAGGGACAACCGAGCTGAGTTAACCCTTACAACTCAGTCAAGGGACCTTACTTAAACAAGTAAGAAAGAGATTGTTTGTAACTAAGTACAAGACCTTACAACTCGAATATAATGAATTACAGAGTGAGAGTTGTAAGTAGAAGATTGAGAATGAATACAACGACTTTGCTCAAGTATGTGTATTAACAATAGGTTCGGCAATCTTCAAGTCTTGAGAGTTGGCTTCTATTTATAAATGACCAAGCAGCGTAGCCGTTGAGTCCATTTTCCGACCGAGAGTCCTTTGTGACCGTTGTTAAGGACTTTCGAATCACTCGTAAAGTATCCGTTGTGATTTGAACATTGGGCAACGGTTCTTGACTCCTTTGGAAGTCCCAAAACCACCGGCGGTGTCTTGACAGATAAGGTGGAAACCACCGTTTAGCTTGGTGTTGCAGATTTCCAATTTTGGAAACAGACATGCCCCGACGCAATCTTCTAGGGCTAGCTAGGTCGAGGTGGAAAAAGCCTTGTCTGCTGGTGATTTGACGTTTTGAAGCCGGTTACTTTTGTAATTCAAAAAGTGTATCATCGTTTAAATAACCTACAAAAGTAAATCAAATTGGTTCTCAAAGTATAAAATACTTTGGTCCAAGATTAGACACGAGATAATAATATAATTAAGATAATTCAGTGACTAATTATTTGAGTCGAAAAGGAATGGAATTTTCCGAGTCTATATCCATGGAACTCGAAATTCCATCCGAGTTAGTCTAAGCGAGAATTAACTTACATAAAGAATGTCGAGTGAAACAAAGTTGATCTAGACTAAGCATGGTTCGGACTAGACATGCCGACTATAACAGTAATAACACCCGTAATATGAAGTCGGACCTGAGTGCGGATATGTAAGTACTAGTCATTTGAACATGCGATAATTCTAAGTGATGAGAGACTCGGAACTAGGTGTACAAAGCAGTGAGTACGGATATGCTTTCCGAGTCTCACGTAAACAAGCAAGAATACATGAGATAAATGCTATATTACTTAGAGGAAATACTATATCACTCGTAAAAGTTTCTAAGGTACAGAGAATGACTTGGAATCAAAACTCTATAAGTGAGAAAACCTTATACCCGATTCCTTTGGTAGAACTCGAAATGTGCGGAGTAAAGTCTAAGTCTTCAATAATCTCAACTAAATTCATAGCATTTTCTAAAAAAGATCAAGCATTCCAAAGACCACTCATAATGGCACCAAGAGTGTATATTTCAAAATAGAACTTCCAATTGAATCGACTTTCACATAATCAGCATGTCCTGGACAATCAACATGTGCATAGTGCCATTTTGCAGCCTCATACTCTACTCCACATGGGCCTCGAGAATGAGCACAATCATTTAATTTCCAGTAATGTGAAGCATTAAGGAATTCAAAATGGCGAATGTGAAGTTTAGTAATTTTCGAAACTCAAATTCATACTTAGTCATTCACTAGGCATAATCGAAGAGGACAAGTGAAAATGTGAATTTCGAAAGTAACCTCCATTTTTGCAACCAGAAGTTCAAATGATTTCAAACAAAGCACACCAAATCTACACCAATTTCAGATCCAACTCTATTCAATCAACCATTACAAAACCAATTTCGGTTAATTTTAACCATAAAACATCGTTACAAACTAACATTAATCAACCCGGAAAATACACAAGAAAAAAAGTGGATACCTGCAGTTTTCTCTTCCCAATTCGATTATGAGTGCCACCAAAGTGAGAGAGAGAGAGAGAGCGAGCTCGGGTATTGGACGCCGGTGGTCAGCAACGAGACAAAGAGAGCGAGGTCGGATATTGGACGCCGACTGGTCAGCAACGAGAGAGAGAGAGAGTGAGGTCGGTATTGGCGCCGATGGTGAGCAACAAGAGAGAGAGAGAGAGGGGGCTCGGGGGTTAGCGACGACAGAGAGAGAGGGAGGGGGTCAGCGACGATAGAGAAAGCCCGCCGGCGTCAGCAACGAGAGAGAGAAGGAAGGGACTCGACGGGTCGCCTCATCTGGAGCAGCGAGAGAGAGGGCCATGGCGTTCAACCGAAGCAACGAGAGAAAGAAAGCGCTTGGGAGGGCTGGAAAGAGGGATGGAAAATGACAATGATTTTCCAACCCTCCCCTCTCCCAGGAAAAAAAGAACAAGTTTCTTTTTTGTTTTAAATTAAAATTTTCTCTTCTAATCTGGACCGTTAAATTAAAATTGGATGGCTGAAATTTTAAGTGCTCACCTAAAGTTGGGGCTCACCTAAAGGAGATGGCTCACTTGAAATATATATATATATATAATGAAAAACATGTATCTTCGAATAATAAAAATAAAAGGCACAACGGGTCTTGATAATACTCATTGATATCTTTCCCATTGAATTAAACAGAAGAGTGTTGACAAGCTAAATCTCTCCTATGCAAGTCATGATTATGCATAATAATAAAGTAAATACAACTAATGCACTAAGAGGGGCTTCCTCACGTGGGGATGATCTAGCTAGTCTTGTTTGATTTTGATAGAGAAAACCTAACTTGGACAAGAGAAAGCCTGTAAATTAATTGAATTGAAGATTTAGATTCACACAAAGATGACAAGAGAAAAACAAAATAAATAAAATTACAAAATTTTCGGTTTTTGCATTCACTAATTTCCTGTTTCTCTCCTCTACCATCACCATGCGTGCATTGCATATATTCTCTTAGATTACATGATTTGTCTTTAAAGTCTAATTATTTAACAATTAGATAAAATTAGTTTATCATTAGTATAGTTTTGTAACTATTTAAAATTTTAGCCATTGAATACATGGATTGAAATATTTGTACTCCTTCATAGAGGGTTATTTACTTATTTTATATTCTTTATAATATATGGTCTTATTAATGTCTTTATGTCCTCTATTTCTTTCAGCATCTTTATTTAAACTATAAAGTTCCAAATTAAAGTAATTAGAACCACATCAATTTGAGTAAAAAATATGATGGTGATTAACTACCTTTATTGGCTCCCTTAGAAGCGGATATGCATTTGTTTCCTTGCTTACATTTATTTGTTGGTTGTTTTTTTATTTTAACTCTACAATTGTAATTGGTACAATTATAGAAAAGAAATAGATGCAAAGATGGGTTTGGAATTGTTCATGTTGGGGCTGATCGAGTTGGTCATTTATCAAAAATTAATGGAACTAGGAAATTTTGGACCCGATTCTTTTCTCGTTGGTCATTTAGACTATTGTTCAATTCCCGGGTCGGAGATGCTTTGGGTTTGGGCTAAAATTAGGTTGCCTTGTTTTTGAATAGTAGCTTGTAGAATTGTTATATCAAGAGACACTCGAACCCCGAGATTTTTTAAAATTCTTTCCAACCATATAAACAAGCGAGTTCAAAAGATGTACATTTTAAGAAGGAATTCATACCAACATACTACACTTAAAAAGCATTTAACAAGGAAAAGGAGCCGGTAATATAAGATATTGAAGCCTCGCTAAGAAAATGAGGGAAATAATGCCTCAGTCGTCCTCACCCTATCTCGAATATTTCGCTCATTTGACACCACAATTACACCGATGCTCTAAAAATATATAAGACTTGTTCATATGGCAAACCAAATTTTTAAAGCAAGTAGATCGTTCAAAGTTTTATAGAGCAAAAGAACCCAAAAATTTGAAGTTCAGCTCATCACAAACCGGATTTTCACTAATACTAGGACATAATTCAAAACATCAAATGTCAAGTAAAGAACACTAACATCATAAAACATTCAGCACAAGTAACACAAATTTCGAATGATACCTAGACGAGCAAATACAAAACTTGATCGAGGTGTTCCAAGTAGAGGTTCAATTTTCGGAATAAGAGTTTTTAAGAAAGAATGAAGCACAAAAATTTTCTCCTCGGATCTAGCATAAAAAAATTAGATTCACAATTAAGCACCCCAAAACAGAAATTACATAAATCTAAAAAGGTTGATGAAGAAAACCTTCTTCGAAGCGAGTAGAAATCTAGTAGAAATTGCATCTCGGCTTTTGACAATGCTTCAAAATACATAACATATCCGATACAAACCTAAAATTGCACCGATGAGAAATAAGTTGAGAAGGAAGAAGAGCAAGATTAATGAAATGAATGAGTGACTCAGGGAAAGAAAGAGTACTAGGAATTGGAGGCGACATCGGCGTACTCGAGGAGTAAGATTTTGGTGAGAGAGGACACCGATGACGAAAGGGAAGGATGCCGACGACGGAGGGCAAGGACGCTCGCAATGGAGGAGACGGCCACCAATGGCGAGGGGACGGCCGCCAATGATGAGGGGACGACCGTCGGAGATGGAGGGGACTACGGCGGAGGCTAGCGAGGATGAGAGAATAGAGGGGTGACGAGAAGTTTTAAGGATTGAGAGAGCGAGAAGATTGACGAGAGGATACCATTCGGCCCTTTTTTTTCAACTCTGTGTCAAAATTTAGCGTTAGATGAAATATCCAACTCGTATTAGAATCGGAAATGAAAGTATGACTTGAAAATGCGACTCTATTAGCCTCGGATAAATTATCCGACTCTAAAATCCGATGTTAATCGCGTCTCTTTTTTTATTCTGATGTAAATAAAGTCTTTTGAAGTATCCGACGCTAAATAAGTACTATTAGCGTTGGATTGTTGGGTAGTCACTAAATTCGGACAAGAATGACTAGTTTTTTTGTAATGATTTTTTTCATGGAATTATTTCAAAAATTAGTTCGATTCCTTCTTTAGATTCGGTTATTGAATGTATTGGGTTCTTGAAATTTGAGATTCATAGGCAAGGCATTGATTTCATGGATGAATGGATTGTGTGTGTATTAGTGAAATGGGAAGATATATGGGAATGTTGATTTTGTGTGATTGAGAAGGTTGGAATTCTTCAAATGTACAGTTGCATATGGCATGCTTGGGTATTTTGTGTTTATTTTTCCGACTAATGTATGCTTCCCGACAACATTTTTTACACATGTCATACTATTTGGCATAAATGTATGCACTTCTCGTATTTAGGGGTGCGCTATGGATCGAAGGTGGGTTTATTGTGATCGATTGACTATAGAATACTGGGATAATTTTAACTATTTTTATTAGACTAACATCGAACATGGTGCAAAATCAAATGATGAGTTCATTTTCTTCCCTTGTCGGAGATATTTTAACTCCTCAATATGGAGGCCTAATGTTGTAAAAGGTCAACTATTTTAGCATAGCTTTAACAATTCTTATAAATTGTGGATATAGCACGAGGAAGAGGAGTGTTTGAATGACAACTTAGAAGAAGACGAAGGGCATGATGATTATGAAGCTAGTATAGATGTAGAAGATTGAGCCAATGATTTGGTTCGTGACATGGAAGGTGATAGTTTATCAACTACATGTTTTAAAGCGATTGGTAGCTAATTTGAAGAAGCCTCTATATATGGGTTGTGAAAACATTACCCATTTATCGGTTGTGTTAAGGTTGTTCAACCTAAAAGCAGCTAATGGCTGAAGCCACAAACTTTTATGGACTTGTTCATGGTGCTGAAATATATACTTCCGTAAGGCAATGTACTTCCAAGTCGTACGTATAAGGCTAAGAGCATGTTATGTCTTATGGGTATAGGTTATAAGAAGATACATGCATGCCCCAACGATTGCATTCTACCGAAAAGAACACATGGATAGACATGAATGTCCCGAATGTAGTTTGGCTCATTAATAAATGAAAAAAATCGATGGAGAGAGTAGAGAGGGCATCTCGCAAAGGTGTTACGGTACTTACTAATTGAAAGTTTGCTCCTGGAGAATCTAAGTCACCCTAGAGAGGGGTGAATAGGGTGATAAGGAAATTAAACAAACTTAGACAATTTTTGCATTAAAAGAGATAAATAATTGATTCCGAGTCCAGATTGAACTCGGAAAGGCAAACACTCGTAAATACGTGGAAACCCTTCCAGGGCGTAAAACCACGGACATTGCTAATCCAAGCACCAAGTCAAATCCACTATTTTGAATCCTCAAAATACAAAAGACTGACTCTACTAGAATTGCTCCCTTATACAATTCCTTACAATGTTTTCCTAGACTCGAAGTTCCCTTATCCGATCTAATACTTCCTCACTACGGTAACCTTTATAGTTAGGGACAACCGAGTTGAGATAACCCTTATAGCTAAGTCAAGAGACCTTACTTAGAAAGGAAGAGAAGTATGGAATTAATTATAAGACTTTACAACTTAGAAAATATTAAGTACAAACTTGGAGTTGTAAGAGGAAGATTGAGTGAGTAATGCACTAAGAGAATTAGGCAGTGTATTGATCAATACTTTCAGCAATCTTCAAGTCTTGTGAAGTGGCTTCTATTTATAGATGTCCAAACAGATTAGCCTTTGAGTCCGATTTCGGACTAAAGTCTTTACTAGCCATTGGAAGGGCTTTTCGCGTCACTCGTAAAAGATCCGTTGGAGTGTAAACATTGGCAACAACTAGTTGCTCCAAAAGGTGTTCCAATCAACTGGTGTTGTCCGAAAAGCAAGATGGAAACCACCGTCGAGCCTAGCGTTGGAGCTTTCCAGCTTTGGAAACGATGCACTCCGACAAGGTGTTTGAGTCCTGTCCAAAAATGGCTAAAAACTGTCTCGCTGGTGTTTAACAATGAGAAGCCGGTTGCTTTTGAAATTCAAAAAGATAGATTAGCTTTGTTTGAATAACCTACAAAAGAAAACCACACTCGGTTCTCAAAGTATAAAATACTTTGGTCCAAGGTTAGGCAAAGATATTAACTTAAAAAATGAGTAATTAAGAGCGTAATTATCTTGGGCCTAGAGAAGTGGAATATTCTGAGTCTAATATCAAATAGGTTAAAACTCAACTCAGAATAACTCCTAGAAAGATCAAGTAGAAGAATAATTAAACAGAGAAAGTGAAGTTGATATATCAAATAATCATTTAAGGATAAACCGACTTAGAGGAACTTAATAGAGAATGACTTGATTCTAAGTTAGTAAACACAATCAGTATTTAGAAAATGATGCGTTAAAAGAATTATTTGATCATGCGATGGTTCAAGCAGATTCTCGAGTAGGTCGAATACCTCAAGTATAGAAGATATAAAACAAAGCGATATCCGAGTCACTCGTAACAAAGATGAAAATTTAGATATGAGTTTCTATGTAGCTCGGAATGAATTGCAACCAAAACTTAAGAGAGATAGAAGTTTATACTTGAGTCATTCATAAAATATTTAGAGTTAAGATCTCGAGTCTTCAATCTCCCCTTTTTGATGAAAAACATTCCATTCTTAAGATAGAAACTTGTTAGTATAAGTTAAGTTTTCAATGCCAATGATATGTATAAGAGCATGTGGAGTACAAAGAAATTCCATATCAAAGCATGACTTATAAGCAGATATTAGAACCAACGCAGATTTCGAGTAGATAAGATAAATGCTAAAAGAAACTCGTAAATGATCAGAATGTAGAAAAGATAAACATTAACGATCATTCATTAAAAAATATTTACAATAACAAGAGGAAAGAAACTCCCCTAAGCACAACATCAAGGTTTCTATTTTTCTCCCCTAACATTTCAGCGAAAAAGAGGTAAGAAAAGTTGGAAGTGAATACACTTCATGTTGGATAAAAAAATAAAGAAAAGAAATAGATTAGGATGGTGGAGCTGGTTGATCCGAGGAGGACGGACGAGCAAGTGCGCTTGCGCCGGTAAGTCCGAGATGAGTGGTAGAGCGCGGTGGCGGTAGCACTCGGGATGTTGGGAAGCGGCTTATACCTGGGTGGTTGAGTCAAGACAATATCATCCTCGGCCTCGTCTTCCAAGAAGACTACAGGGCTTCGAGTCACCTGGTTTGGACTGTCCAACGTCCCCAAAGATCTTTTGATCAACTCGCATTTGAGGAGATTAGCTCGAGTTTGGGCTCCATAGCCCCCTTGTCTTTTGGTGGAGCATCCTCTTCTACTCCACATTCTCCTCTTCAGCCGAGCCTCACCCGCCTCAACTCGCGACCTCAACTTCTTCTTCTTCTTCCACCTTATCGGAGGTAGACTTGGCCGGAATGGAGGACTCCTCGGATGTGTCGGAGGATTTTGAGTCCTACACGACCTTCGCTCTACGCTCCCGGAGGAGTTGAAGCTATTCACGTTGGTCGCCAAGAATCCTTTGAACTCAAGCATCGTGGATTGACACTCCCGAATCCGAGATTGGCCGGTCTTTTGGTTAATGACCATGCCACGGAAAATAGGCTTGAGTGAGCGAACAACCGACCGAAGTTGGTCACTGCTGAAATGATCTGTTTCGACGAAGGCAGACAAATGCGCCAACCGAGAGAGGAGGTTAAGAAGATGATGGACCAACCGAAGTGGATGGCCGAGTTGGTTGAATCTCGAGTCCTGGGAGGAGGGGAGGCAGGTTCCAACTCGGAAGAGTGAACCCATTCACCCGGTTTAACCTCTTGGTATCCATACCCCAAAAGTTCTTTTCAGCCTATAACTATGGCCGACTCGAAACAATAGAGGGATTTGAGGGAGGGGCGATCTTGAATTATTTGAAGATAAGAGAGAGAAAAGCTTCAAAAGGAAAAGGAGTGGATTTCTTTGATTGAGCAGGCACCGTGAGCCATTTGCTCGATAATGAAAGGAAAGAGGTCTACGTCGTAGCCCTCCATTATGTCCAACAAAACTTTGAGAACCCCGGAGTTTGGGTTCTCCTTGCTCGAGTAGTGAGCAAAGAAAGTTCGCATCGAATGTAGCAGAGCAATCCGACTTCACTTTTCATCCGAGTCATAGAAAAAACATTTATGTGCTCAGGCACTTCTTTTGTGAATTTGTAGAAGAATTCATCAACAATTTCTAGGAATGGAATGTGATTGGGATTCAGAAAAGAGAAGTAACATTGAAAAGTTTGTGGAGAAGAGGGAGGTTGATTCGACAACCGTACCTTGAACTTTAGAACCGATGACACCTCCGGAAAAGGATTTCTTGGCATAGACCTCAACAACAAGTTTTGGATAAATGAAATCGTTGAAGCATAGATAATTGTATACTCCAGTGTCTTGAATGAATTTGAGCCAAGAGAAGGAGGTTGTCTTGAAAAACTTGTCATCCAACGTGAAGTGTTGGACGACAAACACTTTTGAGGGTCCGACGTACCTTCTTGAGTTATCTTTCGGGCCTTCTTTGTTGCGGAGCCCAAGAACTTGGGAGTAGAACCTCATTTAGGCATTGTAAGAATGAAGAAATAAGACATTATTGGAGAAGAGAGCGAGAGAGAGAGAGAGAGAGAGAACTTTGAGAGTAAGAAACGAGTATGAGAGAGTAGAGAATTTCGTGCAAAAGGAGTAAGGCGCAAAGTGAAAAATGAAGATGAATAGATGCTATATATAGAGAGGACGGAAATGTCCTTCAACCTTCTTTCTTAACGTTCAAACGACATTCTCAAACAGACATGACGTACAGCCAGCCTAACGACTACAATTCCAGCGCTTGTCTCTCCAACGGTTCGAATTCTTTGATAACGACGCGTGCCGGAGACGAAAGAGAATTAAAAAAATCTTTCCGAGATTCTCCATCCATCTAGAGATGATCTCAAAATTTTGATGTCCATTTTGATCCAAGATCGAGTCTAACTCAAGTGTGGTTTTCGAGCGACTCGTAAAGCAATTAACCAATAGCTCGGCCTCATTGTTAAGTCAACCGATCCATTTGTTAATCAAGTATAAATCAAAAATTAAACACATAAAACATATAATCATGCCAAGCTCAATCCTAATAAAACAAAACTGATCCTCACTAAGTGGCTTAGTGAAAATATCGCTAACTCGAAATTTCGTAGGAATGAATTCAAGTTCAATATCACCTTTCTCGAATGGTCTATCGAAAAATGATACCCGACCTCAATATGCTTTGTCTTTGAGTGTTGTACTAGATTCTTAGTAATGCTGATCGCACTTTGATATCACACTTAATTGGGATAGAATTTAATGTAAGTCTAAGATCCTTCAAGTGTTGCTTGATCCACATAATCTGAGCACGAGCAAGCTCTAGCCGCAATGTACTCAGCTTTAGCCGTTGATAGAGCCACCGAGTTTTGTTTCTTTGAGTGCCAAGATATGAGGGATTGACCTAGAAATTGGCATGCGCCTGATGTGCTCTTTCTATCAACCTTGTAACCAAGCATAGTCAGCATCCGAGTATCCAAGTGAGGGTCGGTTCTAAGTCTCTTGAAAACCATAGACCAAGATTTTGAGCTCCCGCAAGATATCCGAAAATCCTCTTCACCGTAGTGAGATGTTATTCTTTTGGATTACCTTGGAATCTTGTACACAGACAAACACTAAACATAATGTCCGGCCTCATCTGGATGTGAGATATAGCAGAGATCCTACCATACCTCTATAGAGTTTCGATCTACTCGCTTTACCTTTTCGTCCGACTCCAGCTTCATGCTCGCTGCTCATGGGTGTTACTGCATGTTTCACATCTTGGGCCTTGTACTTCTTCAACAACTCTTTGGTATACTTAGATTGATGGACATAGATGCAATCTTTATCTTGTCTGATTTGTAGACCAAGAAAGAAATTGAGCTCTCCCATCATACTCATTTGGAACTCTTGTCTCATCAACTCGGAAAACTCTCGTCAAAGAGTTTCATTAGTAGCTCCAAAAATAATATCATCAACATAAATCGAACAATAAGGAAATCTCTCCCCTTGGTTTTTATGAAAAGAGTTTTGTCAATCTGACCTCTTTTAAAATCATTCTCAACCAAGAAACTGTTAGTCTTTCATACCAAGCTTTAGGAGCTTGTTTAAGACCATATAGAGCCTTTTCTAATTTGAAAACATGATTTGGAAATTCTAAGTTTTCAAATAGAGGGGCTGCTCAACATAAACTTCCTCTTGAATGAAACCATTCATAAAAGCACATTTAACATCCATTTGATACAATTTAATATTCTTACTGGATGCAAATGCCAATAAGATTCTAATTGCTTCGATCCTAGCAACTGGTGAAAAGGTTTCCCAACAATCAATTCCTTCTTCTTGTTTATAACCTTGAGCCACAAGTCTAGCCTTATTTCGACTACCAACCCATCCTCATCCAGTTTGTTTTTGAAAACCCATTTGGTTCCTATAACTGGGTGGTCGAAGGTCGTTTGGTCAAAGTCCGGACTTGGTTTCTCTCAAATTGATTAAGCTCTTCTTGCACGGCCTCTACCCATTCAGGTTCATTTAGGGCCTCTAGTGCATTTCGGGTTCTGCTAATGATGTGAATGTAGTGAATGCACAAAGATTTTAAAAAGAAGAACGAGTTCTTACCCTACTGTTAATGTCGGATAGAATGTTCTCTAGTTTGTGGCTCAAAGCATATTTGAATGCTCTACTTATTCTCCGGTTCACCAAGTTGTTGGTTGAACTGATCTGTTCATCAGTAGTTTAAGCTTGCTGAGTTTGCTCATTTGCTTGTCCTTCGGTGTTCCGAGCTGTCTCTTGATCCGGTTCGATCCGAGTTACGATGTTTTGAGCCGCCTCATTCTAAGTTGCTCTCTTTTGACTCTTCCCGAGCTCAGCTTCAAGCAAGATCATCTTCATCTCGACTGAATTTCATATCTAAGAAGGTTGACTCACTTGTCTTTCCCTGATTTATCTCATCAAACACCATGTGGATACTTTCTTCCACTTTGTTAGTTCTTTTGTTAAAGACACGATAAGTTGTACTATGAGATGAGTAACCCGTAAGGATACCTTCATCCGACCTAGCATCAAACTTGGTCAGGTGATCCTTATTGTTGTTGTGAACAAAGCACTTACATCCAAAGGGTCCGAAATACGAGATGTTGGGCTTCTTTCCCTTGTAAAGCTCGTAGGGGGTTTTCTTCAAGATGGGTCCGATGAGGCACCTGTTCAGTATGTAGTTTGTCGTGTTAATTGCCTCAGCCTAGAAATAGTAAGGAAGATCATTTTCAATCATCGTCCTTCCTATTTCTACAAGAGTTCGATTCTTTCTCTCCACTACATTGTTCCGTTGAGGAGTTCTGGATGCTGAGAAATTGTGAGAGATACCGTTCTTGTCACAAAACTCTTTAAATTCTAAGTAGTCGAACTCCCTTCTATGGTCGGTTCGAATTCTTCTAATCTGAGTCTAAGACTCCACTTGAATTTTCCTATAGAGCTTGCTGAGCTCTTTGAAAGCTTCATTTTTGTTCTTGAGAAAACAAGCCCGGTAAATCGTGAAAAATCATCAACAATCACAAGTACATATGACTTACCTCCGAGGCTTTTCTCAGAGATTTCACCACATAAATCTGTATGAAATAATTCAAGCACATTGGATGTGGAAACAGCTTTGAAAGGTTTGAAGGATGATCCGACTTATTTCCCTTTTGTGTATGCTTCATAGATTTTATCTTTCTTAAATGCACAGTTAGGTAAACCCCTAACAAAACCATGAGATGCAAGCTTTTTGATAGTGTGCATTCTAACATGACCTAGCTTCGTGATGCCATGTCTAAGAATCATCATGCAATGATGCTTTTAAACAAGATAAATTCCGACTTGGATCCGAAAGAGGAATAGTATAGGTATTACCCGACCTCTTACCCGAGAGCTTCATTTCTTTGGTAGTTGCATCGAAATGTAGCAATTAGTCCGAGTGAACCTTACCTCTTGGCCTTTGCCACATAACCGAGAGATGTTGAGCAGATTGTACTTTAGTCCCTTGACAAGATAGAATGGGCTGACCAGGTTGTCTCCTTTCCCAATCTTGTCAATTCCAACTATCTTGCCCTTACTATCATCTCCAAAAGTGACTTTGCCTCCTTTAAAATCTTCTAACTCGGAGAAAAGAGTCTTGAATCTCCTTACATGTGGCGTGAGCATCCACTATCTAATTACCAATGACCATTGGTCCTTTTTGAGTTACCCGCAAGTCGGAAAACACACTAATCTTTCTCACTTCCTCTTACGAACCAAGTAACTCCCTTTACTATGGTCATTTTCGGAGCAAAAGGACTCTTGGGAACCCAGATTTGAATGACTTTGGGTTTAGTCCGATTCGAGTCTTCTTTCTAGAGACTTGAGTCCGTGTCTCTTTGTTTAGAAAATATTTTCTTTTATAAACAGGTGGAGAGGGGTTTCTCCCGTAAACGAGTCGTGGCTCGGTGTTACTTTCATTCTTATGAATCGGACCATGCTTAGCCTTCCTAAACTTCACAGCTTCGGAATCCTTTTTGAAAAGATTTGAGTAGGAATTAGATTCCTCCTCTTCGTTAAAACCAAGTCCTTCTTTCCTAAAGGAGACACACCGAGAGCCTAAAAGCATGTCAAGGTTTTTCCGACCTTGAGTAAACTTCAAAACAAGTCTGTTGAGACTCATTGAGCTTTCTTTTCGGATGCTCATTTTCTCGTCTCGAGTGACTCGGACTCAATCTCGTTAGCCTCGAGTACTAGTCTTGAGTTCTTTCAGAGTTAGTCTCAATTTTTCCAATTTAATTTTCAAACAATTGCTCTCGAAGTAAGAAACTCAAGTTGTTCTTTAAACCGAGAAGAATCAAAATTGGACTTTTCTTCCAAAGTGTAGATATATTTAGCCAAATTAACTTTGGAGAACTTGTGAAAGTATTCAATTACCTCCTGAAGACTTGTCTCCTCAATGTCCGAGTTGTCATCATCCGACTCAGGCTCAGCTTCCGAGTCCGTTAGTGCCATTAGACACTTTGAATCATCAAAATCATCATCTTCTTCGGATGAGTCGTCATCGCTCCATTTGGCCATCACAGACCTTTTTCTTCTTTCTGTCCTTCTTTCTCTTCGGGCAGTCTTTGACTATGTGATCTTTGTTGCCACATTCAAAATAGCCAAAGTTCTTAATTAAAGATAACTTTGAAGGGGAAGAATATTTACCTTTTCTGTCCTTCTTATCTTTCTTGTAGAACTCTTCCTTTGGCCTATTTTCCCATTTGTTATGCTTCATCATTCTTTTGAAGTCTCGGGCAATGAGTGCCATTGGATCCTCTTATGAGTTTGAGGAACTCAAACTTTCCCCTCTACTTTATGAGGCCTTTAGCGCAATGTTCTTTTTGGTGTTGACCTCGGCATCCTCTTCTTCCAAGTGAATTTCATGGGTAAGCGGCTTCCTTATCGGTTCGTCTCGGCTTCGGTTGAGAGAGGTTATGAGCTTCCTCGATTGTTGTCACCTTGGGTCCCATCTCGCTCTTTGGTAGACTTCTTAGAATTTTTCTGCACATTTCTTTATGAGAAATCTTTCAAACCAGAGATTTGAGATTGTTTGTAATCTCAATGAAGCGGATAAACATCCGAGTGATGTTTTCTTCGGCTCCATCTTGAATAGCTCATATTTGTGAAGATATCGACTTCTCTTCGCCTGTTTCACTTGGCTTGTTCCTTCATATGTGTTGGCAAGAATGTCCTACACATCTTTGGCTATGTCGTAGGTCGATACTCTATTGTACTTTTCCGAGCTAGCACACATCGAATGTTCATTGCTTTGAAATTCTTTCGAACTTCTATGTTTCTTCATTGGTGTACTTATTTAGGCACAAATCTTGTTCCTTCCCTCTTCATTGGGATGTAGTTGCCTTCTTAAATGATGTTCCGGACATCTTCATCATTGTCCAACTGAAAGCACTCCATCAATTTCTTACAGAGTGCACAAAGTTTGACCCTTTAAACTTAGGTGGTTTGGTGGATGACCTTCTTTCTTCGAACTCTTCATTGTTCCGATCCATATGATTTTTAGACCTTTGCATTGTTAAATCCTTCCTAAAAACTAGGCTCTAATACCAATTGAAAGTTTACTCCTGGAGAGTCTAAGTCACCCTAGATGGGGTTGAATAGGGTGATGAGGGAAATTAAACAAACTTAGACAATTTGTGCGTTAAAAGATATAAATAATTGAGCCGGAGTCCAGATTGAACTCGGAAAGGCAAACACTCAAAAATATGAGGAAACCCTTCTGGGGTAGAAAACCACGGACAGCGCTAATCCAAGCACCAAGTCAAATCCACTATTTTGAATCCTCAAAATACAAAAGACTGACTCTACTAGAATTGCTCCCTTAGACAATTCCGTACAATGTTTTCCTAGACTCGAAGTTACCTTATTTGATCTAATACTTCATAACTACGGTAACCTTTACGAGTTAGGGACAACCGAGCTGAGATAACCCTTATAGCTCAGTCAAGGGACCTTAATTAGAAAGTAAGAGAAATATGGAATTGATTACAAGACTTTACAACTCGAGAAAATATTAAGTATAAACTTGGAGTTGTAAGAGGAAGATTGAGTGAGTAATGCACTAAGAGAATTAGGCAGTGTATTGATCAATACTTTCAGCAATCTTCAAGTCTTGTGAAGTGGCTTCTATTTATAGATGTCCAAGTAGATTAGCCGTTGAGTCCGATTTCTAGATCGAAGTCTTTACTAGCCGTTGGAAGGGCTTTTCCGAGTCACTTAGAAAAGATCCATTGGAGTGTAAATGTTAGGCAACGACTATTTGCTCCAAAAGGTGTTCCAATCAACCGGTGTTGTCCGAAAAGAAAGGCGGAAACCACCGTTGAGCCAACCGTTGGAGTTTTCCAGTTTTGGAAACAAACAGACCCTAACATGGTGTTTGAGTCCTGTCCGTAAATGGCTAAAAACTGTCTGCTGGTGTTTAACAGCTAGAAGCCGATTGCTTTTGAAATTTAAAAAGATAGATTAGCTTTGTTTGAATAACCTACAAAAGCAAACCACATTGGTTCTCAAAGTATAAAATACTTTGGTCCAAGGTTAGGCAAAGATATTAACTAAAAAAATGAGTAATTAAGAGCGTAATTATCTTGGGCCTAGAGAAGTGGAATGTTCCGAGTCTAATATCAAATAGGTTAAAACTCAACTCGGAGTAACTCCTAGAAAGATCAAGTAGAAGAATAATCAAACAGAGAAAGTGAACTTGATCTATCAAATAATCGTTTAAGGAATAAACTGACTTAGAGGAGCTTAATAGAGAATAACTTGATTCTAAGTTAGTAAACACAGTTAGTACTTAGAAAAGATGCGTTAAAATAATTATTTGATCATGTGATGGTTCAAGTAGATTTTGAGTAGGTCGAGAATACCTCAGTAGAGAAGATATAAAACAAAGCGATATCCGAGTCACTCGGAACAAAGATGAAAATTTAGATATGAGTTTCTATGTAGCTCGGAATGAATTGCAATCAAAACTTAAGAGAGATGGAAGTTTATACTTGAGTCATTAATAAAATATTTAGAATTACGATCCGAGTCTTCACTAATGATACTTAGACTTAAGCGCTTATTTTCAGGTGCAAATGATGCAAAGCACATGACATGGTATGCCGATGAAAGAATCTATGATGACCAGCTACATCACCTTGTGGATTGTCCTTAGTGGAAGAAGATAGATAATATGTTCCCTGAATTTTGCAAGGAGGCAAGGATTATGCATCGTGGTCTCGCACAAATTGAATTAACCCGCATGGTGACCTTACTAGATACTTGGCCAATTCAGTTGGTTATCTACAACCTACCGTCCTCGTTGTGTATGAAGCATAAGTACATTATGATTTCAATCTTGATTTCTGGCCTTAAACAGCCAGGAAATGATATAGGTGTGTATTTGGCACCTCTTATTGAATTTCTATGGTTCTTATGGAATGAAGGTGTTTTAGTTTTTATGCATACCGTTAAGAGCAATTTAGGTTGCAAGCTATGATACTCACAATAATAAATGACTTCCCTGTATAGGGAAACTTGTCCACGTACACTTGTCAAAGGCCATAAGGCGTGCCCTATTTGTACGAAGGTACTTCCTCTTGCCAGCTGAACCATGGGAACAAGACAAACTATCTCGGACATTGAAAGTTTCTTCCGTTGTCTTATCATTATTAGAAGAAAAAGAAGGCAATCAATGGTCAACCTAAGATGGAATCTGCCCCACTTCCATTAACGGGACGACAAATTTATAAACAAGTCAAGGATATTGATGTGCGGTATGGCAAGTCATACCAACGTCAATAAAAAAGAGTGTGTGGAAGAAGAGATCAATATTTTTGATCTTCCATATTGGAAAGTGTTGTGTGTGAGACATAACCTTGATGTGATGCATGTAGACAAAAACATCTATGAAAGCCTCATTAGCACTCTTTTGAACAAACCGGGGAAGACTAAGGTGTACGAACCACGGCCCGTAACTCGGATCGAGTTTCCCCACGAATGTCGAGTCTCTTTGGTTTTTGAAGATTCTTTTTGAAGATTGATTTTTGAAAATGGATTTCGAAGGTGGGGGTGTGTCTCTTATTGAGATTGTTTATTTTTAGAATCTAATTTTGAAACCGCGATTGGATATTTTTATTATAAATCATTTTTATTTTAGGAATTAATTTTATAAGTCGCGGGATATTATTTAATAATTTAGGAAAATATAAAAATACAATCTAAATTTTGCTGCAAGGCTTTTGAGCCGCAACAGCAGATAGCATTAGCTTGAAGCAAAGCCAAACCCGACCACCGGCCGGCTGCCGTCAAGAGCCAATGTTGACCGGTGTCCGGTGCCGTCCATAGATCGAGACCGAAAAAATCGGTCTCGATCCATGGCCTTGGCTGTCGAGAAAATAAACCCATTTTTTCCGAGTTTAAATTAGAAATGCCGAGATGCAATGAAAGAGATATAAAATAGAAAAAGAGGAGTTGCCAGTCAATTTTAGGAATAAACTAACCAAAATAAAAAGAATACTCTTCCAATCTTAGTATGGGAAAACTAAGCTTGAAAGAGGTTTAAAAAATGACTCCATCGATATAGAACCAAGAATCTAGTGCTTGGGGGGAGTACGAAATATAAGGATAAGCCATTTTGTTCCGTCCAGTCAACGAGATGGCCTCTGCTAGTTCGAACTGTAAATTAAAAAAAAAAGTGCTAAACAGGCAAGCATATAAAATGCTAGATGCGAAAACTAAATCAACCAAACAAGCTAAGAAAACAATAAAAGCAAATAGAAAAGCGATAAAGAAATGCAATAAAGAAAAGCGAAAAGGAAAGCGAAAGAAATAAAAGTACAGTGAGCGAGGAGGAACTTATAGCGATTACATTTTCGAATGAACAATACATAAGCAATAAAAAGCATGCATTTAAATAAACCGTAAGAAAGCTTGAAAGTAGATCTCAAACCCTCAGGTTGTCCCACCTTTTGACTTTGGATAGCGAACCGCATTTGGAAATGTGACGGTGGATGAACAGGATTGTAGTAGCTAGCTATTTTGTGGAATTTGTGGAGCCAGGGTAGTGTAGGAAAATGATGAAAGGTGCTTGGTAGAGTAATGGTTAGCTCAAAATAAGCCACGAGATCAAAATAGCAATTAGCATATAGTAGCTATTAAACTAAATTCAGCGAGTGTCTAGGATTCGGCGAAGCATAAGGCATAGAAATGGCCATTGGTAAAATGAGGGGTTAGGCCATTTATTTATAGAGAAAATCTAGGTCACAAAAATGACCGAAAAGTTCAACAAGCAACAAACCAATGCAGTTGAACCGAACCAATCCACGACGAGGATTAAGCAAAAACCGAACAAAATCCCACTCGAACCGGGAATCCCGCATGGGGAAGGGCGAAGCACGGCACCGGTCTCCAAGGATGTCATATGGGCGTTTCGAGGTTCTATACTTCGGTTTGATGCTAGAACCAAAAGCAGCATTTTGGCAACAAAATGCCGAAAACGCAGCCACGGTTAAAACGATGTCGTGCGGTCGCTACGGGTTTCATGCCTCAGCTGGTCACCTGAGTGAAAAGGTGAAATGCTGCTATAGACACCTAAAAAGTTTCGTCTCTTATTTCTTTAATTCTATATTTTATTCTATTGGCCCGATGATGAAATCCGAGTCCTGTTTGAGGATTTAGATCTCGAACTCGTGTTTAATTTGTATGACAAAAGCCAATAAACCACAAAGAACCCCAAGCACTAAATAAATAGCCTTTCGCCTTGGGTCGATCCGAAAATCCCCCTTTCTTTTGGATGATCCAAGAACCGGGCCAAGCCTTTAGAGACAATGGAGTCCAAGTGCCTTGTACCGAGAAATTCTAAGTTCGAATACTACATTTTACTTTTGTCCAATCAAACAAGGAGGTGAAGACTCGAAGACGACATTAAAAAGTTGTATTTCATGATCATGACCATCAAAGTTCTACGTTTAAGTTCCATAAAACAGTCCACACGAGACGAAGAGTTTTTCCCCTTAAAAGCGACATCGTGGCCGACGCCCACAACCCCGGATTTTTAGTGAAACATTGCGTTTTGGCTTAGAGACTCCTTTAGAAACACGCTAGGGCACGAAACCGTAGGCACACCTTGGTGGCCGGCGCCCGTGAATTGGATTCTATCTCGGTTTTATCCTTGCTTTATCCGGTTCAATCTTAAGACATTCACGCCGAATTTATTTTCAGCGGTTTCGACGGCTGGCCGAGAGCAACCCTAGGTCATTTGTGACGTAGGTCTCTCCCTATAAATAGAGAGCCTTTTGCTCTAATTCCCATATGGCTTTCTCCTATACGTTATGTTGCGAAGCTAATCATAATACACATCCATTAACATTACTCTACCGAAATTAATTTCAAACATTCCTCGTTTCTATTTATCGCCGTTGAATCTATGCAAAAACCTAAATACTATTCAGTTATTTTGATCTCTAGGCATTCATTCAACTGATCCTTCCTAGTCCTTACACGCTCACCTTTCTACAATTCACAAAAACAAGCCCTTTCTTTGATTTGTCGCCGTCACATCACGAGATCCGAGTGTAGAGATCCGGATCGGCAAGGTGGGACAACCCGAGGGCAATCATTCAGCCCTCAAATGTTCATTTAAATTATGTTTTATTTATCGCTTTTCATATTGTGGATCAAAGAGATGTAATCGCTTTTTTAATTCCTCCCCGCCCCATGTAATCTTTTAGTTTTCCACTTTTCTTTCTTTATTGCTTTCTTTCTTGTTTTCTTTATCGCTTTCCTTTAATTCTATTTGGTTGCTTTTATTATCGTTTAGCATGTTCTATGTTTTTGTTTAGCACATTCTTTTAGTATACTACTCAAACTAATAATGGCGAGTCTTCGGACGAGCGAAATGGAAGGGTTTTTCTTACATTTCATACCCTCGCCCCGAATCCGATTCTCGGTTCAAACACCGCTGGAGTCATTTTTTTCCTATTTCAGTCTTAGTTTTCTCGTACTAAGATTGGAAGAGCAAATTTTTATTTTATACTTGTTAGTTTTCTCTCCTAAAACCGATCGGCGAATCCTTTTTATTTATTTCTTTTAGAATTGCATCTCGGCTATTTTCTAACTGCAGGGTAAAAAAAAAGAAATCTAGATCGATCTGCCGGGCCGAGGCCGAGGCTAACTGTCTCGGCCCAGGCCCCGGCCGATGCCTCGTGACATCCGAGTGCGGGATGCCGCCTGCATTGGGTAGTCAACGGCCGAGGCTTGGATCCGGACCGGTGTTTTCACACCGGTCTGTCCATAAAGACTCACGAGTAGAACCTTAATTTCTAATTCGTTTATTCTTTAATTAGGAAATAATATCTCGGGAATTCTTAAAAATAATTTATAAAATAAAGGAGTTGATAAAACGCCAATCAATTCAATTTGATTTAATCCATTTATTTGACTCCATAAAATTTGGGACTCTTAATAAGAGATGAATCCCCACTTTCTAAAATTCATCTTTCCAAACCCTAAAATTATTTTCCACCCTCATCTTTGAAAAACCCTTACGCCAAGGCAATCATGGGGAAGCTCGGTTCGATCCGCCCGCCGTGGTTCCTACGAGTGGCGACTCCACTAGGGATAAATCATTTATTAAGAGGGAGAAACTTTAAAATTTGAGTAGTGTATTTTTATGATGTGTTTGCATTAGGTATCCTACATTTAGAAACCTTTAAATAAAGTTTAAATACTATTTTTGACCCCTAGGAAAAATTTATTTTACCCCCTGCTTACCCTTCCGGAATGAGTCTCCCACCGATAGGCGTGCCCAACTAAGCTTGAGAGGCACCGTTTGGTCAAACCGTTTGGTTCATGAGAGGCACCGAGGATTCTG
This sequence comes from Talinum fruticosum, assembly GCA_021018815.1. NCBI lineage: Eukaryota > Viridiplantae > Streptophyta > Magnoliopsida > Caryophyllales > Talinaceae > Talinum > Talinum fruticosum. Next base: position 608,268 of record JAITYX010000051.1, on the reverse strand, counting down.
GCCTTTTCTCCTACTCGTGCCCCACACAAAGGACCAAATTATCAGACTATGAGTCACCATGTATCCTACCTAGTATAGCCCTGTTTTGACCATAGAACATTTTGACTATTAGGTGGTCCCTTTGACTTTATTTGCATGCCTGGATGAGTGTGTTTGTTTTAGATTTAATCTTTTACTTGTGAGCCTTTAGGATTAGGTGAGGAGTACTGATTAGCCCTTGCATGGGTGAAATAAAAACACTTCAATAAATTTCCTAGACTCAATCCATTATGTGCATTTAACCAAAAGTCAAAATACCCTTTTCCTACTAGGGTTAGTCCATTATTTGCACTTCCGAGTCATACTAAAATTTTCTTTGAGTGGTCTAAGTAGTCACCGCCTGTCGATCCAAAAGGTTCTTACGGAAGGTCCCCTTTATCATTAGTCGGTTAGTTTTTCTTGACTTTCTTTTCTTTTTCTTTCACATTCCCATTTTGCATTTGCATTAGCCAAATCAAATTCATCTCATCATAGGTGAGCCCATTTTGCATTTGCATTTGCCAAATCAAATTCATCTCATATTAGGTGAGTCCATTTTTCATTTACATTAGCCAAATCAAATTCATCTCATAATAGGTGAGCCCATTTTTACATTTGCATTAGCCAAATGAAATCCATCTCATATTAGGTAACTCCATTTTGCATTTGCATTAGCCAAATCAAATCCATCTCAAATTAAGGGAGTTCGTTTTTTCATCCAGCCAATGCAAATTCATTTCAAATACAAGGAAATGCATTATCATCTTTTCTTTAAGGATTAGTCACTCATTAGCTAGATCATCATCTCAAACTAAGTCATACATCATTTCTTTCTCATCACCGCATTCTTTATGTGCATCCAAATAAAAGCATCCTTAGTCTCTTCGAGTCTTGCGCTTAAATCCCTTCCTTCCAAAAGTGGTCTTCTCTCACATGGTCCTAAAACTCATCCTTTGGGTTGCAAAATGGGAAAGTCTACGGCAACTAAGTATCGTCGGAATTCGAACTCTAAAAGATTAGAACGCCTTATCAAAGAGTCTGGCACATCTTCATTTCTTTCTGCTCCACGGTCTACATCGGTGCAACAAGCTTCGGTGCACACCACACCGGCTCAATCTATTCCTTGCCATAAGATAGTACCTAAAAAGAGTTCCCTTCCAATGGATGTAAACCTAGAGTAGTCTCTTAATCTCGGCTTACTTAATGAGAACATAGCCAAGGTGGAAACTAGGATGAACGATCAAGAGGAGAAGATATCATCTATATCGAGGGATCTTAAGATTATTACAAAGGTTATTGAGGATAGTAAGAGAGATGAGGAAGCTGAACATTTGAGAAAAGGAGAGAGATTAGGTCCTCACCTCCACCTAGCTTGTCTCCTCCGGATAGTCCCAAACACGAATCCCCAAGCGTGAATCCAAGCCTCAGCTGATCCACGTGTAGATCAAATTGAATAGATGTTAAGGGAGTCATCTATGTTCAGTAATCATTACTTCGATCATAAGGGATTCACTTCAATCCCTAAGGGTAAACTACCTCCAAAGTTTACCGTGTCCGATATCAAGTTCAAAGGCTTAGAGAATCCCCATCATCACGTACGCAACTTACTAAGAACAATGACTCTTAAGAACATTACAGAAGACAATTACCACATCATCTTCCCCTGGACTCATGATATTGATGTAATGAAGTGGTACAATATGGTTGATCCACGCAAGGTCGCCAATTAGACCGATCCGTGCAAGGAGTTCCTACATCAATACTCCTATAACACTATCTCCCTATTACTCTCATAAACTTAGAGTTAATCAAGCAAGGCGAGAAGAAGAGCTTCACGATTTTCTCACCGGATGGGGAGCAAAGGCTTCCCACAAGGTTGACCGACCCTCCGAGAAACACCAAGTCGGGATCATCGTGAAAACCCTTCAGCCCAATTACAATTAGCACCTCAAATTCCTACCTATGATGAATTTTTTAACCCTTAGAGATGCTTGGTTTGCTGATAGAAGAAGAGTTGTCTACCGCGATCGGGTATAGAGGTAATTATCATTCCAAAGATAAGAAAACCTCCAATGCGAGGCAATAGAAGTAGTGGTGCAAAAGTTAATGCCCTTAATAGGTATACTGACGACACTCCTATTGATACTACCTACACTAAAGCCTTTGACCGTCTCCTAGAAAAGGGAAAAATAAAATTGTCGCCCATTAAAGTAGAATCGAAACCACGAAACAGATGTTGAACATTCAAGAACAAACTAGAAAGCATGTTTCGAAATGGCAACTCCCTTTACTTAAGGCTGCCCAAAAACCAAACAACTACAAAAATCCTTTTAGCTGCATCTTAACCATTTTCACTGAACCCACTCTAGGACGAGTGGGACCTGTCTGTTTTTATCCAAGATGTTGACAAATCTAAACCACTTCTTAGCTTACCTCCTTTCGATCCGAAGTCAAGGGCTATGGGTAAGTGATGAAGAGATTGTCTACAAAGCGAGAAGCAACAAGTGACGGCAATAACAATGACTTATGGGGCACACCACCCTTCGAAGAAGAAGACTTTTGGGGAAAAACAAAAGTCCCGTAGTTCAATTCCTTACTAGATCGATCTGGATGGCACAATGCACCCTCGGGTCCACAATAGACTCGAGAAGCCTCAAAAGAGTCTCAAGCTACAAAAGAAGACCTAATCCTTAAACAGATTCAAAAATTAAAGGCCGATATCTCAATCTAGCAATTAATATATGCTTCCTAGAAACATAGACAGGCTTTGATTGACGCACTAAGTAAGATCGAGGTCTCTCATGAAACCACGCCGGAGGAAGTGGTAGGATTGGTTAACAAGTGGGGATGGAACTATTACCTTTAATCAAAAAGATCTCCGAGAAGAAGGCGTTGCACACAACAATGCCCTTTACTTAACCATAACTTCCATCAACAAGTTTGTTCCCCTAACCTTGGTAGACAATGGATCGGCAGATGAACGTGTGTCCTTGGAGAACTACTAGAAGGTTAGGAATTAGGGAGCAACAACTCTCTAAACAAACTGTCCATCTTCGAGCCTACAACAATTCTAAAAAATAGTCTTTGGAACAGTGACCTTGCCAATTAATATAGGGCCGGTAGAAAGGAACATCGAATTCAAAGTCCTAGATTTTCCAACTACCTTTAATTTACTCCTAGGATGACCTTGGTTACATGATCATCGGGCGAGTGCCCTTTACAATGCATCAAAAGGTTAAGATGATCATTAAAGGTCAAGTTATAATTATCAATAGGGATAATCTCTGTGCTACTATCACCTCTAAAGAATTTGTAGTTAAGATGGAGCACGATGCCAATGATGAGGAATTATATGGATTCGAGACTATCGTTGCCTTAGAAAAGGATGAAGCACCTCTTAACTTCAATCCTTATAGCAACCCAAGCGTCCATTCGATGCTTAGGAAGAAGGGTTACTTTCCAGGTCTTGTTGCAGGCCGAAGGGCATACCATCATATTTTTCCACCCCTTGATCCCACTAACAACTACAACTTTGGGCTAGGTTATCAACCTACTGTTAAGGAAATAGCCCAAGCCAAGTGGGAAGTTCGGACTAAGAGAAGCTGCTCCTTATACAATCCGCTCTATGAAACCATTTCCCTATACTCGAACCGGAAGTTCCTAAAAGAAGGAGATGACTTCCCTATTATGGTTTTCTTGAGCCTTACTATATCAAGGAAAAGGGTATCCTAGTACCTGGTTTGGAGATTTTCGATGACTACTATATACTAGAGAAGGAGGCACCCTACCTCCTTAAAAGGGACAATCCATACCAGATCGGACCAATCTTGCTTGGGAATAATATTTTTGATCTTCTCGTTCCGATAAGAGAATAACCTAGAAGGGATTCTCGTCTTGGTACTCGTCATGAGCTATGTTGCACCTGCAGTTCGATCCGTCCGGATTCATCACCGACGTTGATAATAAAGGGTCCAAGCGTGTCACTTGGATTGACATCAAGGAGGGTCAGGTTTTCACCGTCGACCTAGGAGCGCATCCTCTTTCCGAGTCTAGCACTAGGGCTTTTTATTCTCCTTATGTTATTTTTAGTTCTTTTCCTAATTTTATCACTTCTAATTTTGTATCTTTAGTTTCGAGTCTAATGTACTCGTTGCTTTATTCAATAAAGTGAACCTTTCCGCTTACTCTTTGCCTTCTCTTACTTTCAATTGTTTTGCCTCTAATGATGCACAAGAAATCCCTAAGAACTAATAAAAGCTATAAAAGATCATGAAAATCGCACACCAATAATAGAGGAAATAGTACAAATTAATGCGGGGTCGATTGATTAACCCTAAGAAGTTAAGATCGGAAGAACACTAGATCCGGAAGAGTAGAAGCAATTTACTTCGCTCTTTATAGAGTTCATAGATGTCTTTACATGGTCCTACAAAGACATGCCGGGTATATATCCAAGTATAGCGGAACATAAAATTCCACTTTACGAAGATGCTAAGCCGGTTAAGCGAAGCCGAGGAGGATGAAACCTAAATGGGCTTTGGAGATTAAGGAAGAGATCTAGGAATAGTTAGAGGTTGGGTTCATCAAGGTAGTTCGCTATCCTCGGTGGGTAGCAAATATAATACTAGTTCGAAGAAAGACTGGCAAGGTTCATATGTGTGTTGACTTTCGATATCCGAATAAGGTTAGTCCCAAAGACGATTTCTCGTTGCCACATATCGACATCCTTGTAGATAACACAGCAAGTCATGCTTTGCTTTCATTCATGGACGGCTATGCTAGGTATAATCAGGTGAAGATGGCTGAAGAGGATATAGAAAAGACAACCTTCACCACTCAATAGGGGACATACTGTTACGTGGTGATGCCATTTAGGCTCAAGAACGCCGATGCAACATACCAAAGGACAGCTATAACCTTGTTGCAAGACATGATCCACAAAGAAGCGGAAGTTTATGTGGATGACATGATCATAAAACCCAAAGATAGGGAAGGGCACCTACCCAACCTTAGGAAATTCTTGTAGAGACTCGAAATTACAACATGCACCTTATCCCTAAAAATGTGCCTTTGGAGTAACCTCGGGCAAACTATTAGGTTATGTTGTTAGTCTTAAAGGAATTGAAGTTGATCCATCCAAGATCAAAGCTATTCAGGAGATCCCTCTACCAAGCATAAAAAAGAGATAAGGGGTTTCCTAGGATGTTTACGAGTACATCGGTCGTTTCAAATCAAAACCGACTATGGTATGTGAACCTATTTTCAAGAAGTTGAAGAATGGATCCGAGCCCATTTGGGATGCCGAGTGCCAACAAGCATTCGAGAAGGTTAAGGAATACATAGCTAACCCTCTAGTGCTAGTTCCACCCCAACCAGGGAAACCTTTACTTTTGTATCTCACGATGATGAAAATGTCTGTGGGAGTCATGCTAGCTCAACGAGACGGGGAAAGAAGAGCGCGCGATTTACTACCTAAGTAAGAAGTTCCTAAATTATGAGACTAGATATACGACATTAGAGAAGACATCATTGTCACTGGTCCGGGCTACCAAGAAGTAAAGGCACTACATGTTAGCCTATACGGTACATGTGGTAGCACTTACGGATCCTATTGAGTATGTACTTGAGCAACCGACTATCGGTAGCAAGATAGCGAGGTAGACTGTCATGTTGTCATAAGTCGAACTCAAGTATATACCTCAAAAAGCAAGCAAAGGAAAGGTAGTGTCGGAATTCTTAGTTGATCTACCCATACCCGAATCCGATTCAATCCATGAATTTATAGAATAAAGCGAGTTAATAAAATGCCAATCAATTCAATATGATTTAATCTATTAATTTGACTTGATAAAATTCGAACCCCGAATAAGAGATCAATCCCCACTTTCAAAAATTCATCTTTTAAAACCTAAAATCCTTCTTTCCAACTTTCTAAAACCCTAACGCCAAGGCAATTCATGGGAAGCTCGGTCCGGTCCCGGGCGGTCCCGGTTCTACCGTGGTTCCTACAGCTGCATTTTTCCGAATACGAAGATGATCGGTGCAGGTCATGGCAAACTTTCAATTTTTCATTTTTGGTTGATTTCTATATTTGGCAAGTTTCTATTTTTGACGGGTTTTATTTTTGGTGCGGGTTTGGGTTTCCTTTATGGGAGCTTGACCCCGGGCTTGGTCTCGGCAGAAAGAAAATGGGTTTGTGGGCCGTCCCAAAGCAAAGAAAGCTTCTTTTGTGGTGCTAAAGGGTTCTTTGTGGTTTGCTTACTTCCATCATGCCAATCGGACTCCGACCGTGATCCGAGTTTGCAAACGGATCGGGATTTCATCACCAAGATAACAAAATAAATAAAAGAGAAAAGAAATGACACTTTTTAGGTGTCTACGAGTTAACCTCCCCTTTGACTCGAGTCCGAAAGACGAAGGTCAAAGTAGACACTAAAGGGTACTTACCCGGATGCGGATTAAATCAAGGTGACTAGCATTAGTTTTCTTTTAATTGGAACTCTAACAGGGGAACATGGACTTGACTAATGGAGTCCGAAGTTTGGGAGGTTGATTCCTGAACTTGGCTAATTAAAGTCTTGAAGCTGGGATTGGTGTGTTTAAACTTGACCACATACTTAGTCCGAAGCTTAGCGAGGGGCTTGAACTTGACTCGGGTAGTCAAGTTTTAAGTTCAACTAGGGGTGCCTAAACTTGACCACTTCTTGGATCCGAAGTTTGGCTTGGTATCCCGACCTTGACTTGATCAATGTCCCGAAGCTCGGATAAGGGGCCTAAACTTGACTGTTCTTAGTTTAAAGCTTGGCTAAAACTTTCTACACTAACAATTTTGTTAGTTGATAATCAAATGTAAATAGTTTCAAGTGTACCTGAAAATGGTTTCTAGCCACATCTTGTTTCGTAGTTTCGTCTCGACTTGGCCACGGAGAGGTCCTGAAGTCTTGGTATGGTGTGTGAACCTTGATCATTGTTGCGCTTAAAGCTTGATGGAGGGATGTCCGAACCCCGATCGTTGTTGGGCCCGAAGCTCGACGGAGATGTTTAAACCTTCACCACTATTGGGACTCAAGCTCGACAAGGGTTTGTCCGAACCTTGACCGCTTCTAGGTCTATGACTCGACCGGGGTGTCCGAACCTTGACCGTTGTTGGGCCTCAAGCTCGACATAGTGTCTCGAACCTTGACCAATGTTGGGCCCGAAGCTCGACGTAATTGTCCGAACCTTGACCGCTGTTTGGCCTTAAGCTCAACGAGGATGCCCGAACCTTGACCACTGCCCTAAAGCTCAACGAGGATGTATGAACCTTGACCATTCCTAGGTCCGACATTCGACTCGTAGTGTGTCCGAACCTTGACCAATGTTAGGTCCGAAGCTAGGCCGGTGTGTCTCAACCTTGACCACTATTAGGCCTCTAAGCAACCAAGTTCGAGAATCAACAACTCGGACTTCGGACTCGCCAGTCAAGTCCAGGCCTCTCTATTAGAATTCAAGTTAAAAGTTACATGATTTCAAATGCATCAATTCAATAAGATTCGAAGCAAACGCTAGTACCAAGTAAGTACCCTTTAGTGTCTACTTTGGCCTTCGTCTTTCGGACTCGGTCAAAGTGGGGGCTAACTGTAAACACCTAAAAAGTGCCATCCTTTTCTTTTTTTTTTTATTTGTTAGCCCAATGATGAAATCCCAAGCCCCGTTTGAGGATTTGGATCTCGGATCGTGTTCGATTGGTGTGACTGAAGCCGATAAACCACAAAGAACCCCAAGCACCACATAAATAACCTTCTACCTTGGGTCGATCCAAAAATCCCCTTTTCTCTCGGACGATCCAACACCAGGCCAAGCCTCTAGAGACGACGGAGTCCGAGTGCTAGGTATCGCCGAATTCTAAGCTCGGAATTCTTCATTTCACTTTAGTCCAACCGGACAATGAGTGAAGACTTGAAGAAGAAGTTAGACACTACATTTCATGATCACCGAGTATGAAAGTGTTGCGTTTTTCTCCAAGACAGTCCCCCGAGATTAGGAGCACGCATCCCGCATCAAAATTAAAAACTACAAAAAAATGGAAACTTGCCAAAAATGGAAACCTTCCAAAAATGAAAACTTTCTATTTTTGCCATTTTTGGAAAGGTGCTTGTGGTCGGCGCCTGCCACCCCCAAAATGTTAAGTGGAACACCTGCGTTTTCCTCGGAGACTCCCTTGGAAGCATGCTAGGGCACGAAACCCTTGAAAAGCCTCTTGTGACCAGCGCCGTGAATTCGAACTTATACGGTTTATCCCTTCATTATCCCGGTTCTATCCGGTTCAATCTCAAGATATCCTGCCCGGTTTTTGTTGCTTGGTTCCGGAAAGTCTGGTTGAGCTAACCCTAGGTTACTTCCTTGACCTAACCTCTCCCTATAAATATAGAGCCTTGGCTCTCATTCCCAAGCGACTTCTGCTTAATACCACGTTGCTTGAAATTCGCCTAAGACCTACTAAATACTCATCTTTGTATTCCGATCTCTTAGTCCCTTTTCAACCTATTCCTTCTCTACTTGCATCGTACTCGATACATCCGATCCCTAAACTCCATCGAGTCACACATTTGCCTACCATCCTACACCAAAACTCACAAAAAGCCCCTCTTATTCGCCATCGTCGCATCAAGAGGTCCGGATCCGAGATCCGGATCGGCAGGTAGGACAACCCGAGGGCACGAGATCCGGTTTTCACAGCGGTTTATTTTATTTTATGCTTTCTTTATTACTTTCCATATTGTGGATAAACGATGTATCGCTTTTAATTCCTCCCGACACGATGTAATCTTTTCACTTTTCCGTTTTCCTTTACTTTGCTTTTATCGCTTTCCTTAATTATGTTTTGGTTGCTTTAATTCTTTATCGCATGTTGTTGTTTGCTTGCTTTTGTACATTATTTTAACTCACTACTCGAAATAGTAATGGCAGTCTTCGGACGGGCGGAACGGAAGGGTTTATCCCTACGTTTAGTACTCTCGCCCCGAATCCGATTCTCGGTTCAAAGACCGATGGAGTCATTTTTAGCCTCTTTCGATCGTAGTTTTCCCATACTAAGATTAAGAGAGCATTTATTTTGTGTTTTTTAGTTTTTCTTTCCTAAAACCTGATTGGCGACTCCCTTTTATTTATGTCTTCTAAATTTACATCTCGGGTATTTTTGAAGGTTTGCTCGGGGAGAAGTTAAGTCACCCTAGAGGGGGTGAATAGGGTGATGGAAGATTTTTGAGAAAATCAAACTCTTTTGCACAGAATAGAGACAGAAATAGATTCTAAGTCTAGATTGGACTCGTAAAAGTGTAAACTCGGATATACGTGGCAACCCTCCCGGGCGTGAAAACCACGGACGAGTGTCAATCCGGACACCAAGTCAAATCCACTAATTGAATCCTCAATTACAATGAATATGACTACCCAGATTTGTTTCCAAACAAATCTATTACAATTTTCCCAGTGCTCGGAATTTACCTTATCCGATCGACCTAGTACTTCCAAGTTGAAGTTACCTTATCAACTTGGGATCCTCCAATTTTTCCCGGGGTTAGAAGTTCCCTTATCTAACCTGGTACTTCCAAACCGAGGTAACCTTTACAGTTTGGGACAACTAAGTTGATGTAACCTTTACCACTCAGTCGGAGAGAAAGAGTAGAAGAGTAGTAAGAATTGCAATACAACCGACTCGAGAAAATACAACTTAGAATATTATAATTACAGTTTGGGAGTTGTATGCTAGAGAAGATGTTCAATATGGTCTCTCTTTTTCTTCCATTCGTCAGTTGAAATCTTGTGCTAAGGCTTCTATAAATAGTCCGCCTTGAAGAGATAGCCGTTGTGCCTCCAACATCTTTCCGTTGAAGCTATCCGAGTCAACTAGCCGTTGTAACGGATAGTCCGAGTCACTCGATTTCTGGACCACCTTAAAATAACCGTTGTGCCTTGGTCCTAGCTTCCAACAACTCTTTTTCTAGCTTTTGTAAACTGGAAAAGCAAAACGAAAAGACCGTTAGACACGTAAATAAAATATTACCCAAAATAGTAACAGTACAATGTTGTCGAGTAAGTTCCGAGCTTTTCTAGAAATTCCAACTTTTTGTCCGGCGAGTGCTTTAATGGTCGAAGCCTTTTGCTTTTGCTTTTTCTTCAGATAATTGACATTAGAAAAACCTGCAAAAACATTAAGCACAATGGTTCTCAAAGTATAAATATACTTTGGTCCATAATTAGATAAGGATTAGTCTAAATAAAGCATTTAATGACTAATTACCTTAATCTATTAATCTGGAATATTTCAAGTCTAATATTCAATATACTCAGATTCCGGATATGCTAAAACTCATAAATAAATCATTCAATCTTAATGGGCACAAGAGTTATATAGACATTTTACAATTTCGCATAATTAAACAAATAATAGCGTAGGCAAACTAAATTTCGAGTCCGACTAAGTGGGTCGGACTTAGTCGGATAATCTTAATATGCTTAAGTCCGAGTTTAGTCAAGAATAAGTCATATTGAAATGATGAATTGTAAAGCATATGACTTAGTTAAATGAATTTCTTTTAGGATGCTTCTTGCTTTATCCTAAATTTAGATGAATACATGAAATCAAAACACATTCAAGGGGTTAGTCAGTCATACCCGAGTCTTCATTTTTCGTCCGCAGGATAAGAAAATAGGATCCGGATCTACCAAGCCAAGGCAGAGGTCGAAGCGGATCTCTTCAGCCACGGCCTCTAGTTGGCGTCGGTCACCACTAGGTGCAGGTTGCCGCTTACACTATGTGGTCAATACACGGGACTTTGTTTCGGATTGGTGTTTTTACACTAATCGGCCCTAAAGCCTTGCGGAAGATTTAGAACCCTAATTTGATTTATCATTCGGTTAAGAAATAACATCCTGGGGAATTCTAAAAATAACTACTAAAATAAAAAGGTTAATAAAATCGCCATTCAACTTTGCTTAATTCATTTTCAATCGGGTTTAATAAAATTCGAAAATCTTAATAAAAGATTCATCCCCACATTCTAAAAGCGACTTTCTAAAACCATCTTCAAAATCAATCTTTAAATAAGAGACCCGACACAAGTGGGGAAGCTCAGCGGGCCCCGGTAGACCGTGGTTCCTACAACGTGCTATGAAGGAAGAGGTACCACCTCCCCGACAATCAAGCCTAGTTGGGCCCGTCCGGATTAGCAGTTTGAACCTCCTCCAAAAGATGCCCTTAAGGGTCAAGCCTAATGGTTGAAATTAAAAGCAACTATGTCCAAGGTTTTCTAAATGCAACACGCCTAATGCAAAACACATTAAGAAAACTCATAACTCAAATTTTCAAGTCTCACCCTCTTAATAAGCGATACATCCCCAGTGGAGTTGCCACTCGTAGAAATCACAGCCCGTGCACGGACCAAGTTTCCCATAAATATCGGGTCTCTTTTGTTTTTGAAGATTCTTTTTGAAGATTGATTTTCAAAACTGGATTCGGAAAGTGGGGGTGTGTCTCTTATTGAGATTGTTTATTTTTAAAATATGATTTTGAAAGGGCGATTGGCGATTTTTATTATTAATCATTTTATTTTAGAAATTAATTTAGAAATCTCGGGAAATTATTCCACAATTTAGGAAAATAGAAAAATACAATATATATTTTGCCGTAAGGCTTTTGGGCCAAAACAGTGGATAACACTAGCTTGGACTAAAGCCAAGCTCGGCCACCGGCCGGTGTCGGCGAGAGCCGCGCCGATCGTGTCCAATGCGGACCATAGGCCTAAACCGAAAAAATCGAGTCTCGGTCCGTGGCCTAGGCTGTCATAAAATAAACCTATTTTGTCCATTTTAAATGAGAAATGCCGAGATACAATTAAAGAGAACTAAACTAGAGAAAGGGAGTCACCTAGGTTAGTTTTACGAATAAACTAACAAAACTAAAGAATACTCTTTCAATCTTAGTATGGCAAAACTAAGCTTGAAAGAGGTTTAAAAATGACTCCATCGATGTACAACCGAGAATCTAGTGTTTGGGGGTGAATGTACGAAATGTAGGGATAAACATTTCCGTTCCGCCTATCAACAAACGGCCTCTACTAGTTCGAATTGTGAGTTAAAAAATGTGTTAAAAATAGGCAAGAATACCAAATGCTACATGCAAAAATTAGATCAACCAAACATGTTAACAAAACAATAAAAGCAAATAGGAAAGCGATAAAGAAGAACAATAAAGAAAAGCAAAAAGAAAGTAAAAGAAATAAAAGTACGACGGATGGGGAGGAAGTGAAAGTGATTACATTTTCAAATCCACAATACGTAACGCGATAAAAACATGAATTTAAATAAACTATAAGAAAGCTTGAAAGTGGACGTAGCGCCCTCGAGGTTGTCCCACCTTCGACTTTAGATAGCGAACCGAGATCTAGAAGTGTGACGTCCATGAATGAGATTGTAGTAGGTTATTTTATGGAATTTGTGAAGGTAGAATAGTGTAGAAAAATGATCAAAGGTGCTTGGTAGAGTAATGGTTAGCTGAAAATAAGCCAAGAGATCAAATATCGATTAGCACTTAGTAACTCTTAACATAAATTCGAGTAGTGTCTAGGATTCGGAAACATAAGGCATAAGAATGTCCATGGGTAGGATGAAAGGTTAGTCCTTCTATTTATAGAGGAAATCTAGGTCACAAAATGACCTAAAAGTTCAACAAGAAACCGACCAATGCAGTTGAACCGGACCGATCCATGATGGCGATCAACGAAAAAAAAATCCCGTTAAATCGAGGAATCCCGCATAGAGAGGCAAGAAGCGCAATGCTAATCTCCAACGACGTCATACGGCCATATCCGGGGTTTCTTACTTCGGTTGGACCACGGAACCAAACGCAACATTTTGGCAAGAAAATGTTAAAAATGCGGCGTCGGTGCAAACGATGTTATACGATCGCTTCGGGTTCAGTGCCTCGGTTGGTCACTGAGTGAAAAGGTGAAATCCTGTGTTTTTTCCTAATACAAAGGTGACCATCACCGGTCATGGAAGCTTTCCAAAAAGGAAAATTTTCATTTTTGGCAAGTTTCTACTTTTGCCATATTTTATTTTTAGTACGGGTTTGGGTTTCCTGGTTGGGAGCTCGACCTAGGCTTGGTTCGGCCGAAAGAAAATGGGTTTGTGGGCCGACCCAGAGCAAAGAAAGTTGCTTTTTGCTGTGCTAAAGGGTTCATTATGGTATACTAGCTTCCGCCACACCAATCGGACTCCGACCATGATCCGAGTTCGTAAACAGGACTGGCATTTCGTCACCTGGCTAACAAAATAAATAAAATAGAAAAGGGATGACAACTTTTAGGTGTCTACAAAAGGACAGAGAGAAAGCAAGACTTGACTTGAGTGAAATGCGAATACGTAAGAAATTAGCACCACAACCAAAAGGGAAGAAAACCTTTCGCCTCCAATTTCCTACACATTAAGCAACAATAAAAAAAATGGTTGTGTGAGACCTTGAAGAAACTGAAAGTGCCACGAGAGAAATCCTTCGAAAATCATCTGCTGATTCCGATATTTGATTATAGACTTGTCGAGTTAAAATCTCATGATTGTCATGCTTTGATGCAACAATTGCAACTAGTGGCTATCCAATCGGTGATACGAAAACATATAAGACATTCTATTACAAGGCTTTCCTTCTTGTTCGATGCCATTTGAAGAAAAGTCGTTGATTTAGAGAAATTGGATTATCTTGAGACCAACGTTATCGTTACATTGTGCCAACTTGAGATGTACTTCCCACCTTTTTTTTCGACATCATGGTGCACCTAGTGGTCCATTTAGTAAGAGAAGTACGCTTTTATAGTCTGTTGAAAATTCTGAAAGGGTATATTAGAAATCAATTTTGACCATAAAATTGTATTGTTGAGGCTTACATAGTTAAGGAGTGTCTTGAGTTTTGCTCTAAGTACTACCTCCAAATGGAAGTTATTGGTATTCCAAAACATTAGCATATGGGGAAGTTTGATGGGAAAGGGAAATTACCGGCGAAAGTGTAAACAATTTGAAGACTCAAACTTTGCAGGTATATCACTCGTGTACCATCAAGAAATGAGGTACGAGACTTCATCTCTTGTAAGTTTTGATTACAAGTCATTACGAGTGTTTTAGAAACATTTCGAGTGATCTAGAATCTTTTCTAAGCGTTACGAAACTACTGCATATGTTTTCACTTGATTCTGATCGACTAAGAAAGCATACTCTTGCTTATCTTTTCACACGTAGTTCCGAGTCACTCGGACAACACTCGGACTTATCGCATGTTCAAATCTTTGCCCTAATGTGCATAAACTTTGGTCCGACTTTGTATTCTAAGTTTGATTGAATTACGGTGTTAATCCAACCTTCTAAGTCAGCATGTTTCGTTTGAACCGTGCTTGTCTATATCAAGTCTTTTTACTCGATATTCCTTGACCGGCTTGGTTTTCTTCTAGACCGACTCGGATGGAATTTGAATATAATGTATATTAGACTAAGAAAATTCCACTCTTTCGGGACTCGGATAATTATGCATTTAATTATCTTAATTAAAATTATTATCTTTGTCTAATCTTGGACCAAAGTATTTTATACTTTGAGAACCAAATTGATTTACTTTTGTAGGTTATTCAAACGAGGTTATCCTACTTTTGAAATACAAAAGTAACCAGCTTCAAGATGTCAAATCACCAGCAGACAACGCTTTTCCTACTTCGACCAAGGCCCGGACACTCGTGTCGGGGTTGTCCGTTTTCAAAGCCGAAAATCCTCAATGCTAAGCTCAACGGTGGTTTCCACCCAACCTTTCGGACACTACCAGTGGATTGGGACATCCAAAGGAGTCAAGAGCCGTTGCCCAACGATCACATCTCAACGGATATTTTCTAAGTCACTTAGAAAAACCATTGCAACGGTCACAAAGGACTTCTAATCGGAAGATAGACACAACGGCTAATCTGCCTAGTCATCTATAAATAGAAGCCACTTCACAAGACAAGGAGATTGTTGAACCTATTGCTAAAATTATTTCTCTCGTGTGATTCTCATTCAATCTTCCGCTTACAACTCCAACTCTGTACTTAACATCTTTCCGAGTTGTAAGGTCTTGTAATCAGTCACAAACACTTATTCTTACTTTCTGAGTAAGGTCCCTTGACTGAGCTATAAAGGTTAAGTCAGCTCGGTTGTCCCTAACTATAAAGGTTACCTCGGTTAGGAAGTACTAAATCGGATAAGGAAACTTCGAGTCTAGGAAAATCTTGTAAGGAATTGTCTAAGGGAGTAATTCTGTTTGAGTCTTTCTACTATATTTTATGGATTCAAAATAGTGGATTTGACTTGGTGCTTGGATTAGCACCGACCATGGCTTTCGCCCCAGGAGGGTTTCCACGTACTTTCCGAGTTAACACTTTTCCGAGGCCAATCTAGACTCGGAATTTGTTTCTGTCTCTATTCTCGTTCAAAAGAGTTTGATTTTCTAAAAAATCTTCCATCACCCTATTGACCCCCTCTAGGGTGACTTAGTCTCTCCAAGATCAAACCTTCAATTGGTATCGAGCCTAACCTTTCGGAAAGGATCTAACGATCCAAAGGTCTAAAGATCAAATGGCTTAGAACAATGAAGAGTTCGATGAAGGAAGACCTTCCAGCGAGACCACCAAAGTTCAAAGGTTCTAACTTCATGCACTTGGAAGAAGCTCATGGAATGTTTTCTGCTGGATTATGATGAAGATGTTTGGAACATCATACAAGTAGGGAACTACATTCCAATGAAGATGGAAGCAACAAGACTCGTACCCAAAGCAAAGGTTGAGTACACCACTAAAGAAGAAGAAAAGTTTAGAAAGAACTTCAAGGCGATGAACATCTTAATGTGCGCCATCAGCTCGAAGAATACAACCGAGTGTCGACCGTGATGAAGACTCGGACTTGACATCTCAGCCTTTCCGAGTTCTATCAAGGGAATCAGGTATAAGACTTTCTCACTTATAAAGTTTTGATTCCAAGTCATTCCCTGTGCCTTAGAAACGTTTCTGAGTGATATGGTATTTTCCCTAAGTGTAATAGTGACTTTGTGTGACTCGGAAAGCATATTTGCACTCACCATGTTTCACTTAGTTCCGAGTCACTCAACACTCGGATATATCGTATGATTCAAACACTATCTTTTCGCGCTCTAACTCCGGTATTTTAGTTTGAATTCATGCTCGGCCTAGATCAAGTTTATTTCCTCCGATATTCTTTAGTTAACTTGATTCTCTCTTAGACCGACTCGGATGGCATTTTGAGTATCATGAATATTAGACTCGTAAAATTCCATTCCTTTTCCGACCTAGATAATTAGTCACTTAATTATCTTAATTATATCATTATCTCGTGTCTAATCTTGGACCAAAGTATTTTATACTTTGAGACCCAAATTGATTTACTTTTGTAGGTGATTCAAACGAGGCTATCCTATATTTTGAATTACAAAAGTAACCGGCTTCAAAACGTCAAATCACCAGTAGACAAGGCTTTTCCACCTCCGACCTAGCCTCGGACATCGTGTCGTGGTTGTCTATTTCCGTAAATGGAAATCTGCAACACTAAGCTCAATGGTGGTTTCCACCTTACTTTTGAAGACACCGCCAAGTGGTTTTAGGCACTTCCAAGGGAGTCAAGAGCCCTTGTCTAACGTTCACATTTCAACGGATATTTTCCGAGTGACTCGTAAAATCCTACACAACTGGTCATAAAGGAACTTCTAGTTAGAAGATGGACACAACGGCTAAGCTGCTTGGTCATCTATAAATAGAAGCCAAATCTCAAGACTTGAAGATTGTTGAACCAATTGTGAAAAATACATACTTGATCAAAAGTCATTATATTCACTCTCAATCTTCTACTTACAACTCCAATGTTGTATCTCATTATATTCCGAGTTGTAAGGTCTTGTACTTAGTTACAAACTCTCTTCTTACTCTCTAAGTAAGGTCCCTTCACCGAGTCGTAAAGGTTAACTCAGCTCAGCTTGTCCCTAGCTGTAAGGGTTATCTCAGCTAGGAAGTATTAGATCGGATAAGGGAATTTCGAGTCTAGGAAAAACTTGTAAGGAGTTGTCTAAGGGAGTAACTCGGGTTGAGTCGGTCTACTGTATTTTGTGGACTCAAAATAGTGGATTTGACTTCATGCTTGGATTAGCACGGTCCGTGGTTTTCCGCCCCAGGAGGGTTTCCACGTACTTTCGTGTTACCAGTTTTCTAAGTACATTCTAGACTCAGATTGTTTACTTGTTTAGTCTATTATGCTTCTATATTCTTTATCGATTTCGAGTCAGGTCTTTTACGAGTTCATCCTTGAATCCAACTCTACTCGGACTAATTTATTCATTTATCGAAGCAAATTTCATCATTACCCTATTCACCCCCTCTAGGGTGACTTAGCCTCTCCAAGAGCTAACTTTCAATTGGTATCGAGCCTAGCCTTTCGTAAAGGATCTAACCATCCAAAAGTTTAAAGATCAAATGGCTCGGAACAATGAAGAGTTCGATGAAGGAAGATCTTCCAACGGACCATCAAAGTTCAAAGGATCCAACTTTGTGCACTGGAAGAAACTCATGGAATGTTTCCTCCTGGATCATGATGAAGATGTGTGGAACATCATACAAGAAGGAAACTACCTTCCCATGAAGATAGAAGAAACAAGAATCGTGCCCAAAATGAAGGCTGAGTTCACAGTTGATAAAAACATTCTTATGTGCGCCATCAGCTCGGAAGAATACAACCAAGTGTCCGCTCGTGATACGACCAAAGAAGTGTGGGACACCCTGGTCAACACTTATGAAGGTACAAGCCGAGTCGGATAAGCGAAGATAAGCCAATATCTTCACAAATATGAGCTATTCAAGATGGAGCCGAAGAAAACATCACTCGGATGTTTATCCGATTTACAGAGATTACCAATAATTTCAAATCTCGGGTAAAAATATTTCCCATGAGGAAATATGCAGAAAGATACTCGAAGCCTACCTAAGAAAAGATGGGCTCCCAAGGTGACACCTATCGAAGAGGCTCGTAACTTGTCTCTACTAAAGCCGGATGAACTCATTGGGAAGCTTCTCACCCATGAGATCCACCTGGATGAGGAGGATGCAGAGGTCAGCACCAAAAAGAACATTACGCCGAAAGCCTCGTAAACCAAAGAAGAAGATCTCGAGTTCCTCCGACTCGTAAGAGGATCCCATGGCACTTATTGCTAGAGGCTTCAAGAGAATGATGAAGCACAAGAGATGGGATAAGAAGCCAAAACAAGAGTTCTATAAGAAAGACAAGAAGGATAGAAAAGGTAAATACTCTTCTCCCTCAAAGTTATCTTTGACTAAGAACTCGGATGCTTTGAATGTGGCAGCAAGGAACAAGTGGGGTAAGAACTCGTTCCTCTCTACAAAATCTATGTGCATTCACTACATTCATTTCATTAACCGAACCCAGAAATGCACTAGAGGCCCTAAATGAACCTGAATGGGTAGAGGCCATGTAAGAGGAACTCAATCAATTCGAAAGAAACCAAGTCCGGACTCGACTACATGACCTTCCGACCACCCAATCATAGGTACCAAATGGGTTTTCAAGAACAAACTGGATGAAGGTGGGTTGGTAGTCAAAAATAAGGCGAGACTTGTGGCTCAAGGTTACAATCAAGAAGAAGGAATTGATTGTGGGGAAACCTTTGTACTGTTGCTGAATTGAAGCTATTAGAATCTTATTGGCATTTGCATCTAGCATGAATATCAAATTGTATCAAATGGATGTTAAAGGTGCTTTTCTCAATGGTTTCATTGAAGAGGAAGTCTATGTTGAGCAACCCCTGGATTTAAAAACTCAGAATTTTCAAATCATGTTTTCAAATTGCAAAAGCTCTCTATGGTCTTAAACAAGCTCCCGGAGCCTAGTATGAAAGACTCGAGCAATTTCTTGGTTGAAAATGATTTTAGAAGAGGTCAGATTAACAAGACTCTTTTTATAAAAACCAAGGGGAAAGACTTTCTTATTGCTCAAATCTATGTTAATGACATAATCTTTGGAGCTACTAATGAAATTCTTTGTCGAGATTTTTCGAGTTAATAAGACAGAATTTCAAATGAGTATGATGGGAGAACTCAATTTCTTCCTTGGTCTACAAATTATGCAAGACAAAAATGGCATCTATGTCCATCAATCAAAGTATACCAAGGAGCTACTGAAGAAGTACAAGCTTCAAGATGTGAAACATGCAGCGACCACCAATAAGTAGCGAGCATAAAATTGGACTCGGACGAGAAAGGTTAAGTAGCAGATCAAAAACTTTATCGAGGTATGATTGGATCTCTACTATATCTTACTTCCAAGTAGGCCGGACACAATGTTTAGTGTATGTCTCGTGCACACGATTTCAAGCTAATCTAAAAGAATCACATCTCACTACGGTGAAGAGAATATTTAGATATCTTGCAGGAACTCGGAATCTAGGTCTATGGTACTCTAGAGACTCGAACCGACTCTCACTCGGATATTTAGATGCCGACTATGCTCGATACAAAGTTGATAGAAAAAGCACCTCGAGAGCCCGCCGGTTTCGGGTCAATCCCCGATATCTTGGCACTCAAAGAAGCAAAACTCGGTGGCTCTATGAACTGCTGAAGCTGAGTATATTGCGGTTGGAGCATGATGATGGATCAAGCAACACTTGAGAGATCTTGGACTTACATTCAAATCAATTCCAATCAATCGTGACAATCAAAGTGCAATCAGCATCACCAAGAACCCGGTTCAAGCACTCAAAGACAAAACATATTGAGGTCGGGTATCATTTTCTAAGAGACCATTCTGAGAAAGGTGATATTGAACTTGAATTCATTCCTACCAAACTTCAATTAGCTGATATCTTTACTAAGCCACTTAGTGAGGATCGGCTTTGCTTTATTAGGAATGAGCTTGGCATGATTAATGCATAATTATGTGCTTTTCCGAGTTTGATTACATTGCATGATTATATGCTATATACTTTCTCTCTAATAGTTATTAGTTCAGTTAAACCAGTGATACTGAGCTATGAGTTATTGTTTGTCCGCGGTTTCGAGTCACTCAGAAACTTCACCGAGTTAGACTCGGACTTTGAGAAAAATGGACATCAAACTTCGAAATCATCTCTAAATCAGTGGAGAAGTTCAAAAATTTCTTTTAAAATCTCTCTTTTCTCTCTCTCTCTCTCGCGCATCGGTCGGACAACTAGCCATTGGGAGACGAACGCTGGAATTCTAACCGTTGGAGAGCAGAACAGTCACACCGGTCCGAGGCGACCATGGAAGAGCTAGGTCGGAATGAACACCGAAGGACGATTCTTTCTTTATAAATAGCATCCTTTGTCCTTTATTTTGCTACTTTACTCTCTACTTACTCTCACTCTCTCAATTACTTCAACTCGCACAAACTCCTTCTACGATCGAAGAAAGTTTTCGTGGCTCATAAGCTAAGTGAAAGTATTCTCAAGTAAGCACTGTCACTCTCGCCTCTCTCTCTCTCTCTCTCTCTCTCTCGTTCTACTCTTTCATTTTCTTTTACTCGCTCACTTTCGTTGAGCTATTTATCTCTTTCTCTACTCCTTCTCAAAAGTTCATCTTTCTTCTCTTTTCTTCATCAAACATGCCGAAAAGAGGTTCCCACCCGATTTTCTTGGTTCCGCCACCAAGAAACCTCATACTAAAAGCCGGAAGGCCCCTCCAATCCTTTAAAAATCATTGTCACCCAACATCTAACGTTGGATGAAAAATTCTTCCCGATTATAAAATTTTCGTGGTTGGCTCACATCAAATCAACAGGGTCTACAATTTCCTCTATTTCGGTTATTTCATTGACCCGAACTCGTTTCTAAGTTCTATTCTAACCTCTCTAGCTCGAGGGTATCCTTACCTCCGAGTTCAAAATGTTACGGTTCTCATCAACACCTCTCTTCTCCACCAACTCTTCAAAGTCTCTTCTCTTTTCCTCAACAGCAACCCCATACCTTTCAATGAGGTTACGGATGAATTCTTCGAAAAATATGCCAAAGAATTCCCTTGGTCACAAAAAACTTCTCCGTGACTCAACTCAAGTCGAAGCTCGTCTTCCGTGCTTTCTACCGATGAAGACCTTCTTCTCACAAGCATTCAAGCAAGGAGAACCCTAACTCCAAGCACCTTAAAGCTCTTTACAACATTCTTGAGGGCTACGAAGTAGACCTCTTTCCTACTATAGTCGAGCAAATGGCAGCTGTGCCTGCTCGGACTCGAACAAAGAAATCCACCCCACTTCCTTTCGGGGCCCTTCTCACCCTAATCTTTAAACAATTCAAAGTTCCTCTTCCCTTAGATCCTAACCCGGTTTCGAGGCTGCCATTGTCGTTGGCAAGAAAGAACTTCTTGGGTATGGATACCAAGAGACCCAACCGGGTGTCCGGGTCCATAGCTCGAACCGAGGCATCCTTCTCCACCTCGGACTCGGACTCAATCCCCTTCTCTCTACCTCCTCCACCTGGTGGTGCCTCTACCTTAGGTGTTTCTTAGATTCTTTCTTCTACTTTGTCCACTCGCCATAATGGACAAGCTTTCCTCGTGTCCACCGAACTCAAGGACACCCTCCGGTCATTTAAGACTGTTCTTCGCCTATGACCATCAATCAAAACTCGCTTAGTCCCAAATCCGAGAGCAGCAAGACGTGCTTCTTAAGATGAAAGCACTGGTCAAGGAGCAGAAGGAGATGCTTGAGCTCCTTCAGGAAAGGCGCTCCAAGGCGGCTCAGGATCCTGGTCGACTCGGATACTTTAGAAGAATCCTCGAGTCCGGCGAAATCCCCTTCGTAGGAGAAGAAGAAGAAGAAGAAGAAAAGCGGAGCTCGCAGCTGAGGCAGCTCCATCTCGAGGAGAAAGAATAAGGGGAGAAGGAAGCGAGAATAGGAGCCGAGCAGCACGAGGGCCAAGGTGCTTTAGAACCCCAACTAGAAGTGATCGGCTCGGACAGCGAGTCCGAGTGGGTCGAAGACCCGACTAACCATGGTTAGTCGACAGCAGAGCCAAGCACATCCCTCGGTCGAGTTCCAGGAGGATGAGCCTCCGGACGACTTAGTTCTAGGTCGGCCACTCAAAGCTGAGCCCATTCCGGAGATACCAGTGCTGCCCCCGCCTCGTTCGTCTACATCTTCAAGATCTTATCGGTGAAGGCGCACTCGCACGTCCACCATCCTCGACTCGGATCGCTCCCTCACCTCCATCTTAGAAATTTTCTTCTTCTGTTTTCAATTTTTTTCTGTTTGTCCGGACATACAAATTTGTATCCTCTTGATACATTCTTCCTCCTTTTGCTTTTTTGTTTTTGCTGAAAGGCAAGGGGAGAATATTTAGAAATTTTTTGTCTTGTTTAGGAGGAGTTTCTCTCACCCTCTTTTGTGTATATATTTAGTTTAAATTTTAATGAAGTTTCGGTTGCATGTTTATTACCTTCTAAGTTGTAATTATTTCGAGTTTCAATTTCTCGCTTCGTAATTTTCTTTGAAATTTTCTTTGCTCGATTCAACAACTCAGCCTATCATTGCTCTGTTCTTTAGTTTTTAGCACTAATGCAATCTAAGCTTACTTGCTCCGATAGAATCGAAGTTTCAATCACGTATATCACTGAACTTATTTGTACTCGTTTCTCTAACCTATGTCTTGAGAAAGAATGAAAAATCATATCTATATCACTAACAAAGTTTCTACCTAAGTATGGAATGCCTTGCATCAAAAAGGGGAGATTGAAGACTCGGACTTTGCAGGTATATCACTCTATGTACCATCAAGAAATCAGGTACAAACTTCATCTCTTGTAAGTTTTGATTACAAGTCATTCCGAGTGTTTTAGAAACTTTTACGAGTGATCTAGAATCTTTTCCGAGTATTACGTAAACTACCGCATATGTTTTCACTTGATTCCGACTGACTCATAAAGCATACTCTTGCTTATCTTTTCACACGTAGTTCCGAGTCACTCGGACAACACTCGGACTTATCGCATGTTCAAATCTTTTCCCTAATGTGCATAAACTCCGGTCCGACTTTGTATTCTAAGTTTGATTGAATTACAGTGTTAATTCAACCTTCTAAGTCAACATGTTTCATTTGAACTATGCTTGTCTACATCAAGTCTCTTTACTCCGATATTCCTTGACCGACTTGTTTTTCTTCTAGACTCGACTTAGATGAAATTTGAGTATAATGGATATTAGACTCAGAAAATTCTACTCTTTCAAGACTCGGATAATTATGCACTTAATTATCTTAATTAAAATTATTATCCGTGTCTAATCTTGGACCAAAGTATTTTATACTTTGAGAACCAAATTGATTTACTTTTGTAGGTTATTCAAACGAGGTTATCCTACTTTTGAAATACAAAAGTAACCGGGTTCAATATGTCAAATCACCAGGCAGACAAGGCTTTCCCTACTTCGACCAAGGCCCGGACAATCGTGTCGTGGTTGTCCGTTTTCAAAATTGGAAATCTTCAACGCTAAGCTCAACGGTGGTTTCCACCCTACCTTTTAGACACTACCAGGGGAATGGGACATCCAAAGGACTCAAGAGCCGTTGCCTAACGATCACACCTCAACGGATATTTTCCGAGTCACTTAGAAAAACCATTGCAACGGTCACAAAGGACTTTTAATCGGAAGATAGACACAAGGGCTAATCTACCAAGCCATCTATAAATAGAAGTCACTTCACAAGATAAGGAGATTGCTTGAACCTATTGCTGAAATTATTTCTCTCTCGTATAATTCTCATTCAATCTTCACTTACAACTCCAACTCTGTACTTAACATCTTTCCGAGTTGTAAGGTCTTGTAATCAATCACAAACACTTATTCTTACTTTCCGAGTAAGGTCCCTTGACTGAGCTGTAAAGGTTAACTCAACTCAATTGTCCCTACCTGGAAAGGTTACCTCGGTTAGGAAGCAATGAATCGGATAAGGAAACTTCGAATCTAGGAAAATCTTGTAAGGAATTGTCTAAGGGAGCAATTCAGGTTAAGTCTTTCTATTGTATTTTATGGATTCAAAATAGTGGATTTGATTTGGTGCTTGGATTAGCACCGACCGTTCTGCCCTGGGAGGGTTTCCACGTACTTTCCGAGTTAACACTTTTCCGAGGCCAATCTAGATTCGGAATTTGTTTCTGTCTCTATTCTGTTCAAAAGAGTTTGATTTTCTGAAAAATCTTCCATCACCCTATTCACCCCCTTAGGGTGACTTAGTCTCTCCAAGAGCAAACCTTCACAATCAGTCATCAAATAAGGGATCAAATGCACCTTTATGTCCTTCAAAATAGTGATGTAGTGCAACCTTACCTTGAGGAGCACAAGTCTCTCATCAAGAAAGAGTACCGAGGAAGAAATAAGAAGTGGGTACTGGCTCAACACAATCGCTCATTTTTCAACTAGTTTAGCAAATATCTTTCCAATGGATAGACTCACAGGAAGAAGTCTTCCACACATTAGTTAGCTTGGCTAGAGGGGCGGGGTTGGAAGTCATTTTTTACAGTAGGTATGACATTAATGGATAATCTTTTTATACCAATATGCGGGACGGTAGGAGCACCGTGTAAAATAGTGCGATTATATTAGAGGCCCATACACTTCATGTGTCGAGCTTTAAGGATAAAAATCCCATTGTAGCAAAAATGTCGTATTATGAAGTCATTGAGGATATATGGGAGCTAGTCTATATTAACTTTCGAGATTTTGGTTTTTGATGCAAATGGGTATTGCACTGCCACCACACGAGGGGCCATAGGGCGCCCAAACCCATGAAGCATTTTCTATGACAACGGTTGTTTTTGTCATAGGTCTCACTTATGACAACGATTTCATTAAAAAAAATTAAGATTTTTTAAAATTTTCACTTATGACTATAGTTTTTAAAATTAAGATTCCTAAATAGTTATTTCAAGAAACTGTTGTCATAGGTCCGACTTATAACATCAATTGTTTGTATCAACCTTTGTCGAAGTCGGTTCCAAAATTTAAAAAGTACCATGCTCTTTCCGACAAACATTTTCGCTCACTCTCTGCTCTCCTCTTCAACCCAACGCCTTCGTAAAGGTCGCTTCCACCGCCACCTCCACCACCATCGTCCTCGGTCACCGTCGTCGTGGTCACCTTCCACTTACGTCTTCGGTTGCCTCTCATTCTCTCTCTCTCTCTCTCTATCGTTTCTTCTAGGTATCAAACTTGTTTCCCTCTTTTTGTTTTTCCTCTTTTAATCTGTGACCACATTAGACATTTTGAGATGTCGATTTGGTAAATTATGAGAAATGATAGAAGGAAAATTTTGATTTTTAGGGTTTAGGGTTTACTTTGAGCAATGACAACACTTGTCTCTAATTTTCTTATTCTTTTTAATTGTTCAAATGTTCGAGATTTTCACAATTGGGTTTACTAAATGATGACAAATGGTGAAGGAAAAAATTTAAGGTTTAGAGTTTATTGTCTACTTTGAGCAACGATGGCACTTCTGTCTCTTTTTGTTTAGTCATTTTGAAATGTTTGAATGTTTGGCATATTGAGAAATGTTTACAAATGGTTAAGGAAAGCATTACGGTTTACAGTTTAGGGTTTAGCTTTTTCTTCTAAGACTGAACTATATGTGAGTGTATGGAAAGTTTAGGGTTTACACTTCTTTTCATCCCATGCATATGTGTATGCATATTGCAAGCAATCGAATAACCTAAATTAAATGAAGGAATGGTTAAAGTTTGGCGTTTAGGGTCCTACTAAGTATGTGAATGGTTAGAGTAAAATGACTAAAAATCCTTTTTGTATCCTTCTTCAGGTTCCAATGGAGCAAGTAGGGCACTCCATTTGTGTCTCATCTGTTGGTATGAAGAAGATGAGAGATCCAACAACGATGAACAAGTAGAAGTTGGCACGTAGCCATGAAAATCCTTTAACTCTTAGTCATGTTCGGTTCGATGACACCGGCAATGCCATTGGTACGGAGAAAGCTTGTTTCAATAGCTATGTAGGTGTCGCAGCCCGTACCCACATGCCGATCACCTTCGATCATTGGCGAGAAGTACTTGACGTCGTTAAAGAAAATGTTTGGACTGATGTCTCGGTATAAGTTTCTCGTACTAATGCCATCTTATTAGTGCAAATGTATTAATACTAATGCATGTCATTCTTATGTTTCGAAAATATTTTGTTCATAGTGGATAATAAACTCCTCCAGTTGTTGAAATTGAAGACGTTCTCTCGAGCTACGGAACGATGGAGATTGTTCAATACTAACCTAGGACAAATTTATATATACAAAACAAAGGAGACCAAGTTAGTAGGCGGACCAGGAGACCTACAACTTCATCTAGGAGGATAAATGGAATACATTTGAAAATGCTAAAGACTTCCGGATAATTTAACATTCATTCTCTGTTTTTCTTTTCCATATATTGTTGTATTTTAAAAATGTTAATGGTTAATTTAACGTTTGTTTTATTATTTTTTATTGAAGTACTGCTTGTAATCTAAAAATGTGTACTTTGTCATGTCCTAAGTGAAGCCAACTGGAAGATGATTCGATGTAACATGTATCCCCATGTCATGTCCCGTGGGGATACGCAATGGTGAACGAGAAGTTGTTCAACCGTAAGCTTAAACAATTTCGAAACGAAGCTGGTGAAGGTGCCATCATAGACCCTTTGCATATTACTATCAACAGGGACGAGTCATGAGTTAAAGAAAGAAAAAGGAAAGATGGCACCTTCATCACACTCGGAAATCAAATCTATTGTCCAGATGAATTGTGAGTTTCATTAATAATTAATTACGTTCATACACATAATGGTTAGTAGGAAATATCTAATGACAATTTCTTTCCATCTTACATGAGTTGTTGTCATAACAGTCAACTTCGAAGTCGACAAGCACTAGGAGGAAAGACAAGCTAGCCCTGGCACTACAAAGAGATAAGCATCCTAGTCGCGTTCGAGCTATTGGTGGCTATATGAGGATTCTTAAGCACTTTGGAGCTAGAAAAAGTGCAACAGGAGTTTCACCTCGACTCAACGTCCAGGCACTCCTTTCCGATATGAAAGACCAATTGGGGGCCGACATTCGATAAGTAACATCCGAGGTGACAACCCTTTTCATGCAATACTTCTCCAAGATGGGCATGTCGTCATCTAACTTGGAAGACCTACATAAGGGTGAACCCACAAGCATATACACCGACGAACGGGAAAGCAAGCTCTCGGCGATGATTCCAAATCAAATGCATGTTTTTCAACAATGTTTAACTTTGAATGAATGCTTAATATGGAACTTCATCTCATGACCGTTGAGTCAATGGTGTATATAATTTGGATATGTGGTGTTTTTATTACATATGATTTGTTGAATTGATTGTGTGCTTTGGGATGTTGTGGAACCGTAGTGTGCGGCCATTGAGTGACTCGCAAATTATTTGTGTGTCTTTTTTTTTTTTTTTTGGATGAGGGTAGTTATCCCAAGAAAATGTTGACTTTTAAAGGGAAACTCTATCCGTTTTTCTCCGAAATTCTTTGTAGTTTAAGTTTTTGGATATGTGATCGAGGTATGATTTGATATGACATATGATGCGTGCTTTTCTTTCATTTTTATTACATATAATTTGTTGAATCAGTGGTGTACTTTGGCTATTGTGGAACTTCGGCGTGTGGGCATTGAGTAACCGTATATTATTTGTGTGTCTTTTTTCGAATAAGGGTCGTTATCCCGAGAAAATGTTGATCGTTAAGGGAAGCTTTGCCTGTTTTTCTTCGGGATTGTTCATATTTTATGTTTTCTCTTCTCTTAGTGAATGGTCGTTGTGTTAGTTGATATTATTTGTTTTTGTTATTTCGAATAAGACATGTGATACACATTTGTAATTATTATGCTAATTCTTATGCAGTCGATCGAGTGCATTGTAGCTTCTCATCACCCTCTTTTTGATCACATTGTGGCTAAGGCTATTATTCAATCCTACCAGCCAGGTTCCCTCATTCATGGGGCACCACTCTTGGAGGATTAAGTTAAGGTGATGGTGAAAGAAGTTGTGAAAGGGAAATGTCATTGTCGGTTATCGATCTCTTCAACTCATTTGCATATTGTTGAAGAAGCAATCAAGAGTTTTGTTGTTTGGCCCAAGAGTTTGGTCATTATCGGTGATTCGATTATATTGTTTTAAATTTAAAACTAGTCAATTCAATTAACCATTGTAAAAGTTATTACTATGACCTGTCAACTAAAATTCATATCATCTTATGTGAATTAGGACCTCGAAGAGTTGATGGTAAGAAGAATACTCGGGAAGCCAGTTCCTAGTAAAAGATTGCAATGGTATCGTTTTAAGTTTAAAACCACTTAATTCAATTCACTATTGTAAAAGTTATTGCTATGACATGTCAACTATAATTCGTATCGTCCTATGTAAATTAGGACCTCGGAAGAGCCGATCGTCCGAAGAAGTTTGCAAAGTCGGCTCCCAGTTAGAAGACTCGTGAAGTCGGTTTGTTGTCGAAGACAGAGCAATCAATTGTTGAGCCCGATGTTTTCCGGCCTGCTCACGAGATAATTATAGAATGCACGTCTCAAAGATTTGGTCAATGGATGGGATTCCATTGGAGTTTTCACGATCAAAACACGAGCTTTATTGTTGGGGTATGATTGAGAAGGATAGAAGGAATTCTTAATTTTACAAGACAACCTACTACGGTTTCGCAACATGGAGGAGCTTGGCGAACACGGTATTATGACCAACATTGTGTGAGTTAATATGTATTAGTTCCTCGAATTTACATTAAATTTTATTGTAACTACTTACGTAAAATTTAATATGTACTAGGTGGCTGCATGACCTGACTCACACCATGGGCAACAAGTTCGTCGATTTTTGTTGCTCCAAAGCAATCTAATCTGTAGGTCGGACGTTTGACGAGGGATCCAATTTCATATCCAACCTAATGATACTGGATGAGGAAGCCATATTATTTGGCACCATTCATCGAAAAATAAGTGTTCAAACCTAATTAATAAACCTCCAAATTTTTAATACATGTTTTTGTTTTTTGATGTTATTTGTGTCGCTGAACTCATCACTTGATGTTTACTGCCATTTTCCCAAGGCATGATGTTGCTTATTGGCTCGATCCTCCAGGTAAACCCGTCGAGATGAAATTATGCGCATTCTCGAGAAGTGAGTTCCCTTAATTTTCATTTAAATATTCTTTCATTGTATTGTATGCCTTTATGAATATAATATTTCTAATAAATGCTAATTTTATTTTTTTTTCCTATATAAATTCATAAATAGTGCTATCGTAGTTTACAATTGCAAAGGAGGGCTAAACACTCATGCAAAGGATCGTACAACCATCTATTATTTATGTTAGGGCGACGGTTTCTTGCTTAGCTTTGAAGAATTAGTTTTTCTCGGCTAATTACTTATTATGTACCTACTAATGTATGCATTATCTTTATATTATCACAAGCAATCAGCGAACGTGAAGTGTGCCTTCTACATCGTACAATACACGAAGGAAATTACGACACGCTTGGATTTGGACGATTTCAAGTCCAATCCAAAACTAGTACTTCTAACCACCATTATTTACTATATTTACCAAAATTGAATTTTTTGTCATCGGGATATTTTTTCAATACTTGGACTTAACGTAATGATTTTTATTTTAAAGTATTGGTCACAATATTATCCCGAAAAGAAGTACCCCACCCCTTATCCAAAAGCCACAATTGATGAGCTCCGAGAGAGACGAGTGAAGTTTGTATACGAACTTCTACAAAAATCTCTCAATTCTTAGTTAACTAGACTGTATACATTTATAATTTTTTATGTATATTTTTTTTTATTTACTTGTAAGAATTTTGATGTGTATATTTGTGATTTTAAATAACTTTTTTCAAAACAAATGAAATGATATTTGATTGTAATCTCAGTTTGTTGTTGCTTCAAAAAAACTATGTAGTCATATGACACTTATGACAAGGTATCATGACAACTCGTTGATATAAAGGTTTCTCCAGTTAGGATTTTTAACAACAGTTATTAATAAATAAATAAAAAATTATTGTAATAGTCCTCACCTATGACAACGATTTCACAAGACAACCATTGTTATAAGCCTCTTTAACTACGGTTCCAGGAGAATTGTTGTTATTATACATGGTTTGATCAGGGCTTTGGATAACGGTTATTATAAGAGCAATTGTCATATTTTTCACCTATGGCAATGATTGTATAATGGGATCATCGTTATAAGTGCTTATAGGCCAAGTTTTAACAACGATCGTCAATAAAAAAAGTTATAGTAGTCCTCACCTATGACAACGGTTTCACAAGACAACCGTTATTATAAGTTCTGTTTAGCTACGGTTCCGGGAGAACCGTTGTTATTAGACCCGGTTAGGTCATGGCTTTTAACAATGGTTATTATAAGAACCGATGTCATATTTCTCACCTATGACAACAGCTTTTATATGGAACCCTTGTTATAAGTTATCTTTAGCAATGGTTGTAGAACCATTGTCAAAAGGTAATGACTTGTAGCCACGCTCACCTAGACAGCGGTTGTCAACCGTTGTTAAAAGTTGTTTATACCGTTGTTAAATACTATTCTTGTAGAAATGAAAACATAAATTTCCACAAGAAATGCATTTCTAAAACACATTTTAGACAACTCAAATATATATACATCTCAAATTTCTATAGATTGTATTTCTAAAACCGTGTCCAAACCAAATTTCCACAATTAAAAAGATAAGAACATTAAACATACCTAATAAGAAACACGAGGTTTGAAAATGGCGAGAGATTATGCTAGGGATTCATATCAGCTTCAACTAACCCCAAAAATGACACCGCCTTCCTTCCTATCTCTCTTGATCGAATTTAAGCCTAAGTTCTAAGCAATTAAAAAATCACAAACTTATAATTGAGAAAAACCATTGGCAAACAACCCAAATTTCATCGGTTTCAAATCGAATTTCAAACACCAAAACAAATAGAAATGAGACACAGGAAACCAGAATGTGAAGACACAAAGGTTACCTAAGATGAGAACACTCGAGTGAAAAATGCAATAAAGTAGCAAGCATTAAAGAGGGAAACCAATCGCTAAAGGAGATAACGTCCGTTTTAGACAAGTGGAGTGATTGAACAGACAGAGAGAGAAAGCACCGTAAGGAGCGGATGGTTGTGTTTATAGCCGGAGAAAAGCCAATCGCCGCCGGCGAGCATCAAACTCGACGAACCCTAGCCACGCAGGAGGAAGAATTGAGACAAGATCTAAAAATCGAGGTGGGAATATGATTTTACTCGCTGGTGCAACGAAAACCAGAGACGAATGTTTTTCATCTCTAATAGAGACAAAAATTGAGATGAAAATGAAATTTTGTTTCTATCATAATCGAAAAACAGTTTCGTTTCTAATTTTCATTGCCATTAGAGGTGAAATCATTCGTTTCTAATTTTCATTTCAATTAGGGACTAAGATTATTTCATTTCTAAATTTTGTCTCAAAATATAATTTAGAAATGAAATTTAAAATTCGTCTCTACCTTCATTTCTGAAATCTTTTTTTTTGTAAGTGTATCTTTGCTACAATATTAAAGAATTCAACTTTTACGAAATACTTTTTAAATTAACATCAACGTATTTAGTTGATTATAGTATCTTTAAGCTACTTTGACTAGTTGTCAACTAACAACTAATATCTAATTAGGATTATCATGTCTCTAAAGCAAGGGGTCGCAATTGGCGAACGTCATTACTCACTTAACAGTTTCTTACATGGCAAATGTTTAATCCTCTGAATTTGAAACTAATTCAATTTCACAAGTTAGAAAGTGATATATCAGACAAAAAATTTATCAAAAAAAGCAAATCCAGTGATTCAAATGCATATCGTACTCACCCCTTGAAAGAATTAGCTCAAGTGGCCCCAAAATACAAATTCAGAAAAATACAAATTCAATAAAACTGACTCAAACTTTTTTTTAATTTTGCAGAATAAACTTATTAAACCAGACATTAATCACCCTTAAGTCAATCCAAATGGAAAATAATTTGATCCAAAACTAATTGAACCAAATTTGATTAATCTAAATATGATCTCATATAAACTTGACTATACCTAAAATCAAACTGAATAGCTAATTTATTAGGTTTAATTAACCTAAATGCATGTTGGAACTTACATACAAAACAGAAACATAAACAGAAATAAACATAAACGAATATAAATGAGTATAAATGATCATAAACAAACAGAAATTAACATAAACGAAAAGAAATGAGTTGTTAATAAATTATTTTATAATATTAAATATTTTGTGAATAATAAATATTTATAAAATTATTATTTATAATAATTTAAAATATTTTATTTTATTTTTGTAGAAAAATAATTTTATTATAATGTATGTCAAATACCGCAAATTTTTATTAACATTTTTCTGAAATATAATAATAATAATAATAATAATAATAATAATAATAATAATAATAACCTAAAATAAAAACAAATATAAATAAATACAAATGAATAAAAACAAATATAAAATATAAATTATATTTAACGTGTAAATCAAACACACCTATGTATAGGCTCTTCATTATCCGTTAATTACACTAGTTGATATTATAAACAATAGGTGCCTAGTCAGGGTTTAGATAATATGATTTGATTGATTTGATGTAGTTTGATGCTCAAGACATTAGCTGGTTTCAAACGTTGCATCTGAGGGACCGACATAAAATCGCACGGAAGTCGTTCCACGTCTGAAAACTCGGAGACTAATTTATATTTATATAATATAAAGTGAAACAAGTACTATAGTATTACTGTTTTAGCCCAAAATAATAATAATAAAGTATTACTATTAGTCTATTCCTCTAATAAACTAAAGCATCCATTCCACCGAAATCCTACAGTACACTATTCATCTAAGAAAGCAGCAACATTAGGGTCCTCTTTTATTTAGTTTTACGGTTCAATCTTACAGTTTCTTACAGATCGCTTATAACTTACATCTTCTTATATCTTATTATAACTCTTTATAATTTCTTAGAATTTTTACAATTCCTTACACCTCCTTACAATTCTTATAACTCTTTATAACTAATCTTACAACCTGTTTTACAACTTATTACAACTCTTTAAAGTTTTTCTTACAATTTCTTACAATTTCTTACAACTCTTTACAACCTTACAACTATTTAAAACTAAATGAAACAGGATTTAGGTCCAACTTTTTCATCATTATCAGCCCAAGAAACCTAAGAAAATCCTTTTATGACGTATTTTAGTTATGCCTAAAGTTAACGCCACAAAAAAGTAACACACTTTCCTAACAGTAAGTGTGTCATTGGTGGTATGGGGCTTTTACTCTTCTTGTTGCAACTTTTTGGTAGTTTCCTCTACTTACCCACTTTCCTTGTTTTTGTCACTTTCTTGTTTCTATCGCTTTCACTTTATTCCTTTTATCATGCAAACTACGCACCCTTCTCAAAATTTCTTTTACCCTAGATCTTCAACCGTGATTTCGGTTATGAACTCGGAGATGATTTGGAGTTTTTGTGGGGAAAGATGGTAATTGGTAAAATCTTTGATACGCGACAGTGATCGCTAATGGAAATCGACATATTATTAATTCTACTTGGGTAAAAAGGGGGAAAGTTAGTGTCTCTCCTTTTGGTGAGTTCTTCTTGTTTCATTGTTCGGTTGTCGAGAACAGAGATGATCTCATTAGACTGGAGCATGTAGCCCTCGCAGGTTCTTTGTTAGTATATAAATGTTGCTCATTGGATGTTTGCCCACAGAGCATAAATTTTCACACAAAATTGGGCTCGGGTGCAGTTGGAAGGAGTCCCGTTTAAACACATGACTTCACAAGTAGCTTTGTGTTTAGGAGGGCCCTTTAAGAATGTTCTGGATGTTGGGTTTCAAGGGCGGAGGGATTATGAGAATCCTAACATGAGGATCAAAGTCGAGTGTTAACCTTAAAGAACCTCTCATCCTCGGAATTTACTTAGAAGATAGTAGGGAGGAAGCAACCTAGGTCTTTTTTCGCTACGGATATATTTTTAGGATTTGTACAAGGTGCGGGTTGGTTGGGCACAAAAATACCCAATGTAAAAGAGGAGTAAGCACTATTCGTAAAGATTTTGACAATATGTTGCTCGCATTGGAGAATAAGGGTTTTATCCTACTTAGGGAGGGTGAAAAGATGTACACCAAAGAAATTCGAGCTTTCCCGCCAACGTAACCTTTCCTCACCACTAAGATTGTTCTGGTTCAATGGCTCATCCAGGCTTTAGTCATGATAGCCCGCACAGGATGGGGTTTGTTGATGAGGAAGCGAGCGGAGTGGTCCAGCTTGCATGCAGGGAGGGAGCTCTAGTCTTGGTGGGTGGAGGAGAATTTTCTTCACAAGGTTCTCAACTTCCACTACAAGAATTCGGTCTTTGACATCCCCCATCACAGACAGATTCAGGGAAGCCAACATAGGGTTTCTAAACACGAGAGTGCTAGGTCAATGGATATAGCAAGAGTAGGGCCTTTAAATCTCGGCTAGGGGATGGTTCCTAACTCAAGTCAAAGAGATCTTCCGGCATAATTTAATAATCGGCTTGAAACCGAAGGGATTGTTGAAGGCGGAACCGACATTTCGGTTAGTGAGGAAGTAGGTAATGAAGGGTCCCGGATGGAACTTGACTCAAGGAGACAGATAGTCCAACATAGGGTTGCTTTAGTTGTTGAACCATCTCAAGGTGTTGGGCCCGACTTACATTTTGGGCCACCTGTTAGTACTCGTATCATGTTTCTCTCAACACGCTTGGCCCGCAAGAAGAATCTCCTCAACCTGGTGTAGGTAATGTGCTCCTTCATAACCCAAACCCAACTCCAATTTCTTTCAGTAATTTGCTCTCTTTTCATGCCCTACAAAATCTTGATGTTAGCCTTTTTTACGGGAGTTTGTCGGTTGCCACTTTCTCTACCGACCCACATTTGAGAGCCTTCAATGCTTTTCTTAACTCCCCGAAGGTGGTTTTTTCTCCTTCCAACCGCTTTTCTCTTCAAATCTTTATCATAAATTTCATCACCAGCCTCATCACTCTCCACCACAACCCACACTTCGCATAACCTTTTTTCGAGTCAACCTACTCTTAACACTATATTTGAGAACTCATTGAGTGAAGACCCTATTTCTTGGGACTTAGAATCGGGGAACACTCATAGAGCTGTATTACATGGCCTTGCCTCAAATAACTCAAAGGAAACCAATTGGCCGTTGAGATTTTGAGACGAGAACATAGAGGTGTTGGGGAGATAACTAGGTTTGTACCTCTTCGGAGGCGGATGGTGATCCTAGAAAGTAACCCGGTCACGGTTACCTAGTCGGATACAATAAGGTATTCCGGGCGAGGGTAGCAGCTAATATTAGGACTAGGAGGGAAGATAGCCATAGGGGACACACTCTGTCGGGGAGTCGGAGAGGAGTTGTTCAAGAAAGCTATTCAAGGCAAACTTAAAAGAAAGGCCATCTTTGCACCGGACTCGGGTTCAACAACTTGGGCTTAATCGGGTGAGGATGATGATATTAATTCAGGACTTACCCTATCGTTGGATAACCGTGGGATTGACTCTAAGAAGAGGAAGACTTCAGAACAAGGGTAGGGGACATCCGTGGTTGGTGAAGGCGGTTCTTGGGCTACGGGGTCTCGACTATTGGGATTTCAATTTCGGGAGGATGTTCGTTGGCGGGGAATAAAGGGGTCTTAGAGGCCGAACCGGAGACATCTCCTAAGGGCCCATGAAAGTTTGTTCTTTGAATTGTAGGGGTTTGGGGATGCAAGCGACCCTACAATTCCGGCAATCGATGACTTCCACGCGACCATAGTCCAAGTGTCTTTTATTTGTTTGAAACTTTTTGTTTGCCCCAAGAGGCTTGTAAGCATCTTAGTTTCCTTCATTTCTAGTTTGTTTGTGGTGTTCCTCCAGTTGGTAGGTTGGGAGGGATAGTGGTACTGGCTAAAGAGTCTATTAGTATTAAGGCTCTTCACTCGTAATAAACATTTTGTGTTATGTTGTGTTAATTAATCGGGTTGTGAATGGTATCTTAGGTTGTTTATGGTGCCTTCTCGGCTAAGGATAGAAAAATAGTGTGGGAGTACATTGCGGATGTTATTGATCCATTTAGAAATAATATTATCATTATGGGAGATTTTAATCGGTTAGTTTCCAAGGAGGATTAATTGGGTGGGAGTGAAGAAATAAGAGGCTGAGAGGATTTTTGCAATGGAAATTAAACTTGGGCTTCCTGGATATACCCTTTATAGGACCAAGATTTACTTGGACCAACAACGAGGAAGGCGATCGGGTTATCTTTGAAAGGCTAGACAGAGCCTTAGCCTCTTCGAAATGGTGCCTACGTTTTGATCAATATGTGGTCTTGAACTTGCCAATCTACGCCTCTAATCATGCTCCTATTATTTTAGATGCTAAAATTTCCCTTAAGAAGCGTAAGATAAGGAATTATAAGATAGAAGCTTGGTGTCTTAGTCCGTCGAAACTGTAGGCATTAGTGAAAGATTTATGGATAGGAGAGTTGGAGTTGAACCGCATGATTGTAATTCGACATTGCTTAAGAAATCTAGGTTTATTTATAAGAAATGGTGCTTAACGTGGAGACTGAATGGACAACCTAAGATTAGGGAGGCTTTTCAAGCGGCTACTCACTGTTGAATTAGTTGGGACGAGTGGGACTACAAAACTCTCTTATTGTAAGAATTTGAGAAAGCAGAAATGATGTGAACCTATCGTTGATAAACGCAAATTTATATTAGAGGCAGAGAGCAAAAGTAAAGTGGATGGATCGGGGAATTTCGATACTCAATTTTTCTTTACAAGTTTAAAAATTAGGAGGCACTTTTCTAGCATCAAGGGCATCCAAGATGAGAAAGGAAATGGGACACAAGAATTAGAGGGCATTAAACACGTAACGTAGGATTACTACAACACTTTTTTTTCTCAGCTCTAAACCGAATGCAGGAACCCGGAGGAGCATTGATATAGCTATTAAGCACTTCAACAAATCAATCATGGAGTAAGATCTTATGATGCTTACTCAACCATTCACAAAAGAGGAAGTTAAACGTACAGCTTTCCAACCGAGAGCTTTAAAATCGCCAGTCCGGATGGGGTGCCTACAACCTTTTTCAAAAGATGTGGCATATCGTGGGTAATCGGTGAGGTAGACGATTCTTTTTATCCTTAATTCTGGTCAATTCCTGGACAAGCTCAATCTTATTAATTTGGTCCTAATCCTAAAGAAGGATAACCCACTTACAATCCACGATTTTAGGCCAACCAGCTTTTGTAAAGTCATCTACAAAATAATCTCCAAGTGTTTAGTGAATCAGCTGAGAGGGATGATCCACAACCTCATTGGTAATTTTTAAAATGTGTTTATTCTAGGAAGAAATATATTTGATAGTCTGTCTGTTGGCACATGAGTTACTCTCTTATATTTCTAAGAGCGAAGTCGAAGAAGATGTCGACTATTAAAATGGATATGAGTAAAGCGTATGACATGATAAGTTGGACTTTTCTTCATAAAGTTCTTGTCAAGGTTGGTTTTCCTGCCATTTGAGTTCATTTGATTATGCAAGTGTGTCACCTCAATTAGATATAGAGTCATCATTAATGGGGAACCCTCGAACCTTATTCAGCCTTCTCGCGAGACTTAGGCAGGGAGACCCGCTTTCACCATACTTGTTCATCATTTGTATGGAAGTGCTCTCATCCATGTTACTTTCAGGACAACATACTCGACAAATTCAAGGAGTTAAACCGGCGAGAAATGCGCCGTAAATTTCCCATCTATTCTTTGTCGATCATGCCCTTTTCTTCACCGAAGCTACGCCGATCTCGGTGGCACAGCTCAAGAACGTTCTTAATCTGTTTTGTCAAGCCTCGGGTAAGATGGTTAATTGTGTAAATTCAGCTATCATGCTCTCAAAAAATTTAATTGTAGAGAAGACTCGAGGGCATAAAGCTCCTGTTGGGTTTCAATGTGGTGGAAACTTTTGACAAATATTTGGGTTCCAACCCTTTCATACCAAGAGTCAAAACGTCACATTTCCAATTTCTTGTTGAGAGAATAATGCAGAAGTTGCAAGGATGGAAGACAAAGTTGTTGTCCCCGGTGGGCTGTTTAGTTCTTATTAATGTAGTGTTGACGTCTTTGAATCAACATATTTTCTCAATCTTTGCAATTTCGCAAAAGATTCCGAGAATTCTATTCTTGTGAATTTTTTCTGGGAGAAACCTCCGGTAAAAGAAGAGTACAGTGTGAATAAAACTGTTCTTTGGCTGCCTAAAGGAATGGGAGGTTTGGGGATGAGAGAAGTTAGTAAGCTTAACACCTCACTTTTGATGAAGCATACATGGCATTTGTACAAGAATCAAGATTGGATTTTGGCAAAAGTTTACAAGGCCAAATATGGTGAACCTTCTCAAGTTTTGCTTGCCAAGAAGGATTATAAACTTGTAGCAACCTCTTGGGGTTAGAATGGATTATGCAGAGCGGTTCAATCTTTCAAGGAAGGTATCACGTGGAGGGTGGGCAACATGAACAATATCTTATTAGGCGAGAGATAAATAGGTGGATAGAGCCGATTTAAAATTTATCTTAGAAAAAAAGAGACCAGAGTTTCAGGATGACAAGGTGTTATCCATTGTTTCCAATAATGGCTCCAATTGAGATGCTAAAAAATTAGATCCATTTTTAATCGGGACAAGTGCAAGGAGAATCTTGGCAATTCCTCTCAAACCGGAATATCCGAAGGACCAGGAGATTTGGAATTCCTCTAAGGGTGGGGATTTCACAACAAAATCGGGATATGCCTTCATCAATGCCGACAAGGGGCAAAGAGGAGTTGATAAGGTATCCTCTTAAGTTTTGGAGAGTTTTTGGACAATCTATTTGGAACCCAAGATCAAAATTTTCGTTTGGAAGGTTATTAGGGAGGCACTTCCTCCGGGAGCAAACCTTTGTAGATTAGGGTTGCAGTAGCGGCTTTGTGTTTTTTGCGAGAACGAGCAAGAGACTTTAGAAAATATCTTCGAGAGACTCGTCAAATAGTTTGAAGAATATGGGCTTGTGGAGACTTAGGTATCGGGGTAGAGAGTTCTACGAATATTGACTTATGGGTCCGGTTACGAGATTGGTTACAATTCCTCATGAAAGCTAAGACACATGGGAAGTTCTAGAGGATAGCATGGTTTTTGATCACTGTGTAGGAGCTTTGGAAGGAACGAAATGCAATATGTTTCCAAAGGAAAAAGCTAAGTTCGGATAGTATGTCTGCTCGATATTAGAATGAATGTTATGGATTGGATAACGACAATTTCGAGAAGAGTTCATAATTCTCCTCGCCTAGAGGATCAACCGACGAAAATAATATGTTTTCAGCATGGCATAGATCAAGGCTTACGAGAGATCAAGCAGTCCACATTGTGATAGATGGAGCATGAGACTACTCGTCTTTATCTCGTAGGAGCGGCATGGGCTACAAAGGAGAATAACTTGTCGTTCAGCCATGGAGTTCGGTATGGTTTTGTAGAATCGACTAGCCAAGCTGAACTCATAGCAATTGAGTTAGCATTGGAGGACATGAAGACGCTAGGAGTTAGATGCATCACCATGTAGGCTATTACACAGCTTCTTAGAAGGGACATGACTGATAAGGAAAATGTGGGTATCCGAGATAGCATCATCGACCTTGCCTGCTGTTTCTTTTTTGTCTGCATTGTCAAAGTCAGAAAATGTGTTGTTCAGGTAGCGCACTCCCTAGCCCAAAAGCCCAGGAAAAGAGTGATCACCTAGTTTTGTATGCCCATCTCCTTTGCAAAAAAAAAAAAAAAAAAAAAAATTGTAACACGGCAATGAACTTAAGCTGGGTAATAATCCTCACATATAAAAAAGGTCTCCCCTTACCCCTCTTCTGCCGCACTCTCTTCCCTCACTCTCACTCACTCTCACTCACTCTCACTCTCAAAAACACAAACACCTAGAGAGAGAAATGGTTGGAATGGCGATATTTACAGCGTGTATGGTGTTTCTTCTCTTTGCTGCTCATTGGGCTTCCGCTACTGAAGACGGTACGCTCCCTCTTCTCTCACTTTTTGCTTGTTTCGGTGAAGATCTAGCTATTTTCATTTTGATTTTTAGTTCATTTGTTGCCATTTTTGGGATTTCAAGCTTTCAATTGCTTGGTGTCACAACTGCAAATGGCTTCTTTTTCTGGGCTCCTTTTAAAACAATGTTTAACGCTGTTGATTTAGCTCAATTTCTTTAGTTTTCTTGGGTTAAGGAGTCTCTTTAATGGGAAATACAAAGTAAGAAAATGAACCTTTGCTCTTCAAATTTGACAAATTAGGTTGATCTCCATCGGTTCTGGGTTAATAATGGAAGTAGCCAAAGTGAATATCTTTCTTAAAATTTAGTAGCTAGAAATTGTTGAAATATGAGTGAAAAGGCCCCATTGGAAAGAATGAAGCTTTCAGTGGATGTCAATGAGGCTTCAAAACTCAGGGCTGTATCTAAAAAAATTGAAGGACATCTGAAAATTTCCGGGAGTTTGGAGTGAATGTAGCGATTATGTCCATGTGGGCAATTCACGCTTGCTTAAACACCCATTAATCGCAAAATCATTTCTCAGAAAAAAATGATTTTCACCTTCACGAGACACACCGATAGTGATCGTCTTCTTTTCAGCTTTTCGGCCTCCGTTCATCCTACATATCGTTTTTCTCCTCGGCAGCTTGATTTATTGGAGCTCTTATGACTATTTCGATGGGAAAAAAGTAGTTTATTCG
Organism: Talinum fruticosum; assembly: GCA_021018815.1. Lineage (NCBI taxonomy): Eukaryota > Viridiplantae > Streptophyta > Magnoliopsida > Caryophyllales > Talinaceae > Talinum > Talinum fruticosum. The sequence goes on along the minus strand of JAITYX010000051.1, from coordinate 567,277 downwards.
TAATGTGCCCTTTCAAGTTTCAAAACATATGATGGATAATAAAAAAAAAAAGTTTCAACATGTGCTCTGCTCTCCTCATGTTAAATCAATTGCGAATCTTATGGTAAATTTGTTGATTTTCAGTTATTTAAGAGAACGATACCCTGTTCTTTTTTTTTTTTTTTGGGTCACACTAATTGCATTTGATAAATAAACTGAAAACCCGTGTCTGTTAGGTACGCAGTTCAATTGATCAATAGTGAACCTTTAGTGAGTATCATAGAAGACATAATTTGAAATCTTGCATAAATCTATTTCCTAAAGGTTAATTATTCAGCATCAAGGGTAAAGGCCCTAGTGACCTTTTGGTTATATTAGCATAAAAATGGAAACTATTATCTATGTATAAATATATGTGGTATTCCCTGTTAAAAATACATTTCCCCTACAAAACAACTGATAAGTGAAAGAGGAATTGACCGTGAGGTATTGGATAAGTTTGTAATGGACTTGCACACAGCGAGATAATTAGGTGCTAGTTTGTATTAAAATCATCTCTCTCCTCCCCACTCTCTCTCTCTCTGTGTCTCTTTCACGCCTTCTCCCTCTCTGAGTCGCTCTCCATCTCTCTCCTCTCCCCCTTGTCTCTCTCTCTCTCTCTGTGCCAGTCTCTCTTTTCTCCCCTCTTTCAATCACGTTGTCTCTCTCCTCCCCCTCTATGAAGGATGAGTGTGAGGCAGGTACGGCTACATCCTCACCGTACCCATTTCCCCATACCTATCATGTTTTCAAAATCTATCATCATGTTCATACCCAACAGGTATGTCGGATATATTGGGAGTTCGGGTATATATAAGTGTTAAATAATAATATCCATCGAATTTTGTACTACCATAATTTAGCATTAGTGATGGATAACTACAAATTTTCTTGTTTATGTCATAAATTCGTAATTACATTGTAATATAAATAAAATAATAAAATATATTTAATTGGCCTATTGCTCAACTGGTGCCCAACAAATTTTATTTAAAAAGAAAACATTTGGGTATGGGTTCGGGCGGGTGAACCTTATACCCGTATCCGCCCCATACCTGAACCCGTTTAACCCATTCCTGCCCCATATCAAAAAAATTTAAATTTTTTTATAACCATACCCACAAAGTTCGGAGCGGGTTATTCGGGTTTAGGTTATACTCCTATCCCTACGTGTTATCTCTCTCCTCTTCATTCACATTTTTCTAAATAATTCTTTCAAATGAAAATAAAAATTTATTTTATTTTTAAAATTTATTATTTTTTCATTCAAAAAATATATAATTTTTATAATAAATTTTATATTTTAAAATAAAAATTAATTATTTATATTGTAGATAAAATTTTAAAATTTTTCAATGATAAAACTATTTAACATTTTAAATTTTAATTTATTATTTATTTCTCTTTTTAAGGTATTATTTTATATTTATCTTATTAGTTATAGTGTTTGTTACTATACGTGTTAACCTAGAAATATATATATATAATTTAATATTAGTTAGTTTTTAAAATAATAAAAAATTAAAAATTTATTTAATATTTTGTCAACTTGATCCCTCCAATTAAGATAAGTATAGTAGAGAATTATTATAAACATGAAATGAATACAATTCTTAAATCTTGTAACTTTAAGATTTTGTAAATGATATTTTGAAAAGATTTTTTATCTCGTGATTTTATGAGTATTATTATGAGTTTAAATAGTTAAAATTTTTGGATGATAGGTTTATTTTTCACTTAATTTAACATTTTAATTTTTTAAAATAAAAATTATTTTATTTTTAGAACATATTTTTTAAGAATTTGATATTTTTTAGATAAAAGTTTATTTTAATATTTTTTTAAATAATATATTAGATTGAAGGGAAAAAATCTGTTATTCAGAAATTCTAACTATCTAAACAAAGGATAAAACTTACAAAATCATAAGTTTACAAAATCTTATTCAAAATATCATTTACAAACTTTTAAAATTACAAGATTTTATAATTGTCTTTATTATATTTTTATAATATGATTCTCTACTATATTTCTCTTGTTTGAAAGAATTGCATTGCAAAATATTAAATAAATTTTTAAATTTTTATTATTAAAAAAATTAGTAAATATTAAGTTGTATATATATATTTCTAAGTTAACATGTATGAATTTATATATTGTAAGTAATACCAATAAATACTCTAAGTAATAACATAAATATATAATGATACTTTAAAAATAAATAATAGAATTTAAATTTAAATTATTAAATATTTTTATCATTGAAAAAATTTAAAAAATTATCTATAATATAAATAATTAATTTTTATTTAAAAATATAAAACTCATTAGAAAAATATAACTTTTTTGAATGAAAAATAATATATTTTAAAAATAAAATATATTTTTATTTTTATTTAAAAATTTATTTAAAAAAGATGTGAAAGAAGAAGGGAGAGATAGAGGGGAGGAGAGAGAGAGATTAGCAGACAGAGGGAAAGAGTGTCTCAGGGAGGGAGAGAGACTCTGAGAGGGAGAGGACGTGGAAGAGTGTGTGAGAGAGAGAGGAATTAACATCTATGTGTCTTTTGTTATCTATAAATCAATAAAAATTTATCCAACACCCAAGGTCAATTTCCCTTCGTGAAATATATAACTTCAAATAGAAAAGGAGTTGGTAGAAGCGATGTAAATATTCACAAATCATATATATATATATATATATATAAGTACAATTACCGTGGTCGCGATTAGGAATGACAGTGGGTCCGTCCCGACTCGATCTAAACTCATTAAACTAAATCCGAATTAGCAGTTTGAGTTTGAAAATTTGAAAATTTTGGGCCCGATAGGTTTGGATCCAAGTGGTATTAAATGGGTCTAGATCTAGCTCTAGGTCCGGGTCCGGGTTTAGATCCGAGTCCGGGTCCGGGTTTAGATCCGGGTCCGGGTCTAGAGTTTAGAATTTGAGACCCGGACCTCACCCATGAAGCGGATCAAATTTTTTATAAAAAAATAGGGCTTAAGTTTGGCTTATCCTAATTTTTGTAAACAACTCAAGTACTCCTTTCGTTCGCTCATTGTCAATCATCATTCATAACTATCAAATACTTACTCTCACATTTTTTTTTCAAATTTGTTTTGTTTGCTTAATTTTTGATTATTTATATTAATTTGTCGGTTTATAGGTTACCTAAACGTATGTTGAACAGTAAGAAATTTTTGTTGCTCACAAATATATAATAAATATTAAATGGGACGAGAAGAATGATAAGATTAAACTTTAGCAAAGTCAAAACTTATTTAGGACTCATTTAGGAACCATGAATCCAGCAGACCCAACGGATCTAGGTATAGGTCCATGATTCACGGACCCGACGGGTTTGGGTCATGTCCGGGTCCAAATCCGAAAAATTAGATAGGTTTAGGTTCACTTGGACCCAACTCGGAACCGACCTACTGCCGTCTCTAGTGGCGACATAAGGTAAATAATTAATTCTTGAACTAAATTTACTGTTTTTGGTATTAAAGAGATGTATTTATTTTGGATAAAAAAAGATGTATTTATTGTTAAGATGTAATAATAATAATAATAATAATAATAATAATAATAATAATAATAATAATAATAATAATATTATTATTAATAATAATAATAATAATAATATTAATATTATTATTATTATTATTATTATTATTATTATTATTATTATTATTATTATATATCTTTTCAGGAAATTAATAATTTTGGTTGATATAAATATTATGTTTATTTTAGAAAAAGTTATCATGAGAAGTTAAATCATTAATGAAGAATTTTACAAATGTATATTCAAAAGTCATATTTTACAATAATTTTTTATTATTTTAATTTTACAAATGCTTATTTTAAATATCTCATTTGGTATACTTTTTGTCAAGATTAGATGCATTTACAAAGAAATTTCAAGTGGTGAGAAAGAGGGAAGTGGTGGGGTTAGGGCTCTACATTAGTCGATCCAAAATTGCATCAGATTGAAAATCGATGTGGATCGGATTATATCGGATTGATCATATTCGGTTTTGTCCACGGTCCACAAAATTTTTTTATTGTGTTTTTGGTCTAGTTCGATCCGGTCCATCGAGTCTTGTGTTCGGATTTGAGGATCGAATAAGTTACTAAAAAGAAACCCAAGTCTCGCTGCCTAGCATATTTATAGATATAGCTAATTAGGATTTCTAGTTAGAAGTATATCCTGATTCTCTTCTATCTTAAATTAGGCCTATTTGAAACTCAATTTTCTCTTTAACTTTTAACATTTTTTGAGTTGGCTAATGTCTAATTATGCGATAATCTCTTGTCGGTTTAGTTTTGTTCGATCCATGTTCAGTCCTGGTTTTTTCAATCTGATCCTCAGTCCGTTAATTTCTCTTATTTGATTTTGAGTTTGGATTGATGAACACCCCTTGATGGGTAATGTACTGATTATTGGTACTTGAATTTAGAAGAACAGGCTCCAAATCGTGGAACATTTTACTCTAGAAAGAATATAATAATTATGGTTTTAACATAATTTAGTCAATTTTCGTATTGTTTTCACACAAATTTGGCCGATGGGAAGTGCTAGAGTATTCCTCTCGTTTTTCCCTAAAAAGAAGTGTTATATAATACTTTTGTATAAGCCCTATTATTTTTAACTTTAATTTACAATTGTATAACTGATTCCGCCTTCTTATTTCTACTTACATTTGTTTACAATGTTTTATAACTAAACTTATAAATATTATAACTCTTCACAGCTCTTTACAGTTGCTTATAATTTTATTATAACTCAAAAGAATAGAGACATATATTCTTATTGCCCTATATTTCAAAATTATTTGATTTGACAAAAAGAAAAACTTCTTATTCTATTCACATAATTTTAATTTGTTTGGAAAATTGTCTCATTTCTTCTCACTGTGTCCAAAAAATTCAAATCTCATTTCATGCCGTAAGGCCTTGGTTCGGTAGAGTTGCGTGAATTAGGTTTGGAGAGGGGGGTTAAATCTTGTAGAGGAGGGGTTTTTAATTTACTGATTTTACCCCTAAATACTATGGGGAAGCTATTTCTATTGAATTATAAATTGTAAGCTATAGATTATTTGCTAATTTTAAATATGGGAAGTTTACCAAATTCCAAGCATTTTGATCTTTTACGAAATTTATATATAGAGAGGGTATGTTTATGCTCACAATTAGAACATTGAAATCATCGCAAAGTTGAAAAACGTTTAGGAAAGTAATTTGGAAAGAAAATTCAGAGGAAAAAAAGGAGAAGAAAAAAAGTTTGGAAAAACTTATTTTTCCCCTCATTTGGATTAGAGAAAAAACACAAGGAAAAAAATGATTTTCCAACTAATATTTTTTCCATTGTTCGGAAATAGAAAAATTAGTTGAAAAAATTAAAACAATTTAACCTAGTGAGTATCTAATTTCATTAAACTATTATATGCAAGCTCTTATATAAGTGATGTAAGGTAGTCATGATTAAACCAATCACTTGCAATATATAATAATCAATAAGAAATTACCATCACGTTGAAAAACTCAAAACCAAATTTGACAAGGAACTCATAATTGTGTTTAATATTGTCGTCAAAAATCAAATTTGACTAAGAGTTCATAACCATTTTTAACATTGTTATCAAAAATCAAATGTTATAATTAAATCCCCAACAATCTCAAAAGTAAAATTATACTATCCATCATCTCTCCAAATATTTTAAAACTCAAATACAAAATTTATAATTTATGACACATAAGATGCTAATAAATTAGATAACATCATTGTCGAATTTTACTTTCAACCACAACACATGACGAGTATTTCGCATGCAAGGAAAGCTCTAGCTGAATTGGGGTCAACACAAAGAGTTTGATAGACCTTCGGTTGTGATATATCGCTCATACCACCTACCTATTAACCCAAGAAAACATTAGAAACAAAATTATAGATAGAATTATGTTACAAACAGGAAGATCTAACCACGAAAGTGAAAATAGAAGTGAAGACTATACTTGATCTAGTAATTTGTTTTTACCGACTCTCTACTATTTTCTACAACTGAAAATGAAAACGGAGTGATCGTTTGGTCTTCCTCTTTGCAGAATTATTAACCTTTTAATGAAAATTATTTTTTGTTTAACTCAGTTGATCAATGCATTCCTTAAATTGTTGGTAGAATTTCAATAAATAGAAATAGGAATTGTTCATAAAAGTTCCAGTCAAATATTCCAAAGTATGAGATAGTGTTTGGTGAAACTAAAAAGAAAAATGCTTAATGGGGCGGAAGTATGCCTTCTTTTTCATTTATATGTTTGGTGAAATTTTTGCTAGTGCTTAGTTTGCACAGCAGACAGCTAGGAAGGAGTGAGGTGCTGTATTAAACAATCACAGTTGTTGCGGAGTCAGAATGGGTTTAAGCTCAGCTTTCAGACCTTTCTCATGCAGTGATATCTATGAAGAACAACCTCATTTTGAATCCATGTTTGACATGGATAATGCATTATTGATAAGAGTCAATATTCCTGTTAGGTAAACTCTTTCTTATCTAGCGTAGATTCAAGTCTTACAATCTTGATTTCAATGTAGAATGTGAGTCAAGTGTGCTTATAACTAAAACCCCAAAGGCCCAGACCAACAAAAAAACCAAACATGATCTTTTGTCATTGGATTGGCTTCGTAGATCATTTAACCGTATTAAGCTCTTCCCAATTCATTACTACTATAGCTAGCATTCGGGTCATTCGGTTCGGGTTCGGTTCGGGTTAATTCGGTTCGGGTTAACTTCGAGTCGATCTTGTTCGGGTCCGGTTCGGTTTCGGGTTTGGGTCAACTTCGGTTCGGGTCAACTTCGGGTCAATCTCGTTCGGTTTCGGTTCGGGTCAACTTCGGTTCGGTTCAACTTCGAGTCAATCTTGTTCGAGTTCGATTCGGGTTAATTTCGAATCTAGTCGTAATCGGGTCACTTTTTAGGTCAAAATCGATTCAAAATTGTACCATTATAGGCACAAAAGTCCATAATGAGAGACCCAACAAAAAAATGTGGGTTAGGTCACTTTTATTCGGGTTAAATCGATTCGGATCCGATTCGGTTCGGGTCATTTCGGTTTCGGTTCGGTTTCGATTCGGGTAATTTTGCATTCGGGTTGGTTTCGGTTCGGATCATTTCGAGTCGGTTCGGTTCGGGTCGGCTCATTTCGATTTTCGGGTCAAAATCGGTTCACCTGTTTCGAATGTCGGTTCGGTTTGGGTTTCGGGTCGTTCGGGTTGACCCGTTCGGTTCGGTCGGTTTTTCCGAGTCTAATTACTACTAGAGTACAATGTTAGTGAATGTTTCATATATTTGATGGGCCACCCACTTGAAGTTTGATACTGGCAAGACTTGTGGGACACAGATTGCCCTCTCTTTACAGTTTAACATTTTCGATTAACCATGATATGCCAAATTCCTCATAGGCAAAGCTTATCAAACATGATATCAAACATGATTTCCTATTAAACCCATTTCCCTTGCTCCCATTTCTCCATTGCAAGTCAACAAAATTTCAAATAACACATTAGCTCCAAAACATAAGCCATCTATATGCCACATTTCCAGATTTGTCATAGAACCCAGATCCGATTTCATTTCTTATCTCATCCGATATAGCTTCCCTTACTAATACAAACTTGCTTTCCACCCGTAATCGAGGAAAAACTAAACGCCAATTCCGATTCAACTATCCGAAAGGAACTCTAAAATCATGGAAACCCAAATGCAAACCTATCCTAACTAGGTGATAAAGAAATTTACATGGATCGATTTGTCCACTATTCTATTTCCCACATCCTAATGCTTCCATACGCACAAACCCGAAGGACAAGAAAGAAACAATGACATAGATACTAATTCTACTCGGCGAAGATAAATGGAAAACATTTGGCACTTATTCAACCTGTCTAGAAATAAGCCAATTGACAAACGTTTGATGAATTGAAAGTGAGTTCAAGGGCATTGTTGGCAACAACACACACGAGATAGAGACTAGAGAGAGAGGCGAGAGAGAGAGAGTTCCATGGCAATAGTCTAAGGAGGATCCACCGTTGGAAAACCTTAAGACCTCGGAGCTTAACAAAGTAGAATGATGAGAACCGTTAGATGTGGATTGAGAGGAGCGCTCGAGGAAAGCCAAGAGTGAGAGGCAAGGGGCTCGGGGAGGCCCTCCTTAATGCCTGGTAAAGAAGAACGCCGTTGGAGCTAGATGAGGAGAGCCCAAGGAGGTGAGTTGAGCGAAGACGAGAAGCAAGGGGCTCAAGAAGACCCTCGGTTCATTTTCTAGCCATTTTCGTCTCATGTTATAGCAGAGAAAAGTTTTTACAATAATTTTCCCCAACTTTTTCCCATATTTTTCATTTAAGGTTTTTTCCATCTCTTTTTCTTTACTCCAAACAAAGGAAAAAAAGTAATTTTTCAAATTTTTTTCTTTCCAAACTATTTTCCTAAGTTCAAATACATCATTTATATTATGATTATAATCTCTAAGCAATAGTTAGAAAATTTGCTACAATCATGATTGCTCAAATAGTCCGATTAGAAGCATGGTAGAGTATGTAGCCAATTTTTGCATTTTGTTTCTTTGCATTTTGTTTCATTTGATTTGATTCAAGAAAGCAATGTCGGGAAATAAAGGTCATACAGGGGGTTGGTGTCATTTGGGACTCGGTTATTTCTTCCCATTCATTGACTCACAAATATATATGTTGTATCCGAAATCTAAGTATATGTGAGTACTTTTATATGTGAACTAGGAGTTATTAGTCCTAGAAAAAAAGAAAAAAAAAAGAAGAGTGCTTGGGGAGGGGGTCCTCGCTCCCTACGTTTCCTCGATAGATGATTAGTAAAAGTACTTTCTTATTGTGGTTGTAAAATTGTAGATCTTGGCTTTGTAGCTTGTTGAAGTTCAATAATGGTACAATCATATTAGCATTTTTTAGAATGGATAAAAAGTACATAGCAAAATTAGGTAGTATTTTTCACAAGGTTTTATATAAAATATCATTTGTCGGGAGTGACGATATGCCGAAAATATGTTAGCCAATCAGTTGTACAATTTACTTCTCCGAAAATGTGATTAATAGTGCAACTCATGAATTTAGTCATGAGACGAATAATATCTTTGATGATATAGTTGACTTGTCAAGATGGTTTGATGTTACCTTTGACTCGCTTCAATGATTACTTTGTTATCATCCTCTATTTGTATTCTCTCGGATGTTTGCTTTAATTTCTTCTTGTAGCCCAAGTGTAAGGGTAGTAGCTTCTCCCTCCATAATAGATTATGACCCGGGTTAGATGCTCTCGTCTTTATTAGATTGTCATTTTCATCTCGTAACGTGAAAACCCATAGTTGCTTTTCTCGCTTTTGAATGATCTATCAAAATTAAGCTTAATCCATCTTTTCGAAGGTTTATTCCATTTTGACCAAATGGACTTGCTTCGGATTGGTGCGATTGTTGTCGTTGTAAAGGTCCTTTGGAGAATACCTCGTTTTTTATTTCCATTCCACAAATGCTCTTTTTGCCATGAATAGGACTCGATATGGTTGAAATATTTATTTTCTAAAGATCGAGTGTTTCTTTCTTTCTAAATGCTCCATAATAAAAATAAGAATCTACGAAGTTGATTTGGTTAAAGGGTGGATCCAAGCACTTGGAGAATGCTTCTTCCATTAATATGTGGAAAAATAAAGTTGGTGTGGTGTAACTAGTGGTGCTTTGAAGAAGTAGCCTACACGAATTGTGTTCAGGGCACTTCAAAAAGAGGTTATCTTTTGATTCTTCATATGAATTGTAATTCTCATAGATAGGGTCAACTTGAATCCTTCTTCTAGGGAATTCCATCTTGGAGGAATCACCATAGGAAAATTTTGATCCTAGGTGTAACGTTTATTTTCTAAATCTAATGCCCCTTCCACCTATCATGCCCTTGTGCAATATGTGCCGATCTAGTGATAGTTTTTGTGGAAAACAAACCATTCCCGAGAGTCCTAAGCAATTTTCATCGAGTAATGGGGTAACAAGGTAATGGTATACTTTTGATGAAGTTCATTATATTCATCGGTAATATAGCATCTACCTTGGAGATGTTCCAGCTTGTTATCATTGGTAATAAAGTTACTTTATTTGTAAATTAAGTGATAATGGATCATATCCTATAATCTGTAATAAGTTTTGGTTAAGGCACTAAATATCATTCCGGAAGAGGATATCTTTTCCATTTCCAATTTTCTAGCGAATCTATTGGTAAATGTTGAATAACATTTAAACAAGGATTTCCAAACCCATGAGTCATTATTTTTCGATTTATTGGTGAAAAGGTTACGTTGTCTAGCATATTTTGATTTCAAGTGTCGGGTTCATAGATTGTTGGGTCTTAAATTAATTTTCAAATGAGTTTACATTGGAAAGCGATATTAATATCCCGAGTTTTTTGTAAGCTCCGATCAACCTTTGCATTTAGGCCGGCAAGTACTATCCTATGCGATCATGGATATACCATTATTACTATTGGAATTTCAGAAAAATTTCTTATTAATTTTATTGAGAGATTCTATCGTATGCTTTGGAATTTTAAAACATTGTATAGTATGGACAGGTAGGGACTCAAGATTTGATTGAATTAAAATAACTCTTTCTACTTTAGATAATGTATTACCTTTTCAATAACCGAGGTTCTTATTTGTCTGTATTAATAATGGGGGAAAATAACGGTATTTTCTTTTTTGTTTGTACTTGTCGAGCAACCCAAGTACTTTCGAAGAGATTTAGTTACGGGAATATGGAAGATAATAGAATTTACTTCCTTATCCCTCCTTGCAACATTGGAAGAGAAAATCATCGATGATTTGTGAAACTAAATCAATTGGTTTGAAGACGCACAAAAATCATGCATGATTCTCTTTAAAGAACACTAAAATTGGACCTTTGCTTTACAAAATAATAGGCTATCATCAGTAAAGAAAAAGTTGGAATCACATTTCCTTTAGCATAGAGTAAGACTCCATAATATATTAAAGAACAGAAATGTTCTACATTAATGTGATTGACATAATGAATAACTCGAAAATGTTAAGCTACTTAATAGTTAAATGTTGTAGACTCCTTATAGTAGTTTATGAAAATTCTACTATAGTGTTTGTATTATTTTTTGCCCATGCCCTAGAGATCAATTTCCGCAATGAAACCCACTAGTGATTGTTGCTTCATCAACGATGATTGTAACTAATATAGTGGCTGACTGTAGTGACTGGAGGTAGCAAATAAATTTGTTTTAAATATTTTTAAATTCTATAAACATTATTATTTTTTATAGGTGTTAGTTTAACAGTTTTATAAATTTTTAAAAATTTTTAAATATATATATATATATTTGCTATGTTGTCTTAGGATACTCATAGCATCAACATCCCTCCGCCGACTGACACTGAAAACACAACGGATTGATAGTCGTAAAGAGCGTCTTGAACAAATGTGGGTCCCATCTTACTTGTCGGAAAAATTGACTTTTGACCTTAGAGTGGTCTCGGAAAGTGGCGCTCCCATAGTTTTCATGGCTTGAGAATAGGTTTTTTTTTTGGATCAAGGGCTGAGAGTAGGTTGAAGGGCTCGGTTAGTAATAATATAATTATTAGCTTATTTTTTTGCGATTAAGGGTTGTGTGAATTCTACAATTCTTGGGTTTCATGGTGGGTGAGGAGAGAGGGAGTCACTGTGGTTTAAGGTTAGGAGAGAAAGGGGTGGGATGGGTGGGTTTGTTTTTCCTTTTGTTATTATTATATATATTTATTATTATTATTAGTAATTATTGTCACTAGATTATTTTTTGATTTTTTTAATTATATTTTTTGATAGAATATTAGTGTAGGAAAGTAGGTTTACTAAAATTACAAACAAAAATTGTTATTTAAAAATTACAATAATAGTTAGTTCTAAAAAATAAAATAAAATATGAGATTCAATTATTAGGAAATCAGGTAATGAACTTTAGTTTTAGGCTAACTGTTGTAGCGTTTATAATCAGTTATGAGCTCTCATGTGAATTGTTATGAGATGTTATGAGTTGTTATAATTAGTTATTATACCTGTTATAGCGGTTTTGAGCTATTATAAGTTGTTATGAGCTATTATAAGGTTATAAACGTTTTTATAAACGCTAATTATAAGGTTTATAACGATTATGAGTTGTTATGAGTTGTTATAAATTATTAAGAACTGTTATGAGTTATTAGCATTTATAAACGTTTTTATAAACGCTAATTTGAAGAGACCCGTGAAATAAAATAATAATAATTATTATAATAAAATTAATAATTTACCATAGTATAAAATATCTTAAAATATTAAATAAATTTGATTCCATTATATGATTAAAAATCAAAAAATAATAAATAAAACTTAACTCTATTCTTATTCTATACCAAACATATAAAGAAAGAATTCAAATTTATACTCAACTTTTGATATCATTTGTCATTTCAATTTTCCATATCAAACAAAATCTAAAAAGACTTGGGGGTCCGACTTTGAACACGGGATTAAAGTCTTTGGATAAAAAGTCACGATGCAACCGGTTAATAATTTTCCCGCCAAATTAATTCTTTCTTTTGGCAAAATTAACAAATGATGAACAGTGAAAGGGGGACCTCCTTTCCGTAAAGGGGCAATAGCTTTAGTCTTTACAGAAGAACGTGAGGAGCCGAATTGTCCGTTAATCTTGAAGAAAGAGACGACCTTTATTTGTAGCTTTTCCAGTTGGATCTCGGAGTGGTCCCCACGCGCTTTATCATTTCATTCGAAAATGGTGTTAATTTATTTTGGTTACTTCACATCAAGTACCCTCTCGATGAAGTCATCATTTAACATCAATGTCCCTGCATCTTTACCACGCCATTTGTCAGGAGACACATTTGTCCATTTCTCTCTCCGTCTCTACGGAGGTTTGTCGTTTGAATGTGTGGAGGGCTTTTTTGACTTTTTAATTTAATCAACCAATCTGTAAGAGGAATTCCGGATAAAAAGTTGTGTATGTTAGAACTAGGGCTGTTTTGCGTGTCCTGTTTCAAAATTGGAAATTTAAATCTAACCTATTTAATTAGTTTTTGAATTTAAAAAATTTTAATTGGAAATTATTTGATCGGTTCGTTAAATTTTAGGAGCCTAAACCTTAACTTTAGGTTCTGGTTGCAGTTTCAAAGTACCATTTCCATACTATTATTCTTATGAAAATAAAAAAACTTTAATGCCTTAAAAACTTACAAACTTCTCATGAATTGTATGAATTCTAGCCCTACGCCATTCTCTACTTTCTCAGCCCTACACCATTCTTAATTTCTAAACAAGTACCTAGGAGGTCAGGTGGGTTTGGCAGTGAAAAGGAAGGCTACGAGAGGGTGGGAGGCAATAGGTACAACAACAAACTCATTTATCTCTATTTTCTCAGCCCTACACCATTCTTAATTTCTAAACAAGTACCTAGGAGGTCAGGTGGGATTGGCAGTGAAAAGGAAGGCTACGAGAGGGTGGGAGGCAACAGGTACAACAACAAACACATAAATGAAGGAGAGAGAAAATACTAGTATTAGGGTTTTTAATCAATTGAACTTCACATTAAAAATTAAATTTGAAATTATATGAGTCATATTCACAAATTGAAAACTTAAAATGCTAGAAATATTATAAACAGTTTCGGGTATCAGCGGTTTCAGGTTTCAGGTTCCGAGTACTCCAAACAGGATCTTGTGTTAACCGCTCTAGGTTCCGGTTTCGATGTCTAATTTTTGGAATCCGAACCAGAACTTTGTTTGACAGGTTTCTAAATTTCGAGAACGTTACCGGAATCGTTTGACCGGTTCCAATTCTAGAACCTTATCCAGAACTGTTCCAGGTTTGGAAACTTACCCGTTTGATCGATTCCGGTCTAATTTTAGGGTATCCATTCGCCATGCTCACACCTAGTTAGAAACTCATAATTACTTAGTTGATTAAGATTGATATGGATGAGATTAAGTGAATAACACTTAGGGCATGTTCGAAATTACATAGAAAACACATAGAAACAGAAATAGAAATGGAAATGAAGAGAAATAAATAAAAAAGAATAGAAACGAACTGAAACGACAGAGAAACGAACATAAACGATACATAAATGAAAAAAAGAAGTTGTTAAAGATATTATGGGTCACAATATCGAATATTTGGTGAATAATAAATATTTAAAAAATTATTATTTATAATGTTTTAAAATATTTATGTTATTTTTATAAGACAATAATTTTTATTATAATTTTTCTTAAATATTGAAAATTTTTATTATAATGTTTTTCAAATATAAGAAAAATAATTTTATCTAGTTTAAAAAAAGACAAAAATATAGAATTAAAATATTATTAGAAACCGAAATAAAGATATTTAAAAATTTCAATATTACTTTCCCCTTTATCTTTTATATTATTAAGAAAATAAAAAAAATGAATAGAATAACCCCAATTACACTTTCCCCTTCTCTTGCGTGTGCTATTCTCTTAACTGTCGTCCCTATAAGGAATAGAAATGAATAGAAATGAAAAGAAACGAGCAAAAATAAATAAAAATGAATAGGAACGAACAAAAATGAAAAGAAATGAAAAATAGATGATAGTTTTTATGTAAGATCGAATAGGCGTGTTAATAAACTCCTAGATTGGATAGTGTGACAGTACTCCCCAACATGGGATCTTACGGTTAGGGCGACGTATCACTTTATTATGGGGTGTAGAGCCTGCCTAAGGCAGAGAGGAGCAGGAGGAAATTGGGAGAGTGGACAATAATTTGGAGTCTTAAGTTCCTGCGTAGAATGAGGACATTTTCCCGGAGGTGCTCTGTGGGAGGCTGACCCACTGCCCACCGTCTTGGGTCTCGTATTCCTTCCTTTTCAATGGGATAGTCAGGCCTCGTATTCCCTGTTCTTTTGTGGCCACACATTCCCTCTTCTTTTACTTGTGTGCTACGCATATTTGGGAAGCAATTAAGTTGGGGGCTATGATTGAAGAAGCTTTCAGTGCTTCAGTTAGGGATGTGTTAAGGCAAGACAACTACCAGAGGAGTTGGCTAAGTTTGTGGCTGTAACATGGGGAGTGTTGGTGGTAAGAAACAAAGTGTTGTTCGGTGATGAGGAGGTCCAAATTGGGAATATAGTGAAAAGGGCGGTGGAGTTTGCTAGAGGTTACTAAGAAACTCAAGATACGACCTAGTTACCAAGCATTTGAATTACCAAGAATTTGGAAGCCGCCTACTGTAGGGGTGTATAAGGTAAACTTTAATGGGGCAAAGCTTGGGAATTGCGGGCATGGACGGGGAGTAGTGGTATGTGATTATCATGGGGAAGTTGTTCTTTTTGTGCATCACACGGTGTGGGGTTCTTTGGCCCAAAGCGGGAGTAATCTCATGTCGATTTTCCTTAACTGAGGTGATCTAGAGGGGTGATAGCCTAATAGGAGCATTGAGATCGAGAGTGATTGCTTCACCTTTATCTCCAAGTTGAAGAATCATACCTCTTTGACTTGTGAAATTGGCCTTGTTATAGATGACGTTATCATGCTAAGCTTGTCCGTTGATTATTATGTTTTTTCCTTTGTTAAGAAGGAGGGGAGTAATGTATCTTATTGTTTGGCTATCTTCAACCCTATGATTCAAGTACTAGAGTGTGATATGAAGATAGTCTACACATAGTTGTTGATCTGGCACTCAAAGATTATTGTAGTTTTTAAAAGTTGGAGTAATATTAACCCTCTTTTTATCCAATAAAAAAATTAGTCGGATCAAATGATTAAATATCTCATGTTTCATTTAAAATGGGGACTTAAATTGCTTCTCTTTTTCTATTTATTGTTCTGATATGCTCCGCGAATGAATAGCTATAGATAAGGTAAGATCCGATAGTTAATATCATCTAAAAGCACACTACAAAAACTTTTCATTTTCCTGTTCACCCCCTCCCCCGTTTTTTCATGTTCAAATGCATTGGTCCTATATTCATACATCTCCAAATTAATGGCTACATTATGAACTTCAATTTGTCTGAATTTTAGATTCCAACTTTGAGACCTTACTTTGTCCATTTATCTTCATATTTTTATTCGTCACTCTATTTCATGTGTCCCACCTTTTTCTTTTTATCATGAAGTTCATTATACAATTGAAAATTACATTGTGAAGCGAGTTGTAAATTTGTCCTAAACATCTCCCATATGACGAGAGCTGAAATTATCATTTATGAGTAATATTGAAACTCAAAAGTGTAAATCTTGTTGGAAATGCAACGCGTTGAGCACAGAGGTATGTTAATTACTAACATTCTACGGCTTGTGCTAGAGTCATGCATGTTGAGCATAACTTTTCCCTTACCTTTCATCTCCTCAACTTCATTATTTGGATTTTGGAAAGTAGCGATGATAAAGGTCTTAAACTCTTGATACCCAATCTGTTCTTGGGCCTTGCAATGATCTTGTTCCTTAAAATCTATTGAGACTTAAAGAAGCTCCAAATTCAATTAACTAGCCATTGCCCTGAAAAATTGCAGGTCTATTAGTAAATGGCGATTTTGAGACCCCACCCTCGGGAGGCTTCTCAAGCACAAGCGAAGGACAAGGCCAAGGCGACGGACCCACTACAATTCCAGGGTGGCAAACAAACGGCAGTGTAGAGCTGGTCTCGGCAGGGCAGAAGCAAGGGGCGATGATCCTGATCATCCCAGGGGGAACCCATGCCATCCGATTAGGGAACGAGGCTCAGATTAGTCAAGGTCTCAAGGTGGAGAAGGGGTCGGTGTACTCTGTCACATTTAGTGCTGCCCGTACCTGCGCTCAGCTTGAGTCTCTCAATGTGTCTGTGGGCCCCTCTCAAGCGTCCTCGGCCGTTGATCTTCAGACGGTTTACACTGATCAAGGGTGGGATTCGTATGCCTGGGCTTTTGAAGCCCAGGAGGAGGATGTGAAGTTGATGATCATGAATCCTGGTATGGAGGAGGACCCCACTTGTGGGCCCATCATTGATGATGTGGCTATTAAGAAGATGTTCACTCCTGATAAGCCTAAAGGTACGCACCTCGCTCCATGGTCCCTCAAATATTGCATTTTCGGTTTCTATTTATATTTTGCGTCAACCCTCCAAATGAAACAAAATTTATCATGCTATTCCTATGTCAATTAAACTTGTCTTGGGTAGGCTGTCTCAGTTAAGATATGATCAACATAAATGTTGCATATTCTTATAAAAAGGCTAATAAGATCGTCTCATATATGAAAATTGGATTTATGTTTCATATATGAAGTTAACATTTCTAAACAAGCTAGTTGGATAGATTTATGTATAAGCTTCGTGTGAAAATGGTGTAGAATGATGTCAAGATCTATATAATGCTGAAATTCATATTACTAAAGTATTTGTTTATCGCCAATGCCACACTGTCTTTTAATCTTTAATCTATATAATGCGTCAGTTCACTAGGGTTGCAGTTCTTCTATTATAGATCTTTTCCAGTCACAAGGCATGACCTTGTTTATAGGATCATAATAGGCGTCCACCACTTAAGCCACTATATTGGTTAATGCTACATTATTTTGATCTCGTTTTTCCTTCTACTATGAAAATTTGAATTTTAAATATCTAAACATTTTAATTCTTTTAATTTTAAATTCCAAAAGACTATCCAAGTCGGTCAGAAGATTGTCAAGTACATAATTTCAGAAGAGCAAAGCAATTCTTTTTGCACTTTTTCTATATTTTACCGTTTGAATATTGGGTGAATTCAACAAAGTACACCATGGTGAAAATGAGCGGATCATCTAATGATTATGTTTCTCGAATCGCTCTGTCGTCAACAACAGTAAGTGATATGTTCAAAAACAGTAGTATGTATGAACAAAAGCCCTTTATTATCTACACTGGTACAGTCTCATTTTTATATTTGTACATTTTACTGACAGACAATGCAGTGCTAAATGGTGACTTTGAGGAAGGCCCGTGGCTGTTCAGGAATGAGTCACTTGGTGTCCTCCTTCCCACCAACCTTGATGAGGATTCAACCCCGTTACCTGGCTGGATTGTTGAGTCAAACCGGGCAGTCAGATACGTGGACTCCTACCACTTTGATGTGCCCCAAGAAAAGCGAGCCATTGAGCTACTCTCAGGAAAAGAAGGGATCATATCCCAAATGGTTGAGACCACCCCAAAAAGGACTACACCCTAAGCTTCTCTATGGGCCAGGGTGGGGACAACTGCAAGGAGCCCCTTGCCATCATGGCCTTTGCGGGGGACCAGGCCCAGAATTTCCATTACACACCTGACTCGCATTCTACCTTCAGACGAGCCGCCATCAACTTTACTGCCAAAGCTGAGAGGACTCGTATTGCTTTCTATAGCGTGTATTACAACACCAGAAGTGACCATATGAGCTCACTTTGTGGACCTATTTTGGATGATGTGAGAATGTGGGGTGCTTCGCGATCATACAAGATGAGGGTTGGAGTGTTGAGTTTGTGTATATGGGTTGTAGTTTTGGGAATGATTTCCTTCTAAACTTCCTTAGGTTTGTTCGTTGCAGTTTAGTGTGTAGTATTGTTTATGTATTCTATATATGGAGGAAGTTGTCACTTTGGGAGCTTGATCTGTAGCAAAGGCTATGGATGTAGTAGTGTTACTTAAATTTGTAAGCTTTGATAATTTTGTAATGGCCTTAATTTGTTTACAAGTGGTCTAATTATTCCGTGTAGTTTATTAATCTGCATCTGGTGACTTCAATCATTAAGTTTTAATGACAGCTAAATCTAATATTTTTAATACAAATGAATTATCGTAGTGAAGATGATCAAACTCTTGGGCCAATGAGGAAAACGTTGATTGCGTCGTTAACAATGTGGAGATCTGCTCCCTGGATCAGCAACTCACACTTGCCTTTCTCGTGTATGACCTCTTTGACACTCACCCTCACCTCATTGGCTGCAAGGGGTGTCCAGTGAACAACAAAATCTGCCCTCCATGGCAAAATAACACCCAATGACACAACATGCTCTAGGGGAGGGTGTTGAGAAGCTAACTTGCAATTCACCGGTTGCATAAGAATAAGTAAACATTAATGCGTGCAACAATTGTAGTCACAAAAATAGACGATAATATACTCTTGCATAATTAATAGTGATAAAACATAGTAAATATGAATAAAAATATAATAGTTTAAAATTAGTTCTTTTAAAATAATTTTTAATTTCCACACAAAGCATACGAATAAAAAGTAACCAAATAGAACTAATACATTATAAAATAATTACAATATTAGTAATGCTGACATATAAGTGGCTTGGGAATTAATATATATATATATATATATATATATATATATATATATATATATAACAGTAATAATTGTGAGTATTTTTTTATTAATTGATTAATAAAAATAATAACAACTAGCACAATTCACATAATGGGAGAAAAATAATAAAATAATAAAAAATGCTTAAGCATAAAAAAAAATTGCATACACTTAGAACAATAACTAATTGCAATTGTTTAACAAATCTTAAACTTTTTATCTTATGATCAACTACAGTCTCACATTTAAAAGTTGTAAAATAAAAAAGAGAGAGAATTTAACAAATCTTTTATTCACTTAGCAATATATCATAATTTCTTTTTTGATTTACTCTAAAGTTATCTCATTCCCACTCTCCATTTCTCCATTTTTTACCCAATTGTAACTTTTAACTTAGTTAAATTGTAGGTTTCCATTGTCATTGTTAAAGGGGACATTCATAAAAAGTAATTAACACTTATAAAATTTAATATATCATTGAATAAAGTTTCTAACTCTATCAACGCTCATTCTAAATGTTTAGTTATACGATCATGGGAGAGATTCATGGAGGAGAGTACGGACCTTATATGAACGGTAGAATGTTGGTCCGAAGGTTCGGAGACTTGGTTATTATTAGTTAACTATGGCAGCGGACTGTCACGAGTTGTATATAAACTTACAATACCAACCCCCGTCATTTCTCACTATATTATCCTCACCCCGACCGTTTTCGGTTTGGGGAATAGACATTATTGGCAAGGTGACTCCTACGATCACGAATTTGTGTTAGTAATAATCGACTACTTCACTAAATGGGCGAAGCAACTTCTTATGCAACCTTGACGTTGTAGGAACCACGGCCGCCCGGCGCTTGTTGAGCTTCCCCACTTGTGTTGAGTCTCTCTTTTAAAGTTTAATTTAAAATATGGTTTTAGAAAGTCAATTTTGGAATGTGGGGACAAACCTTTTATTTAGATTTTCGAATTTTATTAAATCTGATTTAAAGCGAATTAAACAAAGTTGAAAGGTGGTTTTATTAACCTTTTTATTTTGGCAATTATTTTAAGAAGTCCCGGGATATTATCTCCTAATTGAAAGATAAATTAAATTAGGGTTCTAGATTTGCCGATGAACAACAAAATCTGCCCTCCACGGCAAAATAACACCCAATGACACAACATGCTCTTGGGGAGGGTGTTGAGAAGCTAACTTGCAATTCGCCGGTTGCATAAGAATAAGTAAACATTAATGCGTGCAACAATTGTAGTCACAAAAAATAGACGATAATATACTCTTGCATAATTAATAGTGATAAAACATAATAAATATGAATAAAAATATAATAGTTTAAAATTAGTTCTTTTAAAATAATTTTTAATTTCCACACAAAGCATACGAATAAAAAGTAACCAAATAAAACTAATACATTATAAAATAATTACAATATATTAGTAATGCTGACATATAAGTGGCTTGGGAATTAATATATATATATATATATATATATATATATATATATATATATATATATAAAACAGTAATAATTATGAGTATTTTTTTATTAATTGATTAATAAAAATAATAACAACTAGCACAACTCACATAATGGGAGAAAAATAATAAAATAATAAAAAATGCTTAAGCATAAAAAAAATTGCATACACTTAGAACAATAACTAATTGCAATTGTTTAACAAATCTTAAACTTTTTATCTTATGATCAACTACGAGTCTCACATTTAAAAGTTGTAAAATAAAAAAGAGAGAGAATTTAACAAATCTTTTATTCATTTAGCAATATATCATAATTTCTTTTTTGATTTACTCTAAAGTTATCTCATTCCCACTCTCCATTTCTCCATTTTTTACCCAATTGTAACTTTTAACTTAGTTAAATTGTAGGTTTCCATTGTCATTGTTAAAGGGGACATTCATAAAAAGTAATTAACACTTATAAAATTTAATATATCATTGAATAAAGTTTCTAACTCTATCATCGCTCATTCTAGATGTTTAGTTATACGATCATGGGAGAGATTCATGGAGGAGAGTATGGACCTTATATGAACGGTAGAATGTTGGTCCAGAAGGTTCAAAGACTTGGTTATTATTAGTTAACTATGGCAGCGGACTGTCACGAGTTGTATATAAACTTACAATACCAACCCCGTCATTTCTCACTACATTATCCTCACCCCGGCCGTTTTCACTTTGGGGAATAGACATTATTGGCAAGGTGACTCCTACAGATCACGAATTTGTGTTAGTAATAATCGACTATTTCACTAAATGGGCGAAGCAACTTCTTATGCAACCTTGACGTTTTAGGAACCACGGCCGGCCGGCGCTCGTTGAGCTTCCCCACTTGTGTTGAGTCTCTCTTTTAAAGATGAATTTTGAATATGGTTTTAGAAAGTCAATTTTGGAATGTGGGGACAAACCTTTTATTTAGATTTCCGTATTTTATTAAATCTGATTTAAAGCGAATTAAACAAAGTTGAATGGTGGTTTTATTAACCTTTTTATTTTGGCAATTATTTTAAGAAGTCCCGGGATATTATCTCCTAATTGAAAGATAAATTAAATTAGGATTCTAGATTTGCCGTGAGGCTTTAGGGCTAGATTGGCGTCACACCAATCTGGATCGAAGTCACCACAGCTGATCCTACGGTGCAGGCAGTGGCCGATACGAATGGAGGCCGGCGCCAGCTAGAGATAAAATTTTATCTTACAATTAGAAAGAAGGCCGAGATGCAATTGAATGGAAGTAAAGTACAAGAGGAGTCGCCGATCGGCTTTTAGGAAAAAAAAACTACCAAAAACAAAATAAAGTTTGCCCTTCAAATCTTAGTATGCAGAAACTAAGACAAGAAGAGGCTAAAAATGACTCTATCGGTCTTTGAACCGAGAATAGGATTCGGGGCAAGGGTATGGAACATAGGGGCAAACCCTTTCCTTCTACTCGTTCGAAGACGACCATTACTAGTTTGAGTAGTGAATTAAAATAATGTAAAACAAACAAGCAAGCAACATGCAACGAGAATTAAAAGCAACCAAACATAATAAAGGAAAGTAATAAAGGCGAGAAAGTAAAGAAAGCGGTCAAGAAAGTAAAAGCGAAAGAAAAGAAAAGCGAGAAATAAAAGAGATTATATCGGTCTGGGAGAAATTAAAAGTTATACATCTTAAATCCACGATACGGAAAGCAATAAAAGAAAACATAAATAAAGTAAACCGTTTTGAAAACTAGATCTGTGTCCTTAGGTTGTCCCACCTGCTGATCCGGATCTTGGATCTAGACCTCTTGATGCGACGGTGATGAATTGAAGGGGCTTTTTGTGAGTTTTTGTGGAGATAGTAAGTAGATAGATGTATGATGAAGCTTAGGGATTCGAGATGTGGTTTTTATGGAGACTAAAGTAGGAAGAGGCTAAAAAGGGTCCAAGAGATCAGAATACAAAATGAAGTATTCGAGTGGCTCTTAGGCGAATTTCAGCAGAGTAACATCGAGGGTTGAGCCATTGTGAGGATAAGAGGGAATGCTCTCTATTTATAGGGAGAGGTTAGGTCAAGAAATGACCTAGGTTTAAGCTTGGCCAATCATCCGAAGTAGCAAAAATAAATCGGACTAGGATCAAAGTGATAAGACTAGATAAAGCAAAGGATTGAACCGAGATAGAATCGGGTAAATGAAGGAAGGTCGGCGCCGGCCAATCGGTGCACACCTAGGGTTTCGTGCCCTAGCGTATCTCTAGGGCAAAATGCAGTGTTCCATTTACCGTTTCTAGAACGCAGGCGCCAACCATGTGAGCTTTCTAAAATGAAAACTTTCCATTTTTAGCAATTTTCCATTTTTGGCGAGTTCCAATTTTGATGCGGGATGTGTGCTCCTAGTCTCGGGTGGACTGTCTTGGAGCCAAAATGTAGCACTTTGATGCTTGTGATCATGAAATGAGCATATAACGTCGTCTTAAGATCTTCGACTCCTTGTTTGGTTAGATTGAAGTGAAACGCGAATTCGAGCCCGAAATTTCCCGATATGCGGCACTAGACTCCGTTGTCTCCGAAGGTTTGGCCCGATTTTGGATCGTCTCAAAGAAAAGGGGATTTTGGATCGACCCAAGGGAGAAGGCTATTTATGCGGTGCTGGGGTTCTTTGTGGTTTAATGACTTCCATCACACCAATAAGACACAGTCTAAGATCCAAATCCTCAAACAGGACTCGGGATTATCATTATCGGGCCAACAAATAAAAATAGAGAAAAGGACGACCCTTTTACGTGTGTATAGACCTCGAAACAGGTAGCCAAATTCATCACCCGTAATATTATCTCGTCATTATGGAGTGCCCCACGAGCTTATAAGTGACCATGGCAGTCATTTCAAGAAGGAAGTAGTAAATTTGTTAGTTAAGTATAAAATCCGGCATCATAAATCTTCCTCATATCATCCTTAGACGAACGGAGCAGTTGAAGCCGCTAATAAGAATATCCGGAGAATAGTGGAGAAAATGACAGTTACTTATAAGGATTGGCTAAATAAATTACCTTTCGCTTTGTGGGGTTATAGAACTTCTATTAGGTCCTCCACGGGAGTAATGCCCTACTTTCTAGTCTATTGCATGAAAGCAGTCCTTCCCGTTGAAATTGCCATTCCTTTGGTAAGGATAACTGCTGAAAGTCAGATGCTAGAAGGTGAGTAGGCTAGAGCACGTTGTGAGGAATTAGTATTATTGGATGAGAGGCACCTCAACGCCCGCATAATGTCTAAATATACCAAACTCGTATATCCAGGGCATTCAATGAGAAGGTTAAGCCTTGCAACTTTGCAAATTGGGGAGTTGATCCTTAGAGATGTAAGAGCTCCAATTCAGGATCCATGAGGGAAATTTAAGCCCAACTAGCAGGGCCCATTCATACTTAACGAGATTTTACCCGGCAAAGTAGTAAAATTAACCGATTTAGAAGGAGAAGAGATTTTTCGGTATACCAATCTGGATTAGTTGAAGAAGTACTACGCCTAGCATACCCCTAGGTAGTTGGTTGAGCCCAGCCCAACTAGGCTTAGCCAAGGTAGGCGCCGACCACCACCCGATCAACGGTGGACTCGGCCGGGCCACGCTTATTCTCTTTTTCTCGGTTTTCTTTGATTCGTTTATTTGTTGGACTGTCCAATATGTATATTGGTTTTTCTTTATTATTATTATTATTCTACCTCTAAATGAGCTATACAAATATGAAAGTATAACATAACAGCTTACTTTTATTCAATAAATGGTAAGCCTACTACTCACCTAAATACATAGCTAATAACAGGAATTTAATTGCAAGCATAGTACTTGTACAATAAAATAAACACTGTTCTAAAGAGGCAATACTAATCCTCCTTTTATTCTATCTCAAATTCCTAAGAATTCGAGTCCTAGTCTATTTTCACTTTCTTTCCTTTAGGATCGGTAGACTCAATTTCCTCGTATCGGGTGGATTCCTTTAGCTCTTGGATTCGGCAGGCTCTCCTTTCTTCATTTTCTTTAGCTTTAGTTTCTTTTCAACGGGCGTGGGCAGCCATCCGAGGGTTTATTTCACGGATTTACGAGAGGGCGGCGGAAGGAATGGCTTCTTTGGGATTTAGCTCTCTAAGTTGTAGTGCTTTTTGTCGCTCAGTGGTCGACTTCTATTATCCACTCCGGATAATAGGGAGAAATAGTAGTATTTGCAACTCCATCGGTGTCGGCAAGGCTGCAGGAGTCAACAATTTTGGAAGACCTTTCTAGTATTAGGACCATGACCTAGTCCGTCTAGAGCTACCGTGTCCTCTAAACAAGTCAAAAGTCGCGGGCCAGATACAATCCAATAACGATATTACTTGCTCTTTACCCATTTGTCGCACCACACGGCTCGGAAAGTAATACGTGCTCTCCTCCGAGTCTAGTAGATGAATGTATAGATGTTGTGCAATATGCGTTTCGAATTGGGACACCTTTCACTAGCAGGAGGATCGGGAAGCGTGACGATCAACTACCACCGATGTTCGTTTCCACTAGCGAAGTGAGTTGCTAGGTACGTGTCCAACTTAGGAGGAGCTTCGATGAGTTTCGGATGTTCAATTATCCGGATCCGCACATCACGGATGTAAAATCAAATATTAGTGTCCTGCAAGGTCAAAGTAAAACTTTTAGGCCCAACAAGGGCAAAATCAAAATAATAAAAAAATAGAGTCCGTAGAAGCAGTGGACAAAAGTTAAATTTGGTATAAGTCGATGGCACCTCGGCCTTTGGCCGGTGCCGAACTGCCACCCCTATGGCCAGCGCCCTCGCCCGATTTATAGTTGTTTGCTTCCGTTTGTTTCAGTGCTTACTTGCAATAACAGGGGCTACCACGAAAATTCTGTTCAGCATTGGCTTCAACTCAATCTAAACCAATATTCGTTTCAACAACTATTAGTGGAGTTAGGGAACAATAATCCTCTAACTGTTCCACCAGGCTTAGCAGAGACACCGGTGCTAGTTCCTCGTGACCCCTACTAATAGGAATCCCCTATCATGCACGTAATTATAGCTCGCCGCCTCGGGATGATGATGGAATCAGCACAAGCATACACATTGCAATAATGCTTCAGCAGATTGGTTAAGCTAACCCGATTACCAATAAGTATCCACCCTAGATGCTTTTTACTCGGTTTTAGTAAATATTGGTACTTTTCATGGAGATTTTATGAGGATTTTAGAACAACTGGTTTTGTTCGCCTAAAACTGCCTAGTATGGCATCGAACTCTTCGGGCAGGGGGCACGGTTCCTTATCCCCAACCCTAAAGACATGGTGATGGTGATCCCAATAAGCTACAGCAGCCCTTAGGAAAGGCCAATAAATTTTCACCTGGCGAATGCTAAAGAGGACATTTAGCTTGTAATTGGTTAACCCCGACATATCCATGTTGCTCACCTCATGCATCCACCGGGTTAATTCAGTCATGAAGTCCATGGTTCTTTATATAGATGTAAGAAGAGGGTATTTTGAGGCTAGGTGCAGGCTTTCGTGTGTGTATTTCTTGTTGCGCCGAACGATCATATTTATGAGCATTTTCCTTGACTTCTTCGAATCCTACTATGATTAGAACAACGAGGACTGCAGTCCCTGTGGGACTCATGCATGTCCGGCGCCGTCTCACCTCAGGTCCGACCTGTTTTGTGCTTTCTTGCAAGCCCGAGCAGTCCTTAGTTATTTTTGTTTATTGTCCCAGCCCGTGGAGCGCACCTTACTTGGACTATGCACTTGATATTTCTATTTCTCTTTTTATTATAATCTTTTAGGGGGAATGGGGGCTAGTGGCCATTTTTCTAAATTTTGTCTTTGTATTTTTCTTAAGTTTTGTGCATGATATTAAATAAAAGAACGCATTTTGCATTTCATCTCATTGCATAAGAGTTTTCATTACAAAATAAATAATATATTAACAAAACAAACACCCTACAAGAGGTCCATGAATCGGCAAGCTGTGGAAGCAGTGAGGAATCATCTACACATTGACATCGAACATGTAATTCCCGAAGTCCTCCAAGACAGACGTAGAGAATAGACCACCTCCTTGGTCCCTACACTGAGAAGCCCCATGTGATGGTCCGCTATAAAAGGACCAAGGGAAGTAAAGAGGGTTCCTGTGTTGATCGAAAGCTTGTAAGGGTAAGATGTTCAAGCTCTCCTCGGAGAAGCCTCATCTTGCGTCGGAGGTACTAAGCCCGGAGGCGCTCGGTCTTGCCTTAGACGCACTCCTATGATGAGTACGCCGCGAAGAACATTATGACAAGCCTTGTCTAACATTACTACTAGAAGGAATTTGTTGTTCATGACCTTGGGATGATGTCTCGGGCGCACCAAGTAGATTACCGGAAGGAGTGGCTCTCGATCGGCTTCTCTAGAAGATCAAGGAAACGATTAGCAAATCACTAAAAGATTAAAGAATTTAGCACTACACTAATTGAGGACTTACTCGAGAAGTAGAAAAAGATCGACTGGTAAAGAAATTCTGGATTCCACGAAGAGCTGACTGCAATCTAATAGAGATGGTCCTAGATTGCTCCCGATCGTACTGGAAAATTTGTTTGAGGTTATCGACGTGGAAGATACTTTTAGCACGTAACTAAAAGGAAAGAGCACATAACTCTTGCCCTCGCCAATTTCTAGGAAAGAGATGCCCAACACATTCCTCTTCCGGGATTTCAGGAATTGTGATGAAGAGAGGAGGTCCCTCAGGAAGAGTAACATCCACATTAAGATTCGGGATGTGAATGTCAGCAGGAGTGAGTTGCCAAGGAAGAGAAGATAACGATTAATTTCCATACAAGAAATTCAAAGTTATAAGAGAGAAGTTGAGAACTTACTAGTCGGGTCATGATGCGAGATGCATGATGGGCATAGGAGGTGTGTAAATTCAAAAGTGAGGTAAACGAATACCACACCATGGTCGCTGCTTGCTCGGCCGGAGAAAGAGAATGAAAATAGAACATGGTCGAAGGAGGATTGACCGGAACACATGGAGGCCATGTGTCAACTCAAATTTGAGGAGTAACCCTCTCCCCAAGAGACCAGCAAAACCCAAACGGACCTTCAAACAAGATCCTTCTCTTGCTCAATTCTCTAGCCACCAGGACATTTTGAGGAAGTTAAAGTTGAGCCTAAGGATGGAAGTTAGCTTACATACAAGAATTATCAAGAAATCAACAAGCAAGAACGAGAAACAACAAGAAAATGGACAAAAACCTTGGATATAAGAGGCTGGACTGCACCACGGGAGGCCCCACAAGCAGGGGTCCAGGCCATGGGCGTAACCAGAATGCTGAAAGTGTGTTGAAAGGCTCGTTTAGGACTATTTTGGAGCAAATTTTGAGGGTAGAAGTGACATACCGAGTTAATGTGGTTGAAGGCTGACCTCAAGAAGCCTATCTCATGTATTTTGGTTCGCTCAAGATTTATTCTAGCCCATGATACGGACGCCGAGAATGCACGCCGATTTGTTAAATCGGGAGAAAGATATGGAAAGTATTCATATAGCTACGACTACATTTTAACAAGTCAAGTAAAGCTTTTTATCCACATAAGATGAAAAGTAAATATTGAAGAAATAAAATTTGAGCATACCTCAATGATCTTCCATAAGCCATTCAAAGGAAGATAGTTGGTGGAGTATGGTTTTAGTTTTATGTGCTGCACACCGACACGGAGGCCCCTAATAAGGAAAGTATATGAGGGAGCACCCCAATTGAGCTCTTTTATTCTATCAAGATCCACTAGGTTCACCAAATAGTGAACATGAATCTTAGTGGCCTAATCGGAGAAAAGGATCATGCTCAAAAGGAGAGCAAGCACGACCCTCACTTGTTGTAAAATATAATGTTGAGGTTAGAGAACTTCGTCCTCAAAAGCCGTAAAAAGAATTGTATATTTGAAGTGGTTATTGTGTAGAAATCTCTCTACTGGGGGACCGAAGAGGTGACGGAGGTAGTCACGGTTTTTGTACAAATTCCGGTCGTAAGCTAAAGGTTCCCCTGAAAAGCCTAGAATGGATAAAAAAGCAAAGTCAAAGGGAGTTATTGTCATCTTACCAAAAGGAAGATGGAATGCGTTGGTGGTATCGCAAAACCGTTCACTGATGGCTTTAATAGGATCTCTTTCCTTCCTATCAATGAGATGGCGTAAAGCGATATAAAGAGGTCCTAACCCAGCCTTGTACATGACATTCTCAATAGGAAAGTGCATCCTCTCGCATGTCTCCATAAACTTTAAAATGGCTCCACTACTTCGAATTGAGCCTTTTTGCAAGACAAAATCCAACAAGATTTTGGTTAAAACTTTACTCTAAATGAGCAAATAAAGAGGTTTAAGCCAATTAGCTCACTGAAGAGGAGATGGCAAGTGAAGAAACATGACTTTTAACTTCAACTAGAAGATCACTTGGATCCCATTCTCTTTGCGAATGCCATTTGCGTTCAAGGAAGGAGTATTGAGTAAGACTCTCAGTTGTAGTTCTTCCTTCAGGATGAGCTTTTCTTCTAGGCATTTTGGGAGAAAGAGAACGCTTGAGAACCAACTAGCTTTCAAGAAGGAGCAAAGCAAGGAAATGCAAGAAGAGAGCAAGAGTAAGGTGAAGAGTTGGTGTGCAAAATGAAACACATCATGCACCCCTTTTATAGGCAAACCGTGAAGACTCAGATCCTAACCCTAAGTATTTTATGAAAGACTTAGGTATAAAATTCTATCTCTCTTAGGTTTTGATTGCAAGTCATTCTGAGCTACATAGAAACTCATATCTAAGTTTTCATCAGTGTTATGAGCAACTCGGATAGCACTTATATTCTCCACTGAGGTATTTTGACCTACTTAGAATCGACTTGGAACCATCACATGTTGAAATAATTCTCTTAACATACTTTTTTTAGTACTGACTGTGCCTTCTAAAGTAAACTGAATTACAGTTTTAATTCAGTCCTCTAAGTCAGTCTATTTCTCAAATAATTATTTGATAGATCAAGTTCACTTTCCCTGTTGTTTATTCTTTACCTTGATCTTTCTAGGAGTTAATCTGAGCTAAGTTTTAACCTATTTGATGTTAGACTCAGAATATTCCACTTCTCTAGGCACAAGATAATTACATTCTTAATTACTCAAATCTAATTAATATCTTTGCTTAATCTTGGACCAACGTATTTTATACTTTGAGAACCAATGTGGTTTGCTTTTATAGGATATTCAAACAAA
This sequence comes from Talinum fruticosum, assembly GCA_021018815.1. Lineage (NCBI taxonomy): Eukaryota > Viridiplantae > Streptophyta > Magnoliopsida > Caryophyllales > Talinaceae > Talinum > Talinum fruticosum. The sequence continues at coordinate 537,135 of JAITYX010000051.1, read as the reverse complement.
GCTAATCTATCTTTTTGAATCTCAAAAGCAACTAGCTTCTAGCTGTCAAACACCAGCAGACAGCTTTAGCCAATTTTGGACATGACTCGGAGACCGTGTCGAGCCGTCTGTTTCCAAAACTGGAAAACTCCAACGCTAGGCTTAATGGTGATTTCCACCTTGCTTTTCAAACAAAACCAGTTGATTGGAACACCTTTTGGAACAAATAGCCATTGCCCAATGTTCACACTCCAACGGATCTTTTCGAGTGACTTAGAAAAACCCTTAGAACGGCTAGTAACGACTTCAATCTAGAAATTAGACTCAACGACTACTCTACTTGGTGAACTATAAATAGAAGCCACTTCACAATACTTAAATTATTAACCAACACTTTTTCCTAATCTTCTTAGTGGATTACTTACTCAATCTTCTACTTACAACTCCAAGTCCGTACTTAATATTTTCTGAGTTGTAAAGAAATTCTTGTAATCAATTTCACACTTTTCTTACTTTCTGAGTTAGGTCCCTTGACTGAGCTGTAAGGGTTAACTCAGCTCAGTTGTCCCTAATTGTAAAGGTTACCTCAGTTAGGTAGTACTAGATCAGATAAGGGAACTTCTAAGTCTAGGAAAACATTGTAAGGAATTGTCTAAGGGAGCAATTCTGGTAGAGTCGGTTCTTTTGTATTTTGAGGATTCAAAATAGTGGATTTGACTTAGTGCTTGGATTAGCACCGACCGTTGTTTTTGCCCCAGGAGGGTTTTCATGTATTTTTGAGTCCAATCTAGACTCGGACTCAGCTATTTATCACTTTTGAGGCAAAAAGTGTCTAAGTTCTTTTAAATTTCCTCATCACTCTGTTCACCCCCTCTAGGGTGACTTAGACTCTCCAACAAGTAAACCTTGAATTGGTATCGAGCCTAAACTTTCAAGAAGGAACTAATAATCCAAAGGTCTAAAGATCGGATGGCTCAGAATACTTGGAGAGTTCGATAAAGGAAGGTCGTCCACTGGACCACCAAAGTTCAAAGGATCAAACTTTGTGCATTGGAAGAAACTGATGGAGTGCTTTCTCTGGAGAACGATGAAGATGTCCGGAACATCATCCAAGAAGGAAACTACATCCCAATGAAGATGGAAGGAACAAGATCTGTGCCTAAAGAAAAATTTTAATACACTCGATGAAGAAGTACAGAAGTTTAGAAAGAACTTCAAAGCAATGAACATACTTGTGCTATCAGCTCGGAAGAGTACAACAGAGTGTCAGCCTATGACACAGCCAAAGATGTGTGGGACACTCTTGTCAACACATATGAAGGAACAAGCCAAGAAAAATAGGTGAAGATAAGCCAGTATCTTCACAAATATGAGTTGTTGAAAATGGAGCCCGAAGAAAACATTGCTCAGATGTTTATTCACTTCACTAAGATTCCAAACAATCTCAAATCTCTAGGTAGAAAAATCTCTCACGAAGAGATGTGCAGAAAAATTCTGAGAAGTCTACCAAAGAAGAGATGGGGTCCCAAGGTGACAACTATCAAGGAAGCTCGGAACCTCTCACAACTAAAGCCAGACTAACCGATAGGGAAGCTGCTTACTCATGAAATTTATCCGGAAGAAGAGGATGTCGAGGTCAGCACCAAAAAGAACATTGCACTCGAAGGCCTCGTAAAGCGAAGGGAAAGTCCGAGCTCCTCGGATTCGGAAGAGGACCCGATGGCACTCATTGCCCAAGGCTTCAAAAGAATGATGAAGCATAAGAAGTGGGACAAGAGGCCAAAGGAAGAATTTTACAGAAAGATATGAAAGACAGAAAAGGTAAATATTCTTCTCCTTCAAAGTTATCTTTAACTAAGAACTCGGTTATTTTGAATGTGGCAGCAAAGATCACATAGTCAAAGACTGTCCAAAAAGAAAGAAGAAGAAGGCTATGATGGCCACATGGAGTGATGATGAATTTTCCGAAGATGAAGACGATTCGATGACTCAAAGTGTCTATTGGCACTAACGGACTCGAAGCCGTGTCCGAGTCGGATGCTAACAACTCGGACACCGAGGAGACAAGTCTTTAGGAGGTAATTGAATACTTTCTAAAGTTCTCCAAAGCTGATTTAGCCATATATATTTACACTTTGGAAGAAAATTCCAATTCGATTCTTCTCGGTTTAAAGAACAACTTAAGTCTCTAACTTATGAGAGCAATGGTTTGAAAAATGAATTGGAAAAGCTGAGACTAACTCTGAAAGAACTCAAGACCAAGTACTCAAGCTAATGAGACTAAGTCCGAATCACTCAAAAAGAAATGAGCATCCGAAAAGAATGCTCAATGAGTCTCAAGAGCTTGTTTTCAAATTCACTCAAGGCCAGAAAAACCTTGACGTGCTTTTAGGCTCTTAGTGTGTCTCCTTCAGGAAAGAAGGATTTGGTTTTAATGAAGAAGAGGAATCTAATTCCTATTCTAGCCTTTTTAAAAAGGATTCTAGAATTGTGAAGTTCAGGAAAGCTGAGCATGGTCCCATTCATAAGAATGAAAGGAGGACTCGAGCCTAGACCAGTTTATAGGAGAAAATCTTCTCCACCTATTTACAAAAGAAAAGATTCTCAAAAGAAAGAGGCACAATTAATGGGGAATTGAAGGAATCCGGCCAGGCACGCGGGGGCCACGCCTGCCAAAGGCTGGCCGGCGCTGTCCATGAGGTGTCGTGGTGTCCAATTGGCGACAACTTTTACAGCCTAGCCCACTTCACTAGTCCGAGTAACTTTGTCCTCTTGGAGCATGTGATTTTCGTCTTTTATGCATTCAAGTGGAAGCTTCCGAGCCCCACCTATTGCCTTTTACGGAACAATTTTATCAATTCAATTATGCACTAACAAGTATCCTAACATAGCAGATTATTTAGCCAAACTTCAGATCAAAAGACGATCGAAGTTTCGGCATCGAACATGCCAAGCTTCGGGCTCGATCAAGCCAAGCTTACGATCCTTTTGCCAAACTTCGGAATGCATACATCGCGATCAAGTTCAGGTCTCACTTTGGAGTTTAGGTATGACTAAAACCAACTCCAAACATCACATAATGCCTTATAGTAATCGAGGTAAGTACCTTTAGTGTCTACTTTGACCCTTTGTCTTTCTAGACTCGGTCAAAGTGGGGGCTAACTACAAACACCTAAAAAGTGTCATCCTTTATCTCGTTATTTACGTGTTTTGTTTTGTCGGTATGATGATGATAATCCCAAGTCCTATTTGTGGATTTGGATTTCGAACTACAATCAACCGGTGCAACATAAGTCAAGTAAACCACAAAGAACCCCCAAGCACCACTTAAATAACCTTTTGCCTTTAGTCGGTCCACAAATCCTCTTTTCTTTCGGACCATCCAAGAGCCGGGTCGAGCCTTTAGAGATTATGGAGTCCCATGATGTGTGCCAGGAAATTCCAAGTATAGAATATTGTATTCTACTTCTATCCAAGTCGACAAGGAGCTGAATACCTAAAGACGACGTTGAAGCGTTGCATTTCATGATCGGGAGCATCAAAGTGCTGCGTTTTAAGCTTCACAAGACAGCCCATACGAGGCTAGAAGCTTTCCCCTCTAAACAACATCGTGGCAGGCGCTCGCCTTCTAGAAGCATGGTGGAACACTGCGTTTTGAGCTTGGAGAGTCCTCGGAGACACAACTAGGGCACGAAGCCCTAGGAGGGTCTGGTTGGCCGGTGCCCGCCTCCTCTTGTTTAATCAGCTCCATCCGATTTTATTAGCTTCAAATCCGGTTCTGTCTTTAAGGAATGGCCCGGTTCTATTTCAAGCTGTTTGGACGGCCGAAAGGAGGTAAACCCTATGTCATTTGTGACTTAGGTCCTCTCCTATAAATAGAGAGCCTTGGCTCTCATTCCCGGCTTCCTACCTTAGCATCACGCTGTTGAAAGCCAACCTGAATACTCTCATCTAATCAATACTCTACCGAATTTTCTACTTTCACCATTGAATCCGTGCAAAGAGCCAAAGAATGTTTGATTATTCTGATCCGTGAGCACTCATTCAATCGATCATTGCCATACCCTAAACATAATTAACAAAACTAACCCTTTTCTTTGGATTGCTGCCATTGCATCGAGAGATCCGGCGAGGAGATCCAGATCAGCAAGGTGGGACATCCTGTGGGCCATATTTCAACCTTCGAATGGTTATATTTATTTCAGTTTTATTTGTTTTTTGTATTGTGGTTTAAGAGATGTAATCGCTTTATTCTCCTCCCGACCAATGCAATCTTTTGTTTCCCATTTTCTTTCTTTTATCGCTTTTCTTTATCGTTTTCCTTGTTATGGTTTGGTTGCTTTAATTTTGTTTCGCATGTTGTATGCTTGCTTTCTTATATCTTTATTAATATCTTACTCAAACTAGTAATGGTTGTCTTCGGACGGACTGAATGGAGGGATTTATCACTACGTTTCGTACCCTCGCTCCTAAATCCCATTCTCGGTTCAAGACCGATTGAGTAAGTTTTTAGTCTTTTCGGTCTTAGTTTTTCCCATATTAAGATTGAAGGAGCAAGTCTTCTTTTTGTATTTTTGTTAGTTTTTTCCTTCTTAAAAACTGATTGGCGACTCTCTTTAATTTATTTCTTCTAAATCTACATCTTAGTTGTTTTCCGATTTGCAAATAAATAGCCTTTTCTTGTCCTTTCTCTCTTTTCCTCCTTCTTGAACCCTTAGACTCCTCCACCTCTCCTCCTTCTTGAACTTGCCTCTCGGCACTGAAATTGGCTCTCTCTCCATTTTTCTCTCTCTCTCCTCCTCCTCTTCCTTAGTTTTCATCCTCTGCTGAGACAAGTCATTTAAACCTTAGTTTTCATCCTTCATTGTTTCCAACCATAGCCCTTACTCGTAAATTACCTACTTTTCTCTAATTTTGTTGGTCCGATTGATGAACTGACTTTTTTAGATGTTTATTTTATTTGTGGCTTCAACAAATGAAGAAGAGGAAAAAAGGAGTGATGTTTCTGTATTATGGATTAGATCTATATTTTTGTATTATGGAAAGAAGAGGAAATAATTGGTTTTAATTTCGTTTTTAGATCCGTATTATAGATGTTTCTTTGGTTGATATTCCTTTACTCCTTTAGATCTCGTATTCCTTTGGGTTTTTAGATGTGTATTTCTTTAGTTTTTTAGATCTCAAAATTTCGAACTCTTTTAGATCTAAAATTTCAAATCTGAAGGAGCTCTGTTTTTTTAATAAATTTGATCTATGACGACGGTTCGACGACAGAACCGTCATTATAGGCTAATATATGACGGCGGTTCTTCAAAAGAATTGTCATCATATATTGACCTATGACTACGGTTTTTCTATAGAACCGTCGTCATAAGTCATCTTTACTACGATTGCTTGAACCCAGTGAAAGATGCTACATACAACGACGGCCGAATACACGATGGTTGTTAACCATAGTTGAAGGTGGTTTTTAACCGTAGTTAAAAGTGGTTTACGTAGTAGTGAGGGGCCTTTGATTGGCTCGCATGACCAGCCTCTGTTGAGGCGGACCGAGTATGATCTCGGGAGATCACCTTAGGTTCTTTCTCCCCTTGGCCTTCGGTTTGAGCTACTCCTTCTTCTTCTTCCAGGTGGTGCTTGCTGTTGTTTCTTCTACTTCTCCTTTTTCTTCTTCTAATTCTCGGTTAGAAGAGCTTGAAGACTTGAAAGGTAGTGCTTCTTCGGAGGATTGTTCCGTGTCCTTAGTAGCTTTGGGTCTTCTCTTCTAGAGGTGTCCGATTTGACCTTGTTGACGCTTGATTACCTCCTTGAGCTCACTAAGCTAGGCTTAACTCTGGTCGATCCGACGCTGAGCCTTACTTTGGAACCAAGTCGAATTGGCATGAATGCCGGAAAGGTGCCACAATTGCTTGCAGCTCTTTGGCTAGGGCAGCAAATTGGGCAGCCACCTTCGAAGCAACTCAATAGAAGGGGCAGGCTGAGAGGATGAAGGTCCAACAATGAGAAGGGGGTCTCGAGTCTTTCCGAGTCCGAGGTAGAGGAGGAGGAGCAAGTTCGGATGAGTGAGCCCATACACCGGGTCGGATTTCTGGTATCCTAAACCGATAAGCTCACCTCTCGCCTGTACGGACGGCGGACTTTAGAAATTTGTGTGGATTAAAGAGATATACACCTTAGACTAAGCGAAAACAGCAAAAAAGAGCTCCAAAAGGAAGATGAGGCTTTTTCGGTCGGAAGGAACAGAATCCATATGCTCCGAGATGAAAGGGAAGAGGTCAACCTCATACCCTTCAAGGATATCGAAGAGAACCTTAAGAACTTTACTGTTAGGGTTCTCTTTGGAGGGGTAGAAGCGGAAGAAAGTCCTCATCGGAATGAAGCAAAGCGAGTCTTGCTTCGAGTTCATATGAGCCACGAAAAATTCTTTCCGGATTATGGAACCTCCTTAGAGTATCGATCAAAGAAGTCATCGGCGACTTCATTAAATGGAATGGGGTTAGAGTTCAAGAAGAGTTTTGATGCCGAAGAGTTTGTGGAGAAGAGATAGATTGATGTGAATGGTTTTCCCTTGAACGAGTGAGCAGTTACATTATCTCTCGTATACATGTTTGAATAGAACTCAGTGATGAGTTCTAGATAGATATAATCTTTAAAACACAAGAGCTTGTAAGCACTTGTGTTGAGCGTAGGCTCAATCGAAGAAAATTTTGTGGTGGAGAAGAATTTCTCTTCTATGAAGTAGTGCTAGGATATGATGAGCTTGTTGCCATCAAGTGGATTTTACCATTAGATGATTCCTTCGAGGATTTTCGGAACAAGTGGATTTTGTTAGAGCTTTATTTGTGGCTGAACCTCCTTCAATGGCAATTCCTCTCTTAAGCATGATTGATAGAGAGTGAAAGAAGTTGAGAGTAAGAGAGAGAAGAGAGTAAATGAGTTTTCATTTTCAAGGATTAGAACATATCGGAGCGAAGAGTGACGGAAAAGAAGCATTCCATACTTCTAAAATACATAGCATATCATATCATCACTCATAACGATTACGCGAATAATAAATCGAGCAAAGAAATGAACACATTATATTAGAGCAGAAAAGTAAGATGCAATACCAGAGTTAGATATTTGAGCATCGGATCAAAAGTATAACTCGAAACATATAACTTAGAAATAAGTCTGTTTAGAAAAAATAGGAATATTGGACGGGAATAATACAAACTTTGGGGTATTGGCCAAATTTAATACGAACAATTTCCTTGGTTGTGAACAGAACCAACTTTAGGGCTATTTTCTAATATCAAAATGCCACTGAGTTTTATAGGCGGTGACTCGTCGGGAAAGTGACGTGGCAAAGTTTTGGGACACGTGTACGGTAGAGTCAATTTTTGACTAGATCCGTGAGATTTTAACTTTGTTTCTCCTTCTCTTCCCCTGTTTTCAAACCCCTCTCCTCCCTCTCTCTCGCTCATCCTCCTCCCTCCCTCTCTCTCTCTTGCTCTCTCCCCCACGCTCTTTTTCCTCTTTGTCCCAGCGAGCTTTAGTCTTCACTGGAGCAAGCACTCGCTGCCACTCGCTTCTTCCGGTGGGAGCTAGCACTTTTTGGTGGGTAGGTCTTCGTCGGGCGAGTCCGATTTCGAAGCCAACGAACGAACAGATGGAAGCTTGTTGAAGCCTTGACCTTGACAAGATGACCGAGTAGCAACGGATCTCTTCAAATTGACGAGTAGAAGCTTCGGAAATTCACTTGGAAGTTGCTTGTGCTTATCATCGATGAATTTCCATTGGGCAAGTTTTTTGTTTTTTTAGTTCTTTGTATAATTGGGGAATCAAATAGAATTGTTATCAAATTAGCTTTCTTACAGCAAGTTGTAGAATTCTAATGACAATGAAGTTCGAATTTCTTTATTTCGTTTATTTATCCTAAAAATTATCATATTTGAAGGGATATAACTTCGGTGTTTGTAAGTGTTTGGGAATGTAAAACTTGTGGTTGCGGAATGGCTATATAAATAAGCGTAGATGTTGTTGGTCATTCATCCCATGCCTCTGTTCTTCTCCTTCCCTGTGCTTCTCAATTTTCGTTTCATTTTTGTCTTCAATTTTCAGAATTTGAAGGTTTTTCTTTCCGGATTTATGAAGTTTGAAAGTTCTTTTCTTTACTTGTTCTTCAACCGAAAATTTTCCCTTATTTTTCAATCTGAAAATTTTCCCTTACTCTTCAACTGAGCTTTCCATGGTTGAAAGTTTGGTGTATTCGGATCTACAACTCTTTTTTTTATTTTTATTTTTTATGATCGAAGTTCCAGATTCGGCGACGGCGTTGCTTGTTGTTTTACCAAATATCAATTTTCGTTAATGGCGAAGAATTGAATCGATGATGATGAAACCAATTTTCAACCATAACGAATTGATGTCAAAGAATCACGATTTTCTCTCGACTTTCCGGAAGGTTCCCGATTTCACATGACAGTTTACTTCCTCCAATTTCCTAGAATCTAGAGTCTACTGCCTCCTTTCAATAGTAATAGATAGCCTTTTCTAATCAATTTCAATTAGTGCTCGAACTTAGGATAGAATAACACCTTAGTGAGATTTATCAAAAACTTGGGATGGAACTTGGGATGGAATAACAACTATGCTGGGACGAAGAGGAAAGAGAGCGTGGAGGAGAGAGAAAGAGAGAGAGGGGGAGGGAGGAGGATGAGCGAGAGAGAGGGAGGAGAGGGCTTTGAAAGCGGGGAGGAGAGAAAAGGAGAAGCAAAGTTAAAATATCACAAATCTAGCCAAAAATTGACTTCGCCATACATGTGTCCTAAAACTTTTCCACGTCACTTTCCCGACAAGTCGCCGCCCATAAAACTCGGTGGCATTCCGATATTGGAAAATAGCCCCAAAGTTGGTTCTGTTCGCAGCCAAGGAAATTGTTCGTATTAAATTTGGCCAATACCCCCAAAGTTTGTATTATTCCTGTCTAATATTCCTATTTTTTTGAACAAACTTATTTCGAGTTATATGTTTCGAGTTGTACTTTTGATCCGATGCTCAAATATCTACCTCTGCTATTTCGTCATACTTTTCTCGCTCCGATATAATGTGTTCATTTCTTTGCTCGATTTATTATTCACATAAGCTGTTATGAGTGATGATATGATCTCGCTATGCGGTTTATAAGTATGGAATGCTTCTTTTCCGTCACTCTTCGCTCCGATATGTTCTAATCATTGAAAATGAAAACTCATGTTTAGCACTAACAAGTTTCTATCTTAAGTATGGAATGCCTTTCATAAAAAGGGTGAGATTAAAGACTCAATTTCTAACTTTAAGTCATTATGATTATTACATTAAGACTTAGGTATAAATCCTATCTCTCTTAAGTTTTGATTTCATGTCATTACGAGCATTATAGAAACTCTTGTGTAAGTTTTCATTTTGTTACGATCGACTCGAAAGCACCTTATTGCATGTCTCCTACATCGATGTTTCGACTCACTTAGACATCACTCGGAACTATCGCATGCTCAAATAATTTCTCTAACACTTTTATTCCGAGCATTGATCTGTGTATTCCAACGCAAGGAGAATTAGAGCGTTAATTCACTATTTTACGTCAATTTATTTCTTTGAGAATTATTTGACCAAATCAAGTTGTTATACTTTGATATTTTATTCTCTCGACTAGATCATCCTTAGGATTGACTCGGATGGAATTTGAGTATATTGAGTATTAGACTCGGAAAATTCCATTCTTCTAGGCCAAAGATAATTAAGCTTTTAATTGTGCTAATTTAATTATTATCTATGCCTAATCTTGGACCAAAGTATTTTCTACTTTGAGAACCAATGTGGTTTGCTTTTGTAGGTTATTCAAACGAGGCTAACTTAGTTTTGAAATACAAAAGCAATTGGCTTCTAGCCGTTAACCACCTAGGCAGACAAGGTTTATCTACTTCGGACATGGCTCGGATACCGTGTTAGGGTTGTCTGTTTCCAAAGCTGGAAAACTCCCGAAGACTCGGACATCTGCTCTATATCTTTCGAGTCATGCAAAAGGAATCGGGTATAACGATGTCATTCATATAGTGTTTTGATTCCAAGGCATTCTCTCGTGTCTTAGAAACTTACTTGAGTGAAATAGTATCTTTTCTATGCGATTTGGCCTTCACTTATCTCTTTAATCGCTTTTTAGTTAGCGACTCGGAAAACTTGTTCTTTATTCCGAGTCCACTCTCACTCGAGAATCGACTTGTGATTATCTACTCTATTATTTGCAAAGTCGGCATTCGTAGTTCTTTTCGTGCTTAGTCTACATCAAGCATTTCCCACTCGATATTCGTTATGGAACTTGATTCTTTACCTAAGACTAAGTATTATGGAATTCCGAGTATCATGGATATTAGACTCGAGAATATTCCATTTCTTTTCGACTCGGATAATCAATTGCGTAATTTTCATAATTATTCTATTATCCGTGTCTAACCTTGGACCAAAGTATTTTATACTTTGAGAACCAGAAGGTGTTTTACTTTTGTAGGTTATTCAATCGAGGATATCTTTTCAAACTACAAAAGTAGCCGGCTTCGAACGTCAAATCACCAGCGAGATATGGCTTTTCACCTTCCCTGCTCTAGTCCCGGAAGATTGTGTCGAAGTCATGCGCTTCCATATCCGGAAAACTGGAACGCCAAGCCTAACGATGGTTTCCACCTCATTTTCAAGACACAACCGATGGTTTTGGGACTTCCAAGAGAGTTAAACCGTTGTCCAACGTCCATATTTCAACGGATACTTTCGAGTGACTCGGAAAGCCTTTCACAACGGTCACGAGAGGACTCTCGGTCAGCGAGATGAAGATAACGGCTACTCTGCCTGGTCATCTATAAAAGAAGCCACTTCACAAGACTTGAAGGTTGCCGAACATATTGTCAATACTCCAACTTGAACAAAGTTATTGTATTTACTTTCAATCTTCAACTTACAACTCCCACTCGTAATTCATTACTTTACGAGTTGTAAGGTCTTGTACTCGATTACAAACACTTCATACATTCTTTGTAAGGTCCCTTGACTAAGGCTGTAAGGGTTAACTCGGCTTAGTTGTCCCTAGCTGTAAGGGTTATCTCAGCTAGGAAGTACTAGATCGAGATAAGGGAATTTCGAGTCTAGGAAAACTTGTATAGAGTTGTGTAAGGGAGCAACTCGGGTTACGTCAAGTTCACGGTATTTTGTGGACTCAAAATAGTGGATTTGACTTCGTGTCTGGATTGACACGGGCCGTGATTTTCTGCCCCGGGAGGGTTTCCACGTAAATTCTCCGTGTTCTATTTCGAGTTCATTCTAGACTCGAGACGACCTGCTGAACGTGTTTACTACGATTCATTACATTACGAGTCCAATATTTTCGACCCCTTGCTTAGACTCGGAATCTGTCTTTGACTCTTCTCTGTCAAAAGGTGTGTGCTTTCGCAAAGAATTTTTCATCACCCTATTCACCCCCTCTAGGGTGACTCGGACTCTCCTAGAGCAAACCTTCAACTCCAACTCTAGGCTTAACTGTTGTTTCCACCACAACTTTCAATCGTCATGAAGTGATTGGATTATCTTTTAGAGCCAAGAGCCGTTGTACAATGTTCACATCCCAACGGATCTTTTCTAAGTGACTCGGAAGAGCCGTTACAATAGCTAGTGAAGACTTCTGTCCAAAGCCAAGACTCAACGGTCCCTCTGCCTGGTTGGATATAAATAAAAGCCACCTCACAAGACTAGAAGATTGCTTGAACATATTGGTGAACATATTGCAAAACACATTGCTTCAGTTGAATTTATTATTCAATCTTCTATTTATAGCTCCAAGTCTATATTTAATATTTTCCGAGTTGTAAAGAAAGTCTTGTAATTAGTCACACTCTTTTCTTACTTTTTAAGTAAGGTCCCTTGGCTGAGCTATAAGGGTTAACTCAGCTCGGTTGTCCCCGATTGTAAAGGTTACCTCGGTCGGGAAGTACTAGATCGGATAAGGGATCTTACGAGTCTAGGAAAATATTATAAAGAATTGTTTAAGGGAGCAATTGTGGTATAGTCGAGTCCTTGTATTTTGTGGATTCAAAATAGTCAATTTGACTTGGTGCTTGGATTAGCACTGTCCGTGGCTTTCTGCCCCAAGAGGGTTTCCACGTAAATCGTGTTATCACTTTTCTTAGTCCAATCTAGACTTAGAATCTGTTGTTTAGCTGATTTGTTGCAAAAATGGTTTAATTTTCTCCATCACCCTATTCACCCTACTCTAGGGTGATTTAGACTCTCCATGAGCAAATCTTCAAGAGCAAAAAATAGCAAAGCGATAAAATGACAATAAAGGGGTGTTATTTATAGAATGATAGCTTTCATTAAACAAAAGCGTTTCCGACTCAACTCGTAAAAGTAGCGCTTATCGATCTGTTGAGTATCCTAGTGTGTAAAAGCTATCTTCTAAACCGCTTCGCTCTAACGGCTAGTTTGTAGAGTCGTTCGCATGCCGGATAGAGAAAAAGAGATTTCGAAAACATTTCCAAGATTCTCCATTAATCTAGAGATGGTCTCGGAATTTTTATATCCATTTTTCTCGAAACTAAGTCTAACTCGGTGATGTGTCCGAGTTACTCGTAACACACTCGAAAACTAATAACTCATAGTGAAGTCTCATCTTGGACAAAGCTGATTTATTTGTTATTAACTCGAAAGCATAACAATCAATCAAATTCTCAATAACTCATGCAATAAATTAGATAATCATGCAATTAACTTGCCAAGTTCATTCCTAGTAAAGCAAAACCGATCTTCGATCGGAGGTTTTGTGAAAATATCAGCTAATTGAAATTTGGTAGCAATATACTCAAATTCAATATCGAGTGGTCTCTCGAAAATGATACCGACCTCAATGTGTTTCGTTTTAGAGTGTTGAACTGGATTCTTGGTGATGCTGATGGCATTTTTATTATCACACTTGATTGGGATTGATGTTAATGATAGTCTAAGATTCTTTAAGTGTTGCTTGATCCAAATAATCCGAGCACAACAAGCTCTAGCTGCTATGTACTTAGGCTAAGCAACTAATAGAGCAACTAAGTTTTACTTCTTTGAATGCCGGGAAATGAGTGATTGACCGAGAAATTGGTATGCTCTCGATATACTCTTTCTAACAACTTTATATCCAGCATAGTCAGCATATGAGTATCCAGTGAGAGTCGGATATGAGTCCTTTGAATACCGGAGGCCAAGTGTTTGAGTCCATACAAGATATCCAAAAATTCTCTTCACCGCAATAAGATGTGATTCCTTAGGGTTAGCTTGAAATCTTGCATAAAGGCGGACACTGAACATGATATATGGCTTACTAGATATAAGATAAAATAGAGATCCAATCATTCCTCTCGTAGAGTTTCGATCAACTCGCTTTACCTTTCTCATCCGAGTCCAATTCGAGTACTACTACTCATTGGTGTTGTTGCATACTTCACATCTTGTAGCCTGTACTTCTTCAACAATTCTTTGGTGTATTTTGATTGATGAACATAAATGCCATCCTTTTCTTTCTTGATTTGCAATCCAAGCAAAAAAATTAAGGTCTCTCATCATGCTCGTTTAGTACTCCTGTCTTATTAACTCGAGAAAATTCTTGGCATAGAGTTTCATTAGTAGCTCCAAATATAATGTCATCAACATAAATCTGAATGATAAGAAAATCATTCCCCTTGGTTTTTGTAAAAAGAGTTTTGTCAATAAGACCTCTTTTGAAGTATTTTCAACAAAAAAACTACTTAATCTTTCATACCAAGCTCTAGGAGCTTGTTTCATACCATACAAAGCTTTTTGTAATTTGAAAATATGATTGGGAAATTGAGAGTTTTCAAATCGAGGGGTTAATCAACATAAACCTCTTCTTGAATATAACCATTGAGAAATGCACACTTAATATCCATTTGATAAAGCTTAATGTTCATGCTAGATGTAAATGCTAAGAGAATTCCGATTACCTTAATCCTAGCTACGAGTGCAAAGGTTTCCCCACAATCAATTCCCTCTTCTTGCTAAGAGAAGTATTTTCAACCAAAAACTAATCTGACCTTATTTCTCACTACCAACCCTCCCTCATCCAATTTGTTCTTAAAAACCCATTTTGTACCTATTACTTGGGTGGTCGGAAGGTCATTTGGTTAGAGCCCGGACTTGTTTTCTTTCAAATTCGAGTAAATTCTTCTGCCATTGCCTCCACTCACTCAGGTTCAAGTAGAGCTTCTAGTACATATTTAGGTTCAATTAATGAAATGAATGTTGAAAAAATGCACATAGATTTTGCAAAGAAGAACAAGTTCTTACCCCACTTGTTGATATCGGAAAGAATATTCTCGAATGGGTGATCTGTATGCATATTTGAAAGCTTTACATGTCCTCCGGCTCACCAAGTTTGTTGGTTGAATGGTCTAATCTTCAGTTGGTTCTATTTGTTGAACTTCTTCATTAGCTTGTCCGTCGATAGTCCGAGCTGGTCCTCGAACCGACTCATTCCGAGTAGGCTTATTCCGAGTTGCCTCGGTTTCTTTGTTTTGATTCATTCCGAGCTCTGCTTCGGCTATATCATCTTCATATCTCGTTAAGCTTAAGATATGAGAAAGAGGATTCACTTGTCCTTCCATGATCAATCTCATCAAAGACAACATGGATGCTTTTTTCCACTTTGTTAGTTCTCTTGTTAAAGATTCACGTACGCTTTACTATGAGATGAATAACCAAGAAATATACCTTCATCCGACCGTGCATCAAACTTAGTTAGATGTTCCTTACCATTGTCATGCACATAGCATTTACATCCGAATGATTTGTAGGAAATGTTGGGTTTCTTTCCTTTGTATAGCTCATAAGGTGTGTTCTTCATAATGGGTCCGATGAGGCATCTGTTCATGGTGTAATTTGCTATGTTGACTGCCTCGACCCAGAAATAGTAAGGTAGATCATTTCAATCATCATTGTCCTCCCTATTTCTTCAAGTGTTATGTTCTTTCTTTGTACTACTCCATTCTGTTAAGGAGTTCTTAGCGTTGGAGAAGTTGTGGGGGATGCCATTTTTGTCATAAAAGTCTGCAAATTTTGAGTAATCGAACTCACCTGCCATGGTCAATTCAAATTGATCCGATCCGAGTCTCATACTACACTTGTAATAACCTGGAAATCTTAGTGAACTCTTTAATGCTTCATTTTTGTTCTTCGAAAAACACACCCTGGTAAATCGTGAGTAATCATCAACAATAACTAGCACATATGATTTACCTCTAAAGCTTTTGACAAGAATTACACCACATAAATCCATATGAATCAATTCAAGAACTTTTGATGTAGATACTTGTCTTGAGTGGCTTCAAAGATGATCTTACTTGCTTTCCTTTTGTGCATGCCTCACAGATTTTATCTTTCTTAAATGCACAATTAGGTAAACCCCTAACTAATCGATGAGATGCAAGCTTCTTAATGGTATGCATGCTGATATGACCTAGTCTACGATACCATGTCCATGAATCATCATTTAAAGATGCTTTTAAACATGATAAATCTTGACTAGAATATGAAAGAGGAATAGTGTAAGTGTTACCTGACCTCATACACGAGAGCTTTGTTTCTTTAGTGATTGCATCGAAATGAAGCGGTTGGTCTAAATGAATCTTACCTCTTGACCTTTGTCATATAACCGAGAAATGCTTGGAAGATTGTACTTGAGCCCTTTGACGAGGTAGACTGGACTAACCGAATTGTCTCCGTGACCAATCCTTCCAATCCCAACTATCTTGCCTTTGCTGTTGTCTCCAAATGTCACCTTTCCTCCTTTTATTTCTTCTAATTCCGAGAAGAGTCTCGAGTCCCCGAACATATGGCGTGAGTATTTCTTGTCTAAGTACCAGCGACCCTTTCGTTTCGAGTGACTTACAAAACATAAACAAACTAGCCTTTCTCACTTGCTCTTACAAACCCAGTAATTGTCTTTACTCGTGGTCCTTTTACGAGGAAGAGCACTTTCGAGAATCCAGATTTGAAGAGCACTTAATAGATCTAAAATCCGTTTTGAAAAGATTATTATAAGAATTATCTTTCTCTTTAGCATTGTAACCAAGACCTTCTTTTCGAAATGAGACACACTAAGATCCAAGTAATAAATCAAGGTTTTTGACCTTGAGTGAGTTTTAAAACCAACTCTTAAGACTCATTGAGCTTCGTTTCGATTGCTCATTCATTGTTTTGAGACACTCGGGTTTCGGTCTCATTTTCTTGACTATTGGTCTCGAGCACTTTTAAATTTTGTCTCAAATTTTCTAATTATTTGAAAGATTTTGTCTCAAATTTTCTAATTCCTTTTTCAAAGCCATGCTCTCAGTAGTAAGGGACTCTAGTTTCTATTTCAATTTAGAAGAATTAGAATTGGACTTTTCTTCCAAAGTAAACATATATCTAGCAAGATCAAGTTTAGAAAACATGAGGAAATAGTTAATTACCTCATGAGAATCTGTCTCCTCAACATCCGAACCATGATCTGTCGACTCGGATCCAGACTTATGAGTCCGATAGTTCCATTAGACACTTTGCATTATTAGAATCATCATCTTCTTCCGAATCACCATCAGTCCAGGTAGCCACCATAGCATTTTTCTTCTTTCTGTCCTTCTTTCTCTTTGGATAGTCCTTGACTATGTGTTTCTTGCTGCCACACTTAGAACAGTCGAGTTCTTAGTTAAAGACAAATTGGAAGAGGATGAGTATTTATCTTTCTTGTCCTTCTTGTAGAAATCCTGCTTTGACCTCTTTCGACACTTTTTGTATTTCATCATCTTCTTAAAACCTCGAGGCTATGAGTGCCATGGGATTTTCTTCAGAATATGAGGAACTCGGACTTTGTCATTTGTCTTTTATGGCCTTGAGTGCTATAACGCCCCAATACGTAACCACATAAATAAGTAATTAACAGCGGAAGACTTTTAAATTGGGAGACGTTACCGCCGTTTTAGAATGAAAACAAGGCAAATTCATCTCGAGCAAATTAAATTTTCAAACAATTTATGTAACAATCCAACCCAAATTTTTTTTTTTACGGAAAATGAAATTTTCAAAATGCCGAGGATCAGCTGGAGAGGAATCATGAGCCAAGAGACCGAGGAAGGGACTAACATGTATGGGGTCAAGACGAACAGCCGAACATCACTTCTCTTGACCAACTTTATCTTTTCTTCCTCTTTAAACTTTGGATGTGATTGCGAATAGTTTGTCATGCGCTCAAGTCCCTAAAAATTTAAAAACATAAAACAATAGACGTGTGAGCTAGAAGCTCGAGTACGTTACCGTTATAAAATAAAATTATAATTTAAATGCTCGTAAATCATGCATATCTTAAATCATTTTTCTTGAATAAACAATTTGCAAACTTGTCAATTGCCGATTTGCTTTGTTGATTTAGCCAAACTTAGGACCCATACTGTGAAAAAATTAATCATGGAATCCGACTCTTAAGGTCATTGAACCTTGAGGCGGTCGGCTATGAACTATTGAACAATTAAACGATTAAACGGTTAACAATTGAACGATTAACGATTCTGCGAACAATTGAACAATTAATGATTCCGTGCGCAGTTGAGCAATTAACGATTCTGTGCACAATTGAACAATTAACGATTCACGTGCACAATTGAACAATTAACGGTTAAATACTCGCTAGCGAGCAACGTTGTCCAGGCGTCCCCGGATTAACCATTTACGATTACGATTACGATTTCGATTACAATTACGATTACGATTACGATTACGATTACGATCACATTCATTCATGGATCGTCATAACGATTAATGGGTCCCTTTCACGGCCAAATCATGATAAATTGTGAAAAACTTATTTATGAATGCAATGAATTGTAAGCGCTAACTATTAATCCGTAAAGCTTTTACTTTTAGTATAAATGTTAAGGCAATAACGTACCTTAGCGTGCCGAATACTTGAATTGCTGATTGTTTCGCAACACAATTTCAATTCGATTTACGTTTCCAAAACGAATCTACTTTTGTAGATTACTAGTCTTTTAACAATACTCATATGCGTTTACGATCACCAACTTTTACTTTTCGCGTACCTATCTATATTATTTCCTTTTGATCTCGATATTCATACATTTCCCGAAATAAGCTATTGATGATATGGTTTGAATTTGTATATAACAATTGATGAGTTTATTTTCCCGTTCTTGTAATAAAACTCAAGTTTGATCTAGTATGCTCTGTAAACCAAATATATGTCCTTCCTACCAATTGGTCCCTTGACTTGGCTAGTGTAAATACCTTAGCTTCCTTCTGTTATTAGTCATTTATAAGATTACTTACTTCTAAACCACCACCAATTCATTTCATCGATGTAAACCAAATTCACCCAATTAATGAATTCTTATTGGCACCACTATCACACTCGGAATTATGACCCTATAATCGCTTCAATTTCCTTTCACAATCTAAGTTACATTATATACTTTGTTGCTTTAATGCTTTTGCATTGACAATCAAGACTCTACATCCCCGTATCGAAGGTGTCAATCTGGTCTTCAAATTTTCTAAAAATTTTGGCAGAGTTTCGTTTGAAATATGGCATAACCATTAGGCTAAAAGCCTTAAAACCTGCATAAAATCCACAATAAAACTCAACGAGCCACACGCTCGGAGTATATTTACTCAACGGCCACACACCGGAGTATATTTACCATCCCAATAACCAAGTTTCAACCCAATATACAAGCTAAGTTACAATCTCGTCAATATTCTCATTTTCTTGTGCTCATGAACTTTTCGATTTTTGATCACAACATATATATTTATATCTAAGGCTCCGGTCAAGCAATTTAATCATAGAAATCCCGATTTTTGGGAGATGGATCCGTACGATTAATTTCCTTTATGATACTACCAATAATCGGTTAATGATTTAGTATGTCATAGATAAATAGTGAAACTCATTAACATGTAAAAATTTAGATATTTTGAAAAGTACAATTAGTAACGTACTGAAGTGTTGTTCGTTTTTCTTTAAATATCGTTTTCGTTCTTTTCTTCGAACATGTCATTTCAGTTGCTTTTCTGTTGTCGAAAAGTAATTTGATTTGATGAGTTAGGTCTCTATTCAGATTGTCATACTACTTTTCTTTTCTTTCTTTTGTAAACTCTTACGTTCGGTTTCTTTTAACTTCTCACTTGTCGCTCAAAGTTCATTTGAGCTTGAAAACTCTCACAATTTTATAAAGATATATTCCTCCTCCCTTCTTAACTCGATTCAATATTCTGGATTTCTTTTCAATCCCCTCTCTCTTTCAATAATATCTCCGTTAATTCCAATAAAACCTTCAACTTCATCGGCTAATTTACATTTATTTCATAATTTTCAATCCAACTTAGCATACCCAATTTCCATTTAATTCACAAACATTAATATACCTCTATACTCTCATCAAATTTCCCTTTTCCAAATTGATTTACTCTTACTTAACTAAACCAAGATTCAATTACATTAGTTTACCCAAGTTTTGCACACATACACCAATAAATTCAATTTTCAATTAATTTTGAATATCTCATTTACACATTCTTTAAACCATCTCCAAAAAAAACTATATATATACGCTCATATTTCAATCGTCCTCAATATTTTTCTTCCAATTCTTCCACCACCAAACAATTCATTCATATTCATATAAAACTTAAACAAGCATATTCACAATTATAAATAAACCCAAATCAATTTCCAATTCCATATCCACACATATTAAACCCTATATCCAATTTCATTTTCTTTCAAGATTCTGTCAATTCCACCACAACCAAGTTACAACTCACATTAACTCGTCTAATTCTTATATTACAACATAAATTCGTAATAGAAATTTGCTTAGAAATGGGGAATTAGAGATATACCTCAAGGGGGTTTTGAAGTGGAATTGGTGGTGATGGTGGTTCGGAGTTTAAGGTTGAAGCTTCGAGCGTTGGTCGGCGGTGTCGGGCGCCGGACGGCGGCCAGGGTGGCGGCGCCAGCCTAGTTCGGAGGCGGCAGTAGCCGCAGGGCGAATAGCTCGGCCCTGTTCCGAGCAGAACGGAGCGGAGAGGAGGGAGATGCGATGGAGGTGGCTGGGTGGTGGCCGGAGGCACCGGTCGGCCGACCGGGGACGGCGGCCGTGGTGGCACGACCGAGCAGCGCGGCGGCAGGGGGCGGTTTGCCTGCTGGCGCGAGACAGGGTGGAGCGAGAAGAAAGACTTGGTGCGGGAGCAGGGCAGCGGCTGGGTACGCCGGCGGTGGCTTGTTGGCGGCGGAAGAAGCCGGTGAGGCTGGCCGGCCGGCAGTGGTAGTCGGGCAGCGAGAGGGAGTGTGAGGGGGAGGTGAGAGAAGAGAGGTGAGAGAGGGATGGAGATGATTAATGTAGCTGTGTTTCAAACACCTCCTCCCTTCCACCGATATCCCGATCCTTCCATCATTTTTTATTTTATTTTATTTTATTTGTGTTATAATAATTTGTGTATATATATATATATATATATATATATATATATATATATACATATACCGTTTTATTTTATTTCTTTTTACTTATTAATTTAATTTTTTTCAAATTCGGAATGAAATTAGTTGAACATATATATATACATTTCGAAGTACAAGCATAAATTTGTACGAATTACTCATTATTATTTATGTTTATCAAATTTGTTCGCATCTTTGATTTCGATTTCATATTATGCGTAGCTGCTCTTAAACAATATTAATACGATAAAACGCAAATTTAAAATAATTAATTACGATTAAGTTTCGGGGTGTTACAAGTGCAAAGTTTCTTTTGGTACTGACCTCAACTTCATCGTCTTCTAGGTTCAGCTCATGAGTGAGTAACTTACCAATGAGCTCACCTGGCTTCAACCGAGAAAGATCTTGAGCTTCCTCGATTATTGTCGAGTTGGGACCCCATCTTCTCTTTGATAGACTTCTTAGAATTTTTCCGACAACTTTTTTGTGAGAGATCTTTCTTCCAAGAGAGTTGAGATTGTTGATAATATCAATGAAGTAGATGTACATCCGAATGATGTTCTCGTCGAGTTCCATTTTGAACATCTCATACTTATGGAGAAACTAACTTATCTTTGCTTGCTTCATTTTACTTGGTAACTTCATAAGTGTTGACCAGTGTATCCCATACTTCTTTGGTCGTGTCACGGAAGACACTCGATTCTATTCTTCCGAGTTGATAGAACACATTAGAGTGTTCATGGCCTTATAGTTCTTCCTGTACTTCCTATTCTCTTCGATGGTGAACTCATAGATCACTTTGGGTACAGATCTTGTTCCTTTCATCTTCATGGGAGTGAGTTTCCATGTTGGATAATGTTCCGGACTTCCTCATCACATTCCAGGATGAAGCACTCCATGATCTTTTTCCGAGTGTGCGAAGTTTGAACCTTTGAACTTGGGTGGTCTACTTGAACGATCTTCCTTCATAGAACTCTCCATTGTTCCGAGCCATCTATTTTTAGACCTTTGGATTATTAAATCCTTTTGAAAGGTTAGGCTCTTATACCAATTAAAGGTTTACTCTTGGAAAAGTTAAGTCACCCTAGAGGGAGGTTGAATAAGGTGATGAAAGATTTTTGAGAATAAACAAAGTATTCTGTACAACAAAGACTTAGAAAGCAATTCTGAGTCTAGATTGAACTTAGAAACAGATAAAACATAGAAGATACATGGAAACCCTCATGGGGCAGAACACCATGGACAATGTTAATCCAAACGACAAGTCAAATCCATTATTTTGAATACATAAAATACAAGGATCGACTCTTTACTGAATTGCTCCCTTAGACAATTCACTTACAAGTTTTCCTAGACTTAGAAATTCCCTTATTTGATCTAGTACTTCTTAACCGAGGTAACCTTTACATCTAGGAAAAACTAAGCTTAGTTAACCCTTACACCACAGTCAAGGGAATTAACAGAGAGTTGAAAGTGTAGAAGTGATTACAAGACTTTTCTCTTTACAACTTAGAAAGTTAAAACTTAAGAACTAGAGTTGTAAGCTAGAAGATTGAGTGAGAGTAAACTATATTATGTTCCAGCAATCTTCAAGTCCTGTAGGAAAGGCTTCTATTTATACTCAGCGAGGGTAGAGTAGTCGTTGAGACTTGTTCCGGACTTGTGAGCTTCATTAGCCATTGTAACGGCTAGTCCGAGTAATCGAGAAAAGGAGTCGTTGTAATATGAATGTTGTGCTTTGGTCCTTGGCTCAAAGAGTAATCCATCCCACTAGTTGTGACTGAAATGCGGGGTGGAAACAACCGTTAGAATCAACGTTGAAGTTTACCCGATTTGGTAACAAACAACCCCGACACGGTGTCCGAGCCCTGTTTAAAAAGATGTTTTTACTGTCTGGTGGTGTTTAATGTTAGGAAGCCGGTTGCTTTTGCATTTCAAAATGAGATTAAAATAATTTAATCAACCTGTAAAGCAAATCAAAGTGGTACTAAAAGTATTAAATACTTTGGTCCAAGATTAAGCAAAGATAATAATTAATTAAAAATAATTCAGTGCTAAATTATCTTCACCCTAAAAGAATGGAATCTTCCGAGTCTAATATTCATTAGGTTCAAATTTCATCTTGAGTCAATCCTTTAAATGATTAAGTTATTAAGATTGAATAATCAGAATGCATAAACTTGATCAAGTAAATAATTTCATTCAATAAATTGACGAAGAAAGAGAAACGAACGTAATAATTTATTTTAAGCTAGAACCTTATGTCGGTACTCGGAATATGAAGGGTTTATGAAATTATTTACTCATGTCATCTTTCCGAGTTATGTCTTAGTGAGTCGAAACCCGGTTAAGAGCATTATAGTCAATAGATGGTTTCGAGTGGGTTAGACAAAATTGAGAACTTAAAGATGATTTTCTTAAATGCTTAGAATTACTTGAAATCAAAACCATAGAGAGATAGAGAGTTATACTTGACTCTTCATAGACTAGGGCTTACTTTTTTAGAAAGATTTTTTAGGAAGGAATAAAAGAAATTAGGAAGTTTAGCTTTACCTCTTTAGCACAATTTTAATTTTCTAAGTAGTGTACTTGCTTTTTCCCGTTAATTAGCTATGTACTCGGGTAACTAGTAGGCTTACCTGTTATTAAATAAAAGTAGAAAAGTAAGTTTTATGCTCACTTTTTTGCTTTATATATTTTTTATTGCTCACCTAGAGGTATGAATAAATTGGATTGCCTGATTGAACCGTACTTAAAAATTAATTACATAATTAGCTACACCAATGGGTTATCTAATTGGACCACCCAAACATAGATTAACAATTAGTTTAATAGAAGGACCGCCTAATTGTACTCGTTGAAATAAGCAATTACAGAGATAAAAACCAAGGGAAATTGCTCGGCCCAGCCAGCCCACCGTTGTTCCGAGTAGTGGCGTGGCCTGGTTAGGCCAGGCTTGGCCCATTGTTTAAGGTTGTGCTCAACATAATATTTTTAATCTGATCCAAGTTTTTGTACTGAAAGAAATCTTCACCATCCAAATCAGTCAATTTTACCGCTCATACTGGCAGTATTTGACTTAGTATAAATGAGCATTGCCAGTTAGGCTTAAACTTTCCTCGAGGATCCCGGATCGGTGCTCTAATCTCCTTAAGGACCAAATCCCCAACTTGCATATTTTGAGGCTTCACTTTCTTGTTAAATGCCGTTAATAGACATGCTTGATATACATGGACATTATGGAAGGCATCAAGGTGCCTTTCAACCAGCAATACTAACTCTTCGTAGCATGGCTTAGCCCACTCGCTTCCGGAATCTAACTTTCGGTAATGATTCATAATGAGGGGATGACATTTTCTATTGGAAGTAGTGCTTCCATTCCATACACTAGGGAGTAAGGGGTTGTTCCCGTAGAGGTCTTGATGGAGGTCCTGTAGCCCCACAAAGTGAAGGGCAATTTGTTAGGCCGATCCTTATAACTAATTGCTATCTTCTCCACTATTTTACAAATGCTTTTGTTGGCGGCCTCGACCGGTCCGTTGGTCTAAGGACAATAGGGAGAATACTTATGGCGTTTGATCTTATATTTCTCCAAGTAGCTCCGCTACTTCCTTCTTGAAGTGACTACCATGGTCACTAATGAACTTGTGCGGTACCCCATATCGACAAATGATGTTCCGGTAACGAACATGGCTACTCGCTTTGATGTTAAAGTTGCATAAGAGGCTGCTTCTAACCACTTGGTGAAGCGAGTTGATTGCTACTAACTCAAATTCGTGACCGCTTATTCCTATAGGGGTCACTTTGTCAATAATATTAATTCCCTAAATCGAGAATGGTTAGGTTGATGCAAGTTTCGTGAGAAACGATGGTGGTTGAGGCTGTAAATTTGTATGCACCTAACACTTGTGGCATTTCTTAACGAATTCATGGCAATCTGCTACCATGATTGACTAGTAATATCCTAGTCTCTTAAGCTTCGAACCAACATTATTCCATTCATATGGGGCCGACATTCCACACCATGAATTTCATTCATTATGCGTTTTGCTTCATGTTGGTTGAGAAAAAGTAAGCTAATCATGTGCTGATTTTCTTATATTGTTGTCCTTGGTTGATGAAAAACTAGGCTGCCGACATCCCGATGGCTCATTGGGCTTTAGGTGTGCGATATTCCTGCTTTTCTAAATATTGATAGATGTCATGATACCGACTAGTTTGGTCGGTATTAGACACTTTTGATGCGTAGACGTACGCGAGCTGACTCTGTCGCTCTATATGAATTGGCATTGAATGAATGTCGCTAGGGATGTTGATTATGGACACTAATTTAGCAAAAGCATATGCGAACTAGTTGTCATCCCTAGGAAGGTAGGTGTATGAAATGCTCCCAAATGTTTTGATAACTCAATTAGATGTGCCCGGTAGGGTGCCAAGAATTCACTACGTACCTTCCATTTTTGCAAAATCTAATTAGTGATCAAACCGCAATCACCGAAAACGTGATTTATAGCGAGCATAAAGTCCTGTGATACATGCTTCATATTCTGCGGCATTGTTGATGACCTCAAAATCCAGCTTGACTGAAATGGGAGTATGCTCCCCCTCCGGTGAGACTAGAAGGATCCTCCTTGAAAGGTGTTCTAATTGGAAGTACCGTCGAAGTACATTGTCCATACGTACACCTCCACATGAAAGATATTTTTGTCTAGAAACTCAAGGTTGAAGACTCGGACTACGAATTTATAATATTCTGAGTACTATGAAGGACTCGAGTACAAACCTCATCCCTCCTAAGTTTTGATTACAAGTCATTACGAGTGATATAGAAACTATTGCAAATGTTTTCATCCGATTATGATTAACTCGGAATACACACTCTTGTTCATCAACTCACACCGATGTATCCGAGTCACTCGGACACCACTTAGATTTATCGCATGATCAAACAATCTCTCTAACACTTTTTCTAAGTTCGACTTCATATTCGAGGTAAAGTGGATTACAACGTTAATTCACCTTTCTAAGTCAGCTTGTGTGTTCGAGAATTATTTGTCTAGATCAAGTACTTATACTCCGATATTTTCTTTATAACTTAATCTTTTCTAAGACTCGACTCGATGGATTCTAAGTGTAATGAATATTAGACTCAGAAAATTCCACTCCTTTAGGCCTAAGATAATTATGCACTTAATTATCTTAATTAAATTATTATCTGTGCCTAATCTTGGACTAAGGTATTTTATACTTTGAGAAACAAATTTACTTTTGTAGGTTATCTAAACGAGGTTATCCTATTTTTTGAAATACAAAAGGAATCGGCTTCAAGTTGTCAATCACCAGCAAACAAGGCTTTTCTACTTCTAAACAAGTCTCGGACGCTATGTCGGGGTTGTTTGTTTCAAAACTGGAAATCTTCAACGCCAAGCTCAACGGTGGTTTCCAACTTACTTTTTAGACACCACCAGCTGATTGGAGCACCTTTAAGAGTCAAGAGCCGTTGCACAACGTTCACATCTCAATGGATCTTTTTGAGCGACTTAGAAGAACCGTTACAACGGTCACAAAAGGACTTCTATTCGGAAGAGAGTCACAATGGCTAATCTGCTTGGTCATCTATAAATAGAAGCCAATTCTAAAGATTTGAATATTGCTGAGACTTGCTAGAATTATTGTCAATACACATTACTTAAGACAAAGTCTTTGTATTCATATTCAATCTTCTATTTATAACTCCCGACTTGTACTTCATACTTTCCGAGTTGTAAAGTCTTGTAATCAGTCACATACTCTTTCTTACTTTCTAAGTAAGGTCCCTTGACTGAGCTGTAAGGGTTAACTCAGCTCGGTTGTCCCTAGCTGTAAAGGTTACCTCGGTTAGAAAGTACTAGATCGGACAAGGGAACTTCGAGTCTAGGAAAACTCTGTAAGGAATTGTTTAATAGAGCAATTCTTGTTGAGTCGATCTATTGTATTTTGTGGATTCAAAATAGTGGATTTGACTTGGTGCTTCGATTAGCACTGGCCGTGGTTTTACGCCCCGGGAGGGTTTCTACGTATATCCGAGTTCACACTTTTCTAAGTCCAATCTAGACTCATATTATCTTGATTACTTCTTTCAAGCTTTAATCTTCCAAGTTTGACAAAATTTCCTCGTCACCCTATTCACCCCCTCTAGGGGTGACTAAGACTCTCCAAGAGCCAACCTTCAAAGGTGTTCGGGTTGAGATTCCGTTATAGGTAGATAAGTTAGGATTCGACACTACCCTTCCTTTGATCGTTCTTTGAGGGACATACTTGAGTTTAAATTCGGATAGCATGACAATCCATCTTGCTATCTTGGTGCTGATAGTAGGTTGCTCAAGGATTTACTTAATGGGATCCATTGGTGCTAACACATGAACCGTATGGGCTAACATGTAGTGCCTGAGCTTCTTGGTTGCCCAAACTAATGCTAATGATGTCTTCTCTAATGGCGTGTATCTAGTCTCATAATTTGAGAACTTCTTACTTAGATAATACACTTGTGTACTCTATCGTGTCGAGGTACAAAAGTAAAAGCTTTCTGGTTGGGGTGGAACTAGCACTGGAGGCTTACGTTAAGTCATATTTTATACGTATTTTTAGTATTTATTTAGTTTATATTATTTAGTTTATTTTATCTAATTTATCTTATTTTTAGGTAATTATCAAATAAAGTGGGGAAGAAAAGAAAAGACGTTAAAAGTGGGCTTTTAGCTACCGACAAGCTTCCAAGAAAAGATATGAAGTCGGTCCATAAAAATAATGTGTCATAAAATATTTATTTTATGAAATCTTAATTTTAAGAGGAGAGTGAAGATAATCATACTCCTAAACCCACTAGGACTACTCCTTAGAGTTGCATGAGAAAAAGGAAAGTTGGAAGAGAAGAAAGACGAATCACTATAAAAGGACCCGACCCTTCACGGGCAACCGCCCCACTGCTACTCATCAACACCCATCTTCTGTTCACGTCTTGCTGCCTCACAACTATGTCACACCATCATCATCTCTCATCTAATCATGATCATATTCTTAACCATCATCACCATGGCAAGGATTATTATGGTATTATTATTATTACTTGTAATTTTTATTTTAAAGACTCTATTTTTATTGTTAGTTTAATATTAAAGATGATATTTTTATTTACTTTATGTGTCCCAAATTATATTACGTTTGAGTAGGTTTTTATACTTAGTATAATCTATTTGAAACCATGTTAAAATTATTTTTTTTGAAATAAAGTTTTGATCTTTATTCTCTTATTGATTTTGTCCATAATTCTATGATAATTTGGGTTTAATGTTTAGCTTTTATATTTAATTAATTAGAGTGCACGCTAATTAGTTCTATATAAATTCATATGATAGTTTAAAGGGTTTAAGTACGTAATCGCTTGTTTGCTTAGACATAAGTATCACCCTAATTAATCATGATGACTCATACCCATCTATTTTAATTAGGAAATTATCATGGATCCTTTTTAAATCAATTTGTTAGTAGATTGGTTACTAGGTGCTAGATGATGTTTTTCTGATTCTTAATGCTCTAATTTGATTAAATTCTAGTGCTAGTGATAGGGTTATCAATATTAGTAGGGTTTATATTAGCGGTAGGCTTAAGTAAACTAATAACTAACAAAAACGGGGAAGATCCGCTAGTGGTTGTCTTCTACAGTTTAGCTCATGGGTAGATCAATTTGTGTGTTAATGATAAATAATAATTTGCATGGTGGATATAGATTATACTAAGTTCTTGTTATACATTTGATATCTTTGATAATTATTTATTTGCTTTTTAGTAGTTTTCTTTAGTTTAATAATTTTTATTTACAAAGTTACAATCTTTTATTTTTAATTTTGTTATCCCCCTTAATGATCACTATTTTAGGTTAGTATTAGTAATTTTAGTTTAATTTAATTTTGATTCTTTATATATTTTAATTTTTAGATTATTTTTACATCGGCTTTTATTATTTTTGATTCAGTTTCTTAGAAATTAGTTTTAAAATAGTTTCTTTTATTATTTTTTTGTGTTTTATCTTCTTTTAGGGTTTAGATAGAGTCCTAGATTGAGGTGATTAAATTTTAGAATTTTGAAATTAATTTGATAATTTTTCAGATTTGATTCTTGAATTTAATTACTCGTAGGTTTTTAGTTAAATAATTTCATAATTTCGGTTTTAAATTTTCTTTTTATATTTTTGGGGTCTGGTTAGGTCAACAAAATTAGGATTAATATTCTGGATAATTTTAGTGTTTATTTTCATAATTAACTTAGTGCATATTATTTAATTTTCTGTTTTAGAATTTGTTTATTTTCTCGCTTTATTCTTTTGATTTAATTATTCAAAAAAATATACAAAACTATTTTTGGGTTATTATAGTTTTTATATTCTGTATAAATTATTTATTTATTAGTGCATAATTTTCTGTAATTTAAAGAGTAGTAAATTTAATTAGATTTAATTAGATTACATATTTTTTATATCTTTCCTAGTTTATATTTTCTATTTTGTTTTAAAGAGTAGTAAATTTAATTAGATTTAAGCTTACATATTTTTTATATCTTTCTTCATGGATTTGATCCCTACTTTCCTATGCTATATTGTTAATTATAAGCCTAAGCGAGTGGTTTAATTTGTAACCGCACGACAAGCTAACAAATTTTGGCGCCATTGCTAGGGAAAGAAAATAATAGTTGTTAGTTTTTATTTAATTTATTTACTACTTTTATTACTTCTTTGTGACTTTAATAGTTTTTTTGTAGTGTTTTGTTTATTTTAACAAGGAGCATACATTTGAGAGGTTGAAAGCCAAGTGTTTCTAATTACGTTTACGTAAGTTTTGAAATTATTGAGATGACTACATTACGTGAACTTGCTGCACCTAACTTGGATACACAAGTTTTACCTAACTTATATCTTGTATTGGACCGACCACTAAAAGCTGAACTCCGGATTTTTAAATATGTTCCCCAAATTTCATGGACTGCCTGGTGAGAAGCTATATCGTCGGATCAATGAGTTTATTATTACATGTTCCACTATACAACTTGAGAGAATCACCCAAGACCAAATTAAGTTGAGACCCTTTCCCTTTTCACTTCATCATAAGGCTAAAGATTGGTTTTATTACCTACCCCGCAACATTCACTACATGGACCCCAGTTCATAAAGCATATTTAGATAAATTTTTTCCTGCATCTAGGATAGGGTCAATTAGAAAGGAAATTTGTGTCATTAAACAGATGATTGAGGAGACTTTTTCGAATATTGGGAGCGTTTTAATAAATTATGTGTTAGTTGTCCCAAACATCAAATTTCCGAGCATTTATTGATTTAATATTTTTATGAAGGTTTATTACCAATAGATAAAAACATGGTAGATGTTGCTAGTGGAGGGGCCTTGTTTAATAAGACTCCAGCTTATACTAGAGAATTGTTAAATCTTATGGTCCAAAATACTCAACAATTTGGAATTGGAGATACCTAATTTAGGAATTTTAATGAGTTCAATTTAGGTCCATCTATAGAAACTCAATTTTCTCAAATTCCTGTTATGTTAAACAAATTGGTCCACAGAGAAGAAGTAGTAGTTTGAAGTATTTGCCATTTAGAGGGTCATGTAGCTAATTCATGCCCTACACAACAAAGAGGGCATGTGAATGCTATTTTTGCCAACCAAGGTCAAATGAACCATAACCCATTCTCGAACACTTATGAAGAATGGAGTGACTACTCTGAAGGTTTGCTCGGGGAGAGTCCGAGTCACCCTAGAGGGGGTGAATAGGGTGATGGAAGTTTTTCGTGAAACCTTTAACTCTTTTGATAAAGAAGAGACAAGGACAGGTTCGAGTCGGTTAGCAGGGTCGAAATATATGGACTCGTAAATGCTATCAAGAATAAATAAGCGAGATCAAGCGGAAGAAGTATAACAGTCGACTCTAGAATGAACTCGGAAAGACAACACTTAGAAGTTACGTGGAAACCCTCCCGGGGTAGAAAACCACGAACCGTGCTAATCCAAGCACGAAGTCAAATCCACTATTTTGAGTCCACAAAATACCGTGAATCGACCGAACCCGAGTTGCTCCCTTTAGACAACTCTATACAAGTTTTCTTAGACTCAGAAATTCCCTTATCTCGATCTAATACTTCCTAGCTGAGATAACCCTTACAGCTAGGGACAACTAAGCCGAGTTAACCCTTACAGCTTAGTCAAGGGACCTTACAGAGAAAGTAAGAAAGTGTTTGTAATCGAGTACAAGACCTTACAACTCGGAAAGTAATGAATTACAGATTGGGAGTTGTAAGTAGAAGATTGAGAGTGTATACAAAGACTTTGAGCAAGTATGTGTATTAACAATATATTCGGCAATCTTCAAGTCTTGTGAGATGGCTTTTATTTATAGATAATAAGACAGAATAGCCGTTATCTTCATCTATTGACCGAGAGTCTTCGTGACCGTTGATGAAGCTTTCCGAGTCACTCATAAAGTATCCGTTGTAATGTGAACATTGGATAACGGTTTAACTCTCTTAGAAGTCCCAAAACCACTCGGCGGTGTCTTGAAAGGTAAGGTGGAAACCACCGTTAAGCTTAACGTTCCGGTTTTCCAGATTTGGAAACAGACATGCCCGACACAATCTTCTGGGACCGGAGCAGAGAAGGTGAAAAGCCATGTCTGCTGGTGATTTGACGTTTTGAAGTCGGTTACTTTTGTGGTTTGAAAAAGGTGTATCCTCGTTTGAATAACCTACAAAAGTAAAACAATTTTGGTTCTCAAAGTATAAGATACTTTGGTCCAAGATAAGACACGGATAATAAAGTAATTATGATAATTAAACAACTAATTATCCGAGTCGGAAGACAAGTGGAATTTCGAGTCTAAAAACCATGTAACTCAAAATTCCATCCGACTTAGTCTAAGCGATAGATCAAGATATATAATGAATATCGAGTGAAATAACTTGATACGGACTAAGTATTGGACAGACTAAGAAATCACTGACTATACCAGAATAGAGCTTAAGATCCGAAGTCAGATTCCGAGTGAGAAAAGACGAAATACTAGTTCACTTAATCTGCGATAAATCCGAGTGATGAGGGGCTCGAACGAGAGAACCAGTTTTCTAAGTCACTTACAGATAAGCAAGAAATATAAGAAGTAAAAGCTGTATCACTTAGAGAAGATACCATTTCACTCAGAGAAGTTTCGAGATATAGAGAATGCCTTAGAATCAAAACTCTATAAGTATGAGATGGTTATACTCGATTCATTTAATGCAACTCGAAATGCATTGAGCAAGTGTCCGAGTCTTCAATCTCCCCTTTTGATGAAAGGCATTCCATACTTAGACAGGAACTTTGTTAGTGAAAAGATCCGACTACGAATAGTTGCTCATAAAAGAAATTGTGTAAAGTATACTTAGTGTATCGAGCATAACGTAAACAGATCGGAGCATAAAGTAAGAATATGCTTAATAATGAGATAATGTTAACTCGTAAAGATTGTAAACACGAAATCATAGAAGAGAAAGCATTAATTCATTGAACTTAACAAAATTACATATATTGAAAGGGAAGACTCCCCTAAACTGGACAACAAGCTTATCCGACTCTATTTCTCCCCTTGCCTTTCAGCAAAAACAACAAAAAGAAGGGAAGAAAAGAACAAATAGTGCAACTTAGATGTCCGGACTCTCGTAAAGAAGAAGAATCTAGCAGACTTTGGCATTGTGACATAATGCATGGCGCCTACGAGGGAGAGGGAGATTTCGAGTTGAGGCGGAGGGAGCGGAGGTTCGCCGGCACTGGTAAGATCTTGACGATGTGCTTGAGTGCGGCGGAGGGAGAACCGGTACGATCGTCGGGGGCTCGGCTCCGAGTGGCCGACCCGGGGTGATTGGATCGAGGGGTTCTACCCTTGCAACCTCGGGAGTTGGAGGGGCTGCTCTGTCGACCCGCCGGTGTAGCTAGGTCCTCCGACCCACCCGGACTCGCTGTCGAAGCCGAGTACGGCTATTTGAGGTTGCGGAGCGGCCGACCCTCGGCAGTTCCAACTACTTCTTTGTGGTGTTCCTCTCCTTGCCCGGATGGTCCTGCCTCGGCCGCGAGTTCTTCGGCGTCTGCTGCTTCTGCATCTGCAGCTTCTTCTTCTTCATCCCCGCTATCCGAGGAGGTCGGACACTGGGCTGGAAGATGCTTTAGACGCGTCCGAGTCACCCCGGTCCTGAGCCGCCTTGGACCTTCTCTCTATGAGGAGCTCGATCGGCTCCTGCTGCTGCTTCACCAGTGCCCTCATCTCAAGAACAAGAGACCGCTGCTCTCGGATTTGGGATTGGCCGGTCTTTTGGTTGATGGTCGATTTTGGAGGACAAGTTTGAAAGACCGGAGCATGTCCCTGAAATCGGAGGACACGGAGCTGATTTTTCCATAAAAGCGGTGGACAAAAAACAGAGAGAGATTTGGAAGCACCCGAGGTGGAGGCACCACCAGGTGGAGAGGGAGAGAGAGAGGGGTTGATTTATGAGTCCGAGGTGAGAAGGGGGCCTCGGCTACGAGTTATGCACCCGGACACCGGGTTCGGTTTCCGGTATCCGTACCCTGCAGTTCCTTCTTGCCGACAACAACGGCAGCTTCGGACATAGCGTTTGGGTCCGAGGGAGAGGAACTTGGAATTGTTTGAAGACAAGGGTCGGAAGAGCACCGAAAGGAAGAGAGGTGTTCTTCTTTGATTGAGTTGAGCTGGCATAGCGGCCATCTACTCAATGATACAGGGGAAGAGGTCTACTTCGTAGCCCTCAAGAATGTCAAAGAGAGCTTTGAGGTGCTTGGAGTTGGGGTTCTCCTTGTCTGGAATGCTGTGAGAAAAAGGTTCTCATCAGCAGAAAGCACGAAGGCGAGCTTCGACTTCAACCGAGTCACGAAAAGTTTTTCCGGGACTCAGGGAACTCTTTCGCGTATTTTTCAAAGAAGTCGTTAGCGACTTCGAGTGAAAGGAATGGGGTTACTTGTTCAAGAAGAGGAGGTGACCTTGAACGAGGCGGTGGAGGAGAGAGGTGTTCATTAGAACAGTTATGTTCTGAACCCTGGAGGTTAGAACATTTTCGGAGGTCTGTGAGTTGAGTATAGAACTCGAAACGAGTTCGGGATAGATGAACTCACCGAAACACGGAAAGTGGTATGCTCCGGTGGTTTGAATGTGTGACAACCAATAAAATTTGGTTGTTGGAAAGAATTTGTCGTCCAGCGCAAGGTGCTAGGTGACAATGGGTTTTGAGAGGGTTGAGCTTTACGGCATTTTGGTGCGAGGCTTTTGGAAGAGGAGGAGACCTAGAAGTCGGGATGGTTTCCTCTCTTAGGCATTTTGAGAGAGATGGAAAGGAAGATGAAACTTTCGAGTAGGAAAGAGAAGGTGAGGTAGAAAAGAAGAATTGAAAAAGTGTAGAAGAAAAAGATGAGAGCAGTCGAAACTTACTTGAGATGGCTTCTTCGACTCTTGCGAAGTTTAAGGATGACTGTTCACGTAGAAATCTTCCGCGAAAAGTTTCGTTTGAGAGAGATGGAATGTAGAATACCGAGACGAAGATGAATAGGTGCTATTTAAAAAAAAAAGAAGCCCGTCAACTATCCGTTAAGCATAACTCCGTTCGACTCGGTGTGACGGTTCTCTTTAACGGTTAAGATTTCAGCGGTTAGAAATCCACGGCGAGTATCTAAGCACGGTGCGAGAGAGAGAGAGAGAGATTTTGAAAATATGATCTAAAACTCTCCATTGTTCTAGAGATAGTTTCAGAAAATTTGAAGTCCAGGTTTCTCTACGTCCGAGTTTGACTCGGATTGGTTTCGAGTGACTCGAAACACGAAATAAATACTAACCCGAGTATCACTGAATCAAGCTGAGCTAATGGTTAAAAAAGAAAACCATAACACGGAATTATGCAATGAATAGCATATAATTAAGCATTTAACATACCAAGCTCATTCCGAATAAAGCAAACCGATCTTCACCAAGAGGCTTAATAAAAATATCGGCTAATTGAAGATTAGTAGGAATGAACTCAAGTTCAATATCACCTTTTTTGAGTGATCGCTGAAGACTCGGACATCTGTTCTATATCTTTACGAGTCATGCAAAAGGAATCGAGTATAACGATGTCATTCATATAGTGTTTTGATTCCAAGGCATTCTCCGTGTCTTAGAAACTTACTTGAGTGAAATAGTATCTTTTCTATGCGATTCGGCCTTCACTTATCTATTTAATCGCTTTTCGGTTAGCGACTCGAAAACTTGTTCTTTATTCCGAGTCCACTCTCACTCGAATCCGACTTGTGGTTATTTACTCTATTGTTTGCAAAGTCGGCATTCGTAGTTCATTTCATGCTTAGTCTACATCAAGTGTTTCCCACTCGATATTTGTTAATAGAACTTGATTCTTTGCTTAAGACTAAGTCTTATGGAACTCGAGTATCATGGATATTAGACTCAGAAAAATCCATTTCTTTTCGACTCGGATAATCTGTTACGTAATTTTCATAATTATTTTATTATCTCGTGTCTAACCTTGGACCAAAGTATTTTATACTTTGAGAACCGAAGGTGTTTTACTTTTGTGGGTTATTCAATCGAGGACATCTTTTCAAACTACAAAAGTAGCCGGCTTCGAACATCAAATCACCAGCAGAGATGGCTTTTCACCTACACTTGCTCTAGTCTCGTAAGATTGTGTCGAAGCCGCTCGCTTCCATATCCGGAAAACTGGAACGCCAAGCCTAACGGTGGTTTCCACCTCATTTTTCAAGACACAACCGATGGTTTTGGGACTTCCAAGAGAGTTAAACCGTTGTCCAACGTCCATCTTTCAACGGATACTTTCGAGTGACTCGAAAGCCCTTCACAACGGTCACGAGAGGACTCTCGGTCAGCGAGATGAAGATAACGGCTACTCTGCTGGGTCATCTATAAATAGAAGCCACTTCACAAGACTTGAAGATAGCGGAACATATTGTCAATACACCAACTTGATCAAAGTTATTGTATTTACTTTCAATCTTCAACTTACAACTCCCACTCGTAATTCATTACTTTCGAGTTGTAAGGTCTTGTACTCGATTACAAACACTTCTTACATTCTTTGTAAGGTCCCTTGACTAAGTCTGTAAGGGTTAACTCAGCTTAGTTGTCCCTAGCTGTAAGGGTTATCTCAGCTAGGAAGTACTAGATCGAGATAAGGGAATTTCGAGTCTAGGAAAACTTGTATAGAGTTGTCTAAGGGAGCAACTCGGGTTACGTCAAGTTCACGGTATTTTGTGGACTCAAAATAGTGGATTTGACTTCGTGTCTGGATTGACACGGGCCGTGGTTTTCTGCCCCAGGAGGGTTTCCACGTAAAATCTCTCTGTTCACTTTCGAGTTCATTCTAGACTCGGACGGCCTTGCTCGAACGTGTTTACTCGATTCATTACATTCCGAGTCCAATATTTTCTAACCCCTGCTTAGACTCGGAATCTGTCTTTGACTCTTCTCTGCTAAAAGGTGTGTGCTTTCGCAAAGAATTTTTCATCACCCTATTCACCCCCTCTAGGGTGACTCGAGACTCTCCCGAGCAAACCTTCAATTGGTATCGAGCCTGGCCTTTCGGAAAGGATCTAACAGTCCAAAGGTTTAAAGATCGGATGGCTCGGAACACCGGAGAGTTCGACGAAGGTAGATCTTCCAACAGGCCACCAAAATTCAGAGGTTCAAATTTCGGTCACTGGAAGAAGGCTGATGGAATGTTTCCTTATGGATCACGACGAAGAAGTATGGGAAATCATACAACAAGGAAACTACATCCCAACGAAGACAGATGAATTCAGAATCCTTCCAAAGACAAAGGCCGAGTTCACGCCAGCGAAGCGAGAAGTTCGAAAGAACTTCAAAGCCATGAACATCCTCATGTGCGCCATAAGCTCGGAAGAATATAATCGAGTCTCTGCGTGTGACTCTGCTAAAGAGGTGTGGGACACTCGGTCAACACCTACGAAGGTACAAGCCAGGTGAGACAAGCGAAGATCAGCCAAGTATCTTCACAAATATGAGCTTTTCAAAATGGAGCCAGAAGAGAACATTACTCGGATGTTCATACGCTTCACCGAGATCACCAACAATCTCAAATCTCTGGGAAAGAAAATCTCCCATGAAGAAATGTGCCGGAAAATTCTCGAAGCCTACCCAAGAAACGATGGGGTCCGAAGGTAACCGCCATAGAAGAGGCTCGGAACCTCTCACTCTTGAAGCCGGACGAGCTCATTGGAAAGCTTCGACCCATGAGATACATCCGGAAGAAGAAGATGCCGAGGGTACTTCCAAAAGGAACATCGCGCTTAAAGCCTCGTAATCCAAAGAAGCAAGTCCAAGCTCCTCCGACTCGAAGATGATCCCATGGCACTTATTGCAAGAGGCTTCAAGAGAATGATGAAGCACAAAAAATGGGATAAAAGGCCAAAAGAAGAATTCTACAAAAAGGACAAGAGAGACAGAAAAGGTAAGTTTTCTTCACCCTCAAAGTTATCCTTGTCTAAAAATTCTGGATGTTTTGAATGTGGCAGCAAAGACCACATAGTCAAGGACTCGTCCAAAACGAAGAAGGGACAGGAAGAAGAAAAAGGCCATGATGGCAACATGGAGTGACGAGGACTCATCCGAAGACGACGAAGACTCGAGATGACTCGAAGTGTCTGATGGCAATTTCGACTCGAAGCCGAAAGAGAGTCGACTCGGACTCGCACAACGAGGAAACCGATCCTCAAGAGGTAATAAATTACTTCCTCAAATTTTCCAAAGTTGATTTAGCTAAATACATCTTTACTTTGGAAGAAAAGTCCAATTCCGATTCTTCTCATTTCAAGGAACAACTGGAGTCAATCACTACCGAGAGCACCTTTTTAAAAATGAATTGGAAAACCGAGACTCACACTCGGAGAACTCAAGACAAGTGCTCAAACTAATGAGACTAAGTCCGAGTTACTCAGAAAAGAAAATGAGCAACTGAAACAGAAGCTCATTGAGTCTCAAGATCTGGTTTTAAAGTTTTCTCAAGGACGGAAGAACCTTGATATGCTCTTAGGATCACAATGTGTCTCATTTCGAAAAGAAGGTCTTGGTTTCAACAAAGAGGAAGAATCTAATTCTTACTCGGAATTGTTCAAAAGGATTCCAGAACTGTTAAGTTCAAAAAGGCTGAGCATGGTCCCATTCACAAAAATGAAAGGAGGACTAAACCCGGACCTATTTACAAAAAGAAACCATTTTCCTCTCGTTTCAAAAGGAAAGGTTTTTAAAAGGAAAGAGACACAGACTCAGTTCTCCGAAAAGAAGGAGACTCGGAATCGGACTAAACCCAAAGTCATTCAAATCTGGGTTCCGAAGCACCTTCTTCCTCGAAAAGGACCACGAGTAAGGAATGTTACCGGGTTCGTTAGAGGAAGTGAGAAGGGTTAGATTCTCTCTGTTTTGCGGGTCACTCGGAAAAGATCAAAAGGACACCGGTACTGGACAGCGGTTGTTCTCGACATATGTCAGGTGACCAAGGACTCTTTTCCGAGCTGGAGTCATATAAAGGAGGAAAGGTGACCTTTGGTGATGACAAGCAAGGGCAAGATAGTGGGCATTAGAAAGATTGGTAATGGAAACAATCTGGTGAGCCCAGTCTACCTGGTCAAAGGACTAAAGTTCAACCTACTTAGCATCTCCCGACTTTGTGACAAAGGTCAAGAGGTAAAATTCACTCAATCCAAGTGCTACATCATAGATGAGACCACCAAAGAGGTAAAGCTCTCAGTATGTGGAGCATGCACCAAAGGGAAACAAGTCGGATCTTCATTCAAATCTCCGAAGACAGTTTCCACATCCAACGTGCTTGAATTACTACACATGGACTTATGTGGTGAAATCCCTGTGAAGAGTCTCGGAGGTAAATCTTACATACTTGTTATTATTGATGATTTTTCAAGATTTACTCGGGTGTGTTTTCTGAAGCATAAGAATGAGGCCTTCAAGGAGTTCAGCAAGCTCGTAGAAAGATTCAAGTTGAGTCTCGGACTCGGATTCAAAAGATTCGAACCGACCATGGAAGGGAGTTCGATTACTCGGAATTCTCGAGTTTTGTGACAAGAACGGAATTTCTCATAACTTCTCAGCACCCGAACTCCTCAGCAGAATGGAGTAGTTGAGAGAAAGAACAGAACCCTTGAAGAAATAGCACGGACGATGATGATTGAACACAACTTGCCTTACTATTTCCGGGCGAGGCAGTAAACACAGCCAACTACACTCTCAATCGATGCCTCATCGGACCCATTCTGAAGAAAACACCTTATGAGCTCTACAAAGGAAGGAAGCCAAATATTTCCTATTTCGGATCTTTCGGATGTAAGTGCTTTGTCCACAACAACGGTAAGGATCATCTCGACCAAGTTTGATGCTCGGTCGACGAAGGTATTTTTCTAGGTTATTCTTCTCATAGCAAAGCTTATCGTATATTCAACAAGAGAACTAACAAAGTGGAAGAAAGTATCCACGTAGTGTTTGATGAGCTTGAACAGGGAAAACCAAGTGAATCTTCATACTCGAACCGAAGCTCGAAAGGATGATGACGAAGATGAGTCTATAAAGACTCGAAGGAGACCACTCGAACGAGGAAGCTCGGAATGAGACAACTCTAGAGGTCGCTCGTAACGAGCAAGTCAATGAAGAGGATCACTCGGAACAAGCTTCGAAGATCAAGCAATTCAACCAACAAACCTGGTGAATCAAAGAACTGGTAAAGCATTCAAATTTACTTCCAAGTCATCCCCAAGAAAACATTATTTCCGATATCAACAGTGGGGTAAGAACACGTTCTTCTCTTCATAATCTATGTGCATTCACCGCATTCATTTCACTAACCGAACCCAAAAATGCACTAGAAGCCCTTAATGAACCCGAATGGGTAGAGGCCATGCAAGAAGAGCTGAATCAATTCGAGAGAAACCAAGTCTCGGACTCGACCAACCGACCTTCCGACCACCCAGCTTATAGGAACCAAATGGGTTTTCAAAAACAAACTGGATGAGGGTGGAGTAGTAGTCGAAATAAGGCTAGACTTGTAGCTCAAGGTTACAATCAAGAAGAAGGAATTGATTGTGGGGAAACCTTTGCACCGAGTAGCTAGAATTGAAGCCATTAGAATATCGTTGGCATTTGCATCCCGCATGCATATTAAATTATATCAAATGGATGTTAAGTGTGCCTTTCTCAATGGTTTTATTGAAGAAGAGGTTTATGTCGAGCAGACCTCCCGGTTTTGAAAACTCGAATTTCCAAATCATGTTTTCAAACTTCAAAAGGCTCTCTATGGTCTTAAGCAAGCCCCTAGAGCTTGGTATGAAAGACCGAGCAGCTTCCCGGTTCAAAATGATTTCAAAAGAGGTCAGATTGACAAAACTCTATTCATAAAGACCAAAGGGAAAGATTTTCTCATTGTTCAAATATATGTTGATGATATTATTTTCGGTGCTACTAATGAATTTCCGTGCCGAGAATTTTCTCGAGTTGATGAGTCAAGAGTTCCAAATGAGCATGATGGGAGAACTCAACTTCTTCCTTGGGCTGCAAATCAAACAAGACAAAGATGGAATCTTTGTCCATCAATCAAAGTACACCAAGGAACTGCTGAAGAAATACAAACTTCAAGATGCAAAGCACGCATCTACTCCTATGAGCAAGCGAGTATAAAACTCGACTCGGATGAGACAGTAAAGCAAGAGATCGAAACTCTATCGAGGTATGATTGGATCACTGCTATATCTTACTTCAAGCGGACCGGATATAATGTTCGAGTGTTTGTTTATGCGCACGATTTCAAGCTAATCCAAAAGAATCACATCTCACTCGCGGTGAAGAGAATATTCAGATATCTTGCAGGCACTCGGAATCTAGAACTATGGTACTCCGGAGACTCGTAACCGAGTCCGACCGGGTACTCGGATGCAGTACTACGCAGGATACAAAGTTGATCGAAAGAGCACATCCGGAGCTTGCCGCTTCGGGTCAATCCCTAATATCCCGGCACTCAAAGAAGCAAAACTTAGTAGCTCTATCAACTGCAGTAAGCTGAATATATTGCCGCTGGAGCTTGTTGCGCTCGCATTCTCTGGATAAAACAACACTTGAAGGATCTTGGACTAACTCTCAACTCTGTCCCAATCAAGTGTGACAATCAAAGCGCAATCAGTATCACTAAGAATCCTGTCCAAGCACTCAAAAACAAAGCATATTGAAGTCGGTATCATTTCTTACGCGATCACTCGAAAAGGGTGACATTACACTTGAATTCATTCCTACTAATCTTCAATTAGCTGATATCTTTACTAAGCCTCTTGGTGAAGATCAATTCTGTTTTATTCGGAATGAGCTTGGTATGTTAAATGCTTAGTTTCGCGTTATGATTCTTGAATTTTTCTGTGCTATGTGCTTTAGTTGTC
This sequence comes from Talinum fruticosum, assembly GCA_021018815.1. Lineage (NCBI taxonomy): Eukaryota > Viridiplantae > Streptophyta > Magnoliopsida > Caryophyllales > Talinaceae > Talinum > Talinum fruticosum. Next base: position 496,065 of record JAITYX010000051.1, on the reverse strand, counting down.
AATAACCATTGGTTCGGTTGATCATGTGATACTCGGGCTGATAGTTATTTCGTGTTTCGAGTCACTCGAAACTTTTCCGAGTCAAACTCGGATGTAGAGAAAATTGGACTTCAAATTTTCGAAGCTATCTCTAGAACAGTGGAGAGTTTCGGATTATAAGTTCAAACTCTTTTTCTCTCTCTTTCTCGAGCGCTGCGATCGGATCTTAACCGCAGATTTCAAACCATTGTTATCTCAACCGTTGAAGAAGAACTGTCACACCGGGCATTAATGATCGATGGACGGGTAAGACGGAACGGAGTTACTTAACGGATAGTGAACGGGCGCGCGTACTCTTTATAAATAACGTTTATCTATCTTTCTCTCGGTATTCTAAAACTCCTTCCCTCTCAAACGAAAACCTTCTCGCGGAAGTTCTCTACGTGAACAGTGTTCCCTTGATCGTCTGCAAGTGTTGAAGAAGCTCTCTCTCTCTCTCGTAAGTTTTCGATCGCTCTCTTCTCATTTTCTTCTACCATTTTCGCTTTCTTCTCCCTTCTTTTTGTTTCTTGTTTTTGCTGAAAGGCAAGGGGAGAACTGTAGTCGAAACTGGTTGTCTTGTCTAGGGGAGTTCTTTCCGCCCTTGTAATATTTTTTAAATGAACTGAATGCATTTCCTTATTAATTTATGAGTTCTTTATTTTCCGAGTTAATGAGTTCAAGCATACTTTATTTTGCTCGATATAGTATACATTGCTCGATTCATTCAATAATGTCTTACTTTTACTCACACTACTCAGAATCATTCTATTTCCCTCTAACAAAGTTTACGTGTAAGTATGGAATGCCTTTCATCAAAAAGGGGAGATTGAAGACTCGGACACTCGTTCTATATCTTTCCGAGTCATGCAAAAGGAATCGGGTATAACGATGTCATTCATATAGTGTTTTGATTCCAAGGCATTCTCTGTGTCTTAGAAACTTACTTGAGTGAAATAGTATCTTTTCTATGCGATTCGGCCTTCACTTATCTATTTAATCGCTTTCGGTTAGCGACTCGAAAAACTTGTTCTTTATTCCGAGTCCACTCTCACTCGTAATCGACTTGTGGTTATTTACTCTATTGTTTGCAAAGTCGGCATTCGTAGTTCATTTCATGCTTAGTCTACATCAAGTGTTTCCCACTCGATATTTGTTAATAGAACTTGATTCTTTGCTTAAGACTAAGTCTTATGGAACTCCGAGTATCATGGATATTAGACTCGAAAAATCCATTTCTTTTCGACTCGGATAACTGCATTACGTAATTTTCATAATTATTTTATTATCTCGTGTCTAACCTTGGACCAAAGTATTTTATACTTTGAGAACCAGAAGGTGTTTTACTTTTGTGGGTTATTCAATCGAGGACATCTTTTCAAACTACAAAAGTAGCCGGCTTCGAACATCAAATCACCAGCGAGAGATGGCTTTTCACCTACACTCGCTCTAGTCTCGTAAGATTGTGTCGAAGCCGTCCGCTTCCATATCCGGAAAACTGGAACGCTAAGCCTAACGGTGGTTTCCACCTCATTTTTCAAGACACAACCGATGGTTTTGGGACTTCCAAGAGAGTTAAACCGTTGTCCAACGTCCATCTTTCAACGGATACTTTACGAGTGACTCGGAAAGCCCTTCACAACGGTCACAGAGGACTCTCGGTCAGCAGATGAAGATAACGGCTACTCTGCTGGGTCATCTATAAATAGAAGCCACTTCACAAGACTTGAAGATAGCGGAACATATTGTCAATACACCAACTTGATCAAAGTTATTGTATTTACTTTCAATCTTCAACTTACAACTCCCACTCTGTAATTCATTACTTTCGAGTTGTAAGGTCTTGTACTCGATTACAAACACTTCTTACATTCTTTGTAAGGTCCCTTGACTAAGCTGTAAGGGTTAACTCAGCTTAGTTGTCCCTAGCGGTAAGGGTTATCTCAGCTAGGAAGTACTAGATCGGATAAGGGAATTTCGAGTCTAGGAAAACTTGTATAGAGTTGTCTAAGGGAGCAACTCGGGTTACTGTCAAGTTCACGGTATTTTGTGGACTCAAAATAGTGGATTTGACTTCGTGTCTGGATTGACACGGGCCGTGGTTTTCTGCCCCGGGAGGGTTTCCACGTAAAATCTCTCTGTTCACTTTCGAGTTCATTCTAGACTCGGACGGCCTTGCTCGAACGTGTTTACTCCGATTCATTACATTACGAGTCCAATATTTTCCGACCCCCTGCTTAGACTCAAAATCTGTCTTTGACTCTTCTCTCGCTAAAAGGTGTGTGCTTTCGCAAAGAATTTTTCATCACCCTATTCACCCCCTCTAGGGTGACTCGGACTCTCCCCGAGCAAACCTTCAATCGCGTAAGAAGTGATATCTCGACCTCGATATGCTTTGTTTTCGAATGCTTGGACGGGGTTCTTAGTGATGCTAATTGCGCTTTGGTTGTCACACTTGATTGGTACTGATTTGAATGATAGTCCAAGATCTTTTAAGTGTTACTTTATCCATAGAATCCGAGCGCAATGAGCTCCAACTGCAATATATTCAGACTTCAGCGGTTGATAGAGCTACCGAGTTCTGTTTCTTTGAATGCCAAGATATTAGGGATTGACCCGTAAATTGGCACGCTCTAGATGTGCTCTTTCGATCAACTTTCTATCCTGCGTAGTCCGCGTCTCGCGTATCCAAGTGAGAGTCGGCTTCGAGTCTCCGGAATACCATAAACCTAAATTCCGAGTGCCTCGCAAGATATCTCGAATATTCTCTTCACCGCAGTGAGATGTGATTCTTTTGGACTAGCTTGAAATCTTGCGCATAGGCAAACAATGAACATTATATCCGGCGTGCTTGAAGTGAGATATAGCAAAGATCCAATCATACCTCGATAGAGTTTCGATCTATTGCTTTACCTTTCTCGTCCGAGTCAAGCTTTATACTATCGCTCATAGGTGTAGATGCGTGCTTTGCATCTTGAAGTTTGTATTTCTTCAGCAGTTCCATGGTATACTTAGATTAATGGACAAAGATCCCATCCTTGTCTTGTTTGATTTGTAAACCAAGGAAGAAATTAAGTTCTCCCATCATGCTCATTTGGAATTCTTGACTCATCAACTCGGAAAATTCTCGGCACGTAAAACTCATTAGTGGCACCGAAAATAATATCATCAACATAGATTTGAACAATAAGGAAATCTTTCCCTTGGTCTTTATGAAGAGTGTCTTGTCGATCCGACCTCTTTTAAAATCATTTTGAACCAATAAGCTACTTAGTATCTCGAGGTGCTTGTTTAAGACCATAGAGAGCCTTTTGAAGTTTGAAAACATGATTTGGAAATTCTGAGTTTTCAAAACCAGGAGGCTGCTCGACATAGACTTCTTCTTCAATAAAACCATTGAGAAATGCACACTTAACATCCATTTGATATAATTTAATATGCATGCTCGGATGCGAATGTCAACAGATATTCTAATAGCTTCGATTCTGGCTACAAGTGCAAAGGTTTCCCCACAATCAATTCCTTCTTCTTGATTGTAACCTTGAGCCACAAGTCTAGCTTTGTTTCTAACTACCACACCACCCTCATCCAGCTTTGTTCTTGAAAACCCATTTGATTCCTATAACTGGGTGGTCGAAGTGTCGGTTGGTCGAGTCCGGACTTGGTTTCTTTCAAACCGATTGAGTTCCTCTTGCATGGCCTCTACCCATTCAGGTTCATTAAGGGCCTCTAGTGCATTTTTGGGTTCAGTTAATGAAATGAATGCAGTGAATGCACATAGATTTTGAAGAGAGGAACGAGTTCTTACCCCACTGTTGATATCGAAATGATGTTTTCTTGGGGATGACTGGAAATAATTTTGAATGCTTTACCAGTTCTTTGATTTACGAGGTTTGTGGGCTGAGCTGCTTGATCTTCGAAGCTTGTTCTGAGTGATCCTCTTCATTAACTTGTTCGTTCCGAGCGAGCTCTTGAATTGTCTCATTCCGAGTTTCCTTGTTCTGGAGTGACTTCATTCCGAGCGTGTTGAGTCCGAGTCTTTGTGAGCTCGTCTTCGTCATCATCTCTTCGAGCTTTAGTTCTGAGTATGAAGATTCACTTGGTTTCTCCTATTCAAGCTCATCAAACACTACGTGGATGCTTTCCTCCACTTTGTTAGTTCTCTTATTGAAAATGCGATAAGCTTTGCTATGAGTGGAGTAACCTAGAAAAATACCTTCATCCGACCGAGCATCAAACTTGGTCGAGTGATCCTTACCATTGTTGTGAACGAAGCACTTACACCCGAATGGTCCGAAGTAGGAAATATTTGGCTTCTTCCCTTTGTAGAGCTCATAAGGTGTTTTCTTTAGAATGGGTCCGATGAGGCATCTATTCAAAGTGTAGTTAGCCGTGTTGATCGCTCTCCGTCCAGTAAATAGTAAGACAAGTTGTGCTCAATCATCATTGTCCTTGCTATTTCTTCAAGGGTTCTGTTCTTTCTCTCTACTACTCCATTCTATTGAGGAGTTCTGGGTGCTGAGAAGTTGTGAGAGATTCCACTTTTGTCACGTAACTCCGAGAATTCCGAGTAATCGAACTCCCTTCCATGGTCAGTTCGAATCCTCTGGATCTCGAGTCCGAGACTCAACTTGAATTTTTCTGCAGAGCTTGCTGAACTCCTTGAAAGCTTCATTCTTGTGCTTAAGAAAACACACCCAGGTAAATCGTGAATAATCATCAATAACAACAAGTATGTAAGATTTACCTCCGAGACTCTTCACGAGGATTTCACCACATAAGTCCATATGCAGTAATTCAAGCACTTTGGATGTGGAAACTGTCTTCAGAGATTTGAATGAAGATCTCGACTTGTTTCCCTCTAGTGCATGCTTCACATACTTTGTCTTTCTCAAAAACACAGTTAGGCAAACCCCTAACTAGACCATTAGATGCCAGTTTCTTGATAGTATGCATGCTAATATGGCCTAATCTACGATGCCAAGTCCATGAATCATCATGGAGAGATGCTTTTAAGCAAGATAAATTCTGACTTGGATCAGAAAGTGGAATGATGTAAGTATTACCCGATCTCTTACCCGAAAGCTTGATCTCTTTGGTAGTACCATTAGAAATAGTGCAATTGGTCCGAGTGAATCTTACCTCTTGACCTTTGTCACATAGTTGAGAGATGCTGAGTAGATTATACTTTAATCCCTTGACAAGGTAGATTGAACTAACCAGATTGCTTCCTTTTCCAATCTTGCCAATCCCCACTATCTTGCCTTTGCTATCATCTCCAAATGTGACCTTTCCTCCTTTATGTTTTTCCAACTCGGAGAAGAGTCCCGCATCTCCCGACATATGGCGTGAACATCCACCGTCAAGGTACCAATGTCCTTTTGATCTCTTCCGAGTGACCCGCAAAACAAAGAGAGTCTAACCCTTCTCATTTCCTCTAACGAACCCAAGTAACACTCCTTACCGTGGTCCTTTTCGAGGAAGAAGGTGTTTTGGAACCCGGATTTGAATGACTTTGGATTTCGTCTTGATTCTCGAGTCTTCCTCTCGGAGAACCGAGTCTCGTGTCTCTTTCTTTTTGAAAACTTTTCCCTTTGAAACAGGAGAGAATGGTTTCTTTTTGTAAACAGTTCCGGGCTTAGTCCTTCCTTCATTTCGTGAATGGGACCATGCTCAACTTTCCCGAACTTCACAGCTTCGGAATCATTTTTAAACAGCTTCCGAGTAGGAATTGGATTCCTCTTCTTTGTTGAAACCAAGACCTTCTTTTCGAAAGGAGACACATTGTGATCCTAAGAGCATGTCAAGGTTTTTCCGATCTTGAGTAAATTTTAAAATCAGATTTTGAGACTCAGTGAGCTTCTGTTTTAGTTGCTCATTTTCTTTCCCGAGTAACTCGGACTAAGTCTCATTTGTTTGAGCACTAGTCTTGAGTTCTCTCGAGTGTGAGTCTCAGCTTTTCCAAATTATTTTTCAAAGACTTGCTCTCGTAAGAAATTGACTCAAGTTGTTCTTTGAAATGGGAAGAGTCGAATTGGACTTTTCTTCCAAAGTAAAAATGTATTTGGCTAAATCAACTTTGGAGAATTTGAGGAAGTAATCAATTACCTCTTGAGGATTAGTTTCCTCATTGTCCGAGTCCGAGTCTCGACTCCTTTTCAGCCTTCCGAGTCAGAAATTGCCATCAGATATTTCGAGTCGTCCGAGTCCTCATCATCTTCCGATGAATCCTCATCGCTCCATGTTGCCATCATGGCCTTCTTCTTCTTTCTGTCCCTTTTCGTTTTCTGGACAGTCTTTGACTACGTGGTCTTTGCCGCCACACTCGAAACACCCGGAATTCTTAGATAAAGATAACTTTGAAGGAGAAGAAAACTTACCTTTTCTGTCTTTCTTATCTTTCTTATAGAATTCTTCTTTTGGCCTTTTGTCCCATCTTTTGTGCTTCATCATTTTCTTGAATCCTCTTGCAATGAGTGCCATGGGATCGTCTTCCGAGTCGAAGAGCTCGGATTTGCTTCTTTGGATTCCGAGGCTTTTAGTGCTATGTTCCTTTTGGTACTGCCCTCAGCATCCTCTTCTTCTAGATGGATTTCATGAGTTAGAAGCTTTCCGATGAGCTCGTCCGGCTTTAAGAGTGAGAGGTTCTAAGCTTCCTCTATGGCAGTCACCTTCGGACCCCATCTTCTTTTGGGTAGACTTCGAGTATCTTTCTCGCACATTTCCTCGTGTGTGATCTTCTTACCCAGAGACTTGAGATTGTTGGTAATCTCAGTAAACCGAATAAACATCCGAGTAATGTTCTCTTCTCGGCTCCATCTTGAGTAGCTCGTATTTATGAAGATATTGACTAATCTTCGCTTGTCCGACCTGGCTTGTGCCTTCATAAGTGTTGACTAGTGTATCCCACACTTCTTTTGCCGTGTCACAGTGCAAACACCCGATTGTATTCCTCTCGAGCTAATGGCGCACATCAGAATGTTCATTGTCTTAAAGTTCTTTCGAACTTCTCTGCTTCGCCTGGAGTGAATTCAGCCTTTGTCTTGGGAATGATTCTGAATTCCTCTGTCTTCATTGGAATGTAATTTCCTTGTCGGATGATTTCCCATACATCTTCATCATGGTCCATGAGGAAACATTCCATAAGCTTCTTCCAATGCCCAAAGTTTGATCATTTGAATTTTGGTGGCCTGTTGGAAGATCTTCCTTCATCGAACTCCCCGTTGTTCCGAGCCATTTGATCTTTAGACCTTTGGATGGTTAGATCCTTTCTAAAAGGCTAGGCGCCGATACCAATTGAAGGTTTGCTCAGGGAGAGTCCGAGTCACCCTAGAGGAGGGTGAATAGGGTGATGGAAGTTTTTCGTGAAACCTTTAACTCTTTTGATAAAGAAGAGACAAGGACAAGTTCCGAGTCGATTAGCAGTGGTCGAAATATATGGACTCGTAAATGCTATCAAGAATAAATAAGCAGATCGAGCAGAAGAAGTATAACAGTCCGACTCTAGAATGAACTCGGAAAGACAACACTTAGAAGTTACGTGGAAACCCTCCTAGGGCAGAAAACCACGAACCGTGCTAATCCAAGCACGAAGTCAAATCCACTATTTTAAGTCCACAAAATACCGTGAACCGATCGAACCCGAGTTGCTCCCTTAGACAACTCTATACAAGTTTTCTTAGACTCGTAAATTCCCTTATCTCGATCTAGTACTTCCTAACTGAGATAACTCTTACAGCTAGGGACAACTAAGCTGAGTTAGCCCTTACAGACTTACTCAAGGGACCTTACAGAGAAAGTAAGAAAGTGTTTGTAATCGAGTGCAAGACCTTACAACTCGTAAAGTAATGAATTACAGATTGGGAGTTGTAAGTAGAAGATTGAGAGTGTATACAGAGACTTTGAGCAAGTATGTGTATTAACAATATATTCGGCAATCTTCAAGTCTTGTGAGATGGCTTTTATTTATAGATAACCAGGTAGAGTAGCCGTTATCTTCATCTCGCTGACCGAGAGTCTTCCGTGACCGTTGATGTAAGCTTTCCGAGTCACTCGTAAAGTATCCGGTGTAATGTGAACGTTGGATAACGGTTTAACTCTCTTAGAAGTCCCAAAACCACTGGCGGTGTCTTGAAAGATAAGGTGGAAACCACCGTTAAGCTTAACGTTCCAGTTTTCCAGATTTGGAAACAGACAGCCTCGACACAATCTTCCGGGACCGAAGCAGAGAAGGTGAAAAGCCATGTCTCGCTGGTGATTTGACGTTTTGAAGCCGGTTACTTTTGTGGTTTGAAAAAGGTGTATCCTCGTTTGAATAACCTATATAAGTAAAACAATTTTGGTTCTCAAAGTATAAGATACTTTGGTCCAAGATTAGACACGAGATAATAAAGTAATTATGATAATTAAACAACTAATTATTTGAATCAGAAGACAAGTGGAATTTCTAAGTCTAAAAACCATGTAACTCAAAATTCCATCCGACTTAGTCTAAGCGATAGATCAAGATATACAATGAATATCGAGTGAAATAACTTGATACGGACTAAGTATTGGACAGACTAAGAAATCACCTGACTATACCAGAATAGAGCTTAAGATCGAAGTCGGATTCTGAGTGAGAAAAGACGAAATAATAGTTCACTTAATCTGCGATAAATCTGAGTGATGAGGGACTCGGAACAGAGAACCAGTTTTCGAGTCACTTACGGATAAGCAAGAAATATAAGAAGTAAAAGCTGTATCACTTAGAGAAGATACCATTTCACTCAGAGAAGTTTCTGAGATACGAGAGAATGCCTTGGAATCAAAACTCTATAAGTATGAGATGGTTATACCCGATTCATTTAATGTAACTCGAAATGCGTTGAGCGATGATCCGAGTCTTCAATCTCCCCTTTTTGATGAAAGGCATTTCATACTTAGACAGGAGCTTTGTTAGTGAAAAGATCCGACTCTAAATAGTTGCTCATAAAAGAAATTGAGTAAAGTATACTTAGTGTATCGGAGCATAACGTAAACAAGTCGAGCATAAAGTAAGAATATGCTTAATAATAAGATAATGTTAACTCGTAAAGATTGTAAACACAGAAATCATAGAAGAGAAAGCATTAATTCATTGAACTTAACAAAATTACATATATTGAAAGGGAAGACTCCCCTAAACTGGACAACAAGTTTGTCCGACTCTATTTTCCCCCTTGCCTTTCAAGCAAAAACAACAAAAAAAGGGAAGAAAAGAACAAATAGTGCAACTTAGATGTCCGGACAAAAGAAATAGAAATCTCTCGTAAAGAAGAAGAATGTGGCAGACTTTGGCATTGTGACACAATGCATGGCGCCTACGAGGGAGAGGGAGATTTCTGAGTTGAGGCGGAGGGAGCGGAGGTTCGCCGAGCACTGGTAAGATCTTGACGATGTGCTTGAGTGCGGCGGAGGGAGAACCGGTACGATCGTCGGGGCTCGGCTCCGAGTGGCTGACCCGGGGTGATTGGATCGAGGGATTCCGCCCTTGCAACCTCGGGAGCTGGAGGGGCTGCTCTGTCCGACCCGCTAGTGTAGCTAGGTCTTCGACCCACCCGGATCGTTGTCCGAGCCGAGTACAGACTATTTGAACTTGTGGAGCAGGCTGACCCTAAGTAGTTCCAACTACTTCTTCGTGGTGTTCCTCCCCTTGCCCGGATGGTCCTGCCTCGGCCGCGGGTTCTTCGGTGCTCGCTGCTTCTGCATCTGCAACTTCTTCTTCTTCATCCCCGCTGTCCGAGGAGGTCGGACTGGGCTGGAAGACGGTTCGGATGCGGCTGAGTCACCCCGGTCTCGAGTTGCCTTGGACCTTCTCTCTCTAAGGAGCTCGATCGGCTCCTGCTCCTGCTTCACTAGTGCCCTCATATCAAGAACAAGAGACCGCTGCTCTCGGATTTGGGATTGGCCGGTCTTTTGGTTGATGGTCGATTTTGGAGGACAAGTTTGAAAGACCGGAGCATGTCCCCGAAATCGGAGGACACGGAGCTGATTTTGTCCATAAAAGCGGTGGACAAAAAGCAGAGAGAAATTTGGAAGCACTCGAGGTGGAGGCACCACTAGGTGGAGAGGGGAGAGAGAGAGGGGTTGATTTCTGAGTCTAAGGTGGAGAAGGGGGCCTCGGCTCCGAGTTATGCACCCGGACACCAGGTTGAGTTTCTCGGTATCCGTACCCTGCAGCTTCCTTCTTGCCGACAACAACGGCAGCCTCGGACACAGCGTTTGGGTCCGAGAGGAGAGGAACTTGGAATTGTTTGAAGACAAGGGTCAGAAGAGCACCGAAAGGAAGGGAGGTGTTCTTCTTTGATTGAAGTTGAGCTGGCACAGCGGCCATCCGCTCAATGATGGAGGGGAAGAGGTCTACTTCGTAGCCCTCAAGAATGTCAAAGAGAGCTTTGAGGTGCTTGGAGTTGGGGTTCTCCTTGCTGGAATGCTTGTGAGAAAAAGGTTCTCATCAGCAGAAAGCAAGAAGGCGAGCTTCGACTTCAACCGAGTCTTGGAAAAGTTTTTCACTGGGAACTCTTTGGCGTATTTTTCAAAGAAGTCGTCGCGACTTCGAGTGAAAGGAATGGGGTTGCTGTTCAAGAGGAGGGAGGTGACCTTGAACGAGGCGGTGGAGGAGAGAGGTGTTTATTCGAACGGTTATGTTCGCACCCTGGAGGTTAGAACATTTTCGGAGGTCGTGAGGTGAGTATAGAACTCGAAACGAGTTCGGGATAGATGAACTCACCGAAACACGAGAAAGTGGTATGCTCCAGTGGTTTGAATGTGGGACAACCAATAAAATTTGGTTGTTGGAAAGAATTTGTCGTCCAGCGCAAGGTGCTTGGGTGACAATGGGTTTTGAGGGGTTGAGCTTTACGGCGTTTTGGTGCGAGGCTTTTTGGAAGAGGAGGAGACCTGGAAGTCGGGATGGTTTCCTCTTTTAGGAATTTTGAGAGAGATGGAAAGGAAGATGAAACTTTCGAGTAGGAAAGAGAAGGTGAGGTAGAAGAGAAGAAATGAAAAAGTGTAGAAGAAAAAGATGAGAGCAAGTCGAAACTTACGAGAGATGGCTTCTTCGACGCTTGCGAAGTTCAAGGATGACTGTTCACGTAGAAATCTTCCGCGAAAAGTTTCGTTTGAGAGAGATGGAATGTAGAATACCGAGACGAAGATGAATAGGCGCTATTTAAAAAAAAGAAGCCCGTCAACTATCCGTTAAGCATAACTCCGTTCGACTCGGCTTGTCCATCAGTCATCGAAGACCGGTGTGACGGTTCTCTTCAACGGTTAAGATTTCAGCGGTTAGAAATCCACGGCGAATATCCGATCACAGCGCTCGAGAGAGAGAGAGATTTTGAAAATATGATCCGAAATTCTCCACTGTTCTAGAGATAGTTTCGAAAATTTGAAGTCCAAGTTTCTCTACGTTTGAGTTTGACTCAGATTGGTTTATGAGTTCGGTGGTTAGAAATCCACGGCTAATATCTAGGAAGGCAGAAATCAACATTCCTCATCTAGATACCATAAATGGGAACCTCGTTATGCTAAGTTCCTGAAAGATCTATTCATGAACAAATTAAAATTGAAAAGGAACAAAAAGGTAAGTGTGGGGAGAATACATCCGCCCTTTTCCAAAAGAAATTTCCCACTTATTGCAAGTATACAGGAGACCAGATCTGTTTAGTGTGGGAAATGCAATTGGATGATCCTTGACCTGCAGAGGTGTCGAGCCAAAGATAGTAAACAAAGGCGCTGGTTAGGAGGCAACCCAACATTTTTCAAGGAAGTTTATGTTATCTCTATTATTTTTGCTTTATTTTTATTTTGCATGCATTAGGGGTAATACATGAATTAAGTGTGGGGAGTGCATCCTGCATTTTAATTTTATGCATTTAGTTTTATCTTTTTTATAAAAAAATTTCCTTCTTGTAAAGAAATGCATGAACATGAATATATACTAGGTTAACTTGCTTAAATTTTTCTGTCTATAGTTTTTTTCCCTTTGTAAGTGAAAAATTTTAACATGTTAATTGTCATTTAGAGTTATTTGAGTTGATCCTCATATATTTCTTCAATTAGTGACAATCATAATTTTTCATTTTTATTTGATCATGTTATTTGATCGTGATAGAGGCAATAAATTGACTTAAACCTTTCACCTAGACTACTGAACTTAGTAGAATGACTCATTGAAAATTTGATTTTTCTTGTCTTGCCTATTAAAGTTTAGAATATGTTGATTCACCAACACGAGGTTGGTTCAAGTGGTATGACATTTGTTTCCCTTAAGCGGCTTGTGTATGGAAAAGACCTGTGTCTGGAAGAGTCAACCTCGTTAAGGGTTATTTACAACTCGAAACATGCCAACAAATAAAATAAAAAATAAAAAAAAGAGAAAGAAAAATGTTAGTCTACCGCCATGGGTCGGAGTTTGTGGCTCGGCACCATTTCCCCTTAAGTTTAGGTCTCCAGCTGAGCCTTTATGAATGGAGTAACCCATGCTGGGATAGTCATGCCCCTTTTGGGCCGATCAATGGCTCAAACCATACTAACGAAACGGGAAAAAAAATAGAGTATTAACTCGAGCACCTCTATTTGGGTGAGTGGGAGACAGGGAGTGTTATATTTCTAAAACCCTATATGGGCCTCGAATATGTGCTTGAATGGAGTTAAAAAAAAAAGTTGGAAGAAAAGTTGCAAAACAATTTATTATCAATTTTTAGTGAGTTATCTGCTGATTCAGCGCCTTTATAACCACACTACACCTTAATTTTTCCCCTCCTAAAACTTTTTAGACCTCTTGACCAGAATGTACATGTTTAAAAAAGATGGATAAATTTTTACTTTTGCTTAATTGAATGAGACGTTGTGAAGCTGATGAATAAACTCTCTAATGACAACGAAATGTTTAGTTTTTCACTTGCTTGGGAAAGACAAATTTTTATCAAACTATTTTTGGAAGTAAGGCAAACCTAGTGTACACTTTATGTTTTATGTATATCTTTATAAGAAAGCATAATTTTAGATGGAGTCTTAGATTTCTTTGCACGAGGACGTCCAAAGTCTAAATGTGGGGAATTTGTTAAGTTTTATTTTGTACGTATTTTTAGTAGTTATTTAGTTTATATTATTTAGTTTATATTATATAGTTTATTTTATCTAATTTATCCTATTTTGTCTATTTTTAGGTAATTATCAAATAAAGTGGCCAAGAAAAGAAAAGATGTTAAAAGTTGGTTTTTAGCTAACGACAAGCGTCCAAGAAAAGATATGAAGTCGAGTCCATTAAAATAATGTGTCCTAAAATATTTATTTTATGAAATCTTAATTTGAAAAGGAGAGTGAAGATAATCATACTCCTAAACCCACTAGGAGTCCTCCTTAGAGTTGCTTGAGAAAAAGGAAAGTTGGAAGAGAAGAAAGACGAATCACTATAAAAGGACCCAGCCCCTCACGGCCAACCACCCCGCTACTACTCATCAACACCTATCTTCCGTTCACCTCTTGCTGCCTCACAACTCACTCACGCCATCATCATCTCTCATCTAAAGATCATCATATTCTTAACCATCATCACCATGGCAAGGATTATTATGGTATTATTTTAAAGACACTATTTTTATTGTTAGTTTAATATTATAGACGATATTTTTGTTTAGTTTATGTGTCCCAAATTATATTATGTTTGAGTTGTTTTTTTTTTTTTATACTTAGTATAATCTATTTGAAACCATGTTAAATTATCTATTTTGAAACAATGTTTTGATCTTTATTGTCTTATTGATTTTGTCCATGATTCTATGATAATTTGTGTTTAATGTTTATGCTTTTATATTTAATTAATTAGAATGCACGCTAATTAGTTCTATATAAATTCATATGATAGTTTAAAGGGTTTAAGTACGTAATTGCTTGGTCGTTTAGACATAATTATCACCCTAATTAATCATGGATGGCTCATACTCATCTCTTTTAATTAGGAAATTATCATGGATCCTTTTTAAATGAATTTGCTAGTAGATTGGTTACTAGGTGCTAGATAATGTTTTTCTAATTCTTAATACTCTAATTTGATTAAATTCTAGTGCTAGTGATAGGGTTATCAATATTAGTAGGGTTTATATTAGGGCTAGACATAAGAAAACTAATAACTAAGGAAAAACGGGAAGATTCGCTGGTGGTTGTCTTCTACGGTTTAGCTCATGGGTAGATCCATTTGTGTGTTAATGATAAATAATAATTTGCATGGTAGACATAGATTATACTAAGTGCTTGTTATAAATTTGATATCTTTGATAATTATTTATTTGATTTTTAGTAGTTTTCTTTAGTTTAATAATTTTTACTTACAAAGTTACAATCTTTTATTATTAATTTCGTTATCCCCTCCTAATGATCAGTATTTTAGGTTAGTTTTAGTAATTTTAATTTAATTTAATTTTTAGTCTTTATATATTTTAATTTTTAGATTATTTTCTGTCATTTTTATTATTTTTTAGTCAATTTGTTAGAAATTAGTTTTAAAATAGTTTCTTTTATTATTTTTTATTTTTTATATTCTTTTAGGGTATAGATAGAGTCCTAGGTTTGTGTGATTAAATTTTAGAGTTTTTGAAATTAATTTGATAATTTTTCAGATTTAATTATTGAATTTAATTACTTGTAGGTGTTTAGTTAAATAATTTCATAATTTTGATTTTAAATTTTATTTTTATATTTTTGGGGTTTGGTTAGATCAATAAAATTAGTATGAATATTCTGGATAATTTTAGTATTTATTTTTGTAATTAATTTGGTGCAGAATTTTATTTATTTAATTTTACTGTTTTAGAATTTGTTTATTTTCTGCTTTAGTCTTCTGTTTTAATTATTCAAAAAATATACAAAAATATTTTTGGGTTATTATAGTTTTTATATTCTGTATAAATTATTTATTTATTAGTGCATAATTTTCTGTGATTTAAAGCTATTAATTTACTAGTTTATATTTTACTGTTTTGTTTTAAAGAGTAGTAAATTTAATTAGATTTAAGTTTACATATTTATTATAAATTTCCTCGTGGATTCGATCTCTACTTTCCTATGTTATATTGTTAATTATAAGCCTAAGTAGTGGTTTAATTTGTAACTGCACGACAAGCTAACAACTTCGTTAGATATTCCTTGACCTTCTCGAATGCTTTTTGGCACTCGTTATCCAAAATGGGCTCGGATCCTTTCTTCAACTTCTTGAAAATGGGTTCGCGAGACCACGATCAATTTTGATATGAAACGACTAATATAATATAAACATCCTAGGAAACCCCGTATCTCCTTTTATGTCTTCGGGGATGGAGTCTCCTGAATAGTTTTGATCTTAGATGGATCAACTTTGATTCCTCTAAGGCCGAGAACATGGCCTAAGAGTTTTCCTGAGGTTACCCCAAAGGTAGAATTTTGAGGAATAAGGTGCATATTGTATTTTCTATATCTTTCAAAGAATTTTCTCGAGCTAGGTAGGTGCCATGCCTTATCCTTGGACTTTATGATGATGTCATCCACATAGACCTCGGGTTCCTTGTAGATGATGTCGTGTAATAGCGTTGTAGTTGTTCTTTGGTATGTAGCGGCGGCGTTCTTACGCCGAACTAGCATTACCATGTAACAATATTTCCCATTGGGTGATGAAGGTTGCTTTCTCCATGTCCTTTTCAGCCATCTTCACCTGATTGTATCCAACATATTCGTCCATGAACGAAAGCCGAGCATGACCCGTTGCGTTGTCTATAAGGTTGTCGATATGGGGCAGCGTGAAATCATCATTGGGACATGCTTTATTCAGATCTCTGAAGTCGACGCACATCCGAACCCTGCCGTCCTTCTTCACAACATGTACTATGTTTCCTACCCACCGAGGATAGTGAACTACCTTGATAAACCCAACCTCTAACTGCTTCTAGACCTCTTCCTTAATCTTAAATGCCCATTTAGGTTTCATCCTTCGAGCTTTTGCTTAACTTACTTGGCATCTTCGTAAAGTGGAAACTTTATGTTCTGCTATACTTGGATCAATCCCAGCATGTCTTTGTAGGACCATGCAAAGACATCTATGAACTCTGTAAGGAGAGAAGTAAAATGCTTTTACTCTTACGGATTAAGTGTTTTCCCAATCTCAACCTCTTGGCTTTGATAAACTAATCCTAAATTAATTGATATTATTTCCTCTATTATTAGTGAGCGATTTTTATGATCTTCCTTAGCTTTTATTAATTCTTCAGAGATTTATTGTTCATTATTAGAGGCAAAACAATTGAAAATAGGAGAAAGGCAAAGAGGAAGAAGAAATATTCATCTTATTCAATAAAGAAATGAGTACATAGACTCGAAATAGAAGATGTGAAATTGGAAACAACGGAATTAGAAAAAGAACTAGAAGTAAAAGGAAGAGAAACAAAAGCCTTAGTACTAGACTCGGGAAGGGGATGCTCTCCTAAGCTAATAACAAATTCTTAGCCCTCCTCAAGCATCGATCTAACCGATGTGCTTGGACCCTTCTTCATTGGCGTCGGTGATGAATCCGGATAGATCGAACTATAGGTGCAGCATGGATCGTGATAATACCAAGACCAAATTCCCCTCTAAGTTCTACTCCTGTCCGAATAACGGACCAAAGATGTTATTTCTAGCCAAATTGGTCTAGTTTGGTGTGCATTCTTCTTCTTTGAAGAGGTAGGGTGCCTCCTCTAATATATAACAATCATAAAAGATCTCTAAACTAGGAACCAAAATCCCCTTTTTCTTAAGCATCTCTTCGCCCTGCAGCTGAGCCTGGAAAGTATCCCTTCTTCCTAAGCATCGAGTAGATGCTAGGGTTGCCATAAGGATTGAAGTTAAGAGGTGCTTCATTATTATCTAAGGCAACAACGAGTCTCAAATCCAAAGAGTTCTTTGTCATTTGTGTCGTGTTCAATTTCAACCACGGATTCCTTGGAGGTAATGGTAGTGCGGAGATTGTCCCCGTTAACGGTTACAACCTGACCTTTAATGATCATCTTAACTTTCTAGTGTACTGTAAAGGGCACTTGCTTGATGATCATGCAACCAAGGGCGTCTTAGAAGCGGATTGAATGTAGCTGGGATATCTAGGACTTCGAACTCAATGTTCTTTACTACTGACCTTACATTGATCGGTAAGGTCGGCGTTCCCAAGACTGGTCTCTTAGAATTGTCGTAGGCTCCAAGATGAACAAGTGTGATAGAGAGTTGTTGCTCTTTGATTCCTAACCTTTTTAAGGGAGATCTTTTTGATCAAAAATGATTGTTTCATCCCCATTGTTGACCAATCTTACAACTTCCTCGGGCATGGATTTAGGAGAGAACTTGATCTTGCTAAGCGTGCCAATTAAGGTCTGCCTATGTTTTTGGGAAGCATATATGAGTTGCCATATTAAAATGTCGGCTTTTAACTTTTGAAGTCTGTTTTAGGATTAGGTCTTCTTCTTTAGTAGCGTAAGGTTCTTTTGGGGCTTCATGAGTCTATTGTGGACCCACAGGTGCATTATGTCGTCTAGATCTAGTAAGGAAGTGGATTTTTGAGCTTGAGGTTCCGCCCAAAAGTCTTCTTCTTCTAAGGGCGGTGTGACACAAAAGTCATCGTTGTTGTCGTCACTATTGTTTCTAGTTTTGTAAACATCTTCTTCATAACTTACCCACTGAAGACTCGGACATTTATTAACGTATTTCGAGTTGCACTAAACAAGTCGGTATAACAATCCCATGCTTTTAGAGTTTTGATTCCAAGGCATTCTCATTATCGCGAAACTCCGTTGAGTAAAATAAGTATCTTTCCGAGTGATACGTCGTTTACTTAGTACATTTATTGCTTATCCGTTTGAGACTCGGAAAAGTAGTTCTTTGTTCGAGTCCATCTTCACTCGGTTTTATCGCGAGACTAATGCTTCGTCTTTTTCTCACTCAGAATCTCACTTCGATTACAAGCTTTTCTTGTTAGAGTAAATATCTTTAGTCTGTTTCACTTAGCCTATATCAAGTTATCTCACTCGATATTCTTTAAGGAACTTGTTCTATCGCTTAGACCAAGTCGGATGGAATTCGACTATCATGGATATTGGACTCGAAAATTCCATTTCATTTCGACTCGGACAATCGGTTGCTTAATTATCATAATTATTTTCTTATCTCGTGTCTAACTTTGGACCAAAGTATTTTGTACTTTGAGAACCAAAATTGATTTACTTTTGTAGGTTATTCATTCGAGGAAACACCTTTCTCCCAAACTACAAAAGTAGCCGGCTTCGAACGTCAAATCACCGAGCAGACATGGCTTTTCACCTTCCCTCGCTCTAGTCCCAGCAGATTGTGTTAGACGTCTGTCTGTTTCCATATCTGGAAAACTGGAACACCAAGATTAACGGTGGTTTCCATCTCATTTTTCAAGACACTACCGATGGTTTTGGGACTTCCAAGAGAGTTAAACCGTTGTCCGACGTTTGTATTTCAACGGATACTTTCGAGTGACTCAGAAAGCCTCTATAAACGGTCACGGAAGACTCTTGGTCCGCGAGATGAAGATAACGGCTACTCTATCCGGTTATCTATAAATAGAAGCCACTTCACAAGACTTGAAGATTGCCGAACATATTGTTTATACACATACTTGCTCAAAGTCATTGTATTTACTTTCAATCTTCAACTTACAACTCCCACTCTGTAATTCATTACTTTACGAGTTGTAAGGTCTTGTACTCGATTACAAACTCTTCTCACATTCTTTGTAAGGTCCCTTGACTAAGCTGTAAGGGTTAACTCAGCTTAGTTGTCCCTAGTCTGTAAAGGTTATCTCAGCTAGGAAGTACTAGATCGAGATAAGGGAACTTCGAGTCTAGGAAAACTTGTATAGAGTTGTCCAAGGGAGCAACTCGGGTTCGATCGGTTCACGGTATTTTGTGGACTCAAAATAGTGGATTTGACTTCGTGTGCTGGATTGACACGGGCCGTGGTTTTCTGCCCCAGGAGGGTTTCCACGTAAAATCCGAGTGTTATCTTTCCGAGTTCATTCTAGATTCGAGCGCTTTACTTGCTCTTGTTTCTTCGATTCATTGCTTTACGAGTCCAATCTTTTCGACCCCGTTGATAGACTCGGAATCTGTCTTTGTCTCTTTTCCGCGCAAAAGTGTGTGTTTTCACTAAGAATTTTCTATCACCCTATTCACCCCCTCTAGGGTGACTCGGACTCTCCCCGAGCAAACCTTCACCCACAACCCACGGACTTCGAATCTAAAGGAGGCAAGCTAAAAAATGGTTTGGACTCATCGATGTCTTGAATAAAGACAGATGGGTCCCACTCGACCTGGAATGGGTTCAAAGAAAATACCTAAGCTGCCACTGAAAGGATTCTTATTGTTAATTAGTTTTTAGGCAGCATTAGGTAGAGGGAGTTGATCGTTGTGAAACATACTCTCCGGTTTGTTCTTGAACGTCCAACATTACTCAATGTCGTGTCCTCATGCACGATGGTATTTGTAAAACTTTCCTGCGTCCTATTTTTAGAGCTGTTTCACGGAATCCGATTCTACTCTTATGAGTGGCAATTTTATCTTTCCCTTAGCCAATAAACGGTCAAGGGCTTGAGCGTATGTGGTATCAATAGGAGTGTAGCCATTATACCCTTTGAGGGTATTGACATCTTTACCCCAGCCGAGTATTGCCGAGATTGGAGGTTTTTCATCTCTAGACCGATAATTACATCTATACCCCGTCACGCCTTTTGTGGTCATGGTAGAAAGATCTTCTTCGATTAGCATGCCAGCATCTCTATGGGTTGAGAAACTCATCATTGATAGGAATTTCATATGCTAATTGTAGGCGGACTAAAGATTCTTCACGATGATTCGTACTTGGTCCTTCTCGAAAGGTTGATCTACCATGTGGACAGCCTTAGCCCTCCATCCGGTAAGAAAGTATGTAAAGCTTTCTTTTTGACCTTGCTTGATCAACTCCAAGTCTCTAAGAGTGACAGGTAAATCGGTGTTGTAGGAGTATTAATGTAGGAACTCCTTACACAAATTCGTCCAGTTGGTGACCTTGTGTAGGGCAACCACATTATACCACTTCCTTACATCGGTTTCAAAAGTCCACGATAAGGTGATGTGGTAAGTGTCTTCGGGTATGTTCTTAAGAGTCATTGCTCCTAAGAAGTTGCGAACATGGTGATGGGGATTCTTGGAATCTCAAAATTTGATATCACACATGGTAAACTTAGGGGGTAGTTTCCTTTAGGGATTGATGTGATTCCCTTATGATCCAAATAGTGATTACTAAACATGGATGACTCCCTTAAAACTTGTTCTATCCGATCTATACGTGGATCGAGGCTAAGGCTTGGATTCATGCTTCGGATCTGTCCGGAGGAGATAAACTAAGTAGAGGTGGAGGATTTCCTCCTCTTCCTAATATTTCTTCTTTCTCACCTCTCTTACTATCCGCTATAGCTTTTAGGATACCCTTAAGATCGCTGGATATAGACTCTATTTTTTATTACGAGCGTATATGCTACCTTCCATCCTGGCTGAATTTTCATTAAGCAAAGCAAGGATATGGTATTGTTCCGGTGTTTTATCCATTAGAGCAAAATTCTTTTTAGGTACTATCCTATGACGAAAAGTAAACTCAAGCTGGTGTATTATGCATCGAAATATGTCGCACCGGCGTAGACCGTGGTGTAGAGCGGGGAGAAGATGTGCCGGACTCCTTGTTGAGGCATTTTAACCTTTTGGAGCTTGGATTCCGACGAAACGCAATTGCAGTAGACTTCCCTATTTTGCAGCCCAAAGAAGGGGCTTAAGCGTGAGGCCCAACGAGACTAAGAATGATTTTATTTGAATGCACATAAGGGATGTAAAACAAATGAAATGTATGCGATGATGCTTATGACTTTATGATTTAGCTAACACATAATTGGAATGTGTGAATGATTGATCCTAATGGAAGATGAATTTGTTTTGGATATATGAAGAATAAAAATGCACTCACCTGATTGGGATGAATTTTATTTTTGCTAATGCGAAATGAACTTACCTAATTGAGATGAATTTTATTTTCGCTAAATGAGAAATGAAAATGAAAAACGGATTCATCTAATTTAAGATGAACATTATTTTGGCTAAATGAGAAATGAAAAATGCAAAATGGCGATGCAGAGAAATAAAAAGGCCAAAATCTAGAACCCGATTGACTAAAAGATAGAGGAACCCTTGGTAAGACCCTTACGGACTGACTAGCGGTGACTACCTAAAATCACCTAAAGGAAGATTTTAGGATGACTTGAAATGCAATTGATGGACCAACCTAAAATGAAAAGGTAATTTTGACTTTTGGCTATAAATGCACATAATGGACGAGACTATAGGAAATTTTATTATGATATTTTATTTACACCCATGCAAGGGCTAATAGCATTCTTCACCTATCCCTAAAGGCTCACGAACAGAAGATTAAATCTAAACAATCACACTCATCCAAGCATGCAAATGAAGAGGCAAGGTGCCACCTAATAGTCAAAGGTTTATGGTCAAAATAGGGTTAAAACTAGGTAGGATATATGGTGACTCATAGTCTAAGGATTTAGTCTTACGTGGGGTGCGGGGCAAGAAAAAATGCATTGAGTCTTCGATGCCTCTCGGTAAGCCAAGAGCGTGTGCTATGAGGAAAGAGGTATCATCTCCATTGGCAATCAAGCCTAGTTGGGCCCACCCGGGACGCAGTGGGAGCCTTTTACTTGGAAGTGTTTAAAAGGGGGTAAAATCTAATGGTCCACCAATAGAAATAAACTATGTTCAAAGGTTGCTAAAAATGCGGGATGCCTAATGCAAACACATTATTAAACCTCATTACTAAAATTTTCAAATTTCGCCCTCTTAATAAGTGATTATCCCTAGTGGAATCGCCAGTGTAGTAACCATGGCCTCACCCCCATGGTAGGGGATCCCGCGGTTCGCCACGAATTGTTAAAGATTTGTAAAGGTGGAAATAAGTTTAGGGTTTTGAAGATTGATTTTTAAAAGTGGGGATGAACCTCTTATTTAGATTTTTTAATTTTATTAAATCAAGTTAAAGTGAATTAAATCAGATTGAGTAGTGGTTTTATTAATTATTTTATTTTAGAAATTATTTTCGAAGTCCGGGGATATTATTTCTTAACTAAGCAAAATAAAGAAAACTAGGGTTTTGAATCTGCCGTGAGACTTTAGAGCCAAACTGGTGTGAAAATACTTGGTTTGGACCCAAGCCATAGCTGTTGACCACTCCGTGCTGGCCGAAGCCAGCACCTAGTGGTCGGCAGCGTGACCAAGGGCCTTGGCTGAGGGAATCAATTGTGGCCTTTGGCCTAGTAGGCAGGTTCGAAGTTCAATTTTTTTTATCATGTAGTAAGAAAAAGCCGAGAAGCAATTGATAGAAATAAATAAAAAATAGAAGTCGCTAGTCAAGTTTTAGGAATGAAAAACTAACAAAATAAAATAAATGCTCTTTCAATCTTAATATGGGAAAACTAAGACTAAAAAAAGGGTAAAAAGTAACTCTATTCCATTGGTCTAGAACCAAGAATCAGATTTGGGGGTAAGGGTACAAAATATAGGGATAAGCCCTTCTATTCTACCCATCAAACGACAACCATTACTAGTTTGAGTTGTGAACTTACATAACGTACTAAACACAATCAAACAACATGTGATATGGAATTTAAAGCAACCAAAACATGATAGAAAGCGATAAAAAGCAAATAAAAAAGGAAAGCGGTAAAGAAAACGAAAGGGAAAAGAAAACAAAAGCGAGAAATTAAAAGGTTACATCGTGCAAGGACGAATTAAAAGCGATACAATTTCTTCTCTACAATACGGAAAGCAATAAAAGCATCAAATAATTAAATAACCATCAATAAGACAAAATTGGTTCCCTCGGGTCGTCCCACCTGCTGATCTAGATCACGGATCTATTTCGGATGATGCGACAATGGTGAATCAAGAAGGGGTTTTTATGAGTTTTATGAGGGTATGTTTGTAGAGAATATGAAAGATCAGCTGAATGAATACCAAGAGATAAGAATAACTTAATATTCATTAGCTCGTAGTAAGGATTCAACGGCATAGTATTTAGGAAAGAGGCCTTTTGGGGTTACTTTTCAGCAGAGTTACGCTTAGGGAAGGCGAGTTCACAACATAGTTCAATAGCGTAATGCTAAGCAATAAGCCATTTGTGGTTAGCTTTACGAGGCATAATGCCTAAGAAAAAGTCATTGTGAAAATGAAAGCCTAAGTCTGTTTATTTGTAGGGAGAAGCTAGGTCACAAATGACCTAGGGTTTTCATGTAACCAGCCATCAAAGCTAAACAAAATCAACTGCAAAAAGTCGGGCCAAAATTGAAGTGATAAAAACGGATAGAACCGGATGGAATCGGGGTCGGGGTGCCGTCCACCCAGTATTGCTCCATGGTTTCGTGCCCCTTCTTTGCTGCAATAGGAATCTTGGGCAAAACATGGCTTTTTGAGTGAAATGACCTGGTAGGAGGCGCCGACCACACAACATCGTTTTGGGGATTTGAGTTCCATGCCTCTCGCGGATTGTCTTGGAGCAAAGCGTGGCGTTTTGATGCAAGTGATCATGAAACATGGCCCCAAACGTCGTTTTAGTGTTTTCACCTTCGTCTCTAGTTTGGACAAAGGAGAAACGCAAAATTTTGATCTTGGAATTTCCTGGTACGCGGCACTTGGACTTCGTTAACTTGCAAGTTTAACCGGGCGTGGACCGTCCGAAAGAAAAGGGATTTTTGCACGTCTAAAAGAAAAGAGATTTTTAGACCGACCCAAGGCAAAAGGCTATTTATTTGGTGCTAAGGGTTCTTTGTGTGTTACTCGGCTTTCGTCGCATTAGTCAAATACGATCCGTCTTCCGGATCTACAAACAGGACTCGAGATTTCATCGTCGGCCAATAATATAAACCATAGAATTAAAAAAGATGAGGGACGACACGTTTTAGGTGTCTACACCCTTTGGTTTGGACACTTAGATGCAAAGTGTCCAAAGCCCCGGCACATGAAAAACTTGCAGTTCACATTAAATCCAGTAGAGAGTTTGTTCCGAGGGGTAATATGAGTAACATTAGTACACAACTCGGGTTTTGGCATAGTGGGTTTGTATTAAAGCGAGAGTCGAAATACTCTTACCAACCGAGTAGTCTTTGTTGGTTGAGTTTTTGCAATTTCCCTCTTGAAGGTTCCGACCTTCCTTTGCTGCTTCACCATGTGTGCTAGGAGACCCACCTCTTCAAATGTTGAGTACTTGTTGCAAGTCCACAACATTAGCATACCTCAGGTCTAATTCTCCTAAATATCTTACTATGGTTTGATCCTTAGACTCTTGAAGATCACAATTGATCATCAACCTTTCAAACTCTCTGGAATACTCCTCCACACTCATTGAGCATTATTCAAAGTTATGCAACTTAGAATGGTTGTCTTGGATGTATTTAGATGGAAGGAATCGAGCCTTCAACTTAGATCTCATTTTCTTCCAACTCCTAATCTTGGGTTTCCTCTTATTAGCACGCTTCCTCACTACATTTTCCCACCAGGTCGAGGCAAATCTTTTGAGCTTGATAGTGACAAGCTTGACCTTGTTCTCATCTTTCACCTCTTTGTAGTAAAAAATTCTCTCAACTATTTACAACTAGTCTAGAAACTATCCGGGTTGAGGTGGCCCTCAAACACTGGGATTTCAGCTTTGAAATCTTAGTTTGGATGAGGTGAGTGATGCCTTCTTCATTTCCATTCTCTTCTTTGTTCTCGCTTGCTAGAAAAAGCAAAAGAATTGCTCTCTTCTTCATCATCCCCATGTGAATAGGTATGAAGTGGTGAGCTTGGAGGTGACTTCTCTATCTCATGAAGCTTATTTTTCATCATATCTCCCATTTGCTTTGTCAAGTAGGTGTTTTGATTTCCCAACTCCTAATAGTTGTTCATAAGCATTTCAAAACACTCTTACAATGGTATACTTCAACTCATTTTCGTTTATGGATTTTTGTGGACTAATGTGTTTAAGCTAAAAGGGTTATGTTTGGGTTAAGGAAGCTTGGCCTAGGAAAGGCTGCAAAGCTCGATAGTAAAGCCGATGTGCCAATAAGCAAGGTTAAATCGATCTAAAAATATAGTGGAACAAATGCGCAGTCCGAGGGGTCAAAATAGACCCCGAAATAACAGCGGTAGTAAATAAACACTCGGAACAATGATTTTGACTCAAAGGGTAAGTGATTAATCAAAGTAACAAGCACTGAGATAACAGGAATGAGAGAGGCTAGAATTATCCAATGATACGAGTCATACACCTAAGGATAAACTTAGGGAGCTAATCACACTTAGAGATATAGTTAGACCACTCTATGTGTAATTAGACTCTTCAGGCACAACCTAGTTATGCCACTAATTTGACAATTAAAAGAGAATTTATAATTGTAAGGAGCTTAACTCAACTTTACTTAGCATATAGCTAAATGTTCAAAACTCGATGATCCTTACAAGTCAAGGCCTATGCATATTTATAGGGCCTTGATCTAGGTTACATCACTCTAATCCAAGGGTTATAAATCCCTTTTTATAATCGAAGACTGTGATGCATCCATCAAAAATAAAGGATAAAAAGGATAAAAATTAGAATAAGGATAGTAGGTAATAGGAGATGAATATAGGATCTTCCAACGGATATAGTACGAAATAATACAATTCTGATTATGGTGACAAGCTGCAGTCGATATCATCAAATTCTATCTGCATTATGATCCTTAAACTTTCCTTTTCTAGGTCCTTATGATGCCCAAGTAGATCTGAGTGTAGTTCCAAAAATGTTTGAGCTTAGTTGCCTTGAAGTAATTCCGATTGCTCGTAAAGATCAACTTAGACTTATTATCTCCAATTGACTTTAGACTTATCTAACTGCTTAAACCTATTTGAGGAGGCAGATAAGTATTTCGGGTGTTGCCAAAACTCTCTGGAGGCTTGTCTCGAAGTGAAGACCCAATAGTCAATTCCGAGGACTCAAATATTTATGGTTGCGCTGACGGGAATTCATTATTAGTTGAAGCCCGACTTAGGGTGCTCTCCCTATAACACTAGGTGTTTGAGTCCCTTTAAGATTTCTAAATATCCTCTTCACTATAGTGAATTGTGATTCTTTTGGATTAGCTTGAAATCTTGCACATAAGCAGACACTAAACATTATATGTGACCTACTAGAAGTAAGGTAAAGTAGAGATCCGATCTTATCTCGGTAACGTTTCGATCTACTGGCTTACCCTTCTCATCCGAGTCCAACTTTACACTGCTGCCCATAGGAGTTGTTGCTGGCTTAGCATCCTTAAATATGTACTTCTTGAGTAACTCTTTCATATACTTGGACTGGTGGACATAGTTTCCTTTTTGTCTTACTTGATTTGAAGTCCAAGGAAGAAATTCAATTTTCCCATCATGCTTATTTGGAATTCCTGTCTCATTTGCTAAGAAAATCTTGGCATAGAATTTCATTAGTAGTACCAAAGATTATATCATCAACATACATATGTATGATAAGAAAATCTTTCCCCTTGGGTTTTGTAAACAAGGTGTTGTTAATTAAACCTCCTTTAAAACCATTTTTAACTAACAAGCTACTTAATCTTTCATACAACGCTATTGGATCTTGTTTTAAACTATGTAAAGCCTCTTCCAATTTGAAAACATGATTTGGAAATTAAGAGTTTTGAAATCTAGGGGTTGCTCCACATAAGCTTCATCTTGAATATAACCATTAAAAAATGCACATTTCACATTAATTTGATATAACTTGATGTTCATGCTAGATACAACTACTAAAAGAACTCTAATTACTTCGATCCTAATAGCAGGAGCAAAGGTTTTCCCACAATCTATTCCTTCTTCTTAGTTATACCCTTAGGAAAAAAGTCTGGCCTTATTTCTAACTACCAACCCCTCCTCGCCCAATTCGTTCTTAAAAACCCATTTGGTTCCTACTACTGAGTGGTCAAAAGGTCATTTGGTCAAGGTCCAAACTTTGGTTCTTTCAATGGTGAGAGCTTTTCTTGGATGGCCTCTACCCATTCAGGTTCAAGAAGGGCGTCTATTACATTTTTAGATTGAATTGATGATATGAATGCTGAAAATGCACATAGATTATGCAAAAAGATCGAGTTATTACCCCCGAGTTAATGTCGAAATGACATTTTTAGGTGGATGACTAGAATCATAAAATCTTTACCTAATCTTTGGTTTACCAGGTCTGAAGGTTGAACACTTGCTTCTTGAGCTATCCGAGCTAGTGGTGTCTTAGCTTCTTCTTGAGCTTCAGATTATCCGAGTTGGTTCTTGAACTAGGTCGGTTGAAGTTGGCTCGGTTCTCTTGTTCTTTATTATTCTTAGTCTAGTTTCCACTATGTCATCATTATTTCTATTCAGCTTGAAATCTTAGAAGATGGACTCACTTAACCTACCATTATCAACTTCATAAAAAATAACGTGGATACTTTCTTCCACTTTTCTAGTTATCTCGTTGAAGATGCGGTAAGCTTTGCTATGTAAAGAATAACCTAGAAATATACATTCATTTGACCTAAAATCAAACTTAGTCAAATGATCTTTACCATTATTAAGTACAAAGCACTTACACTTCAAAGGCCTAAAGTATGAGATATTATGCTTCTTTCCCTTGTATAGGGCATATGGCATTTTCTTTAGTATGGGTGGATGAGTCATTTGTTAAGCATGTAATTTGCCGTGTTAACAGGCGTCAGCCCGTAAATAGTAAGGAAAATCATGTTCAATCATCATCGTACTTCCCATTTCATCAAGAGTTCTATTCTTTCTCTCCACTACTCCGTTTTGTTGATGCATTCTGGGTGCAAAGAAGTTGTGGGACATACCATTCTTATCACATAAATCAACAAGTTCCGAGTAGTCTAACTCCCTTCCATTGTCGGTTCTTATCCTTCTTATATGAGTCTCGGACTCTATATGAATATGCTCGTAGACCTTCGTGAACTCATTAAAGGCTTCATTCTTGTTTCTTATAAAACAAACCCAGGTAAATCTTGAAAAGTCAACAACCTAATAAGAACATATGATTTACCTCCTAAGCTTTTAACAAGAATTTCACCACATAAGTCTACATGAATCAATTCAAGCACTTTCGAGGTGGAAACAATTTTAAGTGGTTTGAATAAAGATCTAACTTGTTTCCTTTAGTACATGCATCACAAATTTTAGCTTTCATATAATTGCACTTAGGGAGTCCGCAGACCAAGTTCATTAATAGTATTCATGATAATAGAACCTAATCTATGATGCCATTTCCATGAGTCATCTTTAACGAAGCTTTTAAATATGACAAGTTCTGAGTAGAATCGGA
This sequence comes from Talinum fruticosum, assembly GCA_021018815.1. Classification (NCBI taxonomy): domain Eukaryota; kingdom Viridiplantae; phylum Streptophyta; class Magnoliopsida; order Caryophyllales; family Talinaceae; genus Talinum; species Talinum fruticosum. Next base: position 467,598 of record JAITYX010000051.1, on the reverse strand, counting down.
TAGAGGAATAATATAAGTCTTACAAGACCTTAGACTAGGAAGCTTTGTCTCATTTGAAGTAGCAGCGAGTTATGAGCAATTGGTCTAAGTGAACTTTACCTTTTGGCCTTTTGCATACAACTGGGAGATACTCAAAAGATTGTACTTAAACCGCTTGACAAGGTGGACTGGGTTGACTGAGTTGTCACCTTGACCAACTTTTCCAATGACTACAATATTTCCCTTGCTATTATCTCCAAAGGTGACTTTTCGTCCTTTCATCATTTCTAACTTAGAAAAGTGTATTGAATCTCCGGAACGTGCCTTGAGCAACCACTATTGAGATACCAATTATCTTTCTTCTTTGCCCGAGGTTCCTACAAAACACAACACACTAACCCTTCTCACTTCTTACAAATCCAATGAATCGTCCTTAGCGAGGTCAGCTTTTGATGAGGAATAATTCAAATTTGGTTATCAAATTTGAATTATTTTACGCTTGGTTTGATTATGACCCTTTTTCTTAGGAAACTAAGTCTTCTTTTTGTGAAAGCCTTTCTTTTTGTAAACCGACAAAGTACACTTCTTTTGATAAATAATTTTCTGGTCAATCCCTTTCTTTATTGAATGAATAGGACCATGCTCGGTGTTTTTAAAATGAATTTTTTGAGAATCATATTTAAAAAGACTCTTGTAGGAGTTATCCTCCTTTTCTAAGTTGTATCCAGTTCCCTCTTTTCGAAAAGAAACACACCGAGAACCAAGAAGTAGATCAAATTTTTGCTAACCTTCAATGAGTTTTAAAACTAGATCTTCGGACTCTGTGAGCTTCTTCTTTAGTTGCTCATTTTCTGTTCTCAAGCACTCGACTCGGTTTCATTATCTTGAGAACTAGTCTTAAGTAGCTTCATGTTGAGCCTTAGTTTTTTATGCACAAAGAAGAATCGAATTGTAATTTTTCTCTAAAGTGAAAATATATCTAGCTAAATATTGCTTAGAGAATTTAAGGAAATATTGCTTCCTTAGTGCCAAATGCTTCATCTTCTAACCGATGTTTAACTTCGAGTCCCTTAAGGGCATGAGACACTTTGATTCATCTTCAATGTCATCATTATCTTGATATGACTCTTGATCAGCGGAGTTTTTAGTTAAAGAAAAGTTTGATGGGGATGAGAAATTACCTTTATTCTCCTTCTGAAGATCTCATTTTTAGGCTTCTTCTACCACTTCTTATAGTTCATCATTCGTTTGAAGCCTCCGGCCAAAAGTTCCATGGGATCTTTCTCTCGAGTCTAAGGAGTTCAAACTGGGACCAGGTTTCTCCGAGGCCTTAAGAATAGTGTTTCTTCTTGTTGCTGACCTCATATTCTTCCTCCCGAAGATGTAACTCATGGGTGAGAAGATTCCCTATGAGTTCATTTGGTTTCATCTTGGTGAGATCTTGAGCTTCCTCGATTGTTGTCACCTTTGGGCCCTATCTTTTCTTCAGTAGACTCCTCGAAGCTTTCTAACGACTTCGTCATTGGACATCTTCCTTCCAAGTGATTTGAGATTATTGATAATCTCAATAAAACGAATATACATCTTAGTTATGTTCTCCTCAACTTCTCTTGAACATTTCATACTTGTGGAGATACTCACTTATTTTCTCTTATCTCACTTAACTTATGCCTCAATAGGTGCTGACAAGAGTGTCCCACCCCTCCTTAGTAGTATCACAAGCTAATACTCGATTTAATTAAGAGGCATCTATGACACACATCATGATGTTCATAACTTTGAAGTTTTTCTTTGCCTTTTATGTTCTTCGATAGTGAATTCCGACTTCACCTTAGCCACGGTCCGAGTGCCAACTTGCTTGATGGGAACATAATTTTCATTGAAGATGACTTCCTAGACGTCTTCACCATAGTCTTGGATGAAACACTCTATAAGCTTCTTCTAGTGGGAAAAATTGGATCCTCTCGAACTTGGATGGCCTAGTGAATGACCTTCCTTCATTGAAGTCTCCATAGTTAAGAGCCCTCTTATCCTTATACCTTTAGATGGTTAGATCCTTTTGTGAAAGGCTACACTCTGATACAAATTCAAGGTTTAGATTTGAGAGTTTGAATCACCCTAGAGGGAGGTGAATAGGGTGATGAGGAAATTATGCGAAATTTCAAACACTTTTGTGAAGGTTAGAACTTAGAAAAGTAAGTTCAATCAGTATTAGACTCAGTAAAGTAATGCGCATATGATTTTATGTGGAAAACCTCTAGGGCAAAAAACAATGGCAGGTGTCAATCCCGACACCAAGTCAAATCTAGTCCACAAAATACAAAGGACTAACACTCATAATTGTACCTTTAGACAATCCAAAAACAAGTGTTCCTAGGCACATAAGTTACCTTAGATTTTATGTAGAATTTTTAATATTGTTATAGATATGATTAAGTACGAATTTAAGTCGTATGTTTAGAAGTACCATTTTGATTTTGTGTTAGAATTTTGGTAAATCTTTCGCTGCACTTCGCTGCAATCTCCATGGCGGCGACGCGCATGACCAGCTTAGGGCATTACAGAAGTGGTATAAGAGCAATAGTCTTGCGACCTTTTGGAATTATGTGTGTATGTGTTTTAATGTGTATTATGTGCATATATGTTTGTTGTTATGTTGATATGTGTTTATGTAACTAGATGTGTGTTTTGTTGTGTTATTTGACCAAAACCCCTAGCATACTATGATGTGTCCTGAAGAATATAAGGTTGAGTTGGCAACGCACCTATTTGTTTGAAAAGTTGATCAATGGTGGGAGTCTATTAAGCCAATCTTAGAACAAGAGCAAACAAACCCATTAACTTGGGTAAAGTTCAAAGAGAAAATGAATGAACAATATTATCCTAGAGATATATAGAAAGGGCCAAAGAGTTAGAGTTTTCAAATTTGGAGCAGGGCAAGATGACAGTGATGGAGTATGGTGGTAAGTTTATAAAACTTAGCTGATTTGGAAGGCAGCTAGTAGATATAGAGAAAAGGAAAGTGGACCGATTTGAAGATGGTGTAGATATTAACATACATATGGTATTAGCTTCTCACACATTTTCTACTTATCAAGAGATATATCGGAGAGCGATACGAGTTGAAAAGATCTTGAAAGAAAGTAAGGCTAAGAGTGCAACTCACTCAAAGAAATTTGGTGAATGAATTTCCAATCTTGGGAAGCAAAGGAACATCATTGAAAAAGATCAACATCAAGATATGAAAACCAATAAGAGGCATTGTGGTCAATGTAAGAAGGTGCATAGTGAAACTAAATGCTATTGGGCAACCGACAAATTTTTTAATTGTGGAAACCCCGGGCACAAACCTGCTGATTGTCCTGATTCTAATAAGAAAGCTCTAAGAAATGCAAAGAGACTATATCAGAATGAAGGGGGCATTATTCAACCACCAAACAAAAAGACGGAATATGTGGGCATGGGAAGGGCTTATGTATTGAAGGCGACGGATAATAACTAAGGTAATCTACACTATGAGTCAAGTATGTGAAGTTTCAAGGGTGAAACTTCGTTTTAGGGCAGAAGGATGCAATACCCCGAGATTTTAGCTAATAATAATTGACTTGCATATGAATATTTGACTTGGATATGTGATGAATCGGTCGGATAATATTTTTTTGGCCTTAATACTTTTGAGAACAATTAGAATTATGTGTCCATTGGATAATTTACATGCATTCAAATTGTCGACATTATGTTTAATAAGTTACCTAGTCACATAAAATTGGTAAAGCCAAAGTCAAACCAAGTCAAGTCAAGCCAAGTACAGTGTAAACTTAGTAATTATGTAAAATAAAAGTAAGATAAAATAAATATAAACCAACTGTTTTAGTTTGCACATGGAATTTTGAAAATCATAGTTTTTAGTCCATAGTTTTTTTTTTTTTTTTTTATAGAAATAAACATACACATGGTTTTAGCTCATTATTTTCAAAAACAATTTGACAAGTATCATAATTTCATTGGTTTGAAGTTCCTATACATATCAGTTGATTTTCCTCCTAGAAGCATACAAAAAAACAAAAACACAACACAAATAAAGTGAAAGAAAAGAAGTGTTTGGAGGTTTCTTGGTGCATTAAAGAAAGGAAGAGTTTGGAGACTTTTTGTTGCTTTGATTAAGTAAAGGAAGAGTTTGGAGGCTTTTTCCTTGGTAGATTAGGTAAAGAGTTTGGAGACTTTTGCTTGGTAGATTAAGGAAATAAAGGAAGATCAAAGATATCCATTTGGCTAAATTAAAGTTAGTAATTCTTATAAGTTCTTTTAACTAAAAAAGGTTAGGGAAAGATATTTAAAAAGAAATAATGCATGGATATAATAATCTAAACTTCACTAAAGAATTAAAAACTTAATTTCACTAAATTAAGAACTCGCCATAATTTTATATTATGATTTGTTTGATTATTTCGATGATCATAAGATATATTTTAATCTTGTTAAAGAGAATAATAATTGTTAAATATAGAAGCTAATTTCGGATTATAACATATTTTTTTGCACTTTTTGAATTTCTACGAATTATTGGATGCATAAAAAATATGAAAATTTTATTGTACCTTCTACATATTATAAGGCAATTTTCTGTAAAATTATGCAATTTTTGATAAGTAAATTATGAGTTATTAATTTCTAAGTAAAATTGCTTGATTTATGCTAACTATGGACTTATTGTATGTTTTTGATTTGTTAGCTCATTTGGTCATTATTATGGAGCATAAAATCAGTAAAATAGACGATAAATGGACTATATGCACTTATCTAAATTATTTTGAAAGTATTAAATCAATTTTTACACGTGTTTGTGACTATATATACATCATGACTAACATATTAATGCAAGATATGAACATGTGTTTCCTTAAAAGAAATTTGGTGACAATACGAATTTTAGATATGCTAAGACTATATTTAAAATAGGAATGAAGTTAATGTCTACCTAGGACTATTGCTTATGTGTTACGTTCTAAAGTTATGGCCATAGAAGTAGTCTGTCTTTTAGTGTTTTAGATCGCCTGGTTAGAGAGGTTTTTACCAGTTTAGTTGGATTTGAATTTCGGCCTGTGTGTTTTGTGATCTATGTGGATCCTTGGTTGAAGTTTGTTATAACTTCGGTCAGTTCACTAGGTGTGAATTATGGTCCACAATTTGTGATTTTAGAGAGTACATCATATAAACCTCAGAAGACATGGTTGGTATTTAGAAATATGGTTAGTTTAGTGAATAAACTAATAGTGCCGTTTGTTTAGAGGCTTTAGCGAAAATAAGAGTCTTTGAATCGTACTTGGTATGGGACAAGTATAGCTGAGTTAGTCTAATCATTTGTTTTATAACATAAGTGTGTGTTTTGTGAAATATATATATATATATATATATATATATATATATATATATATATATATATATGAATGTACGATTCTACTTGTGATGTGTGATTATGTATGTATACCACCTTCCACGTGTTGTACGTTATGATTTAAGTTATTCGTATTATTTATTTATGTCCGTATGTGTAAACTGGATAACGTGCATAGTGTAACATCGGGAAATATAAGCGTTATTCACTGGGCTCAATAATTTGTGATTTAGATAGTACGTTCTATAAACCTCAAAAGACATGGTTTGTATGGACAACTATGGTTCGTTTAGTAAATAAACTAATAGTGATGTCTGTTTAGGGGGTATAGTGAAAACAGGAGTTTTTGAATCGTACTTGGTATGGGACAAGTATAGTTGAGTCAGTCTAATTATTTGTTTTATAACATAAGTGTGTATTTTGTGAAATATTAAGTGCATGGTATATCTATCTATCTATCTATCTATCTATCTATCTATCTATCTATCTATCTATCTATCTATCTATCTATCTATCTATATATATATATATATATATATATATATATATATATGTACGATTCTACCTGTGATGTGTAACTATGTAAGTACCACCTTACACGTGTTACATGTTATGATTTAAGTTATTCGTATTACTTGTGCGCTTATGTGTAAACCGGATAATGTGCGAAGTGTAACATCGGAAAATATAAGCGTTATTCACTTGGCTCGGGAGCTCATCACCTCACCATTTTTTTCAAGTTTCGTAAATTAAAGGGATCAAGGATACCTCTAAGAAGATTAACGGTTAGCGATAATTTGGTGAACCAAGATAGGAAGGCGGTTCATGTTTTTACTTTATACTATGTTAGTAAATAAAAGATAGGACATATTCTATATTGAATTTGTAAGATTGTTATAGATATGATTATGTAAGAATTTAAGTCACATGTTTAGAAGTACCGTTTTGATTTTATGTTAAAATTTTGCTAAAGCTTTCACTGCAATTCGCTTGATATTGAAAATAAGGTTAAAAAGTTAAGATAACATAGTTGGTGTCCGAGTGGGATGTCCACGGCGGCGATGCACATGACCAGGATGGGGCATTACAGAAGTAGTATTAGAGTAATAGTCTTGCGACCTTTTGGAATTGTGTGTATGTGTTTTAATGTGTATTACCTTCCTATATGTTTGTTGTTGTGTTGATATGTGTTTATGTAACTAGATGTGTGTTTTGTTACAGTTTATTTGACTAAAAACCCTAGCATACTAATGAACCTATAGTTACTCGTAATTTAAATGGCTTCTAAAGAGGGAGGAAATGGTGTACCCTAGAATAGGTGTTAATCTCCTGAACAAGTTTCTTAAGCTGCAACCTTGAAAGTTTAGGGGAACTGCGAATACTTCTAAATTAGATAAATGGATGAGATAAATTGATAAAATATTGAAGACTATGATTGTAATACCCCGACCTTAACCCAATGCATTAACAAAGATTAATAAATACTAATGAGCGCGTGCACTTCAATTCACACTTTCATTTTTTATGATCATATACATATACATATTATGTACTTGTACAAGTAACCATTTTATGTGTTGCAGGACTCGGATGATGATAACGACGCTTGGCCAAAAATAAATAAATAAATAAATGAGCAAATAAATTATGCTTTGTAATAATAATAATAATAATAATAATAATAATAATAATAATAATAATAATAGTAATAATAATAATAATAATAAGACATTATTGGAATCATAATAACAATAATTCATACGCCTAAAGTTTGCAAATAATTATTCAATGTCGGGAATTCCTAAAACCGACATTCTTTTAATTTGGGCTTAGATATTAGATTATTTGGGCTTGTAGAGAGTAGAGGGCCCAATAACCAAGCAAATGAAAAAAAAATTAAATAAAAATAAAAGAGGAGGCTGGAATTCTGATGGAGGAGACAGGAATTTCAGATTTTGATTTTGGCTATTTAAGCCCCAAAAACCTCAAAAACTCAATCTTCATCATTTGTTCTCTTTCCCAAAGGAACCATCTCCCTCACTGAATCCCCTTTCTGCTGCCAGCCCAGCCCCCTGCCAACCACCGCTGCCATCAGCGCCGGCCGAAGCCACCGGAGCCACCTGCCGCCGGCCACCGTTGGGTTTCCTCTACTGCTGCAGCTGCTGCCTACTGCTGCAGCTGCTGCTACCTGCTGCTGCACCTGCTGCCTGTTGCTGCCCCTGCTGCTGCACCTGCCACCAGCCAGCCACCATCACCACCGGTCGCTGCTTCCCACCGCCGCCAACCACCACCAGTCACCGGAGCTCCGATCAGCCACCCCATTCCACCATAAAACCCTCATTTTCTTGTGAGTTTGAGTAAAAACCTCAACCTCCAACTAATTAATTCCTTGAATTTTTTAGAAATAATTAGTTAGATGTTGCATGCAAGGGATAATTGTGTAAAATCAGATTACATAGTTAGTATTATGCTTTTGAGGATCGTTGATTAAAAACGTTAACTCGGGTTGCCCCAAATCTTGGTATGAGAAGTGTAATAGCTTGCATGTGCTTTTAATGGGTTTTAGTGGGCTAATATGATACTTAAAATAATGGAAAATGTGCAAAGTAAACCTTTCATAGAGATATTACAAGACAAAAAAATTTGTAGAGCATAAGAAATTACAGTTGGAAGACTCTGCCAACCACCATGGGTGCCCCCACAGCCTGTGGGACAGGCCGTGGTGGCCAGCAGTGAGTTATTTGACTCAAAACACCCACCACGGGTGCTCTCACAGGCCACCAGAAGTCCCCACTGACCTTGGGAAGGCCCTTGACGACCTCTAGAACAAGCCATTGACCCCCACCGGCCATGGGGAGGTCCGTGATGACTTCCAAAGCAAAGGAAATTTAGTTTTCGTGATGACTCGAGTTTATTAGAAAGTTTTAGAGGAAGAGATTAACTAAAGTGGGCATGCATGTTGTGCTTTGAGGATATAGAATAAAATTGTGAATTAAGGAGAATAGGTAAGTTGAATGATTGTAAGAAGTTGAAGACAATGGGTGATTTTGGGAAGATTAAAGAAAATAAGTCATTTTGAGGGTTGAAGGAAAGAAGTGATTTTTGCCTTCATAAATTCATCTAATCATGAGAAGTTACAAACAAAAAGGAAATAATGTAAATCATATCAACAGTAATAACAATAGTGATGACAATAATAACGATAATAAATTTAATTACTAAGAGTATCGAACCTATTAATGAAACACTTTATTTTGTTAAGGCATCCACGTCGTTCATCCGAGTCAGCAACTTCAAAGGAATCAGAAGGACTAATTCCACCATTTAAGGTACGTTTATTGCTTGTACCATACGAAAATCCATATGTTTATACATAACAATATCAAATGGTTTACTTAATGAAATGAACCATTTCAAATATTATTTGTCACCTAATTATGTGGCCTGCCCCATATCAAATCATGTTATCATGATCATATCATATCATATATATTTGGCCATTATCAACCAGACTTTGCCGATCGGTCTGGGTATACGTATATTTAGGGAAACCGATTATCGTAAGGAGCCACTCAGATAATAAATGAATAATTGTTTTACTATCTTCTTCCCGTCTGATTTATAAATGAATTGAAATGCATGCGCTCAAATATATATCTTCACCTAATTATTTACAGTACATGGATAAGCGTATTGAGCTTTGGCTCATTATTTCAAAACGTTTTATCTGTTTTGTTTTAGGTAAAGCTACTCCAGAAGGGAGCAAGAAGTAGGGTTGTCTACTGGCCGAAGTGTCTTAGGGGCTCACAGTGGTGGTGACATGTCGTGTCTTGAGTTATTTTGGTTGTGTTTTAAGTCATTACCCTAACGGCATGTATTTTATTTTCTCTGCTTATGTTGTTTTCATCGGTCGTTTTACTTTCGAATTCAGACCTTATCAAGTATTGCATGTAATCGATCTAAATGTTGCCTTGTTCCTTGTTTGGAATGGCGGTAACGCCTCTAACCTATATTTCCGCTGCGCTAATTACTAGTTAATCAGTCCTTAGGATTAACCTGGTGATTACGGGGTTTGGGGGCGTTACAATGATGGGTCTTGAAGAATATAAGGTTGAGTTGACTATAAATCTAGTTGTTGGAGAAGTTGATCAATGGTACTACTCTGTTAAGCCAACCTTAGAACAACAGCAAACAAACCAATTAGCTTGGGAAACGTTCAAAGAGTCAATGAATGAACAATATTATCCTAGAGATATAAAAAGGGCCAAAGAGTTAGAGTTTTTAAACTTGGAGAAGGGCAAGATGACAGTGATGGAGTATGGTGCTAAGTTTATAAAACTTATCTGATTTGGAAGACACCTAGTAGATATAGAGAAAAGGAAAGTGGACCGATTTAAGATGGTCTAGATATTAACATACATACGGTATGAGCTTCTGACACATTTTCTACTTATCAAGAGATATATCAGAGAGCGATACAAGTTGAAAAGATCTTGAAAAAAAGTAAAGCTAAGAGTGCAACTCACTCAAAGAAATTTCTACGAGTTGAAAAGATCTTGAAAATCATGGTTTTTTTAGTCCATAGTTTTTTTTTTTATAGAAATAAACATACACATGGTTTTAACTCATGGTTTTTAAAAACAGTTTGACAAGTATTATAATTTCATTGGTTTGAAGTTCCTAGACATATCAGTAGATTTTCCTCCAAGAAGCATACCAAAAAACAAAAATACAACACAAATAAAATGAAAGAAAAGAAGTGTTTGGAGGTTTCTTGGTACATTAAGGAAAGGAAGAGTTTGGAGGCTTGTTGGTGGGTAGATTAACTAATGGAAGAGTTTGGAGGCTTTTGCTTCGTAGATTAAGGAAATAAACATTTTGCTAAATTAAAGTGAGTAATTCTTCTATTTTGTTTTAACTAAAAAAAGGTTAGGGAAAGATATTTCAAAAGAAATAATGCATGGATATAATAATCTAAACTTAACTAAAGAATTAAAAACTTAATTTCACTAAATTAGGAACTCGCCTTAATTTTATATTATGATTTGTTTGATTATTTTGATGCATGCATATTATTGATGAACATAAGATATATTTTAATATTGTTAAAAAGAATAATGATTGTTAAATATAGAAGCAAATTTTGGATTATAACATATTGTTTTTGCACTGTGTGAATGTCTACGAATTATTGGATGCATAAAAAATAAGAAAATTTTATTGTACCTTCTACATATTATAAGGCAATTTTCTGTAAAATTATGCAATTTTTGATAAGTAAATTATGAGTTATTAATTTCTAAGTAAAATTGCTTTATTTATGCTAACAATGGACTTATTATATGTTTTTAATTTGTTAGCTCATTTGATCATTATTATGCAGCATAAAATCAGTAAAATAGACTATAAATGGACTACATCCACTTGTCTAAATTATTTTGAAAGTGTTAAATCAATTTTTACACGTGTTTGTGACTATATACATCATGACTAACGTATTAATGCAAGATGTGAATATGTGTTTCTTTAAAAGAAATGTGGGGACAATAGCAATTTTAGATATGCTAAGACCATATTTAAAATAGGAGTGAAGTTCATCTCTGCCTAGAACTATTGCTTATATGTTACGTTCTAGAGTTATGGCCATAGAAGTATCTGTCTTTTAGTGTTTCAGGTCACCTGGTTGGTGAGGGTTTTACCAATTCACTACAATGTGATTTTCGCCTTGCGTGTTTTGTGATCTATGTGGATCCCTGGTTGAACCTTGTGATAGCTTCGGTAGGTTCAGCAGGTGTGAATTATGGCTCAATAATTTGTGATTTTAGACAGTACATTCTCTAAACCACAAAAGACATGGTTTTTATGAACAACTATGGTTAGTTTAGCGAATAAATTAAAAGTGACATCGGTTTAGGGATTTTTGTGAAAACAAGAGTTTCGAATCGTGCTTGGTATGAGACAAGTATAGCTGAGTTAGTCTAATAGTTTGTTTTATAACATAAGTCTGTATTTTGTGAAATATTAAGTGCATTATATATATATATATATACACGATTCTACATGTGATGTGTGACTATGTATGTATAAGCGCTATTCACAGGGCTCGGGGATCTCGTCACCTCACCATTTTTATCAAGTTTCGTAAATTAACGGGATCAAGGAGGCCTCTAAGAAGATTAACGGTTAGCGATAATTTGGTGAACCAAGATAGGAAGGCAGTTCATGTTTTTATTTTAGACTATGTTAGTAAATAAAAGGTAGGATGTATTCCGTATGGAATTTATAAGATTGTTGTAGATCTGATTAAGTACAAATTTAAGTCGCATGTTTAGAAGTACATTGTTGATTTTGTGTTAAAATTTTGGTAAAGCTTTCGCTGCAATTCGCTTGATATTTAAAATAAGGTTAAGAAGTTAAGATAACATAGTTGGTGTCCGAGTGGGATGTCCACGGCGGCGACGCACATGACCAGGTTGGGGAATTACCGAAGTGGTATCGGAGAAATAGTCTTGCGACCTTTTGGAATTATGTGTAATTGTGTTTTAATGTCTATTATGTGCTTATATGTTTGTTGTTGTGTTGATATGTGTTTATGTAACTAGATGTGTGTTTTGTTGTAGTTTATTTAACCAAAACCCCTAGCATAATCATGAACCTATAGTTACTCTTAATTTAGATGGCTGATGAAGAGGGAAGAAATGGTGTTGACCTATGATAGGTATTAATATCCTTAATAAGTTTCTTAAGTTGTAATATTCAAAGTTTAGGGAACTGCAAATCCTTCTAAATTAGATGAATGGATGAGATAAATTGATAAAATATTGAAGACTATGATGTGTTTTGAAGAATATAAGGTTGAGTTGGGTACACACCTATTTGTTGGAGAAGCTGATCAATGGTGGGACTCTATTAAGCCAGCCTTAGAAGAAGAGCAAACAAACCAATTAACTTGGGAAAAGTTCAAAGAGAAAATGAATGAACAATATAATCCCAGAGATATACAAAGGGCCAAAGCTTTTGAGTTTTCAAACTTTGAGCAGGGCACGATGATAGTAATGGAGTATGGTGCTAAGTTTATAAAACTTAACTAATTTGGAAGGCACCTAGTCAATATAGAGAAAAGGAAACTGGACCGATTTGAAGACGGTCTAGATATTAACATACATACGTTATTAGCTTCCCAGACATTTTCTATTTATCAAGAGATATATCAGAGAGCGATACGAGTTGAAAAGATCTTAAAAGAAAGTAAGGTTAAGAGTGCAACTCACTCAATGAAATTTGGTGAAGGAAATTCCAATCTTGGGAAGTAAAGGAACATCATTGAAAAACAACATCATGGCAATATGAAAACCAATAGGAGGCATTGTGGTTAATGTCAAAAGGTGCGTGGCAGAACTGAATACTATTGGGCAACGAACAAATTTTTTAATTGTGGACACCATGGGCACAAAGCTGCTGATTGTCCTAATCCCAATGAGAAACCTCTAAATAATGTGAAGAGACCATATCAGAATGAATGGGGCATTATTCAACCACGAAACAAAAAGGCGGAATATGTGGGTATGGGAAGGGGTTATATATGTAAGGCAATAGATAATAACTAAGGTAATCTACACTATGAGTCAAGTATGTTAAGTTTCAAGGGTGAAACTTCGATTTAGGGGGAAGGATGCAATACCCCGAGATTTTAGCTAATAATAATTGAGTGGCATAAGATTATTTGACTTGGATATATGATTAACCGGTCGTATAATATTTTTTGGCCTTAATACTTTTGATAACAATTAGAATTATGTGTCTATTGGAATAATTTACATGCATTGAAATTGTCAATATTTTGTTTAATAAGTTACCTAGTCACATAAAATTAATCAAGCCATGTACAGTGTAAACTTAGTAATAAAGCAAAATAAAAATAAGATAAAATAAATCTAAGCCAACACCTTTAGTTTGCTCATGGATTTTTGAAAATAATGATTCTATTAGTCCATAGTTTTTTTTTATAGAAATAAACATACACATGATTTTAGCTCATGGTTTTTAAAAACAATTTTACAAGTATCATAATTTCATTGGTTTGAAGTTCCTATAAATATCAGTTGACTTTCCTCCTAGAAGCATACCCAAAAATAAAAACACAACACAAATAAAGTGAAAGAAAATAAGTGTTTGGAGGTTTCTTGATAGATTAAGGAAAGGAAGAGTTTGGAGGCTTATTCCTGGGTAGATTAAGTAATGGAAGAGTTTGGAAGCTTTTTATTTAGTAGATTAAGTAAAGGAAGAGTTTAGAGGCTTTTGCTTGGTAGATTAAGGAAATAAACATTTGGCTAAATTAAACTGAGTAATTCTTATATTTTCTTTTAACTAAAAAAGTTAGGGAAAGATATTTAAAAAGAAATAATGCATGGATATAATAATCTAAACTTAACTAAAGAATTAGAAACTTAATTTCACTAAATTAAGAACTCACCTTAATTTTATATTATGATTTGTTTGATTATTTCGATGCATGTATATTATTGTGAACATAAGATATATTTTAATCTTGTGAAAGAGAATAATGATTGTTAAATATAGAAGCTAATTTCAGATTATAACATATTTTTTGCACAGTCTGAATTTCTACGAATTATTGGATGCATAAAAAATATGAAAATGTTACTGTACCTTCTACATATTGTAAGGCAATTTTCTATAAAATTATGCAATTTTTGATAAGTAAATTATGAGTTATTAATTTCTAAGTAAAATTGCTTGATTTATTCTAACTATGGACTTATTATATGTTTTTAATTTGTTACCTCATTTGATCATTATTATGGAGCATAAAATCAGTAAAATAGACTATAAATGGACTACATGCACTTATCTAAATTTTTTTGAAAGTATTAAATCTATTTTTACACGTGTTTGTGACTATATACGTCATGACTAACATATTAATGCAAGATGTGAATATGTGTTTCCTTAAAAGCAATATAGGGACAATACGAATTTTATATATGCTAAGACCATATTTAAAATAGGAATGAAGCTCATCTCTACCTAGGACTATTGTTTATGTGTTACGTTCTACAACTATGGCAATAGAAGTACCCTGTCTTTTAGTGTTTTAGGTCGCCTGATTGGAGAGATTTTTACCGATTCATTAGGAAATGATTTTCGGCCTGTGTGTCTTTTGATCTATGTGGATCCCTGGTTGAAACTTGTGATAGCTTTGGTTAGTTCACCGGGTGTGAACTATGACTCCATAATTTGTGATTTTATATAGTACGTTCTCTATACCTCAAAAGACATGGTTTGCATGGATAATTATGGTTAGTTTAGTTAATCAACTAACAAGTGACGTCCGTTGAGGGGCTTTTGTGAAAATAAAAGTCTCTGAATCATACTTGGTATGGAACAAGTATAGCTGACTTAGTTTAATCGTTTTTTATATAATATAAGTGCGTATTTTGTGAAATATTAAGTGAATCATTACGGGCTTTTGTGAAATATTTTGTGAAGTTTCGTGAAATATAAATGTACTTGTTCTACCTGTGATGTGTGACTATGTACGTAAACCACCTTCCACGTGTTGCACTTTATGATTTAAGTTATTCAAATTACTTGTTTATGTGGTTATGTGTAAAGCGAGATAATGTGCAAAGTTTAACATCGAGAAATATAAGCGTTATTCACTGGGCTCGGGAGCTCATCACCTCACCATTTTTTTCAAGTTTCGTAAATTAAAGGGATCAAGGATGCTTCTAAGAAGATTAACGGTTAGCCATAATTTGGTGAACTAAGATAGGAGGGCGGTCCATGTTTTTACTTTAGACTATTTTAGTAAATAAAAGAGAGGATGTATTCTATATAAAATTTTTAAGATTGTTATAGATATGATTAAATACGAATTTAAGTCGCATGTTTAGAAGTACGGTTTTAATTTTATGTTAGAATTTTGGTAAAGCTTTCGTTGCAATTCGCTTGATATTAAAAATAGGGTTAGGAAGTTAAGATAGCAGAATTGGTGTCGGAGTGGGATGTGCACAGCGGCGACCGACATGACCAGGTTGGGGCATTACAAAAAGGTATCGGAGCAATAGTCTTGCGACCTTTTGTAATTATGTGTAATTGTGTTTTAATGTCTATTATGTGCTTATATGTTTGTTGTTGTGTTGATATGTGTTTATGTAACTAGATGTGTGTTTTATTGTAGTTTATTTGACCAAAACCCCTAGCATACTCATGAACCTATAGTTACTCTTAATTTAGATGGCTAATGAAGAGGGAAGAAATGGTGTTGACCCTATGATAGGTATTAATATCCTTAATAAGTTTCTTAAGCTACAATCTTCAAAGTTTAGGGAACTGCAAATCCTTCTAAATTAGATGAATGGATGAGATAAATTGATAAAATATTGAAGACTATGATGTGTTCTGAAGAATATAAGGTTGAGTTAGGTACACACCTATTTGTTCGAGAAGTTTATCAATGGTGGGATTTTGTTAAGCCAGCCTCGGAAGAAGAGCAAACAAACCAATTAACTTGGGAAAAGTTCAAAGAGAAAATGAATGAACAATATAATCCTAGAGATATACAAACGGCCAAAGCATTTGAGTTTTCAAACTTTGAGCAGGGCACGATGACAAGTAATGGAGTATGGTGCTAAGTTTATAAAACTTAACTAATTTGGAAGGCACCTAGTAAATATAGAGAAAAGGAAACTGGACCGATTTGAAGACGGTCTAGATATTAACATACATACAATATTAGCTTCCCGGACATTTTCTATTTATCAAGAGATATATCGGAGAGCGATACGAGTTGAAAAGATCTTAAAAGAAAGTAAGGTTAAGAGTGCAACTCACTCAATGAAATTTGGTGAAGGAAATTCCAATCTTGGGAAGTAAAGGAACATCATTGAAAAACAACATCATGGCAATATGAAAACCAATAGGAGGCATTGTGGTTAATGTCAAAAGGTGCGTGGCGGAACCGAATACTATTGGGCAACGAACAAATTTTTTAATTGTGGACACCATGGGTACAAAGCTGCTGATTGTCCTGATCCCAATGAGAAACCTCTAAATAATGTGAAGAGACCATATCAGAATGAATGGGGCATTATTCAACCACCAAACAAAAAGGCGGAATATGTGGGTATGGGAAGGGGTTATATATGTAAGGAAATGGATAATAACTAAAGTAATCTACACTATGTGTCAAGTATGTTAAGTTTCAAGGGTGAAACTTCGTTTTAGGGGGAAGGATGCAATACCCCAAGATTTTAGCTAATAATAATTGATTGGCATAAGATTATTTGACTTGGACATATAATTAACCGGTCGTATAATATTTTTGGCCTTAATACTTTTGATAACAATTACAATTATGTGTCCATTGGAATAATTTACATGCATTGAAATTGTCAATATTATGTTTAATAAGTTACCTAGTCACATAAAATTGGTCAAGCCAAGTACGAGTGTAAACTTAGTAATAAAGCAAAATAAAAATAAGGTAAAATAAATCTAAGCCAACACTTTTAGTTTGGTCATGGATTTTAGAAAATAATTATTTTGTTAGTCCATAGCTTTTTTATAGAAATAAACATATGCATGATTTCAGCTCATGGTTTTTAAAAACAATTTTACAAGTATCATAATTTCATTGGTTTGAAGTTCCTATAAATATCAGTTGACTTTCGTCCTAGAAGCATACCAAAACACAAAAACACAACACAAATAAAGTGAAAGAAAATAAGTGTTTGGAGGTTTCTTGGTAGATTAAGGAAAGGAAGAGTTTGGAGGCTTATTGCTGGATAGATTAAGTAATGGAAGAGTTTGGAAGCTTTTGACTTGATAGAGAAGAGTTTTGACGCTTTTGCTTGGTAGATTAAGGAAATAAACATTTGGCTAAATTAAACTAAGTAATTCTTATATTTTCTTTTAACTAAAGAAAGGTTAGGGAAAGATATTTAAAAAGAAATAATGCATGGATATAATAATCTAAACTTAACTAAAGAATTAGAAACTTAATTTCACTAAATTTAGAACTCGCCTTAATCTTATATTATGATTTGTTTAATTATTTCGATGCATGTATATTATTGTAAACATAAGATATATTTTAATCATGTTAAAGAGAATAATGATTGTTAAATATAGAAGCTAATTTCATATTATAACATATTTTTTTACACACTTTGAATTTCTACGAATTATTGGATGCATAAAAAATATGAAACTTTTACTGTACCTTCTACATATTGTAAGGCAATTTTCTCTAAAATTATGAAATTTTTGATAAGTAAATTATGAGTCATTAATTTTGCAGTAAAATTGCTTGATTTATGCTAACTATGGACTTATTATATGCATTTGATTTGTTAGCTCATTTGGTCATTACTATGGAGTATAAAATCAGTAAAATAGATTATAAATGGACTATATACGCTTATCTAAATTATTTTGAACGTATTAAATCTATTTTTACACGTGTTTGTGACTATATACATCATGACTAACATATTCGTGTAATATGTGAATATGTGTTTCCTTAAAAAAAATGTGGTGACAATACAAATTTTAGATATGCTAAGACTATATTTAAAACAGGAATGAAGTTCATGTCTACCTAGGACTATTGTTTCGTGTTATGTTCTACAGCTATGGCAATAGAAGTAGCCTGTCTTTTAGTGTTTCGGTAGCCTGGTTGGAGAGGTTTTTACCAATTCACTAGGAAGTGATTTTCGGCCTGTGTGTTTTGTGATCTATGTGGATCCCCGGTTGAAGCTTGCGATAGCTTCGATCAGTTCACCGAGTGTGAACTATGGCTTCATAATTTGTGATTTTAGATAGTACGTTCTCTACACCTCAAAAGACATGGTTTGTATGGATAATTGTGGTTAGTTTAGTGAATAAACTAACAATGACGTCTATTTAGGGGCTTTTGTGAAAATAAAAGTCTCCGAATCATACTTGGTATGGAACAAGTATAGTTGAGTTAGTTTAATTGTTTGTTTTATAACATAAGTGTGTATTTTGTGAAATATTAAGTGCATGATTAGGGGCTTTTGTGAAATATTTTGTCAAATTTTGTGAAATATGAATGTACTATTCTACCCGTGATGTGTGACTATGTATGTATACCACCTTCCACGTGTTGCACTTTATGATTTAAGTTATTCGTAATACTTGTTTATGCGCTTATGTGTAAAGCGAGATAATTTGCAAATGTAACATCGGGAAATATAAGCGTTCATCGGGCTTGGGGAGCTCATCACCTCACCATTTTTTCAAGTTTCGTAAATTAAAGGGGTCAAGGATGCTTCTAAGAAGATTAACGGTTAGCGATAATTTGGTGAACCAAGATAGGAGGGCGGTTCATGTTTTTACCTTAGACTATGTTAGTAAATAAAAGAGGTGATGTATTCCGTGTAAAATCTGTAAGATTGTTATAGATATGATTAAATGCGAATTTAAGTCGCACGTTTAGAAGTACAATTTTGATTTTATGTTAGAATTTTGGTAAAGCTTTCGTTGCAATTTGCTTGATATTTAAAATAAGGTTAGGAAGTTAAGATAGCAGAATTGGTGTCGGAGTGGGATGTGCACGGCGGCGACCGGCATGACCAGGTTGGGGCATTACGGAAAAGGTATCGGTGCAATAGTCTTGCGACCTTTTGGAATTATGTTTGTATGTGTTAATGTGTAGTATGTGCTTATATGTTTGTTGTTGTGTTGATATGTGTTTATGTAACTAAATGTGTGTTTTGTTGTGGTTTATTTGACCAAAACCCCTAGCATACTCATGAACCTATAGTTACTCTTAATATAGATGGTCTGCTGAAGAGGGAAGAAAAAGTGTTGACCCTATGATAGGTAATAATATCCTTAATAAGTTTCTTAAGTTGCAATCTTCAAAGTTTAGGGGAACTGCACATCCTTTTAAACTAGATGAATGGATGAGATAAAATGATAAGATATTGAAGACTATGATGTGTCCTAAAGAATATAAGGTTGAGTTGGGTATGCACCTATTTGTTGGAGAAGTTGATCAATGGTGGGAGTCCGTTAAGCAAACCTTTTAAGAAGAGCAAAGAAACCAATTAAGTTGGGTAGAGTTCAAAGAGAAAATCAATGAACAATATTATCCTAGAGATATATAGAAATGGCCAAAGAGTTAGAGTTTTCAAACTTGGAGCAGGGCAAGATGACAAGTGATGGAGTATGGTGTTAAGTTTATAAAACTTAGCTAATTTGGAAGGTACCTAGTAGATATAGAGGAAAGGAAAGTTGACCGATTTGAAGATGGTCTAGATATTAACATACATACGGTATTAGCTTCTCACACATTTTCTACTTATCAAGAGATATAAATTAGAGAGTGATACGAGTTGAAAAGATCTTAAAAGAAAGTAAGGCTAAGAGTGAAACTCACTCAAAGAAACTTGGTGACGGAAATTCCAATCTTGGGAAGCGAAGGAATATTGTTGAAAAAGAACAACATCGAGATATGAAAACCAATAAGGTGCATTGTTGTTAATATTAAAAGGTTCATGCTGGAACCGAATGCTATTGGGCAACCGGCAAAGTTTTGATTTGTGGAAACCCCGGGCACAAAGCCGTTGATTGTCCCGATCCTCATAAGACAGCTCTAAGAAATGCAAAGAGACCATATCGGAATGAAGGGGGCATTTTTCAACCACCAAACAAAAAGACGGAACATGTGGGCATGGGAAGGGCTTATATATTGAAGGCAACGCATAATAACTAAGGTAATCTACACTATGAGTTAACTATGTTAAGTTTCAAGGGTGAATCTTCGTTTTAGGGGAAATATGCAATTCCCGAGATTTTAGCTAATAATAATTGACTTGCATATGAATATTTGACTTGGATATATGATTAATCGATCGGATAATATTTTTTGGCTTTAATACTTTTGAGAACAATTAGAATTATGTGTCCATTGGAATAATTTACATGCATTAAAATTTTCAACATTATGTTTAATAAGTTACCTAGTCACATAAAGTTGGTCAAGCCAAAGTCAAGCCAAGTCGAGTCAATCCAAGTATAGTGTAAACTTAGTAATTAAGCAAAACAAAAATAAGATAAAATAAGTATAAACCAACTATTTTAGTTTGCACATGGACTTTTGAAAATAATGGTTTTGTTAGTCCATAGTTTTTTTTTATACAAATAAACTTACACACAGTTTCAGCTCATGGCTTTTAAAAACAATTTGACAAGTATCATAATTTCATTGTGAAGGTTTTCCCTTGGAGAGGCTAAGTCACCCTAGAGGGGGGTGAATAGGGTGATGAGGAAATTTAAGCAAGTAATGGAAGATTAAAACTAGAGATAGACTCTGTGGAGAGTGTGAGTCAAGAATGAAGTCGAAAAGCACCGACTCAAAATACAATAAATAAAGGGGTTAAAGTTTAAACTAAACTTTAAGTCATGTCCGAGTCTAGATTGGACACAGAAAAAGTATCAACTCAAAAATTATGTGGAAACCCTCCTGGGGCAGAAAACCAGAGATAGTGCTAGTCCAAGCGCCAAGTCAAATCCACTATTTTGAATCCACAGAATACAATAGAAAGACTCAACCAGAATTGCTCCCTTAGACAATTCCTTACAAGATTTTCCTAGACTCGAAATTACCTTATCTAATGTAGTACTTCCTAACCGAGGTAACCTTTATAGTTATAGACAACTGAGCTAAGTTAACCCTTACAGCTCGGTGAAAGGACCTTACTCACAAAGTAAGAATGAGTGTTTGTAAACTGATTACAAGACCTTACAACTCGGAAAGATATTAAGTACAGAGTTGAAGTTGTAAGTAGAAGATTGAGTATGAATACAATGAATTTTTCTTAAGTGCGTGTATTGACAGTTGGTTCGGCAATCTTCAAGTCTTGAGAGTTGGCTACTATTTATAGATAACCAAGCAAATTAGCCGTTGTGACTATCTTCCGATCTGGAAGCCCTTTGTGACCGTTGCAATGGATTTTCCGAGTCACTTAGAAAATATCCGTTGAGGTGTGAACGTTGGGTAACCGCCCTTGACTCCTTTGGAAGTCCCAATCCACTGGTGGTGTCTCGAAAAGTAGGGTGGAAACCACCATTGAGCTTAGTGTTGCGGATTTCCAGTTTTGGAAACCGACAACCTTGACACGGTGTCTAGGCCTTGGTCGGAGGTGGAAAAAGCCTTGTCTCGCTGGTGATTTGACGTTTTGAAGCCGGTTACTTTTGTAATTCAAAAATATGATAGCCTAGTATGAATAACCTACAAAAGTAAATCAATTTGGTTCTCAAAGTATAAAATACTTTGGTCCAAGATTTGATACGAGATAATAATTTTAATTAAGATAATTAAGTGCATAATTATCTCGAGTTAGAAAGAAATGGAATTTTCTGAGTCTAATATCCATTACACTCAAATTCCATATGAGTCAATCTAGAAGTAGAGCAAGTTAGATAAATAACATCGGAGTGGAAAGACTTATTGAGCTCTTGCTTCAGATTCTCATTTTCTCTTCCGAGTAACTCAAACTCAGTCTCATTAGATTGAGCACTAGGCTTGAGTTCTCTTAGAGTAAGTCTCAGCTTTTCCAATTCATTTTTCAAAGAGATGCTCTCGAAGTAACGGACTCAAGTTCTTCTTTAAACCGAGAAGAATCGGAATTAGACTTTTCTTTCAAAGTAAAAATATATTTGGCTAAATCAACTTTGGAGAATTTGAGGAAGTATTCAATTACCTCCCGAGGATTTGTTTCCTCACTGTCTCGAGTGATCCGAGTCCGACTCGTTTCAGCTTCCGAGTCGAGAGTGCCATCGGATACTTTGAGTCATCCGAGTCCTCATCATCTTCCGTTGAGTCTTCATCACTCCATGTGGCCATCATAGCCTTTTTCTTCTTTCTGTCCCTGTTTATCTTAGGACAGTCCTTGACTATGTGTTCCTTGCTGCCACATTCAAAACAGACCGAGTTCTTAGTCAAAGATAACTTTGAAGGGGAAGAGTGCTTACCTTTTCTATCCTTCTTGTCTTTCTTATAAAACTCTTCTCTTGGCTTCTTATCCCATCTCTTGTGCTTCATCATTCTCTTGAAGCCTCTAGCGATGAGTGCCATGGGATCCTCTTCTGAGTTTGATGAACTCAGATTTGCTTCTCTCGGTTTGTGAGGCTTTAAGCACAATGTTCTTTTTGGTGCTAACTTCGCGTCTCTCGGATCTCGTGGGTGAGTAGCTTCCTAATGAGTTCGTCCGGCTTGAGTTGGGACAGATTCCGAGCCTCTTCAATGGCCCGTCACCTTGGGACCCCATCTTCTCTTGTGTAGGCTTCTAAGGATCTTTCTATACATTTCCTTGTGGGAAATCTTTCTACCTAGAGATTTGAGATTATTGGTAATCTCGGTGAAGCGGATGAACATCCGAATGATGTTTTCTTACGGCTCCATCTTGAACAGCTCATACTTGTGAAGGTATTGGCTTATCTTTGCTTGTCCGACCTAGCTTCTGCCTTCATAAGTGTTGACCAGTGTGTCCCACACTTCTTTGGTTATGTCACAAGTAGACACTCGGTTGTACTCTTTTGAGCTGATGGCGCACATCGAATGTTCATCGCCTTGAAGTTCTTTACGAACTTTTCGCTTCATCAGCGAGTGAACTCAGCCTTTGTCTTAGGCACGAGTCTTTTTCCTGTGCCTACTTGTATGATGTTCCAGACATCCTCATCATGATCCAGCGGAAAACATTCCATGAGCTTTTTCTAGTGCACGAAGTTAGATCCTTTGAACTTTGGTGGTTTACGGGAAGATCTTCCTTCATCAAACTCTCCATTGTTCCGAGCCATTTGATCTTTAAACCTTTGGATGGTTAGATCCTTTCGAAAGGCTAGGCTCGATACCAATTGAAGGTTTGCCCTTGGAGAGGCTAAGTCACCCTAAACGGGGGGTGAATAGGGTGATGAGGAAATTTAAGCAAGTAATGGAAGATTAAAACAAGAGATGACACTATGGAGAGTGTGAGTCAAGAATAACCTCGGAAGAGCACTCGACCCAAAATACAGTAAATGAAGGGGTTAAAGTTTAAACTAAACTTTAAGTCTGTTTGAGTCTAGATTAGACTCGAGAAAAGTATCAACTTAGAAATTACATGGAAACCCTCCTGGGGCAGAAAACCACGGATAGTGCTAATGCAAGCACCAAGTCAAATCCACTATTTTGAATCCACAAAATAGAGTAGAAAGACTCAACCAGAATTGCTTCCTTTGACAATTCCTTACAAGATTTTCCCGGACTCGAAATTACCTTATTTGATCTAGTACTTCCTAACTAAGATAACCTTTATAGTTAGGGACAAGCGAGCTGAGTTAACCCTTACAGCTCAGTCAAGGGACCTTACTCGGAAAGTAAGAATAAGTGTTTGTAAACCGATTACAAGTCTTTACAACTCGGAAAGATATTAAGTAAAGAGTTGAAGTTGTAAGTAGAAGATTGAGAATGAATACAATGACTTTTTCTTAAGTGCGTGTATTGACAGTTAGTTCAAGCAATCTTCAAGTCTTGAGAGTTGGCTTCTATTTATAGATTACCAAGCAAATTAGCCGTTGTGACTATCTTCCGATCGGAAGTCCTTTGTGACAGTTGCAATGGATTTTCCGAGTCACTCGAAAATATCCGTTGAGGTGTGAACGTTGGGCAACTACTCTTGACTCCTTTGAAAGTCCCAATCCACCGGTGGTGTCCGAAAAGTAGGGTGGAAACCACTGTTGAGCTTCGCGTTACGGATTTCCAGTTTTGGAAACGGACAACCCCGACATGGTGTCCGGGCCTTGGTGAGAGGCGGAAAAAGCCTTATCTGCTGGTGATTTGACGTTTTGAAGCCAGGTTACTTTTGTAATTCAAAAATATGATAGCCTAGTTTGAATAACCTACAAAAGTAAATCAATTTGGTTCTTAAAGTATAAAATACTTTGGTACAAGATTAGACACATATAATAATTTTAATTAAGATAATTAAGTGCATAATTATCTGAGTTAGAAAGAAAGGAAATTTTCCGAGTCTAATATCCATTATACTCAAATTCCATATTAGTCGGTCTAGAAGTAGAGCAAGTCGGATAAATAACATCGGAATGAAAGACTTGATCTAGACTACCAATGTTCAAACCAAGCATGCTGACTTAGAAAGATGAATTAACACAGTAATCAAATCAAACTTAGAACATGAAGTTAGACTTGAGTTTATGCAAAATAAAACAAGTGTTTGAACATGCAATATATCTAAGTGTAGTCCGAGTGACTCACAAACTGTGTGTGCAAGTGGCATGCAAGAGTATGCTTTACGAGTCGATCGAGTATCAAGTGAGAATATATACGATAGATTCCGTAACACTCGGAAAGATGTTATATTACTCGGAAAAGTCTATTACAGCGAGATAGAATGACTTTTAATCAAAACCTTATGAGAGATGAAGTCTTATACCTGATCCCTTGATGGAACTCGAGAATGATATATATGTAAGGTCCGAGTCTTCACATTGGTTTGAAGTTCCTATACATATCGGTTGATTTTCGTCCTAAAAGCATACCAAAAAACAAAAATACAACACAAATAAAATGAAAGAAAAGATGTTTTTGGAGGTATCTTGGTACATTTAGGAAATGAAGAGTTTTGAGCCTTTTTGCTGGGTAGATTAACTAATGGAAGATTTTGGAGGCTTTTTACTTGGTAGATTAAGTAAAAGAAGAGTTTGGAGGTTTTTGCTTGGTAGATTAAGGAAATAAACATTTGGCTAAATTAAAGTGAATAATTCTTATATTTTCTTTTAACTAAAAAAAGGTTAGGGAAAGATATTTAAAAAGAAATAATGCATGGATATAATAATGTAACGCCCCAACCCATAATCACTAGTTTAGGCTAAGCAACCCGCTAACCGAGTGATTAGCGCAGCGGAGAAAGGGTTAGAAGAGTCACTGCCGCCCTTACCAGCGGAAAGGGCAAGGCTAACGAGAGTCGGATACTAAACTATTCGACTTCGATTACTCTATTTAACAGTTAACAACAAAAGGAAACTATAATATGTACAAAGCCGAAAAAGTACAGGGGTAACCCAACATTCACTAGCTCTAACCCACGACACTATGTACGAGTCTCCAAAAGGTTATCATGGCGAGCCGAGCCCCTAAGCCTCGAATACGATTCTTCTATGACTTGCCGTCTTCACTATTCTTACCTAAAATAAAACAAGGAAATATTTTCGCAATGTGAGTCGAAACTCAATACGTTCACTATCATGTAGTAAAATAATAGTAATGAAATAATTAAGTGGAGCGTATGCATTTCAATTCATTTGTAAATGAGGGGAGTGAATAATGTAAAGCTGTTATCGATTAATTATCTGAATGGATCCCTTTACGATCATCGGGTTTCCCTAAACGCATGTGCACACACCCGGACCGATCGGATAGTCCGGTTGAAGGTGGTTAACCGTTACGGGGTTACCAACCTGGATATTGGGCGTACCAAATAATGGCACTTGATGGGCGGGTCCATATTAATGATGGCAAATATTATTTGCAAATAATTCTTTATTGTTGTTAATGTCGGCCATATCCGGCCTTAATTTGTAAATAAAATATCGAAGGGCACGATCAATGAACGTACCTTGCTGACGTTCCTCCTTCTTTTTCTTTCAGGCGGAATTCGGATGAACGCACGACGCTAGTGTTTGATGACCTTAATTAAGGACATAGGAGTTTTATTAATGAATTGAATTTTTACGACTTATTTATTTATTAAATCATTTCAAACATGCTTGAAATGAAAATTAATAAAGTTAGCTTTTACTAAGGAATACTAATGAGGTCCTTGATTCACACGATTTATTTATCTTATTTTATACTATGCATATATAACTGTATGCATATATATATATATATATATATATATATATATATATATATATATATATATATATATATATATATAGCAACTTTAACGTATATATATATATATAACTTTCTTCTAAGCACATATATAAATATATGTATACATTTATATATATACATGAGGTAACCTCAAATATACATAATTTTCTTCTAAATGATATATTGAACATTTATCTCCTTTATTCATATTTTTATGCACCACTTTCTAACCTTATTTTGTTTTGTAAGGGTCTAAAAGTGTTAATTCTCATATTCCGAGTTCACTTACTCCCAGAATCAAAAATCATCATTAATCTCTCTCTTAATCTCCTCATTAGGTCAAATAATTATTTGACTAACCAAAAGTAATTCTTGACTCAGAATCACTTCCTGAATGTCCTTTATCCAGCAGTTGCCATAATTACCCTTCATACGGGGATTGTCCATGATTTGTTTTTAATTTCGGTACATCCAAATGTCATCAATTATCACCAAATCCTCTCAAATTCCATGAATCAGTCACAACAACCCATGATTCAATTTTAGTCTCTAACAGAACAACAGAAACATAACTGATTACTACTTAAATGCTTAAAATTAAATGAACTGAATCTGAAAAATTAACCTAAGAATTTAATTAAACGAACTGAAACCGAAATTTACTCTAAGGAATTAAATCAAAAGCTGAAAAATTACCCTAGGACCAAAGGAAATGGGGTTAATTTTTTAGGGGTTTTGAGGTGGTTGAGGTGGTGGTTTGAGGATCGGAGGGTTGACCGAACGAAGCGGGCGGCTGCGGTCGGAGCGGTGGTCGGTGGTAGTGAGCGGCGCCGGTGACCGACGAAGGCGGCCGAGGTTGGACAGGGGTTGGAGGCCGAAGAAACCGTGACCAACTGGGCAAAACCGAGGCGGAACAGGCGCAGAACAGGAGTATAGCCGGCGGTGGGCTGGCGTTTGATGGCTGGGACGATGACCGTAGGGCGGAAGAAGGTGACGGTGGTTGTCGATGGTGTTGGGGTGGCGTCTCCGGTGGGCTGAGATGAACGGGAAGAGGGAGACGGTGGAGGCAAGCGAAAGAAAGGATGGGTTTTTTTTTTTTTAGGCGTTTGATGAAGGGATCGATGAAGGTGATGTTGATGGTGCTGGTGGCTAGCCGGCGGTGGCTGTCGGCGTGGCCGGAGGGCCGCCGGTGCTGTCGGTGGATGGTGAAAACGGGAGGGCGCAGAGAGAGAGAGGAGGGTTTCGGTGGTGAGAGAGGAGAGGGAGAGAGAGCTGTGAGTTTATCGGTGTTAGGTTTGGGAAATGAAACTTTAGGTCACCTTAGGCTTTTATACTCCCTCCTTTGCTTCCTTTCCCACTCGGGCCGACCGGCTACTCCAACTTTCCGGGCCCAATTCTTCAGCAAGATCTTAACCCAACTTACTCACCCTCATTATTTTCTTAATCCTCTAAACTTATTATTATTTTTCTTATTAAACTTATCTTAATCTAAGAATTTTATTTTTAGTAATATTAAGTTTACAAAAATTATATTAATTTCATTTGTTTAAGGATTTTTAGAATTCAAAATAAATTAGCTACATAATAATGTTAATTATCTTATGAGTCATGAAAATTTATAAAATATATTCATGCGTCGTCGTTGTCATCATCCGATTCCTACATTTTAAACAACATTGACATATATATTTATATATATATACACATACGTATATACACATGAGTAATATGAAAATATTTGAAATTTGAAATGCACGCGCTCAGGCTAATTTTTAATGTACTTAAGATTAATTATTTCCTTAGGGACGGGTCGTTACAGTCTTCCCCCTTGGAATAAGTTTTGTCCTCGAAACTTGCATGCAAAATGATATAGATGTTACCTTAGAATAAGTGTGGGTATTGGTTTCTCATATCTTCTTCGGTTTCCCAAGTGGCTTCAGTTGAGGTGTGATTCGACCATAAGACCTTGACCGAGTGGAATAGTTTTAGTACGGAGTCTGTTTAATCCTCCGATCCAAGATTTGGACCGGATATTCCTCATGTGTTAAATTTTGCGCAATTTCCACTTGGTTCCACCTCTATGATGTGGCTTGGGTCGGATATGTACTTCGAAGTTGAGATATATGAAAGACATCATGGATATGCTCCGGATCGATTGGTAAAGATAATTTGTAGGTCACGGGGTTCAACTTCCGAATTATCTCATATGGTCCAATGTATCTAGGGCTTAATTTGCCCCTGATTCCGAATCTTTTGATTCCTTTCATTGGGGATACCTTGAGGAAGACCATATCCCCCACCGAAACTCGAAAGGTTTCTTCAGTCGATCTGCATAGCTCTTTTGTCTACTACGAGCTTCTCGATTCGTTGTTGTATTACTCTCACTTGTCTCGGTAGTATCTTGTATCAACTCTGGTCCTATTGTGAGCGCCTCATCTAAATCGTTCCAACACAAGGGGTTCTACATTTTCTTCCATAGAGGGCTTCAAATGGGGCCATTTTTATTGTGGCCTGGTAGCTATTGTTGTATGAGAACTCAATCGAGGCAAGATATTCCTCCCATTTTCCTTGGAAGTCAAGGATGCAAGCTCGTAACATATCTTCTAGAATTTGGTTAACTCTTTCGGTTTGACCATCCGTCTCTAGGTGGTATGAGCTACTAAAGTTCAATTTAGTCCCAAAAGCTTGCTTGTAAGGCTTCCCAAAATCGAGATTGGAATCGGGTGTCTCTATCGGAGACTATATCCTTGGGTATTCCATGGAGTCTAACAATCTCTTTCAAGTATAGCTGAGCTAATTTGTCCACAATCCAATTGTCACTAAGCTGGTATGAAGTGTGCGGACTTGGTAAGACGATCAACTATCGTCCAAATAGCATTTTCCTGGTGGCGAGATGGAGGGAGTCCTACAATGAAATCCATTGATATAGAATCCCATTTCCAGGTTGGAATCTCCAAGGGCCTTAACTCGCCTACCGGGAGTTGATGCTCTGCCTTCACTCTTTGACATGTAAGGCACCTATCCACATATCTTGCAACTTCTCGTTTCATGTTGGGCCACCAGAAATTCTTCTTTAGATCTATATACATTTTTGTTCCCCAGGATGGACGAGAATATAAAGTCATATGAGCCTCATCTAAGATCTTCTTTTTAATCTCCTCTTGATCGGGTACACACAAACGATTTTGAAACCTCAAAGTTCCGTCTTGATGTATGGTGAACCACGGGAATTTACCCTTTTCAATGTTCTGCTCAATCCTCACCAAGTTCTCATCTTTCTTCGTCCTATCTTGATTTCATCCGTAATTGACGGTCCGACTTCTAAAAGCTCGAGAACCCCTTTGTCTCCTTGGTGTCGGGTGATCTCAATTCTCGCTCTGTGTAACTCTTAAATAAGGATTGGTTGGGTGATAATCAAGGTATTCACATTATGTTGAGTTTTTCTACTCAAGGCTTCAGCTACAACGTTAGCTTTACCTGGATGATATTGAATCTCCAAATCATAATCCTTTAACAGTTCCAACCATCTCCTTTGCCTCAAATTAAGCTCCTTTTGAGTGAACACGTACTTCAAGCTTTGATGATCGGTATATACCTTACAAGATATTCCATATAAATAATGTCTCCGAATTTTCAAGGCAAACACAACTGCAGACCAATTCTAAATCATAAGTAGGGTAATTTCCTTCATATGGTTTTAGCTGCCGAGAAGCATCTGCTACCACTTTACCATCTTGCATCAATACACAACCTAATCCGTTCTTCGAAGCATCACTATAGATGGTATATTCCTTGCCTTCTTCGGGGAAGGTTAGGGCTGGGGCCGTAGTCGGCTTACCCTTCAAGGTTTGGAATGCTTTTTCACACTCACTAGACCATTCAAATTTGGTGGTTTTCTTTAAGAGGTTAGTCATAGGCGGGGCTAGTTTCGAAAAGTCCTGTACAAATCTTCGATAGTATCCAGCTAACCTCGAAAACTTCTCACCTCGGTAACATTGGTTGGTGCGGGCCATTCGGTCCTCTGCTTGTATCTTGTGCGGGTCTACCTTTATCCCCTCTCGAGATACCACATGACCTAAAAATGTCACTTCATTTAACCAGAACTCACACTTTTGTAACTTGGCATATAACTGGTGTTCCCGTAAGACTTGTAATACTATCCTCAAATGATGAGCATGTTCTTCTTTATTCTTCGAGTACACCAATATATCATCAATGAAAACAACCACAAATTTGTCCGAGATAAGGTCTGAAAATCCGATTCATCGGATCCATGAACTTAGCAGGTGCATTAGTTAACCCAAAAGGCATGACAACAAACTCGTAATGGCCATACCTAGTTCGAAACGCAGTTTTGGGTATATCTTCACTCCTTATTCTAAGTTGATGGTATCCGGACCTCAAGTCTATCTTTGAAAACATTTACGCACCTTGTAATTGATCGAATAAATCGTCAATCCGGGGTAAAGGATATTTATTCTTGACCGTAAGTTTATTCAACTCCCTATAATCAATGCACAACCGCAAGGTACCATCCTTTTTCGTCACAAATAACACTGGCGCTCCCCAAGGTGAAGTACTTGATCTGATAAATCCTTTCTCCATAAGTTCTTCCAATTGACTTTTCAATTCTTTCAACTCTGTTGGGGCCATTCTATAGGGTGCTTTAGAAATTGGTCGGGCTTTTGGATATAATTTTACCTCAAAATCCACTTCTCTATGAGGCGGCAATCCTAGAAGTTCTTCGGGGAAAACATCGGGGAATTCATTTATCACCGGAGTATCCTCAAGTCTCACCTTTTCCTCCTTTTGTTTAATAGTATAACACCAATAACCTTGGCATCCCCTTCTCAAAAGTTTTGTTGCATTTGTCAAAGATACGAGGGAGCACTCCATTTTACTCTCATCTCCATAAAAACACACATCTCTTCCTTGCCCACTTTTTAATATCACCTTTCGTTCATCAAAATTGATTTTGGCCCCATATTTCGACAACCAATCCATTCCTAAAATTATCTCAAAGTTTGCTAGATCAAACTGGATAAGATTGGTTGGAAAGTCTTCTCCGGCTATAGTTAAAGGAACTTCCTTGTAAGAAAATGAACACTCTACCACTTGACCATTAGGTAAAGTGATTTGATATATGGTCCGGGCTTTATGTGCTTCTAAATTGAGTTGAGATGCAACATGAGTTGACACAAATGAATGCGAAGCTCGAGAATCAAATAACGCATAAATTGGCTTCGAATTTAAAAAGAGAGTTCCAGAAACTACCGTACCCGAAGCGGCTGCATCCTTTTTATTCATAACATATATACGACCTGCGTTAACGAGGAATAGGCGAGGAAGGTCCTGTACGTAGGTTAGGTAATGGTTTTACTTGTTCCCTTTTCCATGGCCTTCTACCTCCTAGGACAGTTGAGTACTTGATGCTCCGTTCTTCCACACCAATTGCATTTATTTGTCCCAACTCTACACTCTATTGTTGTATGGTTGGTCTGCAAACACTTCTCACACGGTTCGCGGCTAGTAGGTGCGAGTTTTTAGCTTGGCTAGAGTTCCCCTTTCTTGCTGCGTTATCTCCACCCCGACTTTGGTTTCCCCTATCATTCCATTTTCTTTTGGAACCTCCTGTTCTCCGAGCTCTTAGATCGGTCTGGATCCTTTCAACCTCTGCAGCTCTCTCATACAATTCCTGGGTAGTCTTAATTGGTTGCCCAGCTAGTTGATGCTTGTATGAACAGGGCCAAACCTTCTTCATATCTTAACATTTTCATTCTCTCCGTAAATACAAAGTCTTGGGCGAACCGAGCCAACTCATTAAACTTCTCGGTGTATTGCATCACCGACATACCCTCTGTCATTCTTAATTCTAGAAATTCCTTCTCCTTCGACGTTGGACCGAAGCGGGGTAAAATCAAGTCCTAAGTTCCTCCAAGAATTTGGGCCGGGTAAACTCGTGTCCTTGGCATTTCTCTCTAATTGTGTTCCACCATATGTCCGCTTCCCCGGACAAATAAAAGGCTCCTATGACTACCTTCTTGTCTTCGGTACCTCGAGGATCATGAAAATTTTCTCCAAGTTCCTGATCCACTCTTCTAGTTCTACCGGGTCAATTTTCCCACTATACACTTTGGGGTTCCTTTTGGCCACCCTATCTGCCAATTTCTCCGTACTCTTGGAAGGTTCGGGTGGGGCCGTAGGGACGGGGACCCTCTTCGGTAATTCTTGAACCAGATTTCCCCAATACGCAGGGTTGGCATTTTCTTGTGAGTTTGATTGCGTAAAGGCGAGCAACCGGGGGTCGGTTACTTTCTCGCTGTGAGGTAGCAGGTATTTCATCGAGACCGATGCCCAAATCTCTCATTGTCCTTTCATAGCCACTATTCTCGGGCTGGTTGTTGCTCGTACCTTGAGACATTCTACAAAACAAATAGATTTGTTGGATTTACTCATTCTATTAGCGAGACTCCTCGTTCTATAATCAAATACCAAAGCACCAAAATCTTCTAAACCTAACTTGACTCTTAAGGATTCCTATATGGCTCGCAATGATATCTTAAACCTAGGCTACGATACCACTTATGTAACGCCCCCAACCCATAATCACTAGTTTAGGCTAAGCAACCCGCTAACCAGTGATTAGTGCAGCGGAGAAAGGGTTAGAAGCGTCACTGCCGCCCTTACCAGTGGAAAGGGCAAGGCTAACGAGAGTCGGATACTAAACTATTCGACTTAGATTACTCTATTTAACGAGTTAACAACAAAAGGAAACTATAATATGTACAAAGCCGAAAAAGTACGGGGTAACCCAACCCACGACACTATGTACGAGTCTCCAAAAGGTTATCATGGCGAGCCGAGCCCCTAAGCCTCGAACACGATTCTTCTATGACTTTCCGTCTTCACTATTCTTACCTAAAACAAAACAAGGAAATATTTTCGTAATGTGAGTCGAAACTCAATACGTTCACTATCATGCGGTAAAATAATAGTAATGAAATAATTAAGTTGAGCGCATGCATTTCAATTCATTTGTAAATGAGGGGAGTGAATAATGTAAAACTGTTATCGATTAATTATATGAATGAATCCCTTTACGATCATCGGGTTTCCTCTAAACGTATGTGCACACACCCGGACCGATCGGATAGTCCGGTTGAAGGCGGTTAACCGTTACGGGGTTACCAACCTGGATATTGGGCGTACCAAATAATGGCACTTGATGGGCGGATCCATATTAATGCTGGCAAATATTATTTGCAAACAATTCTTTATTGTTGTTAATGTCGGCCATATTCGGCCTTAATTTGTAAATAAAATATTGAAGGGCACGATCAATGAACGTACCTTGCTGACGTTCCTCCTTCTTTTTCTTTCGGGCGGAATCCGGATGAACACACGACGCTGGTGTTTGATGACCTTAATTAAGGACATAGGAGTTTTATTAATGCACTGAATTTTTATGACTTATTTATTTATTAAATCATTTCGAACATGCTTGAAATGAAAATTAATAAAGTTAGCTTTTACTAAGGAATACTAATGAGGTCCTTGATTTCTTATTTTATACTATGCATATATAACTGTATGCATATATATATATATATATATATATATATATATATATAGCAACTTTAAAGTATATATATATATATATAACTTTCTTCTAAGCACATATATAAATATATGTATACATTTATATATATACATGAGGTAACCTCAAATATACATAATTTTCTTCTAAATGATATATTGAACATTTATCTCCTTTATTCATATTTTTATGCACCACTTTCTAACCTTATTTTGTTTTGTAAGGGTCTAAAAGTGTTAATTCTCATATTCCAGGTTCACTTACTCCCCAGAATCAAAAATCATCATCAATCTCTCTCTTAATCTCCTCATTAGGTCAAATAATTATTTGACTAACCAAAAGTAATTCTTGACTCAGAATCACTTCCTGAATGTCCTTTATCCAAGCAGTTGTCCACAATTACCCTTCATACAGGGATTGTCCATGATTTGTTTTTAATTTCAAGTACATCCAAATGTCATCAATTATCACCAAATCATCTCAAATTCCATGAATCAGTCACAACAACCCATGATTCAATTTTAGTCTCTAACAGAACAACGAAACATAACTGATTACAACTTAAATGCTTAAAATTAAACGAATCGAATCTGAAAAATTAACCTAAGAATTTAATTAAACGAACCGAAACTGAAATTTACTCTAAGAAATTAAATCAAAAGCTGAAAAATTACCCTAGGACCAAAGGAAACGAGGTTAATTTTTTAGGGGTTTTGAGGTGGTTGAGGGTGGTGGTTTGAGGATCGGAGGGTTGGCCGAACGAAGCGGGCGGCTGCGGTCGGAGCAAGTGGTCGGTGGTAGTGAGCGGCGCCGGTGACCGATGAAGGCGGCCGAGGCCGGATAGGGGTTGGAGGCCGAAAAACCGTGACCAACCGGGCAAAACCGAGGCGGAACAGGCGCAGAATAGGGGTATAGCCGGCGGTGGGCTGGCGTTTGATGGCTGGGACGATGACCGTAGGGCGGAAGAAGGTGACGGTGGTTGTCGATGGTGTTCGGGTGGCGTCTCCGATGGCTGAGATGAACGGGAAGAGGGAGACGGTGGAGGCAAGCGAAAGAAAGGATGGGTTTTTTTTTTTGGGTGTTTGATGAAGGGATCGATGAAGGTGATGTTGATGGTGCTGGTGGCTAGCCGGCGTGGCTGTCGGCGTGGCCGGAGGGCCGCCGATGCTTGTCGGTGGATGGTGAAAACGGGAGGGGCGCAGAGAGAGAGATGAGGGTTTCGGTGGTGAGAGAGGGAGAGGGAGAGAGAGCTGTGAGTTTATCGGTGTTAGGTTTAGGAAATGAAACTTTAGGTCACCTTAGGCTTTTATACTCCCTCCTTGGCTTCCTTTCCCACTTGGGCCGACCGGCTACTCCAACTTTCCGGGCCCAATTCTTCAGCAAGATCTTAACCCAACTTACTCACCCTCATTATTTTCTTAATCCTCTAAACTTATTATTATTTTTCTCATTAAACTTATCATAATCTAAGAATTTTATTTTTAGTAATATTAAGTTTACAAAAATTATATTAATTTCATTTGTTTA
Organism: Talinum fruticosum; assembly: GCA_021018815.1. Classification (NCBI taxonomy): domain Eukaryota; kingdom Viridiplantae; phylum Streptophyta; class Magnoliopsida; order Caryophyllales; family Talinaceae; genus Talinum; species Talinum fruticosum. Next base: position 432,168 of record JAITYX010000051.1, on the reverse strand, counting down.
AGGATTTTTAGAATTCAAAATAAATTAGCTACATAATAATGTTAATTATCTTATGAGTCATGAAAATTTATAAAATATATTCATGCGACGTCGTTGTCATCATCCGGTTCTGCATTTTGAACAACATTAACATATATATTTATATATATATATACACATACATATATACACATAAGTAATATGAAAATATTTGAAATTTGAAATGCACGCGCTCAGGCTAATTTTTAATGTACTTAAGATTAATTATTTCCTTAGGGACGGGTCGTTACAAATAATTTAAACTTAACTAAAGAATTAGAAACTTAATTTTCCTAAATAAAGAACACGCCTTAATTTTATATTGTGATTTGTTTGATTATTTCGATGCATATATATTATTGATGAACGTAAGACATATTTTAATATTGTTAAAGAGAATAATGATTGTCAAATGTAGAAGCTAATTTCGGATTATAACATATTGTTTTTGCACTCGTGTGAATTTCTACGAATTATTGGATGCAGAAAAAATATGAAAATTTGATTGTACCTTCTACATATTATAAGGCAATTTTCTGTAACAATTATGCAATTTTTGATAAGTAAATTATGAGTTATTAATTTCTAAGCAAAATTGCTTTATTTATGCTAACTATGTACTTATTATATGTTTTTGATTTGTTAGCTCATTTGGTCATTAAAATGGAGCATAAAACCAGTAAAATAGATGATAAATGGACTGTATGCACTTATCTAAATTATTTTGATAGTATTAAATCAATTTTTACACGTGTTTGTGACTCGTATATACATCATTACTAACATATTAATGCAAGATGTAAATATGTGTTTCCTTAAAAGAAATGTGGTGACAATACGAATTTTAGATATGCTAAGACTATATTTAAAATAGGAATAAAGTTAATGTCTGCCTAGGACTATTGCTTATGTATTACATTCTAGAGTTATGGCCATAGAAGTAGTCTGTCTTATAATATTTCAGGTCGCCCGGTTGGAAAGGTTTTTACCAATTCACTAGCATGTGAATTTAGGCTTGTGTGTTTTGTGATCTATGTGGATCCCTAGTTAAAGCTTGTGATAGCTTCGGTCGGTTCACCAGGTGTGAATTATGGCTCAATAATTTGTGATTTTAGACAAGTACGTTCTCTAAACCGCAAAAGACATGGTTTGTATGGACCACTATGGTTTGTTTAGCGAATAAACTAATAGTGACGTCGGTTTAGGGGCTTTTGTGAAAACAAGACTTTATGAATCATACTTGGTGTGGGACAAGTATATCCGACTTAGTTTAACTTGTTTGTTTTATAACATAATTGTGTATTTTGTGAAATATTAAGTGCACGATATATATATAGGGCTGGGCAATGGACCGGGCCGGTCGGGTTAGGGCCGACCCATTACTATAAAGGGTCGAGCCGGACCAAGGAAAAAATAAATGGGTTGGGCCGTGTCATGGGCCAGCTGACCTTGACCTACCCATGGGCCGGAGCTAAAGATGAATTGACGTTAGTGCATCATCAAAAGGCAATTAGTCGGATCTGAATGCATCATCGAAGGGCTTGTACAAAAATGCTGAAAGTATGAGATAATGTCAGCACCACATCGGCAACGAGAATGTGGTTTGTTTTTTATCAGCAAGCTGTCAAAGTTTCACAAATTCATAAAGCAATATAGCTATTGTCATCAAAGAACTCATATAATTGTCTACTCAAGATTTGTGTTACATGTAATTCAATGTCGGGACAGGGGAGATATCATGCATATGACAATGTTTTGGTTTGATAACACCGCAAATAAGCACCTCAAAGAATCAACGTTGCAATATAGCTAAACATGAGATTTTCGATTAGCAAAGATTTTTCATAAACTTACAAAATTTGATCCACGAGGATCCAAGGCAAAGGTGTCATAAGTCTATAACACATAGGCAAGCCTATGAATGCTTAATCCGAAGACACGGACTTTACATATACATCATTCTGAGTTCCATCAAGGAATCAAGTATAAGACTTTATCTCTTATAAGGTTTTGATTCAAGTCATTCTAAGTGTCTTAGAAGCTTTTACGAGCGATATAGAATCTTTTTGAGTGTTATAGAAACCATTGCATCTGTTCTCACTTGATTCCGACCGACTCGGAAAGCATACCATTGCATCTGTTCTCACTTGATTCCGACTGACTCGGAAAGCATACTCTGTTCGCACACGGTTCCGAGTCACTCGGACAACACTCGAGATATATTATATATTCAAACATTTTCTCTAATGTGCATAAAGTCGGTCCGACTTCATGATCTAAGTTTAATTGAATTATTGTGTTAATTCATCTTTCTAAGTCGACATGCTTGTTTTAAACATTGGTAGTCTAGATAAAGTCTTTCCACTCTGATGTTCTTTATCTGACTTGCTTTACTTCTAGATCGACTCGGATGGAATTTGAGCATAATGGATATTAGACTCGGAAAATTCCACGCTTTTAGGACTTAGATAATTACGCACTTAATTATCTTAATTAAATTATTATTTGTGTCTAATCTTGGACCAAAGCATTTTATACTTTGAGAACCAAATTAATTTACTTTTGTAGATTATTTAAACGAGGTTATCCTACTTTTGAATTACAAAAGTAACCGAGCTTCAAGATGTCAAATCACCAGCGAGACAAGGCTTTTCCTACTTCGACCTAAGCCCGGACAACTGTGTCGGGGTTGTGCTATTTCCAAAGCTGGAAATTTGCAATGCTAAGTTTAACGGTGGTTTCCACCCTACGTTTCGAGACACCACCAGTGGATTGGGACTTCTAAAGGAGTCAAGAGCGAGTTGCCCAACGATCACACCTCAACGAGATATTTTCCGAGTGACTCGGAAAGACCATCGCAACGATCACAAAGGACTTCCGGTTAGAAGACTATCACAACGGCTAGTCCGCTTGGTAATCTATAAATAGAAGCCAACTCTCAAGACTTGAAGATTGCTGAACCAACTGTTAATACACGTACTTAAGCAAAAGTCATTGTATTCATACTCAATCTTCTACTTATAACTCCAACTTTGTACTTAACATCTTTCCGAGTTGTAAGGTCTTGTAATCGAGTTACAAACACTCATTCTTACTTTCGAGTAAGGTCCCTTGACTGAGCTGTAAGGATTAACTCAGCTCGGTTGTCCCTAACTCGTAATGGTTATCTCGGTTAGGAAGTACTAGATCGAGATAAGGGAATTTCGAGCTTAGGAAAATCTTGTAAGGAATTGTCTAAGGGAGCAATTTTGGTTGAGTCTTTCTACTTGTATTTTGTGGATTCAAAATAGTGGATTTAAAATAATGGATTTGACTTGGTGCTTGGATTAGCATTGTCCGTGGTTTTCTGCCCCAGGAAGGTTTCCATGTAACTTTACGAGTTAGTACTTTTACGAGTTCAATCTAGACTTAAAGTTTAAGTTTAGTTTAAACTTTAACCCCTTTATTTATTGTATTTTGAGTCGAGTGCTTTTCGACTTCATTCTTGACTCACACTCTCCTCGGAGTCATATCTAGTTTTATTCTTCCATTGCTGGTTTAAATTTCCCCATCACCTTATTCACCCCCTCTAGGGTGAATTAGCCTCTCCAAGAGCAAACCTTCATAGTCGATGCACATAAACTACGAAAACATAGTACAAAAGGGGAAAGACTAGATTGTTCCCCCCCTTGATCTGCTAAGTTCGGAGAATTTCTTCTTGCCATGAGAACTTGAGGAAAAAGCAGAATCATCCATTCTGCTTGAATGTTTATGGGCAAGCTTCGAACTCTAGATATTAAAGCTTTATAATATCGAAAACCTTCGCGATCCCCACTCCTCCCTCTTGTATCATCATCCTCTTTGTGATTGGTGGAATATGCATAAAAAAATTAATTAAAACAATTTAGATATATAAATATAATCTACTACAACAATTAAAAAACTTAATTATTTAAAATAATTAATTATCTAAAGAAGATACTTGTATCATCATCCTCGTCCCCTTCATCTTCATCTGAATTAGAATCATTGTCAATTGTTAGAGTTGTATCATACTCGTACGTCGCCAATCTTGAAGAACTAAGAGTGCTTGTACGGTCATAGGCTTCAAAGCACTACGAGTAGGGAGATGGTTTTTCCACCAAGACTAAACGCGAGACTCCGATACTACGAGTACTAACTAGGATTGTCAACAGATCTCGTGCCATCATAGAAAGCTCTGGGTATCTCACCGAGCTCTTGTGCCAAAAATCCAAAACATCTAACTCCAAATTCAAATCAAGACCCGCCTCCTCCAAGTATAAATCCATATGGGACCTCGCAGTTTGGGGCATAGAGCTTCTACCACTAAAACTACTATATTCATCAAAGTAGTTATCCCCGATAACACTAACAGCAGGAGAAGGATTAATGATAGGTGAAGTTGATGTCGAGTGTAGCTTGAACTCGTTGTATAAGGAACGCAAAGTGCTTGACACATTATCAACACGTTCCATAGCTTCATCAAATCCAAACAACTTACTAAAGCAGTACTCAACAAATTTAACTTTACACCGAGGATCCAAAATGACAGCACATGACAAGTACAAATTATATTCCAACCAATACTTGTCAAATTTTCCAAGCATCTCATTTGCCATATTAGCTAGATAACCTTAAGGACCCCGAGCTGTCTCAAGAAAACGCCTATGAACCATCCATGCATCCTTGAAATACAAGTTAGATGTTGGGGTCTTCACAACACTAAACATACAAGTTACCTCATAAAATAACTTGAGAAACTTATGAATCACACTAAGTTTCTCCCACTCCTCCTTTAAAGGCACATAGGTTTTCGATGGAGAATTAGTTGATCCCAAGTAGAGAAACACATTCTTATAATACAAGACATTATCAAGCAACTTGTAAGTTGAATTCCAACAAATTTGCATGTCCAAATTGAGTTTTCTTTTACATCCAAAAGAAAGATCTTTTGTGCACTTTCATAAAATTCTTTACCTCTAAGAGAAGATCTAGTAATCAATTTCACCAAATTTTGAATCTTTTCCATAGTTTCCTCAATCGACTTTAGACCTTCTTGCACAATAAGATTTTGGATATGTGCACAACATCGTACATGAAAGAATGCACCACTACTTATCAGTCCACTTCTAGGAAGAAGATGGTTTTTTAGATTAGCCATCATCACATCATTTTACTTAGCATTATCCACGATTACGGTGAGTATCTTGTCCTCGATATTCCATTGAGTAAGAAACATAAACACTTCATTTGCAATGCTTTCACCATCATATGGAGGTGTCGGTGCCCTAAACCTAAGATTCTTTTGTGCAACTTCCAAGCACTATCTACAAAGTGGGTTGTGATGCAAATGTAGTGTTGATAAGTCTTATTTGACCTTCAATTATCGGTTGTCAAACAAATCCTACCGGGGATTTTCAATAACATGTCTTTCAACTTATATCTCTTCCCCCTCCTATATAGACATCAGTTCTCTCTTAGCCGTTGAACGACTAAATGGCACAAAACCCAGGTTAGCTTTAGACATCATCCGTCTAAAAGCTTTTTCCTCAACAGATCATAAAGGAATGACCTCCTTCAACTATATAAAGAACAATTTCCTTACGAAGTTCGCTCATATTAAACCCAAATTCCACATTATCATCATCACTATCCTCTTCACCACCTTGAAACCCACTAGGTCTCACTAGACATCTCTCCAAATGATGCTTTAAATGAGAAGTCTCACTCCCCTTAGTAGCAAATAAAGACATTTTACAATGCATGCAAATTGCGATTGGCTCACCTTGTGGATTAGTGTCTTGCTTGAGCTCTCTCCAAACTTTGGACACCTTGTGGATTAGTGTCTTGCTTGAGCTCTCTCCAAACTTTGGACTTTTTTTCCTTTTAGCTTGCGGACCATTATACTCACTACAACCATCTTCTGTCACTTGCCTAGAAGATATTCCTTTACGATCCATCCCTAAGATAGGAGAACAAAAGCATTATTAGTCACTTCCTAATACACCGGATTACCTTGGTTTATGCATCATGTTTTTCATACCCTTCATGTAATTGCCCTTTTTACAAGAAAATCAAGCAATATTAAAATAAAAGAAGAAAGCAAATATTAAAGCATGCTTCCATACTTATTCTGTCTTCTTCTTTAACCCTAGTCTTATGAATGAACAATCCTACTCCACTCCCTCCCCAAACCAAAAATAGTTAAAAAGGATGAGAAAAAGGTTTTAAAAAGCACCCCTGAATTGAATTTCTATTTGGACAAAGTTTCCCACACAAGCATTCACAAGAGAGGTCTTGACAAGGTAGAATTTCCCAAAAACAAACAAGCAATGCTTGAACCATTCTCATTTCGAATAAAATTTCCATGTCTAAGCTTTATTTGAGCAAATAATCTCATTTTCAACTGAAAATTGAGTCGACCCACCTTTTGTTAATAGGAGAATCGAGGTTTATTGTTAGGGACAACACCGGTCAATCACCAAAATTAACACACAGAGAAAACGAGATAGACGAGATAGCTAAGCTGAATTAGAATTTACATACCTAGTTCCTCTTTCACAACAACTCATTAAAAACATCAATCTATTTATAATTACGAAATGATTTAATCGACAAAAACCATAATAAGGATTCAATTGACTACAAGGTAAAGCCATGATTGATGAAACAAGGTAAAGCCTTCTAAGACTACATATGCTTAGATCCGCATTTCATCGGACAATTGGTGGGCACTCCGAGGAGGGATTATATACCACGGTGGTAGAGCAAACCAGATGGGGAAAATTAGCAGAGAGGGAAATTCCAACCCACATGCACAAACTTGGGTTCAACTACAACTCTAATAGCAGCTTGTAAAACAAGAGCGAAAGAAGTATGACTCCTAAACGCACAAACCCAATTCAAAATAGCCAAGAATGAGTTCAATTACAACTCGAATTTTGAAAAATACAAAGCAAGTACCTGAGTAGTGGCAGCGAGAACACGATGGACAGAGAGATAGGGCGAGATGGTGGAAGAGCGATAGCGAGAGAGACAGAGGTGTGCGAGAGAGAGAGAGCAATGGCAATGAGAACACGGCTGGACGAGAGAGAGCGACGATGGCGGAAGGCTTCGAGCTCCGGTTCACCGGCGACGGTGGCTAGATAGTGAGAGAGATAGGGCGTGCGAGAGAGACAGGGCGTGCAAGAGAGAGAAAGAGCAATGGCAACGAGAACACGATGGACAGCGAGAGGGACAGGGCGTGCGAGAGAGAGCAATGACCCTTTTTGCTTTAGCCCGTTAATGGCCCATCTTCAATTGACTCTTTTCAACCCGGCCCTTTTATTACTAAAATTGGGCTTCGACCCTTTTTGGCCCGGCCTTGCTGGCCCAATGGGTACCCTACCCATTGGCCAGCCCTATATATATATAAATGTACGATTCTACCTGTGATGTGTGACTATGTATATATACCACCTTCCACGTGTTGCATGTTATAATTTAAGTTCTTCGTATTACTTGTTTTTATGCTTATATGTAAACCGGATAATGTGTAAAGTGTAACATTGGGAAATATAAGTGTTATTCACTAGGCTCGGGGAGCTCATCACCTCACCATTATTTTCAACTTTCGTCAATTAAAGGAATCAAGGATGCCTCTAAGAAAATTAACGGTTAGCGATAATTTGGTGAACTAAGATAGGAAGGCGGTCCATGTTTTTACTTTAGACTATGTTAGTAAAAAAAAGGTAGGATGTATTTTGTATAGATTTTGTAAGATTATTATAGATCTTATTAAGTACGAATTTAAGTCGCATGTTTAGAAGTACCGTTTTGAATTTGTGTTAGAATTTTGGTAAAGCTTTCATTGTAACACGCTTGAAATTTAAAATAAGGTAGAGAAGTTAAGATAACATAGTTGGTATCCGAGTGGGATGTCCAAGGCGGCGACGCGCACGACCACGTTGGGGCATTATAGAAGTGGTATTAGAGAAATAGTATTGTGACCTTTTGGAATTATGTGTGTATGTGTTTTAATGTGTATTATGTGCTTATATGTTTGTTGTTGTGTTGATATGTGTTTATGTAACTAGATGTGTCTTTTGTTGTGGTTTATTTGACCAAAAGCCCTAACATACTCATGAACCTACGAGTTACTCTTAATTTAGATGGCTACTAAAGACAGAGGAAATGGTGTTGACCCTATGATAGGTATTAATCTCCTGAATAAGTTTCTTAAGATGCAACCTTCAATGTTTAGGGAACGGCACATCCTTCTAAATTAGATGAATGCATGAGATAAAATGATAAGATATTGATGACTATGATGTGTCCTGAAGAATATAAGGTTGAGTCGGCTACTGGACCTATTTGTTGGAGAAGCTGATCAATGGTGGGAATCTATTAAGCCAACCTTAGAATAAGAGCAAACAAACCAATTAAGTTGGGTAAAGTTCAAAGAGAAAACGAATGAACAATATTATCCTAGAAATATATAGAAAGGGCCAAAGAGTTAGAGTTTTCAAACTTGGAGCGAGGGTAAGATGACAGTGATGGAGTATGGTGCTAAGGTTATAAAACTTAGTTGGTTTGGAAGGCACCTTGTAGATATAGAGAAAAGGAAAGTGGACCGATTTGAAGAGGGTCTAGATATTAACATACATATGATTTTAGCTTCTCACACATTTTCTACTTATCAAGAGATATATCGAGAGAGCGATACTGAGTTGAAAAGATCTTGAAAGAAAGTAAGGCTAAGAGTGCAACTCACGTAAAGAAATTTGGTGAAGGAAATTCCAATCTTGGGAAGCAAAGGAATATCGTTGAAAAAGAACAACATTGAGATATGAAAACTAATAAGAGGCATTGTGGTCAATGTAAAAAGGTGCATGGTAGAGCTGAATGGTATTAGGCAACTAGCAAAATTTTTAATTGTGGAAACCACGGGCACAAAGCTGCAGATTGTTACGATACCAACAAGAAAGCTCTAAGAAATGCAAAGAGACCATATCAGAATGAAGGGGGCATTATTCAGCCACCAAACAAAAAGACGGAATATGTGGGCATGGGAAGGGCTTCTATATTGAAGGCGACAGATAATAACTAAGGTAATCTACATTATGAGCCAAGTATGTTAAGTTTCAAGGATGAAACTTCGTTTCGAGGGGATGCAATATCCCAAGACTTTCGCTAATAATAATTGACTTGCGTATGAATATTTGACTTGGATATATGATTAATCGGTCGGATAATATTTTTTGGCCTTAACACTTTTGAGAACAATTAGAATTATGTGTCCATTAGAATAATTTACATACCTTAAAATTGTCAACATTATGTTTAATAAGTTACCTAGTCACATAAAATTGGTCAAGCCAAAGTCAAATCAATCCAAGTATAGTGTAAACTTAGTAATTAAGCAAAATAAAAATAAGATAAAATAAGTATAAACCAACTATTTTAGTTTGCACATGGACTTTTGAAAATCATGGTTTTGTTAGTCCATACTTTTTTTATACAAATAAACATACACATGGTTTTAGCTCATGATTTTTAAAAACAATTTGACAAGTATCATAATTTCATTGGTTTGAAGTTCCTATACATATCAATTGATTTTCCTCCTAGAAGCATACGAAAAAACAAAAATACAACACAAATAAAATGAAAGAAAAGAAGAGTTTGGAGGTTTCTTGGTACATTAAGGAAAGGAAGAGTTTGAAGGCTTTTTGCTTGGGTAGATTAACTAATGGAAGATTTTGGAGGCTTTTTACTTGGTAGATTAAGTAAAAGAAGAGTTTAGAGGCTTTTGCTTTGTAGATTAAGGATATAAACATTTGGCTAAATCAAAGTGAGTAATTCTTATATTTTCTTTTAACTAAAAAAGGTTGGGGAAAGATATTTAAAAAGAAATAATGCATGGATATAATAATCTAAAACTTAACTAAAGAATTAGAAACTTAATTTCACTAAATTGATAACTCGCCTTAATTTTATACTGTGATTTGTTTGATTATTTTGATGCATGTATATTATTGATGAACATAATATATATTTTAATCTTATTAAAGAGAATAATGATTGTTAAATATAGAAGCTAATTTCGGATTATAACATATTGTTTTTACGAGTGTGTGAATTTCTACGAATTATTAGAAGCATAAAAAATATGAAAATTTTATAGTACCTTCTACATATTATAAGGCAATTTTCTGTAAAATTATGCAATTTTTGATAAGTAAATTATGAATTATTAATTTCTAAGTAAAATTGCTTTATTTATGCTTACTATGGACTGATTATATGTTTTTGATTTGTTAGCTCATTTGGTCATTATTATGGAGCATAAAATCAGTAAAATAAACTATAAATGGACTATATGCACTTATCTAAATTATTTTGATAGTATTAAATCAATTTTTACACGTGTTTGTGACTATATATACATCATGACTAACATATTAATACAAGATGTGAATATGCGTTTCCTTAAAAGAAATGCGGTGACAATATGAATTTTAGATATGCTAACACCATATTTAAAATAGGAATGAAGTTAATGTCTGCCTAGGACTATTGTTTATGTGTTACGTTCTAAAGTTATGGCCATCGAAGTAGTCTGTCTTTTAGTGTTTCAAGTCGCTCGGTTGGAAAGGTTTTTACCAATTCAATAGGATATGATTTTCGACCTGTGTGTTTTGTGATCTATGTGGATCCTTGGTTGAAACTTGTGATCGCTTCGGTCGGTTCAGCAGGTGTGAATTGTGGATGAATAATTTTTGATTTTAGATAGTACGTTCTCTAAACCACCAAAGACATGGTTTGTATGGACAACTATGGTTAGTTTAGCGAATAAACTAACAATGAGGTCAATTAAGGGCTTTTGTGAAAACAAGAGTTTTAGAATCGTACTTGGTATGGGACAAGTACAACCGACTTAGTCTAATCGTTTGTTTTATAACATAAATGTGTATTTTGTGAAATATAGATAAATGTACGATTCTACATGTGATGCGTGACTATGTATGTATACCACCTTCAACGTATTGCATGTTATGATTTAAGTTCTTCGTTTTACTTGTTTATGTGCTTATATGTAAACCGAGATAATGTGCAAAGTGTAATATTGGGAAATATAAGCGTTATTCACTAGGCTCGGGAGTTCATCACCTCACCATTTTTTTCAAGTTTCGTAAATTAAATAGATCAACGATGCTTCTAAGAAGTGCAACGGTTACCGATAATTTGGTGAACGAAGATAGGAAGGCGGTCCATTTTTTAGTTTAGAGTATGTTATTAAATAAAAGGTAGGATGTATTCTGTCTAGAATTTGTAAGATTGGTATAAATCTGATTAAGTACGAATTTAAGTCGCATGTTTAGAAGTACCGTTTTGGTTTTGTGTTAGAATTTCCGAAAAGCTTTTGCTGCAACTCGCTTGATATTTAAAATAAGGTTAAAAAGTTAACATAACATAGTTGGTGTTCGAGTGGGATGTCCACGGCGGCGATGCACATGACCAGGTTTGGGCATTACGAAGTGGTATTAGAAAAATAGTCTTGTGACCTTTTGGAATTACGTGTGTATGTGTTTTAATGTGTATTATGTGCTTATATGTTTGTTGTTGTGTTGATATGTGTTTACGTCCACTATTTTGTGAGCTTAGTGGACTTAGACAAAATTAAGGACCTTAATTGGGGTGTACCCGCCTACATTTGTCTTATAAGGGGTTTGCGCTTCGGGTTTAAGCGTACAACGGTAGAGAAGGACTTTCTAAATTACATGCTCTTATGTGGCTTGTGAAAGATTATTGAGGTATGTTCGGCCCTTTTTTTAATTTTCAAAACATCTTTTCTTGCAAGGATAAGGATCTTACTTGCTTTGAAAACTTGTAGTCGTGGTTATATGAGTACTTTCCCCACCTTTCACCCGGTTTAAAGAACCATCATTCCTTCTCGGCCTAGATAGCACGGGCCAAAGTTCACCTCCAACAGCGAAAGGCATATGATATTGCCTTTTTGAGGTCTACCGTTAACCTCATGGCCATGGTATGTCATTTTTAAGCCTTGAATTTGAAACTAGAATGATCTAGAAATTTCCCTTTCTTTCTGTCCGCTTGCTTGCTCCAGCCCACGGCCTATGGTGGGCTTGTGGTCACTGGTCGTGGTGGCTGATGTCGGCCAAATGGCTGGGCTTTTGCTGCCAAATTTTGCTTGTTTTTAGTTTGTTTTTTGATAGATCCCGAAGACTTTAACTTTATACTTACACTTTTCGAGTTCCATCGAGGAATTAGGTATAAGACTTCATCTCTTATAAGGTTTTGATTTCAAGTCATTCCATGTGCCTTAGAAACTTTTCTGAGTGATATAACATTTTCTCCGAGTGTTATAGAAACTATTATATATGTTTACGCTTGACTCTAACCGACTCGAAAGCATACTCCTACATGCCACTTCACACTCGGTTCGAGTCACTCAACACGCGAGATATATTACATGTTCAAACAATTTATTTCACACGCATAAACTCGAGTCGGACGTCATGTTCCGGGAATTACATTGTTAATTTACTATTCTAAGTCGAGCATATTTAGTTTGAACTTTGTTTAGTCTAGATTAAGTTTGTTTACTCTAATATTCTACTTATGACTTGATTATCTTCTAGACTCGACTAAGGTGGAATTTGAGTATCATGGATATTAGACTCGGAAAATTCCATTCCTTTTCCGACTCGGATAATTAGTCACTTAATTATCTTAATTATGTTATTATTTGTGTCTAATCTTCGACCAAAGTATTTTATACTTTGAGAACCAAGTTGATTTACTTTTGTAGGTTATTCAAACGAGGCTATCCTATTTTTCAATTGCAAAAGTAGCTCGACTTCAAAACGTCAAATTGCCAGTAGACAAAGCTTTTTCCACCTCCGACCTAGCCCCAAACACTCGTGTTAGGGTTGTCTGTTTCCAAAGCTGAAACTGCAACGATAAGCTATACGATGGTTTCCACCTTACTTTCAAAGACACCACCGAGTGGTTTTGGAACTTTCAAAGGAGTCAAGAGTCGTTACTCAACGTTCATTTCTCAATGGATATGTTCGACCACGACTCGAGAAAATCCATTACAACGGTCACAAAGGACTTCTAATCGGAAGATGGACACAACGGCTAAGCTGCTTGGTCATCTATAAATAGAAGCCAACTTTCAAGACATGAAGATTGTTGAGCCAATTATTTTTATACACATACTTGGGCAAAAGTCATTGTATTCATTCTCAATCTTCTACTTACAACTCCAATTCCGTATTTAATATTTCTCCGAGTTGTAAGGTCTTGTACTCAGCTACAAACTCACTTTCTTACTTTCTAAGTAAGGTCCCTTGACTGAGCTGTAAGGGTTATCTCAGCTCGGTTGTGCCTAACTGTAAGGGTTATCTCGGTTAGGAAGTACTAGATCGAGATAAGGGAATTTCCGAGTCTAGGAAAAACTCGTAAGTAGTTGTCTAAGGGAGCAACTAGGGTTGAGTCGAGTCTACTGTATTTTGTGAACTCAAAATAGTGGATTTGACTTCGTGCTTGGATTAGCACGGTCCGTGGTTTTCTGCCCCGAGGATGTTTTCCACGTACTTTCGAGTTATTACTTTTCCGAGTGCATTCTATACTCGAGATAGTTTTAAAGTTACTGTTTAATATGTTTCTTCATTCTTTACTTGAACTACGAGTCGGTGCTTTTCCGAGTTCATCCTTGACTCCCACTCACTTCATAGTTATATCTATTTTAAATTTCAATAAAATTTCATCATCACCCTATTCACCCCCTCTATGGTGACTTAGACTCTCCAAGAGCAAACCTTCAAATCCTGTGTGTGTATGCTAATTTCTATCCTTGGACGCAAACTCATCTTGCTCCAAGCTTAGCCGTAACACGAGAATTGAGTGAAAGGAGGATTTTGCTTGAGGGTCCATTTGGCTCTTGTTGGTATCTTAGTGAGCATATTACGCCACAAATTTGTTATAATAGTGGCCTCCTTTTGTTCCCAGGATCCTCCACATACAATGTTTTATTTCCGCTCCATGACCTAAGAGGAGAAGGAAGAAATAACCACTAGGTATCTCTACACCCAGTTCTTGGATATGAATTCGTCCTGTGCATATTTTGGACGAATCATAACACTATTGGTGAGTTTTCATATAACCTTTTTTGAAAAGTTGGAAAGGGGTAAGAGTATTATGCTTCTCCCGAGTGACATCTACATTCCTTAAGATGAATGTGTTAGGATCCCGAGCAATTCCTGAAGATTAATGTGTGGGGCATCCTTTTTCGAAAAGTTGGAAAGGGATAAGGGTATTATGCTCTTTTTACTTTAATTTAAATGCTAAAAGTGTCTTGCTAAAACAATGAATTTGCAATACGACCGGGAGCCATCTTGAACCACGTCCATCCTTAAAGCTTTCAAGGACTTGTTTACTTGGAAAGACGTTTCGAACATTTTGGGTGAGATTTAGTTAGTTAAAGTGCTAACCCATAAGGTTTTAGCATATTTGCTAATCGCTCCATTATTTTTGTAGGGCCGCCGATCTAGGTCCCCTCAATCGGGTGGTTTCCTTGGCAGTTTCGGGGCTCAAACACGCCCCTCTAGCCAACGAGATGACATTTAATAGTACGGCTGGAGCCGGCACTTCCCGTTGTTCTTTTTCACGGGCGTAGTGCTTCCGAGGTGGGGCCTAGTACTTCTAGTGCTTGGCCTATCTCTTCCGAGGCCTACATGGATGTTATGCATATACAAGTTCTTGACCCTTATGATGACTCGTATGATTTTCACCGGATGTCGTATACATGGATGAGGCCTCTCATTCAACTTGGTATCATGGGGATAGCTCCTCGCAAGCTGCTAGGGATAGACGGGTTTCCACTTCAATCTTGGAGGATTTTGGTAATTATCTCTTCGATGATGCCTCCGGTGATGAACATTGAACAACTCCTTATACGGTGCTTAGTTAATACTAATGTTGTGTACTTGTTCAACTGTACGTAATGGGATGAATGTAAAGACACGATTCTAAAATGCTTTCTTTTAATTATATGATGCAAAAAATTTCTATGGGAAAATTGTAAAGACAAATGAAAAAATGCACTAGCCCTCATTCCCCCAAAAGAAAATATTAAAATGAAAAATTGGGAATGTTAAGTGCATGATCCGAAACAACAATGCTTGCTCGAAATAGGCCAAAAGCGAGAAAACCAGAATTGGGCCAATGTACAAAGAATGCTCGGGTCGAAAAAATTAAGGTGAACTGGCCGGTCCGGCCGGCGCTGCCAACTCACGGCCCGGGGCTTGGCTGGTGGCAGTGACTTGATAGAGGAGGACTCTAGTCCTAAAATATGCTATAAAAAGGACTCGGTGGATTGTCACCAAACATTACACCTTCAATCTCCTTTTACAACTCTTTCGGAAAACAGTCGCTAAGAAATCTCCTTTTGCATTTTCATTCCTTATTGTTCTTAAAGATGAATTTCATCACTGAATCGTCCCACTAGATGCATGAGATGAATAAGGTTGATAAATTAGGGTTGTCCCCTTATGCATCGAATACCAGTCGACACCTAAAAAGTGTTGTCCCCGATCTCATTTAATTCAGTTTTTATTCGTCAGCCCAATGATGAAATATTGAATCCTATTTAAGGATTTGGATCTTGTACTTGTGTTTGTTTGGTTCAATAGAGACTAGTAAACCATTAAGAACCCCAACACCAAACAAATAGCCTTCGACTTGAATCGCCTTTTCTTTTGGACGATCCAAGATCAAGCCAAGCCTCCAAAGACAATTAAGTCCGAGTGTTGTGTACTAGGAATTTCCAAGTTTAGAATACTTTTGTCCAATCGGACATGGAGCTAAAGACACGAAGACAACGTTAAAGCGTTGCATTCAATGATCACGAGCATCAAAGTGTTGTGTTTAAGCTCTAAGATAGTCCACTCGAGACTAAGAGCTTTTCTCCTCAAAACGAGGCCGTGGCCGGCGCGTGCAACCCGGACATTTTAAGTGGAACGTTGCATTTTGGCTTGGAGCCTCCTTCTTGACACACTAGGGCACAAAACCGTAGGCATACCAGGGTGGCCGGCGCCCCGACCGCTATCATATCCGATTTTATCCCCTTTTATCCGGTTCAATCTTCCGATTTTTGGCCCTATTTTCTTTTTGGTGTTTTAGAAGGCAGGCCGAGAACAACCTTAAGTCATTTGTGACCTAGGTCTCTCCCAATACAATGAGAGCTTTGGCTCTCATTTCCATATGGCTTTGTACTATGCATAATGCTTGCAGAAAGCTAATAAAAGCATTCATACTTTAACGTTACTCTACTAAAAAGCTTCCTCAAATACTCATCTTTTCTACACATCGCAGATGAATCCTTTCAAAGAGCTAAAGAGTATTCGAGTTATTCCGATCTCTGGGTATTCATTCAGCTAATCTTTCCTATTCTTTACAAACTCAGCTTTTCAATACTCATAAAAGAGCCCTCTTTTCTTTGATTTATCGTTATCGTATCAAGAGATCCACTATGAAGATCCGGATCAGCGGGTGGGACAATCTCGGGGCAAGGATTCGGCCTTCGAATGGTTTACTTATTTATTTTATGTTTGATTTATCACTTTCCGTATTGTGGATCAAAGTCGTATAGCATTTTAATTCTTCATTGCCCGATGTAATCCTTTTATTTTCTCGCTTTTATTTTCTTTCCACTTTTATTATCTTTACCACTTTCTTTATCACTTTCTTTTACTATGTTTGGTTGTTTGTGTGCTCACTACTATAGAAACCACTTTTAACAATAGTTAAAAGGACAAACTGTCATGAAAAATGGATTGGTGGCATTTTTGTAAATAACTCTGCATTGTGTAACACATATCACGATGGTTCTTTCGGATGAACCGTCATCATATGTATTGCTTGAAGACATTTAACGACGGTTCTTTAACAAAGCTGTTCTTAAATGTCACATATGATGACGGTTACGTGAAAGAAGCTGTCGTCATATGTCTATCGGATGCAATCTAAAAACCCGAGAACATAACTGCTGTTTCCACGCCCACTTCATCTGCTATCTACTCTCGGTCTTTTCACTCTCTATAGTTCACTCTCGTCCACTACTACTCATATCTAGATCCGCTCGGAGTAATCCTATCCGAGTAAGTTATCCTTGCCGTTGTTCCTCTTGTTGTTCAATATTTCGTTTCGCTCAATATATCCTCTCGTCTCTCCTCTTTCTTGTAGTGGTCTTCTCTTACAAAGTATTTGCGTCTGGTGGCTGTGTATGTTTCTCCGTGAATCTTCTCGCTTACTCTCACCGTTGTTTTCTTCGTTCTTATGGTATGAATCTTTGTCATTTCTTATTTTTCGCTTTATGTTATTTACAAGATTTATATAGTTAAATGTTGAATATATTTGGGGTAATTATGTGAATGTTGAGAATGTGGATAATGTTTGAGATTGTTGAAATGTTGAATCTTTGTTGAAATGTTGAATATTGAGAATGTGGGTAACATTTGTTTGGTTTATTAAGTTGGAAATTCGTGAAATGTGTGAGATTTTGAGAAATGGGTTTGGTTAGTTTAGGATTTAATTATAGGGAAATAGAATGATAGCTAAGGATGGTAAATAAAAATACATTTGTATCAAAAGGGAGAAAATATAAAGTGTAAAAAATATGGTTAGAGTTTAGGGGACAAAGACCTTTTCTCTTCCTCATACTTTCTTGTCATCTTCAAGCAAAGTTCTCAAATAGTCTATAGGAGTAGTCCCTCAATAATATCATGTGTGATCTTTTTGAAGACTTTTGCTCTCCTTCTTGACATTTAATTTGTTAAACGACATGCTCAATTGTGTATAATTGTGCTTAGTTTGCTTACCAATATATGCTTTTCATTAAATTATCATATGCATTTCATAAGCTTAGAGAATCTATTCAAAAATCTATGCATAACAAGTTATCCTAGGTCGCGGTACATGCATAAATGTGCGTATAACGCTTAGGATATTAGCTTGGTATGCATAGATTTTGGAATTGTCTGCGTCGGACAGTTTGAGAATAATATGATAATAGGTTGTGTGGCTATTATAATTTTTATCATACATTTGACAAGATATCACGGTGCTCATTTCCCTTCTTGTTCTTCGGGTGTAATTATGATGAGGATGCGTTTGATGTGTATATCTTTACTTATGTTACCATACAATTAAGTAAGGATATGCACATTAACCACTTCATTTTCATATATTGTACTTGAAGGACTAAGGGAAATGCTTGCCGGAATTTTTCAAATGTATGATAAGATTTTGCTACATGGTCTAGGGTCATATTATTCTTGAATGGGTTGAGGACCATCTATCCCTTTAGAAGGATCTTAGGCTCATGACATATTATTTGTGCATAATTACATATTTATCGAACTATATGTGGTGAATTGCTTCTCGTGTTTATGGGCAAGGTATGGATAGAGCGTGGGTTTAAAGAGATAGGAGGAGTGTAGAATATTGTGATGGTTTTAACAACTTCATAGAGATTGTCGTCGAACATGCCGCCAAATTCGGAGAACAATCCATATTATGTTTGTATTTAAGGTGTTTTAACTCCTCAAGATTGCCCCCTAAGGCTGTAAAGGTTACCTATATCGTCATGGGTTTGACACAACTTATAAGGTGTAGGTATGACATGGGGAGGAGGAGTCCTCTATGAATAATGTCATACGAGAGGAAGATGAAGGGTATGATGAAAATGAAGCCAAGCGGTAGTATGGAATTAGAAGATTGACCGGAAGATCTAGTTCGTCGAGTAGAACGTGAGTTAGTCGATCAACCACAGGTATTGTAGCAATTGTTAGCCGATTCGGAGAAGCAGCCTCTTTACCAGGGTGTGATAAATATACCCGTTTATTAGTTATGTTGAGGTTGATGGATTTGAAAACGGCTAATGGCTGGAGTGACAAAAATTTCACGGACTTGGTGAGTATGCTCAATGATATACTCCCGGAAGGCAATATCCTTCCCAACTGTACATATAAGGCAAGGAGAATGTAGTGTCCTATGGGCTTAGGTTATAAGAAGATACATGCCTGCCCGAACTAATACCAAGAACTTGACGTGGCATGCCGACGGAAGAGTCCGTGATAACAAGCTACGTCACCCTGCTGATTCTCCGCAATGGAAGAAGATCGATTCAATGTTCCCGAATTTGGTAGAGAACCACGGAATCAACGTCTAGGTCTTTGTATAGACGGAATAAACCCCCACGGTGACCTCGATCGCAAGCATAATAGTTGGCCGGTTCTTGTGGTTATCTACAACCTACCGTCATCATTGTGTATGAAGCGCAAGTACATTATGTTTTCAATGCTCATTTATGGGCCTTAACAACCGGGAAATGTTATAGATGTGTACTTAGCGCCTCTTATTCAAGATTTCAAGCTTCTATAGGATGAAGTGCTTTCGGTTTACGATGTATACCTTCAAGAGCAATTTACATTGTGAGCTATGATCTTCACCACAATCAATGACTTCCCGCGTATGGAAACTTGTCCGGATACACCATCAAAGGCTATAAGGCATGCCCCATTTGTGCAGAGGGTACTTCCTCCGATCAACTTAAGCATGGAAAAAGACAGCATATCTCGGATAACGAAAGTTTCTTCCCCTTTCCCAACAATATCGTAAGAAAAAGAAGGCTTTCAATGGTAAAATCGAGATGGATTATGCTCGGGCGCCTTTAACAGGACATCAAATATATGAGCAAGTGAAGCATCTTGATGTGGAGTTCGGTAAGCCATACCGATGTCACTCCGAAAATGGTGTATGCAAAAAGAGATCAATATTTTTTAATCTTCCATATTGGAAAGAGTTATATGTGAGACATAATCTTGATGTCATGTATATAGAGAAAAACATTTGTGAAAGTCTCGTTGGCACTCTTGTTAACATACCGAGGAATACCAAAGACGGAGAGAAGGCACCACTCCATATGTGTGAAATGGGAATACGAGAGGAATTAGCACTACAACCAAAGAGGAAGAGAACATATTTGCCTCCGGGGTGTTACACATTGACTAAAAGGGAAAAACAACATTTGTGCAAGACCTTGAAGAAACTCGAAGTGTCGAAGGATATTCTTCAAACATGAGTAGACTTGTTTCGATGTCCGATTATAGACTAATTGCTCTTTAATCTCACGATTGTCATGCTTTGATGCAACAAATATTGCCGGTTGCTATCCGAGCCGTGATGCCCAAACATGTCGAGACAGGCGATCACAAGACTTTGCTTCTTTAATGCCATATGCAGCAAAGTCATTGATTTGGAGAAATTAGATGATCTCAATGTAACGTGAAAGTTACATTGTGCCAACTTGAGATGTACTTCCCACCTTCTTTTTTAATATCATGGTGCACCTAATTGTCTATTTGGTGAGAGAAGTGAGATTCTATGGCCTAGTTTTTTACCGATGGATATACCCTTTTGAACGTTTCATGAAAATTCTTAAAGGGTATGTTAGAAATCGATACTTGACTGGAACCGTGCATTGTTGAGGCATACACAACCGAGGAGTGTGTCGTGTTCTACTATGAATATTACCCCCAAATGGAAGAAGTTGGTATTCCTAAACATCAATTTATGGGGAAGATCGGTGGGCGGGGAAACTAGGGCCGATGATTATGACAATTAGTTAGGATATGAGGGATCAAGCATGTCTTGATATTCTACAAAATAGCGATGAAGTGCAGGGGTTCATTGATGAGCACAAATCCCTCATAAGGAGACGAGTACCGAGGAAAAAATGAGACATGGGTACTGACCCATCATAATTGCACATTTGTCAACTGGTTCGGACATAGAGTGATCACTAGCCAATTGGAAGAGTCATGAGAACATATCTCGTAAACATTAGTAAGCTTGGCTAGAGGGTCTGTAGTTGGAAGTCATATCTTACCGTGGGTATGACATCTATAGATACTCTTTCTACGAAAGAGCCGGGACAATAGGAGCACCTCGTGAAATAGTGAGTTCACGTAAGAGGCTCATGCACTTAATGTTTCGAGATCCAAGGAAAAAATCCCGTTGTACCGAAAATGTCATATTACGGAGTCATTGAGGAGATATGGGAGCTAGACTATATTGACTTCCGTGAGCCCGTTTTACGGTGCAAAAGGGTTCATAATAAGAACGATGTCCGACTTGATTCTATGTTGAGGACCCGGCCAATGATAAGTTTGAAGGTTCGCTCTTAGAGAGTCTAAGTCACCACGGGGGCTGAACACGGTGATGAGGAAATCTTAACAAACTTAGAGACTTTAAGCTTGAAAAGAATAAACAAGCAAATCCGAGTCTAGATTAGACTAAAAAATGTATACACACGAGAGATACGTAGAAACCCTCCTGGGGCGAGAAAACCACGGACGAGTGCTAATCCAAGCACCAAGTCAAATCCACTATTTTGAATCATCAAAATACAACGGGCTGACTCAACCAGAATTGCTCCCTTAGACAATTCCTTACAGAGTTTTCCTAGACTCGAAGTTCCCTTATCCGATGTAGTACTTCATAACCGAGGTAACCTTTACACCTAGGGAGAACTGAGCTGAGTTAACCCTTACGGCTCGATCAAGGGACCTTACTCGAAGTAAGAAGAGTATGTGACTGATTACAAGACTTTACAACTCAGAAAAGTATTAAGTACGGACTCGGAGTTGTAAGAAGAAGATTGAGCGAGTATTGTACTGAGAGATATAGTTTCATCCATGTGTTTAGCAATCTTCAAGTCTTGTGAATGGCTTCTATTTATAGATGACCAAGCGAGTGATCGTTGTATCTTGGTTACGAACATAAGTCTTTACTTGCTGTTGTAATAGCTCTTGTGAGTCGCTAAAAAGATCCGTTGGGATGTGAACGTTGTGCAATGGCTCTTGGCTGCTAAAGGTGCTCCAGTCAACTAGTGATGTCTAAAAAGTAAGGTGGAAACCACCGTTGAGCTTCGTGTTGAAGTTTTCTAGTTTTGGAAACAGACAACCACGACATAGTGTCTAAGCCTTGTTCGAAGTAGATAATCCTTGTCTACTGGTGATTGACAGACCTAAAGCCAGGTTACTTTTATAATTCAAAAATGAGATAGCCTCATTTGGATAACCTACAAAAGTAAACCACTTTGGTTTTCAAAGTCTAATATACTTTGGCCCAAGATTAGGCACGAGATAATAATTTAATTAAGAGAATTAAGTGTATAATTATCTTAGGCATAGAAGAGCGGAATTTTCTTAATCTAATATTCAGTATACTCAAATTCCATCTGAGTCACTCCTAAGGAAGATCAAGTTAAAAGAGTGAAAACATCGGAGTAATAAAGGCTTGATCTGGACAAATAATTCTCAAACACACAAACCGACTTAAAGAGAGGAATTAACGTTGTAATTCACTTTGCATTGAAATATGCAGTCATAATTCATAATAAAAGTGTTAGAGAAATTATTTAATCATGTGATAGATCTGATTGATGTCCGAGTGAGTCGAAATACTAATGTAGAAGACATACAATAATGTTTTTACGAGTCGATCGAAACGAAGAAAAACATTATACAGGAGTTTCTATAACACTCATAATGACTTGTAATAAAAACTTAGGAGGGATGAGGATTGTACCTAAGTCTTCATGTAGTACTCAGAATGATTTAGAGTTTGAGTCCGACTCTTCAAAGTGGTCCATTGTTCTTTAAGGGAAGAGGCACGTTGATTGTGGGGAACGGTGAAGATGCGTTTGAGTTTATTGGAGACCCCACCCTTCTCATTGGGAATGCATGTCGAAAATGAGGATCCCAAATTTGAAGAGTTGTATTTAAGGGTTGACAATCAAGAGGGCATATATATTGAAGATAAGTCTAAAGGAGGTGGAAAAAGGCATAAACCATATAATTATATCAACTCGGTAAGAACATTAATTTTATTCCGGATGATATCCAATATTGTTGCTTGTTTTAGAAATTGCAGCTTGTTTTTCATTTTTTTTTGACTTGTAGTATTCATGTAAATAGATGATTGTTTGATGAGGATTAAAATAAGGATTAAGTTGTCCAATTGGAAGGATAGAAGATCATCATTCAATGAGGGCCATCATTTAATTAATGTTTCTTGTGAATAATTGTTTCTTAAAACTTTTCTCGGTTTTGGTTGCTAATCTCGGTTCCCACTTAATGTTTTCCTTAGTTTTTATGTTGTAGAACCTCCACCCCTGCACGAAATCTAAGAAGCAAAATAAGGACTAATCTCTCCAATGGAAGGGTAGAAGATCCTCATTCGACGAGGATCAAAAGGACTAAGCCTTTCGGGTAAATTTTCTTGTGCATATTTTTGTGGATAATTGTTGCTTAATGCTTTTCTCAATTTTGGTTCTAATCTCTGCTCCCGCTTAATGTTTTCCACACTTATTAAATTTCTTGTTGTCCAGTCTACCCCTGCACGAACTTTAAGCGAGTAGTACGTAAGAGGAGCATCATTTTGGGACAATGAAAAAGGAAGTAAAGATTGTTGGTTAGATGTCCTTGTTAAGTCGTATTTTATATGTATTTTTAGTAGTTATTGAGTTTATATTATATAGTTTATTTTATCTAATTTATTCTATTTTGTCTATTTATAGGTAATTATCGAATAAAGTGGGGAAGAGAAGAAAAGACGTTAAAAGTGGATTTTTAGCTACCGACAAGCATCCAAGAAAATATATGAAGTCGGTCCATAAATATAATATGTAGTAAAATATTTATTTTAGGATATTACATTTTAGGAAATCCTAATTGGAATAGAAAAGGAAACTTAGAAGAGAAGAAAGAGAAATAAACCCTAGCTCTTCCACCCTATATATACTACTTATTATCATCATGGAGAGAGAGACCTAGGGAAGCCAGCCACATACAGCTCCTGCACCTACTGCTTGCTCACGTCCACTCGCCCACACAAGCAGCCAGCCACCTAGCTACCCAGACCACCTCACGTTTTCTTGCTGCACCTGCTGCCGCTGCCCCTGGTTGCTGCCGCTCCCTGTGCTACTGCCCAGCCAGCCACCATCCATCATCATCTTCTTCATCTTCCCGGGTCAAAGAAACTAATATCGGTAGTATAATTTAATTTTGTAATTTTTACTAGAAAAGATTGAATTTTTATTGTTAGATTAATATTAAAGATGCTAGTTTTATTTAGTTAACATGTTTTAAATTACATTATGTGTGAGTAGTCTTTTTATACTTAGTATAATCTACTTGAAGCCATGTTAAATTAGTTATTTTAAAACAAAGTTTCGATTTTTATTGTCTTATTGATTCAATCCATGATTCTATGATAATTTGTGTTTAATGTTTATGAATTTATGTCTAATTAATTAGAGTGCACGCTATTTAGTTTTATATAAATTCATGTGATAGTTTAAAGGGTTTAAGTACGTAATTGCTTGATCTTTTAGATATAAGTATCACCCTAGTTAATCATGGATGGCTCATACCCATCTCTTTTAATTAGGAAATTATCATAGATCCTTCTTAAATCAATTTGCTAGTAGATTGGTTATTAGGTGCTAGATGATGTTTTTCTAATACTTAATGCTCTAATTTGGTTAAATTCTAGTGCTAGTGCTAGGGTTATCAATATTAGTAGGGTTTATATTAGGGTTAGGCCTAAGTAAACTAATAACTAAGGAAAAACGGGAAGATCCGCTAGTGGTTGTCTTCTACAGTTTAGCTCATGGATAGATCAATTTGTGTGTTAATGATAAATAATAATTTGCATGGTGGATATAGATTATACTAAGTGTTTTTATAAATTTGATATCTTTGATAATTACTTGCTTGCCTTTTAGTTATTTTCTTGAGTTTATTAATTTTTATTCATAAAGTTATAGTCTTTTATTATCAATTTCATTAAACCCCCTAAAGATCAGTATTTTAGGTTAGTTTTAGTAATTTTATTTTAATTTAACTTTGACTCATTATATATTTTAATTTTCAGATTTAATTTTCTGTTAGTTTTTATTATTTTTGAGTCAGTTTGTTAGAAATTAGTTTTAAAATAGTTTCTTTTGTTATTTTTCGTGATTTATCTTCTTTTAGGGTTTAGATAGAGTCCTAGTTTGCTGTAATTAAATTTTAGAATTTTTGGAATTAATTTGATATTTTTTCAGATTTAATTCTTGAATTTAATTACTGCAGGTTTTTAATAAAATAAATTCGTAAATTAGACTTTAAATTTTCTTTTTATATTTTTAGGGTCTGGTTAGGTTTAGAAAATTAGTATTATTATTTTGGATAATTTTAGTATTTATTTTCGTAATTAATTTAGTGCAGAATATTATTTATTTAATTTTCTGTTTTAGAATTTATTTAATTTCTGCTTTAGTTTTCTGTTTTAATTATTCTGAAAAATTATTAAAAAAAACATTCCTGGGTTATTACAAGCTTTATATTCTGTCTGGGATATTTATTTATATTATTAGATAATTTTCTGTTATTTTTAGTTATTTAATTCTGAATTATTCTACGTTTTAATTTCCTGTTTAAGTTTTTTATTTGATTTTCTGTTTTAATTTTTCCAGAATTAATTAGGATAGTTTTGTTAAATTTAGATTATTAGAATAATAGTGCATAATCTCAGAAGTTTTTTTTAGAATTAAAATTAGAAATTTAGTAGTTAATTTGATTTGTTTGAATTTTATAAGGTAAATAACTAGAATAGTTAGTTTAATTAGATTGGAAGTTTGATTTTTTTACAGTATCTTTCCTCGTGGATTCGATCCCTACTTGCCCTTACTATATTGTTTATTATAAGCCTAAGTAGTGGTTTAATTTGTTGCTGTACGACAAGCTTAACAAATTTTGGCGCCGTTGTCGGGGAAAGAAATAAAAATCTTAGTTTTCTTTCAATCTAATTTAATTAACTATTTATATATTCTTGAACTTATGCATTTTAATTGATAACAGTTAGTTCATGCAATTACGAAGTGGTCGTATGATCGGAGAATTGGAAGAGCATTTGACAGAAAAAGTTGAGAACGACATCGAATCTCTACAATCCGAAACTTCGAAAGCGAAACCGAGGTTGATTCTATAAACTTTGAAATGGCTACTTTACGTGAGCTTGCTGCACCTAATTTAGAAACACAACCTTTGTCTATATCATATCCTACTTTGGACCGACCTCTTAAATTGAATTCTGGATTTCGAACTTACTACCTAAGTTTCATGGACTACCCGGTGAGGACCCATATCGTCATATTAATGAATTTATGATTACTTGTTCTACCATGCAACCCGAGGGAATCACACAAGACCAAATTAAATTAAGAGCCTTTCCCTTTTCACTTCAAGATAAGGCTAAAGACTGGTTATATTACATATCCCCGCAACATTTACTACATGGACCCAAGTTCATAAAGCATTGTTAGAAAAATTCTTTCCAACACCTAGGATTGGATCCATTAGAAAAGAAATTTATGGCATTAAACAAATGACTGGAGAAACTTTTTATGAATATTGGGAACGTTTTAATAAATTATGTGCTAGTTGTCCCCAACATCAAATTTCCGAACAATTACCGATTCAATATTTTTATGAAGGGCTACTGTCAATTGATAGAAATATGGTAGATGCTCGCTAGTAGGGGGCTTTGGTTAATAAGACTCCAGCTCAAGCTAGAGAATTATTTAATAACATGGCCCAAAATACTCAACAGTTTGGGACTAGAGATGTCCAATTTAGGAAGGTTAATGAGCTAAATTCAAGTACATCATTAGAAAACCAACCGACTCAAATCACTCGCTATGTTGAACAAACTCGTGACTGGAGGAGTTCAAAAGGCAGTAGTGTGTGGAATTTGCTGTTTAGAAGGGCATCCTACTGATTCATGTCCTACATTACAAGGGGGAGAAGTAAATGCTGTTTTCCCTAACCAAGGTCAAAGAAAGTACGATCCATTTTCAAACACCTACAACGAAGGATGGAGGGATCATCCTAACCTTAGGTATGGACCTAGAAACAACCCCCTGGTTTTGACCAAGCCCAGCGTCAACCATCTCGCTCAAGATAAAACGAACTTCCTTTTGGAGCAAATGATTAAGAAAATGGATGACCAAAAGAAGGAATCTGACCTTAGGTTCCAAAGTTTAGAAATGAATATTAAGCAGGTTCAAGAGAGACAAAGCGCAACGTATACCATGTTTAGTAACCTGCAAGCCCAATCGCAAAATAGATTACCATCTCAACCCTTCCGTAATCCCAAAGAAAATGTGAGTACCATAAGACTAAGGAGTGGAAAGGAACTTAATGAACCTAAAAACAACAGAGAGGTAGAACTCGAACTAGAGGTCAAGGAATCGAACTCGACTTAAAGAAGGATAACTCCTCTAATGCTAAAGAGATAAGTGACACTAAGAAAAGTCGTTATGAACCTATTCCACCTTTCCCTAGTAGACTGAGAAGCATAACTCCTAAAATAGATGAGGCAAACCAAGAAATTTTAGAAACATTTAGGAAGGTAGAGATCAACATTCCTCTCCTAGATGCCATTTAACAAGTTCCTCGTTATGCTAAATTTCTTAAGGAGCTTTGTACTTCTAAAAGAAAATTAAAAGGAAATGAGAAGATAAGTGTGGGGAGAATGCATCTGCTGTTTTTCAAAAGAAGCTCCCTCCTAAATGTAAGGACCTGGTGTGTTCTCTCGTCCCTTATAAGATTGGAAACCTATACTTTGACAGAGCCATGCTTGATTTAGGTGCTTCCATTAATGTGATGCCTCGGTCTCGTTTATGATAAACCGAATTTGGGAGAGTTGAAGAAAACTCGGGCTAGTAATTCAGTTGGGCTGATAGAAGTAGTACGTATCCGGATGGAGTCTTAGAGGATGTCTTAGTCCAAGTCAACGAGCTTATTTTTCCTCGCTGATTTTTATGTATTGGACATGGGTAATGCATGCCATGACATTCCTATTTTGCTTGGTAGACCATTTCTTAAAACATCTAGGACAAAAATAGATGTACATGGGGAACATTGACTATGGAATTTGATGGTGATGTTATTAAGTTCAATATTTTTGATGCCTTGAGATTTCCTGCAGATGTAAATTATGTTTGTGCACTTGATACAATTTATGAAATGTCCCAAAATGTTTATGATTTGTCTCAAGAAGATGAATTGTTAACTCGTGATTACCAAAGGGTTGGATCATTCCGTATTTCATGCTATACCCTATCATGTTAACTCAGGACTAGTAGATAGCATAGAGTCTTTGTTACGATTGCAAGTAATGGAGAAACCTAATATGATAAAGTTGCTCGTAAATCATGAAAAGTTGCTATCTTCTCTTGTTTCACCCCCTAAATTAGATTTGAAACCCTTGCCCGAAAATTTAAAATATGCTTATTTAGGAGATAATGAGACCTTACCTGTTATAATTTCTAATGCACTAACACTTGAACAGGAAGATAAGCTTACTAAGGTGCTTAGAGAACATAGTGAAGCATTAGGGTGGACTTTAGCAGACCTGAAAGGGCTGAGCCCAACATTGTGTTCACATAAAATCACTTTAGAGTTAGAGGTTAAGCCTAAGAGAGACCCTCAACGTAGATTAAACCCACCTATGATGGAGGTAGTGCAAAAAGAAATTCTTAAGTGGATCGATGCTGGAGTGATCTACCCTATAGCTGATTCTGAATGGGTTAGTCCAATTCATGTAGTTCCTAAAAAGGGGGTACAACAAGTAGTACAAAACAAGGAAGGTGAACTAGTCCCTACTAGAGTCCAGAATGGCTGGAGAGTGTGCATTGACTATAGAAAACCGAACAAAGCCACAAAGAAAGATCATTTTCCCTTGCCTTTTATGGACCAAATGTTAGAATGATTAGCTGGAAAGACACATTATTGTTTTCTAGATGGATATTCAGGGTATATTCAAGTCCCTATAGCTCCGGAAGATCGGGAAAAGACCACTTTTACATGTCCCTTTGGCACTTATGCTTTTAGGAGAATGCCTTTTGGTTTATGTAATGCTCCTGCTACATTTCAAAGATGTATGATGAGTATCTTTTCTGAGTTTATCACCAAGATTATGGAAGTTTTCATGGATGATTTTACTGTGCATGGTGATTCATTCGATGAGTGTTTACATCATCTTACTTTAGTACTCAGGCGTTGCATCGAAACTAATTTGGTACTTAATTTAGAAAAGTGTCATTTCATGGTTAACATGGGGTCGTATTAGGGCATGTTGTGTCATCTAAGGGTTTAGAAGTTGACAAGGCAAAAGTAGACATCATTCAATCTTTACCCTACCCCAAATGCGTTAAGGATGTAAGATCATTTTTAGGTAATGTTGGATTTTATAGGAGATTTATTAAAGACTTCTCAAAGATTGCCTCTCCTTTATGTGCTTTACTTGCAAAAGATGCTAAATTTGATTTTCATGAGGAATGTGAGAGGGCGTTTGATGAACTGAAGCTAAAATTGACCACTACTCCTATTGTACAACCTCCTAACTGGGCCTTACCTTTTGAGTTGATGTGTGATGCTAGCAATAAGGCGGTAGGGGCTGTCTTAGGTCAAAAAGTATGAAGGGTACCACATGTAATTCATTATGCTTCTAGAACTCTTGACCAAGCACAATGTAACTATACCACGACAGAAAAGGAAATGTATGATATTGTTTTTGCTCTCGAAAAGTTTCGTCCTTATCTCGCTAGGTGTGAAAGTTACTCGTTTATACCGATCATGCTGCTATTAAATATCTCTTGAAAAAGAACGACTCTAAACCAAGATTGATTAGATGGGTCTTATTACTACAAGAATTTGAAATAGAATTTAAAGACAAGCGAGGAGTTGAAAACTTAGTTGCGAGACCATCCGAGTAGGCTAGAAAATGGGGAAAGTAGTGACCCTTTCGGTGATTGTTTTCCTGACGAGACTTTATATGTTGTCATTGATAAATTACCTTGGTATGCTGACATAGTAAATTACATAGTTGCCAAAACTTTTCCAAGAGACATGTCTAGAGCCCAAAAAGAAAAGATAAGATCTCAGAGCTAAATATTATGTTTGGGATGACCCGTACTTGTGGAAATTTTGTGGAGATCAAATTATAAGGCGTTGTGTAGATGACACCGAGTTTCATTCGATTTTAACTTTCGTCACTCATCCGAAAGTGGAGGGCATTTAGGCCCAAAAAGAACAGACACACAAAGTTTTAGAATGTGGATTTTATTGGCCTACTATTTTTCGTAATGCTTATGATTTTTGCAAAAATGTGAAGCATGCCAAAAGACAGAAATTTATCGGGGAGGAATCAAATGCCCCTATATAATATGTATGTGTGTCAAATATTTGATGTGTGGGAGTGGATTTCATGGGACCGTTTCCCTTTTCCTTTGGTTTTACTTACATACTCCTGTTTGTTGATTATGTGTCTAAATGGGTTGAAGCAATAGCTACTAAAGCCGATGATGCTAAGACTGTGGTGAAGCATGTTAAATCTCGTATTCTACATAGATATGGAGTACCTAGAGCAATCATTAGTGATAGAGGGACACATTTTTGTAATAAAACCTTAGGTACCCTGCTAGCTAAATACCATGTAATTCATAAGGTATCTACAAGTTATCATCCCCAAACAAATGGCCAAGCTGAAATCTCTAATAGAGAAATCAAAGGAATTCTAGAAAAAGTTGTTAGACCAGATAAGAAGGATTGGAGTCTTAGGTTAGATGCGGCTCTCCGGGCTTACGGAACCGCATACAAGACCCCTATAGGTATGTCACCTTACGGACTAGTCTTTGGAAAAGCATGTCATCTTCCTGTAGAGTTAGAGCATAAATCATATTGGGCTGTAAAGAAGTGTAATTTAGATTATGACTTAGCGGGAAAGGAACGTAAGCTGCAACCGCAAGAATTAGAAGAGATTCGTATGGAAGCTTATGACAATTCAGTAATTTATAAAGTTAAAGCCAAAGCATTTCATGATGCTAAGCTTGTCAGGAAGGAATTTCAAAAGGGGGAGAAAGTGTTATTGTTCAATTCACAACTAAGGCTTTTTCCTGGAAAGTTAAACTCTAGATGCTAGGACCATTTGAGGTAGTAAAGACTTATCCACATGGGGTCAGTTGAGATTAAAAGCTATTCTACTAACAAAATTTTTAAGGTGAATGGTCACAGGTTAAAGAATTTTTATGAAGGAAGCCAAATTTGCTTAGTAGAGGAGATACATTTAGAAGATCCATGAGTTACAACGATGTCAAGCCAAAGACAAGTAAACAAAGGCGCCGGTTGGGAGGCAACCCAACATTTTCAGGGAAGTTTTTATAATTTTTACTTTAATTTTACTTTTATTTTTATTTAGCATGCATTAGGGACAATGCATGAATTAAGTGTGGGGAGTGCATCCTGCATTTTAATTTTATGCATTTATATTTATCTTATTTTTATTTAAAAAAAATAGTGTCTTTCTTGTAAAGAAATGCATGAATATAAATATATGCTAGGTTAACTTGCTTAAAATTTTTCTCGTTCATAGTTTTTCTTGCCCTTTGAAAGTGAGAAATTTGAACATGTTAATTGTCATTCGGAGTTGTTTGAGTTGATCCTCATATATTTCTTCAATTAGTGATAATCATAATTTTTTTCTGTTCAATTGATCATGCTATATAATCGTGATAGAGGCAATAAATTGACTTAAACCGTTCACCTAGACTACCGAACTTAGCAGATTGACTCATTCAAATTTTGATTTTTCTTCTTTTGCCTACAAAAAAATAAAAAATAAAAAATTGTTAGTTTACCAACATGGGTCGGAGTTGGTGGCTCGGTGCCATTTCCCTTCAGTTTAGGTCTCAAGTTGAGCCTTATGAATGGAGTAACCCATGCTGGGAGAGTCATGCCCCTTTTGCGCCGATCAATGGCTCGAACCATACTAACGAAAAAAAAAATAGAGTATTAACTCCAAGCACCTCTGTTTGGGTGAGTGGGAGACAGGGAGTGTTATATTTCTAAGACCCTATGTGGGCCTCGAATATGTGCTTGAATGGAGTTATATATATATTTTAAAAAAAAAACAAAGAGAAAAGAAGTTTGCAGAACAAGTTTATTATCGAATTTTAGTGAGTTATCTGCTGATTCAATGTCTCTATAACCATACTCGCACCTTAATTTTTCCCATCCTAAAAAGTTTTAGACATCTTGACCGGAATGTACATGTTTGAAAAAGATGGATAAATTTTTTATTGTTGCTTAATTAAAAGAGATATTGTGAGGTCGATGAATAAACTCTCCGATGACAATGAAACGTTTAGTTCTTCACTTGCTTGGAAAAGACAAAAATTTCATCAAAGTATTTTTGAAAGTAAGGCAAACTTAGTGTATATTTTATGTTTTATGTTTATCTTTATAAGAAAGCGTATTATTAGATCGAGTCTTAGATTTCTTTGCACGAGGACGTCCAAAGTCTAAGTGTGGGGGATTTGTTAAGTCGTATTTTATACGTATTTTTAGTAGTTGTTGAGTTTATATTATATAGTTTATTTTATCTAATTTATTCTATTTTGTCTATTTATAGGTAATTATCGAATAAAGTGGGGAAGAGAAGAAAAGACGTTAGAAGTGGATTTTTAGCTACCGACAAGCATCCAAGAAAATATATGAAGTCGGTCCATAAATATAATATGTAATAAAATATTTATTTTAGGA
The DNA here is from genome assembly GCA_021018815.1 of Talinum fruticosum. Lineage (NCBI taxonomy): Eukaryota > Viridiplantae > Streptophyta > Magnoliopsida > Caryophyllales > Talinaceae > Talinum > Talinum fruticosum. Next base: position 399,427 of record JAITYX010000051.1, on the reverse strand, counting down.
TATTATATTTTAGGAAATCCTAATTGGAATAGAAAAGGAAACTTAGAAGAGAAGAAAGAGAAATAAACCCTAACTCTCCCACCCTATATATACTACTTATTATCATCATGGAGAGAGAGACCTAGGGAAGCCAGCCACATACAGCTCCCGCACTCGCTGCTTGCTCACGTCCACTGCCCACACAAGCAGCCAGCCACCTAGCTACCCGGACCACCTCACGTTTTCTTGCTGCACTCGCTGCCGCTGCCCCTGGTTGCCGCCGTCCGCCGCTGCTCCCGGTTGCTGCCGTTCCTCGTGCTACTGCCCAGCCAGCCACCATCCATCATCATCTTCTTCATCTTCCCGGGTCAAAGAAACTAATATCGGTAGTATAATTTAGTTTTGTAATTTTTACTAGAAAAGATTGAATTTTTATTGTTAGATTAATATTAAAGATGCTAGTTTTATTTAGTTAACATGTTTTAAATTACATTATGTGTGAGTAGTCTTTTTATACTTAGTATAATCTACTTGAAGCCATGTTAAATTAGTTATTTTGAAACAAAGTTTCGATTTTTATTGTCTTCTTGATTCTGAAGGTTTGCTCAAGGAGAGTCCGAGTCACCCTAGAGGGGGTGAATAGGGTGATAGAAAATTCTTTACGAAAGTACACACTTTTGCGCAGAAAAGAGGCAAAGACAGAATGCGAGTCTAATAACGAGTCGGAAAAGATTGGACTCGAAAGCAATGAATCGGAAGAAGCAAGAGCACTAAGGCATGTCCGAGTCTAGAATGAACTCGAAAAAGAACACGAGAGGTTTTACGTGGAAACCCTCCCGGGGCAGAAAACCACGGCCCGTGTCAATCCGGACACGAAGTCAAATCCACTACTTTGAGTCCACAAAATACCGTGAACTTGACAGAACCCAAGTTGCTCCCTTAGACAACTCTATACAGATTTTCCTAGACTCGAAGTTACCTTATCCGATCTAGTACTTCCTAGCTAAGATAACCCTCACAGCTAGGGACAACTAAGCTGAGTTAACCTTTACGGCTTAGTCAAGGGACCTTACAAAGAATGTAAGAAGTGTTTGTAACGAAGTACAAGACCTTACAACTCGAAAGTAATGAATTACGAGTGGGAGTTGTAAGTTGAAGATTGAGAGTAAATACAATAACTTTGATCAAGTAAGTGTATAGACAATATGTTCGGCAACCTCCAAGTCTTGTGAAGTGGCTTCCTTTTATAGATAACCAAGCGAGTAGCCGTTATCTTCATCTGCTGACCGAGAGTCTTCTGTGACCGTTGGTAGAAGCTTTACGAGTCACTCGGAAAGTATCCGTTGAAATATGAACGTTGAACAACGGTTTAACTCTCTTGGAAGTCCCAAAACCATCGGTTGTGTCTTGAAAAATGAGGTGGAAACCACCGTTAGGCTTAGCGTTCCAGTTTTCCGGATATGGAAGCGGACAACTTCGACACAATCTTCCGAGACTAAAGCGAGGAAGGTGAAAAGCCATATCTGCTGGTGATTTGACGTTACGAAGCCGGCTACTTTTGTAGTTTGAAAAGATATCCTCGATTGAATAACCTACAAAAGTAAAACACCTTTGGTTCCCAAAGTATAAAATACTTTGGTCCAAGGTTAGACACGAGATAACAAAATAATTTTGAAAAATTACGCAATTGCTTATCCGAGTCGGAAAAGAAATGGAATTTTACGAGTCTAATATCCATGATACTCGAATTCCATATGACTTAGTCTTAAGTAAAGAAACACGTTCTATAGCAAATATCGAGTGAGAAAGAACTTGATATAGACTAAGCATGAAATGAACTATGAATGCTGACTTTGCAAACAATAGAGTAAATAACCACAAGTCGGATTCGAGTGAGAAACAGCGGAATACTTGGTATATTCAAAATGCGATTAATCCGAGTGAGAGTGGACTCAAAATAAAGAACCAGTTTTACGAGGCGCTAACTGAAAAGCGATTAAAGAGATATGTGAAGGCTGAATCGCATAGAGAAGATACTTATTTAACTCAAGTAAGTTTCCAAGACACGAGAGAATGCCTTGGAATCAAAACTCTATATGAATGACATCGTTATACCCGATTCCTTTTGCATGACTCGGAAAGATATAGAGCAATGTCCGAGTCTTTAGATTCAATCCATGATTCTATGATAATTTGTGTTTAATGTTTATGAATTTATGTCTAATTAATTAGAGTGCACGCTATTTAGTTTTATATAAATTCATGTGATAGTTTAAAGGGTTTAAGTACGTAATTGCTTGATCTTTTAGACATAAGTATCACCCTAATTAATCATGGATGGCTCATACCCATCTCTTTTAATTAGGAAATTATCATAAATCCTTCTTAAATCAATTTGCTAGTAGATTGGTTATTAGGTGCTAGATGATGTTTTTCTAATACTTAATGCTCTAATTTGGTTAAATTCTAGTGCTAGTGCTAGGGTTATCAATATTAGTAGGGTTTATATTAGGGCTAGGCCTAAGTAAACTAATAACTAAGGAAAAACGGGGAAGATCCGCTAGTGGTTGTCTTCTACAGTTTAGCTCATGGATAGATCAATTTATGTGTTAATGATAAATAATAATTTGCATGGTGGATATAGATTATACTAAGTGTTTTTATAAATTTGATATCTTTGATAATTACTTGCTTGCCTTTTAGTTATTTTCTTGAGTTTATTAATTTTTATTCATAAAGTTATAGTCTTTTATTATCAATTTCATTAAACCCCCTAAAGATCAGTATTTTAGGTTAGTTTTAGTAATTTTATTTTAATTTAACTTTGAGTCATTATATATTTTAATTTTTAGATTTAATTTTCTGTTAGTTTTTATTATTTTTGAGTCAGTTTGTTAGAAATTAGTTTAAAAATAGTTTCTTTTGTTATTTTTCGTGATTTATCTTCTTTAAGGGTTTAGATAGAGTCCTAGTTTGCTGTAATTAAATTTTAGAATTTTTGGAATTAATTTGATATTTTTTCAGATTTAATTCTTGAATTTAATTACTGCAGGTTTTTAATAAAATAAATTCGTAAATTAGACTTTAAATTTTCTTTTTATATTTTTAGGGTCTGGTTAGGTTTAGAAAATTAGTATTATTATTTTGGATAATTTTAGTATTTATTTTCGTAATTAATTTAGTGCAGAATATTATTTATTTAATTTTCTGTTTTAGAATTTATTTAATTTCTGCTTTAGTTTTCTGTTTTAATTATTCTGAAAAATTATAAAAAAAAAACATTCCTGGGTTATTACAAGCTTTATATTCTGTCTGGGATATTTATTTATATTATTAGATAATTTTCTGTTATTTTTAGTTATTTAATTCTGAATTATTCTACGTTTTAATTTCCTGTTTAAGTTTTTTATTTGATTTTCTGTTTTAATTTTTCCAGAATTAATTAGGATAGTTTTGTTAAATTTAGATTATTAGAATAATAGTGCATAATCTCAGAAGTTTTTTTTAGAATTAAAATTAGAAATTTAGTAGTTAATTTGATTTGTTTGAATTTTATAAGGTAAATAACTAGAATAGTTAGTTTAATTAGATTGGAAGTTTGATTTTTTACAGTATCTTTCCTCGTGGATTCGATCCCTACTTGCCCTTACTATATTGTTTATTATAAGCCTAAGTAGTGGTTTAATTTGTTGCTTTGTACGACAAGCTTAACAGATCCTGTTTGTGTATTCCTTTTTCAATACTTATGTCAAAAAATCCATCTCTTTCGTTGAAACTTTGTGGTTTAAATGATTTCAATATTTATGTCAAATGGTTCATCTCTATTTTCCTAATGTGATATTTTTAGTAGATTGAGTTTGTGCTTGTCTTTATGACTATATTGCTTGCTTGGAGTTCGTGCGGAGGTAGCATGGACTACAAATATGATGTACATATATTTTGTCCAGGCTACCTCTACAACAACTCCAACCAAGCAATATCGTCATAAAGACAATCACATAACTAAATCTACTACAAAAGCATCACTTTTGGAAAATCGAGATTTCTATTGGGGAAAAAACATTCAAATCAGTTTATACTACAAAGTTTCAAGAGGAGAGATGAGCTTTTTCACATTAAATACTGAAAAAGAGTACTCTTTTTATTATTATTTCACATTTGTAATATATTCTTTGCTTGAACTTTAATGTGAAATATGGAACTGTGTTGTGAACTTGTTTGAGATGGAACTTTGTTGTGGTTGTAGTAAGTTGGAAATTTTTGTATTGTTGGAAAATTGAGGTCTGTTGGTTGTTCCTATGTAAGTTGTGATGTACTTTGGAGTGTATTTTGTATAGGGGACGGAAAAACAAAAAAGCACTATTAAAAATAATGTAGACCTATGACGACAGTTCATACGTTAGAACCGTCGTCATATGTCCTTCCTAACAATTTTTGGCATTTTTGTTCAGGATGTATGATGACGGTTCTAATGTAAAAACCCTCGTCATAGGTAACTATATGACAACGGTTATTTTGGAAAATCATCATCATATAGTCAACTATGATGATAGTTCTTAAATTACAACCATCGTCATAAGATATCTTTTACTTGTGGTTGTTGAACCGTAGTAAAAGATGTTACATACAACGATGACCACATACACGACGCCGATTAATCGTAGTTAAAGGTCGTTTCTAACTATAGTTAAAAGTTGTTTACGTAGCGAGTGGTTTTTGTTTTTCACATTATTTATATTCACTACTCAAATTAGTAATGGCCGTCTTCGGACGGGTGGAATAGAAGGGTTTATCCCTATGTTTCGTACCCTCACCCTCGAATCCGATTCTCGGTTCTAAGACCGATGGAGTGATTTTGGCCTTTCGTGGTTTTAGTTTTTCCATACTAAAATCAAAAGAGCAATTTTATTTTAGCTTTTGTTTTTGTTAGTTTTTTTCTCTTAAAAATTGACTGGCGACTCCTTTTTCTCTATTTTCACTCAAAAATTGCATCTCGGCTTTTCTCACTTGCAGCTACACGAATTAGGATTTCCATATCTACTTGCTAGGGAAAAGGCCGCGGCTGATTCCTTCAGCCGTGACCTATGGGCGGCGCCCTTGATGGGCGAATGCTGGCTTCGGCCAACACCCGGTCGTCGGTGGTCGTGAGCTTCGGTCCAGATTGGTGTTTTTACACCAATCCGGCCCTAAAGTTTCATTGTAGATATGAATCTTTAATATTTTGTTATCTTCTTCGATTAAGAAATTGAAGGTTTGCTCTTGGAGAGTCTAAGTCACCCTAGAGGGGGAGGGTGAATAAGGTGATGACAAAATTTAAATAAAGTTAAACACTTTTTGCACGAGATCTTAGCGAAGGTAGATTCCGAGTCTAGATTGGACTCATACGGATAAACACACATAAGTCCGTGGAAACCCTCCCGGGGCGGAAAACCACGGACAATGCTAATCCAAGCACCATGTCAAATCCACTAATTGAATCCTCAATTACAAAGGATTGACTCTAAGCGAAATTGCTCCCTTAAACAATTCCTTACAAGATTTTCCTGGACTTAGAAGTTCTCTTATCCGATCTTGAGTTAACCTTTACAACTTAGTCAAGGGACTTACAAAAAAGTAAGAAAAGAGTGTAACTGATTACAAGACTTTCTTCAAAACTCAAAAAATATGAAATACTGATTAAGAGTTGTAAGTAGAAGATTGAGTAGAAATGCACTAAGCAAGTCTTTAGCAATATGTTTAGCAGCAATCTTCAAGTCTTTCAAGGTGGCTTTTATTTATAAAAATCCAGGCAAAGTCACTGTTGAGTCTTGTTTCTAGACTGTGATCTTCACTAGCCGTTGTAATGGCTATTCCGAGTCACTCAAAAGAGATCCGTTGGGATGTGAACGTTGGGCAACGGCTCTTAGCTCCATAATGAAGGTTTGCTCATGGAAAGTCTAAGTCACCCTAGAGGGGGTGAATAAGGTGATAAAGAAAATTAAACAATTATTACGTCAATACACTCCAATAGCAGATTCTAAGTCTAGATTGGACTCGAAAGGCAATAACACGGATATACGTGGAAACCCTCCAGGGGTAGAAAACCATGTGAAGGTCCGCTCGGGAGAGTCCGAGCCACCCTAGAGGGGGTGAATAGGGTGATAGAAAATTCTTAGTGAAAACACATACTTTTGCGCGGAAAAGAGACAAAGACGGATTCCGAGTCTATCAACAGGGTCGAAAAGATTGGACTCGAAACCAATGAATCGGAGGAAACAAGAGAAGTAAAGCGATCCGAGTCTAGAATGAACTCGGAAAATTAACACTTAGATTTTACGTGGAAACCCTCCTGGGGCAGAAAACCACGGCCCGTGTCAATCAAGACACGAAGTCAAATTCACTATTTTGAGTCCACAAAATACCGTGAGCCGACCGATCCCGAGTTGCTCCCTTAGACAACTCTTTACAAGTTTTCCTAGACTCGAAGTTCCCTTATCCGATCTAGTACTTCCTAGCTGAGATAACCCTTACAGCTAGAGACAACTAAGCTGAGTTAACCCTTACGGCTTAGTCAAGGGACCTTACAAAGAATGTAAGAAAGAGTTTGTAGCCGAGTACAAGACCTTACAACTCGGAAAGTAATGAAATACAGAGTGGGAGTTGTAAGTTGAAGACTGAAAGTAAATACAAGAACTTTGAGCAAGTATGTGTATAAGCAATATGATCGGCAATCTTCAAGTCTTGTGAAGTGGCTTCTATTTATAGATAACCGCAGACGAGTAGCCGTTATCTTCATCTGCGAACCAAGAGTCTTCGTGACCGTTGATAGAGGCTTTCGTCACGAGTAGCCGTTGAAATACGAACGTTGGACAACGGTTTAACTCTCTTGGAAGTCCCAAAACCATCGGTAGTGTCTTGAAAAATGAAGTGGAAACCACCGTTAATCTTGGCGTTCCAGTTTTCCAGATATGGAAACAGATAGTGTCCGACACAATCTTCGGGACTAGAGCAGGGGAGGTGAAAAGCCATGTCTGCTTGGTGATTTGACGTTCGAAGCCGGCTACTTTTGTAGTTTGGAAGAAAGGTGTTTCCTCGAATGAATGACCTACAAAAGTAAATCAATTTTGGTTCTCAAAGTACAAAATACTTTGGTCCAAAGTTAGACACGAGATAATAAAATAATTATGATAATTAAGCAACTGATTATCTAAGTCGGAAATGAAATGGAATTTTACGAGTCCAATATCCATGATACTCGGAATTCCATCCGACTTAGTCTAAGCGATAGAACAAGTTCCTTAAAGAATATCAGAGTGAGATAACTTGATATAGGCTAAGTGAAGCAGACTAAAGATATTTACTCTAACAAGAAAAAGCTTGTAATCGAAGTGAGATTCTGAGTGAGAAAAGACGAAGCATTAGTCCGCGATAAAGCCGAGTGAAGATGGACTCGGAACAAAGAACTACTTTTCCGAGTCTCAAACAGATAAGCAATAAATGTACTAAGTAAACGACGTATCACTCGGAAAGATACTTATTTTACTCAACGGAGTTTCTGCGATAACGAGAATGCCTTGGAATCAAAACTCTAAAAGCATGGGATTGTTATACCGACTTGTTTAGTGCAACTCGAAATGCGTTAATAAATGTCCGAGTCTTCAATCTCCCCTTTTTGATGAAAGGCATTCCATACTTAAACAGAAACTTTGTTAGAGAAGAAAAATAATTCCGAGTGGTTTGCGCGTGAGTAAGACAGAGCAATATATCATATATCGAGCAAACCAAAATAAAGTATGCTACAACATTAACTCGAGAAAATAAAGCAAGGCAAAACTGAACTTAGAAGATAATAACGAAATGCATTAATCCATTAAAAAGTTCAAAAGGGTGGAAAGAACTCTCCCTAAACAAGACAACCAGTTTCGACTCTATGTCTCCCCCTTGCCTTTCAAAGAAAAAAATACATCAAGAAAAGAAAGGGAGGAAAGGAACAAATAATACAACTGAGATGTCCGGACAAAAAAATTTTAGAAAAGAAAAAAAACTCGGAGACACCGAGGAATTGTGACTCGGTGCATGGCTCCTACGAGGGAGGGGATTTCGAGTGGAGGCGGAGGTGCGCCGCGCTGATAAGATCTTGACGATGTGCTTGAGCGCGGCGAGGGAGAACCGGAATTGTTCTCGGGGCTCGGCTTTGAGTGGCTGACCCGGAGAGAGTGGATTGAGGGGTTCTTCCCTTGGGACCTCGGTGGCTGGAGGGGCTGCTTTGTCCGACCCGCTGGAGGAGCGAAGTCTTCGACCTACTCGAGGCTGCTGTCCGAGCCGAGTACAGCTATTTGCGCTTGGGGAGCGGGCTGACCCTCGGCATTTGCCACGGCCTCTTCTTCCCTTTGCCCGGAAGGGCCTGCCTCGACCGCGGGTTCCTTAGCATCTTCTGCTGCATCTGCGGCTTCTTCCTCTTCTTCCTCATCCCTGCTGTCCGAGGAGGTCGGACTCGGGCTCGAAGACGCTTCGAGACGCGTCCGAGTCATGTTGGTCCTGAGCCGCCTTGGACCGTCTCTCTCTAAGGAGCTCGACCAGCTCTTTCTGCTCCTGGACCAGCTCCCTCATCTCTAGAATGAGAGGCTGCTACTCTCGGATTTGGGGCTGACCAGTCTTTTGGTTGATGGTCAAACCTTGGAGAACAGATTTAAAAGCCCCGAGCATGTCTCCGAGTTTAGAAGACACGGAGCTGATCTTGTCCATGAAAGCGGGGACAAGAGGGCGAGAGAGAGATTTGGAGGCACCCGAGGTGGAGGCACCACCAGGTGTAGAGGGAAGAGGGAGAGGGGCTGATTTATGAGTCCGAGGAGGAGAAGGGGGCCTCGGCTCCGAGTTGTGAACCCAGACACCGGGGTCGGTTTCTCGGTATCCGTACCCCCGGAGTTCCTTCTTGCCGACCACAATGGCCGCCTCGGACACCGCATTTGGGTCGAGGGAAGAGGAACTTGAAATTGTTTGAAGACGAGGGTCGGAAGAGCAACGAAAGGAAGGGAGGTGTTCTTCTTGGATTGGAGTTGAGCTGGCATAGCTGCCATCCGCTCAATGATAGAAGGGAAGAGGTCTACTTCGTATCCCTCGAGGATGTCGAAGAGAGCTTTGAGGTGCTTGGAGTTGGGGTTCTCCTTCTCTGGAATGCTTGTGAGAAGAAGGTTCTCATCGGCAGAAAGCACGAAGGCGAGCTTCGACTTCAAGCGAGTCACGAAAAGTTTTCCTGGACCCGGGAATTCTTTTGCGTATTTTTCAAAGAAGTCGTCGGCGACTTCAGTGAAAGGGATAGGGTTGCTGTTCAAGAAAAGAGAAGAAACTTTGAACAGGCGGTGGAGGAGAGAGGTGTTGATGCGAACAGTAATGTTCTAAACCCTAGAGGTTAGAACATTTTCGGAGTGAGTGAGGTGAGCATAGAACTTCGAAACGAGTTCAGGATAGATGAACTCGTTGAAACACAGGAAGTAGTATACCCCGTGGTTTGGATGTTGGACAACCAAGAAAATTTGGTTGTTGGGAAGAATTTGTCATCCAGAGCAAGGTGCTTTGGGTGACAACGGGTTTGGAAGGGGTTGAGCTTTACGGCTTGTTGGTGCGAGGCTTTTGGAAGAGGGAGAAACCTGGAAATCGGGATGGTTTCCGCGTTTGGGCATTTTGAGAGAAGGAGAGAAAAGATGAAACTTTTCGAGAGAGAGAGAAGGAGGTGTAGAAGAGAAGAAAATGAAAATGCAGAAGAAAGAAATGAGAGCAGTCGAAACTTACGAGAGAGAGAGAGAGCTTCTTCGATGCTTGCAGATGATCAAGAGACACTTGTTTACGTAGTAAGCTTCCGCGAGAAGTTTCTTTTGAGAGAGATGGAGTTTAGAATACCGAGATGAAGATGGATAGTCGTTATTTATAGAAAATAAGCGCGCCCGTCAACTATCCGTTAAGTAACTCCGTTCTAACTCGTCTTGTCCATCGAGTCACCAAAGACCGGTGTGACGGTTCTTCTTCAGCGGTTGAGATACCAGCGGTTTGAAATCTACGGTTAGGATCCGATCGCGGTGCTCGAGAAAGAGAGAGAAAAGATTTTGAAAATATAGTCCGAAACTCTCCACTGTTCTAGAGATAGTTTCGGAAAATTTGAAGTTCAAATTTTTCTACGTCCGAGTTTGACTCGAAAGGTTTCGAGTGACTCGAAACAAGAAATAACTATTAGCCCGAGTATCACTGAATCAACTGAACTAATTGTTATTAACACGGAAAGCACATAGCACGAGAATTATGCAACAAAGATAGTACATAATTAAGCATTTAACATACCAAGCTCATTCCGAATAAAACAAAACTGATCTTCACCAAGAGGCTTAGTGAAGATATCATCTAATTGAAGATTAGTAGGAATGAACTCAAGCTCAATATCACCCTTTTCTTAGTGATCGCGTAAGAAGTGATACCTGACCTCAATATGCTTTGTTTTTGAATGCTTGGACAGGATTCTTAGTGATGCTGATTGCACTTTGGTTGTCACACTTGATTGGAGCCGAGTTGAGGAATAGTCCAAGATCCTTCAAGTGTTGTTTTATCCAAAGAATTTGAGCGTAACAAGCTCTAGCGGCAATATATTCAGCTTCCGCGATCGATAGAGCTACCGAGTTCTGCTTCTTTGAGTGCCAAGATATTAGGGATTGACCCAGAAATTGGCAAGCTCCAGATGTGCTCTTTCAATCAACTTTGTATCCTGCGTAGTCTGCGTCCGAGTACCCGGTCGAGTCGGTTCTAAGTCTCTCGGAGTACCACAGACCTAAATTCTAAGTGCCTGCAACATATCCGAATATTCTCTTCACCGCAGTGAGATGTGATTCTTTTGGATTAGCTTGAAATCTTGCGCATAAGCAAACACTGAACATTATATCTGGCTCGCTTGAAGTAAGATATAGCAGAGATCCAATCATACCTCGATAAAGTTTCGATCTACTACTTTAACTTTCTCATCTGAGTCAAGTTTTATGCTTGCTTGCTCATGGGTGTAGATGCGTGCTTTGCATCTTGAAGTTTATATTTCTTCAGTAGTTCCTTGGTATACTTGGATTGATGGACATAGATCCCATCTTTGTCTTGTTTGATTTGCAACCCAAGGAAGAAGTTGAGTTCTCACATCATACTCATTTGGAATTCTTGACTCATCCGAAGGTTTGCTCGGGACGATCCGAGTCACCCTAGAGGGGGTGAATAGGGTGATAGAAAATTCTTTGTGAAAACTCACACTTTAGTGCAGGAAAGGGACAAAGACAGATTCCGAGTCTATTAACGAGGTCGAGAAAAGATTGGACTTAGAAAGCAATGAATCGAAAAATCAAGAGAAGTAAGGTTGTCCGAGTCTAGAATGAACTCGGAAAGTTAACACTTAGATTTTACGTGGAAACCCTCCTGGGGCAGAAAACCACGACCCGTGTCAATCCAGGCATGAAGTCAAATCTACTATTTTGAGTCCACAAAATACCGTGAACTGATCGAACCCGAGTTGCTCCCTTAGACAACTCTATACAAGTTTTCCTAGACTCGAAGTTCCCTTATCCGATCTAGTACTTCCTAGCTGAGATAACCTTACAGCTAGGGACAACTAAGCTGAGTTAACCTTTACAGCTTAGTCAAGGGGCCTTACAAAGAATGTAAGAAGAGTTTGTAACTAAGTACAAGACCTTACAACTCGGAAGGTAATGAATTACAGAATGGGAGTTGTAAGTAGAAGATTGAAAGTAAATACAATGACTTTTCTCAAGTATGTATATTAACAAATATATTCAGCAATCTTCAAGTCTTGTGAAGTGGCTTCTATTTATAGATAACCAGGCAGAGTAGCCGTTATCTTCATCTGCTGACCAAGAGTCTTCGTGACCGTTGATAAGAGCTTTACGAGTCACTCGAGAAAGTATCCGTTGAAATTTGAACGTTGGACAACGGTTTAACTCTCTTGGAAGTCCCAAAACCATCGGTTGTGTCTTGAAAAATGAGGTGGAAACCACCATTAAGCTTAGCGTTCAGTTTTCCGGATATGGAAGCAGACAGACATCTTACACAATCTTCTAGGACTCGGAGCGAGGGAAGGTGAAAAGCCATGTCTGCTCGGTGATTTGACGTTACGAAGCCAGGCTACTTTTGTAGTTTGAAAAAGGTGTATCCTCGAATGAATAACCTACAAAAGTAAATCAATTTTGGTTCTCAAAGTATAAAATACTTTGGTCCAAAGTTAGACACGAGACAATAAAGTAATTATGATAATTACGTAATTGATTATCCGAGTCGAAATGAAGTGGAATTTTACGAGTCCAATATCCATGGTACTCGGAATTCCATCCGACTTAGTCTAAGCGATAGAACAAGTTCTAAACGAGAATAACGAGTGAGAAAACTTGATATAGACTCAGCAGGAAACAGACTAAGGAAATTTACTCTAACGAAAAAGAGCTTGTAGTCGAAGTAAGATTCGAGTGAAGAAAAAAAAAAAACAAAGCATTAGTCTGCGATAAATTTGAGTGAAGACGGACTCGGAACAAAGAACTACTTTTCGAGTCTCAAACGGATAAGTAGTAAATGTACTAAGTGATAGACGTATCACGCAGAAAGATACTTATTTTACTCAAAGGAGTTTACGTGATACCGAGAATGCCTTGGAATCAAAACTCTAAAAGCATGGGGTTGTTATACCTAGCTGGTTTAGTGCAACTCAAAAATACATTGAGAAATGTCCGAGTCTTCATCATCAACTCGAGAAAATTCTCGGCACAGAAATTCATTAGTAGCACCAAAAATAATATCATCAACATAAATTTGAACAATAAGAAAATCCTTCTCTTTGGTCTTTATGAATAGAGTCTTGTCGATCTGACCTCTTTTGAAATCATTTTGAACCAAGAAGCTACTCGAGTCTTTCATACCAAGCTCGAGGTGCTTGCTTAAGACCATAGAGAGCCTTTTGAAGTTTAAAAACATGATTTGGAAATTCTGAGTTTTCAAAACCAGGAGGCTGCTCGACATAAACTTCTTCTTCAATGAAACCATTGAGAAAAGCACACTTTACATCCATTTGATATAATTTAATATGCATGATGGATGCAAATGCCAACGATATTCTAATGGCTTCGATTCGACTACGAGTGCAAAGGTTTCCCCACAATCAATTCCTTCTTCTTGATTATATCCCTGAGCCACAAGTCTAGCCTTGTTTCGACTACCACTCCACCCTCATCTAGTTTGTTCTTGAAAACCCATTTGGTTCCTATAATTGGGTGGTCGGAAGGTCGGTTGGTCGAGTCCGGACTTGGTTTCTCTCGAATTGATTAAGTTCCTCTTGCATGGCCTCTACCCATTCAGGTTCGTTAAGGGCCTCTAGTGCATTTTTGGGTTCGAGTTAATGAAATGAATGCGGTGAATGCACATAGATTGTGAAGAGAGGAACGAGTTCTTACCCCACTATTGATATCGAAATAATGTTTTCTTGAGGATGATCTGGAAGTAAATTTGAATGCTTTACCAGTTCTTTGATTCACCAGGTTTGTGGGTTGAACGACTTGATCTTCGAAGCTTGTTCCGAGTGATCTTCTTCATTGACTTGTTCGTTCTAAGCCAACTCTTGAAGCTGTCTCATTCCGAGTTTCCTCGTTCTAAGTGACTTGATTCTAAGTAGGTTGAGTCCGAGTCTTTGTAGTCTCGACTTCATCATCATCTCTACTGAGTTTCGGTTCGAGTATGATGATTCACTTGGCTTCTCCTGTTCACACTCATCTAACACTACGTGGATGCTTTCTTCCACTTTGTTACTTCGATTATTGAAAATGCGATAAGCTTTGCTATGAGAGGAGTAACCTGGAAAAATACCTTCGTCCGACCGAGCATCAAACTTGGTCGGATGATCCTTATCATTGTTGTGAACGAAGCACTTACATCCGAATGGTCCGAAATAGGAGATATTTGGCTTCTTTCCTTTGTAGAGCTCATAGGGTGTCTTCTTCAGAATGAGTCCGATGAGGCATCTGTTTAGAGTGTAGTTGGCTGTGTTCACTGCCTCCGCCTGAAAATAGTAAGGCAAGTTGTGTTCAATCATCATTGTCCTTGCTATTTCTTCAAGGGTTCTGTTCTTTCTCTCTACTACTCCATTCTGTTGAGGAGTTCGGGTGCTTGAGAAGTTGTGAGAGATTCCATTTTTGTCACAAAACTCCGAGAATTCCGAGTAATCGAACTCCCTTCCATGGTCGGTTCGAATCCTCTGGATCCGAGTCCGAGACTCAACTTGAATCTTTCTACAGAGCTTGCTGAACTCCTTGAAGGCTTCATTTTTGTACTTAAGAAAGCACACCCAGGTAAATCGTGAAAAATCATCAATAATGACAAGTATGTAAGATTTACCTCAGAGACTCTTCACAAGGATTTCACCACATAAGTCCATATGCAGTAATTCAAGCACTTTGGATGTGGAAACTGTCTTTAGAGATTTGAATGAAGATCCGACTTGTTTCCCTACGGTGCATGCTTCACATACTTTGTCTTTCTCAAAAACACGGTTAGGTAAACCCCTAACTAAACCATTTGATGCCAATTTCTTAATAGTATGCATGCTAATATGGCCTAATCTATGATGCCAAGACCAAGAATCATCATGGAGAGATGCTTTTAAACAGGATAAGTTCGACTTGGGTCGAAAGAGGAATGATGTATGTATTACCCGATCTCTTACCGAAAGCTTGATCTCTTTGGTAGAGACATCGAAATATTGCAATTGGTCCGAGTGAATCTTACCTCTTGACCTTTGTCACATAGTTCGAGAGATGCTTGAGCAGATTATATTTCAATCCTTTGACAAGATAGACTAGACTGACCAGATTGCTTCCTTTTCCAATTTTGCCGATCCCCACGATCTTGCCCTTGCTATCATCTCCAAAAGTGACTTTGGCCTAAAAGAATGGAATTTTCTGAGTCTAATATTCAATATACTCAAATTCCATCTTGAGTCAATCCTCGGATGATCAAGTTAAAAGAGTAGAACATCATAGTATAACAACTTGATTTGGTCAAATAATTCTCAAGGAAATAAGCTGACTTAGAATAAAAACTTAACGTTGTAATTCTCTTTGCGTTGAAATACAAAGTCAGTGCTCGAATAAAAAGTGTAAGAGAAATTATTTCAAGCATAGTTCTAAGTGATGTCCGAGTGAGTCGAAACACCACTATAGGAGATATGTAATAAGGCATTTTCCGAGTCAATCATAACATAATGAAAACTTAGATAAGAGTTTCTATAGTGTTCAGAATGACTTGAAATCAAAACTTAAGAGATATAGTATTTATACCCGAGTCGTCATGTAATACTCGGAATGACTTAGAGTTGAAAACCGAGTCTTCAATCTCCCCTTTTTTATGAAAGACATTCCATACTTAAGATAAAAATTTGTTAGTGCGAAACATGAGTTTTCATTTTCAAAGATCGAACATGAAGTAATGTTCTCTTAAGTACCAGAGCAAAGAGTGATGGATAATACTTATAAAATGCAGCTTCATATCATATCATAACATAGAACAGCTTATACGGATAATAAATCAAAGTAAAGAGATGAACAGATGGTATCGGAGCGGAAAGACAGAATATAACTCAAAAACAAGTCGGTTCGTAAAAGAAAAAATTCATTTATTGCTCGAAAGAGGAGTGAACTCCCCTACACTAAACATTAAGTTTTCTATATTTTCTCCCCTAGCATTTCATCAAAAAGGAGGGAAGAAATAAACAATCTAGTACAACCGATGTTGGACAAAAATAAATAAAAATAGAAAAGACTGGAGAGAAATAGATTAAGAGGAGAGGGCTTGTTGTCGGGAGGAGGAGGGATGAGCATTGCGCCTACGCTAAAAGCTTAGGAGGAAATGGATGATCATGGTGGCAGCAAGACGAGGATGTCCGGAAGTTGCTATATTCTTGTTCTTCGAGCCAGGGGCATATCTTCCTCGAGCTCATCCTCCCGAAAGACAACAAAGGGTGGTGCTTCTAAGCTAGTAGCTTTGGACTGACCGACGTCCCCAACTTCTTCCGACTCACTCATAACGTGATCCGAGGAGATCGGCTCTAGTTCAAGTTCTATTGCACCTTAGCCCTTAGGTGAGGCGGCCTCTTCCTTTTCTTTCTCTTCTTTTTCCTTTTCTCGCTTCCTTATCCTCTTCGAGTTGAGCTACTCCTTCTTCACTCGTTGTTTCGACTTCTTCTTCTACCTCGGTGGAGGTAGACTTGGCTGGGTTGGAGGACTCCTCGAAGTATCCGAAGTGTATGAGTCCTGAGCAGCCTTAGACCTACGTTCATGGAGAAGTTGAAGTTGCTCGCGTTGCTCGTTGATGATGGCCTTAAACTCAAGCATAAGGGTCTAACACTCATTGATCCGAGACTGGCCGACCTTCCGGTTGATCACCAAGCCTTGATAGATGGGTTTGAGAGAGCGTACGAGTGTTATAAAGTTATTCGGACACGAGGCGAGCTTTCCTACTATTTCGGTAAGAGCTGCAGTAGAGGGAGGAGGAGGTGGTAAAGAAGTAGAGGGACCAGTAGAGGGAGGTCGAAGTGCTAGTGCTTTACGAGCTAGTGGAGGAGAGGGAGTGGAAAGCTCGGATGAATGAATCTAGTCACCGGGTTTTACATCCCGGTACCCATAGCCAAGAAGTTCTTTTCGCTAACGACCAAGGAAGACCTCGAAACGGCTTTGGGATATGAGGGAAGAGTAATCTTGAACTGTTTGAAGACAAATGTCAAGAGAACTCCATAGGGAAAAGGAGCGGACTTTTTGGACTGAGTTGGCACGATGGCCATTTGCTCGTTAATGAAAGGAAAGAGGTCTACTTCGTAGCCCTCCATGATATCAAAGAACACCTTGATAATCTTAGAGTTAGGATTCTCATTGCTCGGGCAATGAGCGAAGAAAAATTATTCTGTTGCTTACGAATTTCTTTAGAAAACTTCTCAAAGAAGTCATCGGTAATCTCCAAAAAGGTATGGGATTGGAGTTGAGAAAGAGAGAGGAAACTTTGAAAAGTTTCGTAGAAGAGGGAGGTTAATGCGAACAACTTTCCCTTGAGCTTTGGAGGTGATAACACCTTCAAAATTGGACATGTTAGCGTAGAGCTCGGCGACGAGTTCCGGACAGATGAAATCACCGAAGCACAAGTAGTTGTAGACTCTAGTGTCTTGGATGTGTTTTAACCACGAAAAGTATGTGGTTTGGAAAAACTTGTCATCCAACGTAAAGTATTGGGTGACAATGATTTTCCAGAGGTTAGAGGTACCCTCTTGTGTATTTTTGGTACGGGGCTTCTTGGTTACGGACCCCAACAATTCTGGTCATGAGCCTCGCTTAGGCATTATGTGAGGTGAGAAACAGAGAGAAAATAAGAGAGCAGAGAGAGAGAGAGAGCTTTGAATTCAGAATGTGAACATGAGAGAACAAAGATTTCGAGAGAAGAGAGCAATGAGCAAAGTAACAAAAAGGAGGCAAACGGGTGCTATTTATAGTAGAGAGGAAACGACCTTCAACCTTTATTCGACCCGAATATCAAACGGTACTCTCGGACCGTTGTGACGTTCTGCACTCCAACAGCTTTCTTCCAACGGCTAAAATTCTTTGATTGAAATGCGCGTTTGAGAGAGAGAAGATAGGCTTTTGAAAAATTTCCGAAATTCTCTATTAATCTAAAGATAACCCTAGAAGTTTGATGTCCATTTTTCTCAAAAGCCGAGTCCGACTCAATCTATTTTGTGAGTGACTTTGAACGCTCGGAGAACTAATAACTCATATCTCGGCCTCACTCGTCAACCGATCCATTTGCTATTAAAAACAGATAACACATAATTATGCAAGGATAATTCACTTAGAAATCACATAATCATGCATTAATCATACCAAGCTCATTCCTAATAACGCAAACCTAGTCCTCACTAAGTTGCTTAGTGAAAATATCAGCTAACCGAAATTTTGTAGGAATGAATTCAAGTTCAATATCACCTTTCTCGAGTGGTTTCTTAGAAAATGATACCTAACCTCAATATGCTTTGTCTTTGAGTGCTGAAATGGATTCTTGGTAATATTGATTGCACTCTAATTGTCACACTTGATTGGGATTGATGTGAATGATAGCCCTAAATCCTTCAAGGGCTGCTTGATCCATAAAATTTGAGCACAGCAAGCTCTAGCTGCAATGTACTCAGCCTCAACAGATTGATAGAGCAATAGAATTTTGTTTCTTTGAATGCCAGGAGATGAGGGATTGACCCAAAATTGACATGCTCCTGATGTGCTCTTTCTATTAACTTTATATCCAGCATAATAAGCATCCGAGTAGCCAATGAGAGTTATTTATGAGTCTTTGGAAAACCATAGACCAAGATTCCGAGTCTCGGTAAGATATCCGAAAATTCTCTTCACCATAGTGAGATGTGATTCTTTTGGATTAGCTTGAAATCCTGCACGAAGGCAGACACTAAACATAACATATGACCTACTAGATGTGAGATAAAGTCGAGATCCAATCATACCTCCGTACAGTTTCGATCTATAGCTTTACCTTTCTCATCCGAGTTTTGTTTCAAACTGCTACTCATAGGTGTTGCTCTATGCTTCACATCTTGTAGTTTGTACTTCTGCAAAAGCTCCTTGGTATACTTGAATGCCATCTTTGTCTTGTTTGATTTGTAGACCAAGAAAGAAGTTGAGTTCTACCATCATACTTATTTGGAACTCCTATCCGATCAACTTAGAAAACTCTTGACATATAGTTTCATTAGTAGCTCTAAAAATGATATCATCAACATAAATATCAACGATAAGAAAATCTTTCCCCTTGGTTTTTATAAAAAGATTTTTGTCAATATGACCTCTTTTGAAATCATCTTCAACCAAGAAACCGCTAAGTCTTTCATACCACGCTCCGGGAGCTTGTGTAAGACCATATAAATCCTTTTGCAATTTGAAAACGTGATTTGGAAATTTGAAAACTACTAAGTACATTTAACATCCATCCGATAAAGCTTGATGTTCATGCTAGATGCAAATGATAACAGGATTCTAATTGCCTCAATCCTAGCAACAGTGCAAAGGTTTCCCCAAAATCTATTCCTTCCTCTTGATTGTAACCATGAGCAACAAGTCTAGCCTTATTTCTGACTACCAACCCTTCCTCATCTAGTTTGTTCTTGAAAACCCATTTGATTTCTATGACTGGGTCATTAGATGGTCGTTTGGTCAAAGTCCGGACTTGGTTTCTTTTAAATTAATTAAGCTTTTCTTGCATGGCCTCTACCCATTTAGGTTTATTTAGGGTTTCAAGTGCATTTTTAGGTTCAGTTAATGATATGAATGCAGAAAATGCACACAGATTATGCTAAAGAAGATCGAGTTCTTACCCCACTGTTGATATCCGAAAGTATGTTTTCAGGTGGGTGTCTAGATACATATTTGAAAGTTTTACCTGTCCTTTGATTTACCAAGTTTGTTGGTTGAACAGATCTGATCTTTAATTGGTTAATGTTGTTGAGTCTCATTAACTTGATTTTCAGCATTCCGATCCGGTTCTTGATTTTGTTCGAGCCTCAAACATAACATTCTAAGTTGCTCAATTCCGAGTCGCCTTAGTAATTCTATTTTGACTCTTCTCGAGCTCAACTTTAGTAAGGTCATCTTCATCTCTCGATAAGTCTAAGATCCGAATATGTGGACTCACTTTTCCTGCCAAGTTCAATTTCATCAAAGACAACATGGATACTTTCTTCCACTTTATTAGTTCTCTTGTTAAAAACACAATAATCTTTGCTATAATAACCAAGAAATATACCTTCATCCGACCTAGCATCAAACATAGTCGGATGCTTCTTACCATTGTTGTGGACAAAGCACTTACATCCAAATGGTTTGAAGTAGGAGATGTTGGGTTTCTTTCCTTTGTAAACCTTGTAGGGAGTTTTCTTCAAGATGGTCTAATGAGGCATGTGTTGAGTGTGTAATTTGTTGTGTTGATCGCCTCAACCTAGAAATAGTAAGGTACATCATTTTCAATCATCATAGTTGAAGACTCGGGTATGATCGACTAACCCTTTGGATGTGTTTTGATTTCATGATTCATATAAATTTAGGATAAAGCAAGAAGCATCCTAAAAGAAATTCATTTAACTCAGTCATATGCTTTCAATTCATCATTTCAATATGACTTATTGTTGATCGAACAAAGACTTAAGCATATTAAGATTATCCGACTAAGTTTGACCCACTAAGTCGGACTCGGACTTAGAAAGTAGAATCCAAGTTAGTTATGACAAAGTCGGTAAGTCCGACCCACTCGGATCCGACCTACTCGGAACTCATATTCGACCCACTCATAACTCGGACTCGAGTCCAACCCACTCGGAACCGCAGTTCGACCCACTCGGATCCGACCTACTCGGAACTCGGATTCGACCCACTCATAACTCGGACTCGAGTCCAACCCACTCGAACCGCAGTTCGACCCACTCGAGATCCGACCCACTCGAACTCGGACTCGGATCTAACCCACTCGGAACCACATTTTGACCCACTCGGAACTCGGATTCTAACCCACTAAGTCGGACTCGGACATTTAGTTTGCCTACGATATTATTTGTTTAATCTTACGTAATTGTAAAATGCCTATATAACTCATGTGCCCTTTAAGATTGAATGATTTATTTATGAGTTTTAGCCTATTTGGAATCCGAGTATATTGAATATTAGACTTGAAATATTCCAGATTAATAGATTAATGTAATTAGTCATTAAATGCTTTATTTAAACTAATCCTTATCTAATTATGGACCAAAGTACATTTATACTTTGAGAACCATTGTGGTTAATGTCTTTGTAGGTTTTTCTAATGTCAATTATCTGAAGAAAAAGCAAAAACAAAAGCCTTCCGACCGTTAAAGCAATGCAAGACAAAAAGTCGGAATTTCTAAAAAGCTCGGAACTTTCCGACAGACCTTGTCTGTTAGTGTTTTGGGTAACATTTTATTTTGGAGTCTAAGGGTCTTTTCATTGTACTTTTTCAGTTTACAAAAGGTGGAATAAGAGTTGTTGGTAGCTAGGACCAAGACACAACGGCTATTTCCATGTGGTCCAGAAATCGAGTGACTTAGGCTCGTCCGTTACAACGGCTAGTTGACTCGAGCAGACTTCAAAAGAAAGACGTTGGAGGCTCAACGGCTATCTCTTCAAGGCAAACTATTTATAGAAGCCTTAGCACAAGATTTCAACCGACGAAGGGAAAAAAGAAAGAGACCATTTTGAACATCTTCTCTAGCATACAACTCCCAAACTTTAATTCCAATGATCTAAGTTGTATTTTTCTCGAGCCGCTTGTATTGCAATTCTTACTATTCTTTCACTCTTTGTCTCCGACTAAGTTGTAAAGGTTACCTCGACTCGGTTGTCCTAAATCGTAAATTCTTCAGATAATTGACATTAGAAAAACCTGCAAGGATATTAACCACAATGGTTTTCAAAGTATAAATATACTTTGGTCCATAATTAGATAAGGATTAGTTTAAATAAAGCATTTAATGACTAATTACACAAATCTATCAATCTGGAATATTTCAAGTCTAATATTCAATATACTCAAATTACGAGATATGCTTAAACTCATAAATAAATCATTCAATCTTAAAGAGCACATGAGTTATATACACATTTTACAATTACGCATGATTAAACAAATAATGTTGTAAGCAAACTAAATATTAGACTTGAAATATTCCAACTTAATAGATTAATGTAATTAGTCATTAAATGCTTTATTTAAACTAATCCTTATCTAATTATGGACCAAAGTATATTTATACTTTGAGAACCATTGTGGTTAATGTCTTTGTAGGTTTTTCTAATGTCAATTATCCGAAGAAAAAGCAAAAACAAAAGCCTTATGACCGTTAAAGCAAAAACAAAAGCCTTCCGACCGTTAAAGCACTACCGGATAAAAAGTTGGAATTTCTAGAAAAGCTCGGAACTTACTGACAGCCTTGTCTGTTAGTGTTTTGGGTAATATTTTATTTCCGAGTCTAACGGTCTTTTCGTTCTACTTTTTAGTTACAAAAGGTGGAAAAAGAGTTATTGGAAGTTAGGACCAAGGCACAATGGCTATTTCTAGGTGGTCCAGAAATCCGAGTGACTCGGTCTATCCGTTACAACGGTTAGTTGACTCGGACAGCTTCAACGAAAGACGTTGGAGGCTCAACGGCTATCTCTTCAAGGCGAGACTATTTATAGAAGCCTTAGCACAAGGTTGCAATCGACGAAGGGAAAAAGAGAGAGACCATATTGAACATCTTCTCTAGCATACAACTCCTAAACTATAATTCTAATATTCCGAGTTGTATTTTTCCGAGTCAACCGTATTCCAATTCTTACTATTCTTTCACTCTTTCTCTCCGACTGAGTTATAAAGGTTACCTCAACTAAGTTGTCCCAAACTATAAAGGTTAACCCCAGTTTGGAAGTACCAGGTTTGCTAAGGGAACTTCTAACACTGGGAAAAATTAGATGATCCCAAGTTGATTAGGTAACTTCAACTTAGAAGTACTAGGTCGATCGGATGAGGTAAATTCGAGCCTTGGAAAATTGTAATAGATTTGTTTCGGAACAAGTCCGGGTAGTCATATTCATTGTAATTGAGGATTCATTTAGTGGATTTGACTTGGTGTCTGGATTGATACTGTCCGTGGTTTTCCGGCCCGGGAGCGTTTCAACGTAAATTTGAGTCCATACTTTTCCGAGTCCAATCTAGACTCGGAATGCGTTTATGTCTCTATTCTTTGCAAAAGAGTTTATTTTTCTCAAAAATCTTCCATCGCCCTATTCACCCCCTCTAGGGCGACTTAACTTCTCTAAGAGCAAACCTTCAATTGGTATCGAGCCTAGCCTTTCAAGAGGATCTCACCCTCCAAAGGTTTAAAGATCATGGCTCATCGTCATTGGAGAATTTAAAAAGGAAGATCTCTTTTGAGACCACCGAAGTTCAAAGGCTCAAACTTTGTACTTTGGAAGAAGCCGATGCAATGCTTCATCCAAGATCTTAATGAAGAAATGTAGGTCATCACTGAGGGAAACTATATTCCCACAAAGCAAAAAGTTGACCAAACAAGTGGCAAAACTAAAGTCGAATACACCACTAAAGAGAAGGAAAGTTACGGGAAGAACTTCAGAGCTATGAACATTTTTCTATGTGCCATAGATGCTTCGAAGTACAATAGAGTCTCGGCTTGTGACACAGCTAAGGAGTTGTGGGACACCTTGGTGACAAC
Source organism: Talinum fruticosum (assembly GCA_021018815.1). NCBI lineage: Eukaryota > Viridiplantae > Streptophyta > Magnoliopsida > Caryophyllales > Talinaceae > Talinum > Talinum fruticosum. Next base: position 376,122 of record JAITYX010000051.1, on the reverse strand, counting down.
ATATGAAGGAACAAGCCAAGTGAGACAAACTAAGATCAGCCAATACCCCCACAAGTATGAGGTATTCAAAATGGAATAAGCTGAGAGCATCACCGATATGTATATTTGATTCACAGAGATTGTTAATAATCTCAAATCTCTCAGTAAGAAGATGCCTAATTAAGAAGTTGTTAGAGCCTACCAAAGAAGAAATGGGGTCCAAAGGTGACTGTAATAGAAGAAGCACGGGACCTCAACAGAACCGAAATTAAATAAGCTCGTAGGAAAACTTCGATCCATGAGCTACAACTCCAAGAGGAGGATTCTAAGGACAACCCAAGAAGGAACATTGCATTAAAAGCCTCGGAAGAAGCTGAACTAAGTTCAAGTAGTTCCGACTCGGAAGAGGACCCAATAAAGAAAATTGCAAAAGGCTTCAAAAAGATGATGAAGCGTCGGATATCGAAAAAGAAGTCTAAATCTGAGGTCCTCATACGAGAAAGAAAAGGTAAACGCTCTCATCCTCTCATTTCTTTTTCTATTAATTATTTCGGGTGTTTTAAGTGTGGTAGCAAGGAACACACCATCAAATATTGCCCGAAAAGAAGAGAGATTACAAAAAGAAGAAGAGCATTACTTATAGTAAGGATGAGTCGAAGAAGAAGGAGACTCATCCGACTCAAACATAGAGGATGAGTCCAAGTGTCTAATAGCAATGACTCGACTCGCACACGAAACCGAATTAGGACAATACTCATCCGATGTTGACGAAAATGATCCTGAAGAGGTACACTACAAAGCAACAGAAGACTCGAGTCCGACCCTCGGAGAGTGCTAAGAATTTTAATTTGGTAAGTCGGAGATTTGGAAAAGCACTCGGGTAAAAGTCTAGTCATCTCCTTGATAATATCATTCCACACATCAACTAAGGTATAATTAACCTTACTTATCATTGCATTCAATTGGTATTTATATTTCTTTTGTTCAAAATCTCGTTCTCTCCTTGTTATATTTTTTGATGAAATGCATTAGGGGAGAGAATAATGAACTTTGTAGATTCATCCGCTTAGGGGAGTTCAATGGTTTAGGGGAGCGAATTTTGAAAAGTTTCACAAATTTAAAATGCTCCTTATGTCATTTTAATTATGCTCGATAATTATGATGAATTTCTTTGAGTCATTATTTAGTTGAATGCCTTTCATCAACAAGGGGAGATTGAAGACTCAGGTATGACTGACTAACCCCTTGGATGTGTTTTGATTTCATGCATTCATCTAAATTTAGGATAAAGCAAGAAGCATCCTAAAAGAAATTCATTTAACTTAGTCATATGCTTTACAATTCATCGTTTCAATATGGCTTATTGTTGACTGAATAAAGACTTAAGCATATTAAGATTATCCGACTAAGTCTGACCCACTAAGTCGGACTCGACTAAGAAAGTAGAATCTGAGTTAGTTATGACAGAGTGAGTAAGTCCGACCCACTCGGATCCGACCTACTCGAACTCGGATTCCGACCCACTCAGATCTAACCCACTCGGAACTCGGACTCGGATCTAACCCACTTAGATCCGACCCACTCAGAACTCGGATTCTGTCCCACTAAGTCGGACTCGGACATTTAGTTTGACTACAATATTATTTGTTTAATCATGCGTAATTGTAAAATGTCTATATAACTCATGTGCCCTTTAAGATTGAATGATTTATTTATGAGTTTTAGCGTATCTACAATATGAGTATATTGAATATTAGACTTGAAATATTCTAGATTAATAGATTAATGTAATTAGTCATTAATCGCTTTATTTAAACTAATCCTTATCTAATTATGGACCAAAGTATATTTATACTTTGAGAACCATTGTGGTTAATGTCTTTGTAGGTTTTTCTAATGTCAATTATCCGAAGAAAAAGCAAAAACAAAAGCCTTCGACTGTTAAAGCACTGCCCGACAAAAAGTTGGAATTTCTAGAAAAGCTCGGAACTTACCGACGGCCTTGTCTCGTTAGTGTTTTGGGTAATATTTTATTTCGGAGTCTAAGGGTCTTTTCGTTCTACTTTTTCGGTTTACAAAAGGTGGAAAAAGAGTTGTTGGAAGTTAGGACCAAGGCATAAGGGCTATTTCTAGGTGGTCCAGAAATGCGAGTGACTCAGCCTATCCGTTTCAACGGCTAGTTGACTCGAGACAGCTTCAACAGAAAGACGTTGGAGGCTCAACGGCTATCTCTTCAAGGCAGACTATTTATAGAAGCCTTAGCACAAGATTTCAACTAACGAAGGGAAAAAGAGAGTGACCATATTGAACATCTTCTCTAGCGTACAACTCCCAAACTGTAATTCTAATATTACGAGTTGTATTTTTCTAAGTTAGTTGTATTGCAATTCTTACTACTCTTTCACTCTTTCTCTCGACTGAGTTGTAAAGGTTACCTCAACTCAGTTGTCCCAAACCGTAAAGGTTACCTCGGTTTGGAAGTAACAGGTTAGATAAGGGAACTTCTAACCCCGGGAAAAATTGGAGGATCCCAAGTTGATAAGGTAACTTCAACTTGGAAGTACTAGGTTAGTCGGATAAGGTAAATTCGAGCAGGGAAAATTGTAATAGATTTGTTTCGGAACAAATGCGGGTAGTCATATTCATTGTAATTGAGGATTCATTTAGTGGATTTGACTTGGTATCTAGATTGACGATGTCCGTGGTTTTCACGCCCTGGGAGGGTTTCCACGTAAATGCGAGTCCATACTTTTCGAGTCAAATCTAGACTCGGAATTTGTTTCTGTCTCTATTCACGTGCAAAAGAGTTTGTTTTTCTCAAAAATCTTCCATCACCCTATCACCCCCTCTAGGGCGACTTAACTTCTCCAAGAGCAAACCTTCAATAGTCCTTCCTGTTTCTTCAAGAGTTCTGTTCTCTCTCTACTACTCCATTTTGTTGAGGAGTTCTTGGTGCGGAGAAGTTGTGAGAGATGTCATTCTTGTCACGAAGTCTCGCAAATTTTGAGTAGTCGAACTCCCTTCCATGGTCGGTTTGAATCCTTCGATTTGAGTCCGAGACTCCACTTGAATCTTCCTACAGAGCATAGTGAACTCTTTAAAGGCTTCTTTCTTGTTCTTGAGAAAACATACCCAAGTAAATAGTTTGAAATCATCAACAATGACAAGTACATACGATTTACCTCCAAGACTTTTTACAAGAATTTCACCACACAAATCTATATGAAGCAATTCAAGCACTTTAGATGTAGATACAGTTTTGAGTGGTTTGAAAGAAGACCTTACTTGCTTGCCTTTTATGCATGCTTCATAGACTTTATCTTTCTTAAATGCACAGATTACGTAATCTCCTAACCAATCCATTAGATGCAAGTTTCTTGATAATATGCCTGCTGATATGACCTAATCTACAATGCTAAGTCCATGAATCATCATTCACCGATGCTTTCAAACAAGATAAATTCTGGCTTGAATTGGAGTGAGGAATAGTGTAGGTGTTACCCGGCCTCGGACTCGAGAGATTAGTCTCTTTGGAGACTGCATAAGAAATGTAGTAGTTGGTCCGGGTGAACATTACCTCTTGATCTTTGTCACACAACTGAGAAATGCTAAAGAAATTGTACTTGAATCCTTTGACAAGGTAGACTAGGCTGACTGTGTTGTTTCCTTCACCAATTTTGCCAATCCCTACTATCTTGCCTTTGTTGTTATCTCCAAATGTGACTTTTCCTCATTTTAGATTTTCTAGCTCGGAGAAGAGTCTTAAATCTCCCGACATGTGGCATGAGCAACCACCGCCTAAGTACCAATGACCTTTCTTCTGAGTTATCTACAAGAAAGAAACAAACTAACCCTTCTTACTTCCTTTTACCAACCCAATAACTCCCTTTATTGTGGTCCTTTTCGAGGAAGAGCACTTTTAGGATCCTAGATTTGAATAATTGTGGGTTTGGTCTTATTTTAAGTCTTCCTTCCAGAGAACCGTATGCTGTGTCTCTTTCTTTTGAAAATCTTTTCTTTTGTAAACAAGAGGAGAAGGCTTTTTCCTGTAAACTGGTCCGGGCTTAGTCCTCTGTTCATTTATATAAATGGGACCATGCTCAGCCTTCCCGAACTTTACAGTTCCGGAATCAGTTTTGAAAAGATTAGAATAGGATTTTGATTCCTCTTCTTCATTGAAACCAAGTCCTTCTTTCCTGAAGGAGACACATTGAGAGCCTAATAGCATATCAAGGTTTTTCGACCTTAATTGAATTTCAAAACAAGCTCTTGAGACTTATTGAGCTTTCTTTTCAGTTGCTCATTCTATGTTCCGAGTGACTAGGACAAAGTCTCATTTACTTTAGTATTGGTCTTAAGTTCATTCAGATTTTTCTCAGCTTTTCCAATTCGTTTTTCGAAGCATTGCTCTCATCAGTAAGAGACTTAAGTTGTTCTTTGAACTGGAATGAGTTAGAATTTGACTTTTCTTCTAAAGTGAAAATATATCGTGCTAGATCAACTTTTGAAAATTTGAGAAAGTATTCAACTACCTCATCAATATTTGAGTCCTCGTTGGTTGACTCGGATTCGGCTTCGAGTCCGTAAGTGCCATAAGACACTTTGAGTCGTTTGAGTCATCTTCTTCAATGGCTGTCACTTTGGGACCCCATCTCTTCTTTGGTAGACTTCTTAGACTCTTTCTTGACATTTCTTTGTGAGAAATCTTTCTACCAAGAGATTTGAGATTATTGGTAATCTCGGTGAACCGAACATACATCCGAGTGATGTTTTCTTCTAGCTCCATCTTGAATAACTCATATTTTTGAAGATATTGACTTATCTTCGCCTGCTTCATTTGGTTTGTTCCTTTGCAGGTTCTCACAAGAGTGTCCCATACCTCTTTGGTTGTGTCACGAGTTAAGACTATGTTGTATTCTTCTGTGCTAATGGCACACATCGGTGTGTTCATAGCTTTGATGTTCCTTCCGAACTTGTCGGTCTCTTCAGTGGTGAACTCATATTTTGCTTTTGGCACAGTAGTTCCCTTCTTCATCTTCATTAGAATGAAGTTGCGAGCTTGGATGATGTTCAAAACATGTTCATCGTTGTCCATCAGGAAACACTCCATCATCTTCTTCCAATGTTCAAAGTTTGATCCTTTGACCTTTGGTGGTTTGGTGGATGACCTTCCTTTATCGAACTCTCCATTGTTCCGAGCCATCTGATCTTTATACCTTTGGATAGTGAAATCCTTTTGAAAGGTGAGGCTCGATACCAAGTGAAGGTTTGCTTGCTGGAGAGTCTAAGTCACCTTAGACGAGGGGTGAATAGGGTGATGAAGAAAATTAAACAATTTTTGTGTCAATACACTCCAACAAGCAGATTTTGAGTCTAGATTGGACTAAAAAGGCAATATCATATATATACACCTAGAAACCCTCCCGGGGCGAGAAAACCACGGACAGTGCTAATCCAAGCACCAAGTCAAATCCACTATTTTGAATCCACAAAATACAAAGGATCGACTCAACCGAATTGCTCCCATAAACAATTCCTTACAATGTTTTCCTATACTCGAAGTTCCCTTATCTCGCTCTAGTACTTCTTGACTGAGGTAACCTTTACAATAAGGGACAATTGAGCTGAGTTAACCCTAACAAATTAGTAAAGGGACCTTATTTAGAAAGTATAAAAAGAATGTAACTGATTACAAAACTTTCTTTACAACTCAATAAATATTAAATACGAGACTTGGAGTTGTAAGTAGAAGACTTAGTAAGAATAAGAACACCAATTTGTTCAATAATGAATTTCATTCTAGCAATCTTCTAGTCTTGTGAAGTGGCTTCTATTTATAGTCAACTAGGCAGAATGATCGTTGATTCTTGATTACGGATCGAGACCTTCACTAGTCGTTGTAACGACTTTTACGAGTCACTCCGAAAAGATCTATTGGGATGTGAACGTTGTGCAATAGCTCTTGGCTCCAAAAGATGGTCCAATCACTTGGTGATGACTGAAAGCTGTGGTGGAAACAACCATTGGGCCTAAAGTTCAAATTTTCCAATTTTGGAAACAAACAACCCCGACACGGTATGTGAGCCTTGTCGATAAGTAGCTAAAACTTATCTCGCTAGTGGTTAATGGCTAGAAACTAGTTGCTTTTGTAATTCAAAAATAGATTAGCCCCGTTTGAATGACCTACAAAAGCAAACCACACAGAGTTCTCAAAGTATATCAATACTTTGACCCAAGATTAGGCACGAGATAATAACTAAATCCGAGTAATTAAATGCTTAATTATCTTTGGCCTAAAAGAATGGAATTTTCTAAGTTTAATATTCAATATACTCAAATTCCATCTTGAGTCAATACTAAGATAATCAAGTTAAAAGAGTATAACATCGAGAGGATAACAACTTGGTCCGATTAAATAATTCTCAAGGAAATAAGCTGACTTAGAATAAAGAATTAACGTTGTAATTCTCTTTGCTTTAAAATACAAAGTCGTCTGCTCGAGAATAAAAGTGTAAGAGAAATGATTTGAGCATGCGATAGTTCCGAGTGATATCTAAGTGAGTTAGAAACACTAGTGTAGGAGATATGCAATAAGGCGCTTTTTGAGTCACTTAGAACATAATGAAAACTAAGATAAGAGTTTCTATAGTGTTCAGAATGACTTGAAACCAAAACTTAAGAGAGATAGGATTTATACCGAGTCGTCATATAATACTCGGAATGACCTAAAGTTAAAAAAACTAAGTCTTTACATAAGATGGTCCAATCAAGCTGGTGGTGATTGAAAGCTGAGGTGGAAACAACCGTTAGGCCTAGAGTTGGAGTTTTCTAGTTATGGAAACAAACAACCCCGACGTGGTATCCGAGCCATGTTCGAAATAGCTAATCTCTGTTTGTCTGGTGTTTAACGGTTAGAAACCGGTTGCTTTTGAGATTTAAAAAAATAGATTAGGCTTGTTTAAATAACCTACAAAAGCAAACCACATTGCTTCTCAAAGTATAAAATACTTTGGTCCAAGATTAGGCATATATATTAATTAAATTAGAGTAATTAAAAGCTTAATTATCTTTGGCCTAAAAGAATGGAATTTTCTAAGTACAATATCCATTAGAATCAGATTCCATCTTAAGTCAATCCCTAAATAGTCAAGTTAGAGAGAACCAAAAAGTATAAGGATATGTGAACTTGATCAAGTTAAATAATTCTCCATAAATAAACTTACATAGAACAAGGAATTAACGTTGTAATTCACTTTAACATAAAATACAAAGTCGGTGCTCAGAATAAATATGTTAGAGAAATTATTTGAGCGTGTGATAGTTCTGAGTGATATCCGAGTGGGTCGAAATGCAAATAAGAGATATGCAATAAAGTGTTTTCCGAGCCGGTGAGAACAAAATGAAAATTTAGATTCGAGTATCTATAAAGCTCATAATGACTTAGAATCAAAACCTAAGAGAGATAGAGATTATACCCGAGTCTTCCATCTCCCCTTTTTGATGAAAGACATTCTTACTCAAGATAGAAAGTTGCTAGTTCAAAAGTGAGTATCGAATTAATCGGAGCAAAAATAGTATTGTCTTAAGTGAGATTTAAGATAGTACAACTCGGATCATAAGATAACTCGAGAAGAGGTTTGCGGATAACTAATCGGAAGCGAGAGAAAAAAAAATTGTAACCGGAGAAGATATGTTAAAGAGTTAAGTACTAGAGCAAAAATAAATATGTAACTCAGAAACAAATGTGTTAAAATAAGAAGACTAAGAAGTAGGAGCAGGTTGTCTAGAGGAGGAGGGATGGCCGGTGCGCCATCGCACTGTAAGCTTGTGTTGAGTGAGATGAGTGAGGCGAGCTGCAGAGCTGGGATGTTAGGAATTTGAGCGAGTCATATTTCTAGGAATCAAAGATACATTATCCTGAGCTTCTTCTTCTTTCTCAAAGACAACTATTGGTGGTGGTGCTGATGTCGGGGCTTTTGACTAACCTACATCACCAACCTCATTTGAATTGCTGAGAGCATGATGCGAAGAGATCGGCTCAAGTTCCTTTGTGCCCTGGCCCTCGGGTTGAGCAGCCACTTCTCCTTGTTCCTTTTCTTTCTTCTCTACTTCTCCTTCTTCTTCCTTAACTTCTTCTACAGTTGCTTCTACAGCTTTTTTGTAGCTTCTTCTGCGGCTTTAGGCGAGGTCGACTTAGTTGTGCTAGAGGACTCCTCAAAATTATCAAATGTTTCGAGTCCTCGGTAGCTTTGGATCTGCACTCTTGTAGATGGCGGATCCGATCGTGCTTGTTCTTGGATGATCCCCTTGAACTCATATATCGGCTCTTGGTTCTCTCGAATGCGAGACTATACGATTTTACGGAGCGAGAACCAAGGATGGAATGAAAGTCTTGAAGGTTTTCAGAATACTCTAAAAATCATTAGTCGAGAGAAGAAAGTTTGTTTACCATTTCGGTAAAGACTTCGAGTGGTGGGAGGAGGTTGAGAAGCAAAAGGTCCAACGGTCGAAGTAGTGTCGCTGGTGAAGTCTAAGCTTAAGGAGGAAGAGATAACTCGGATGAGTGAACCCGGACACCGAGGCTTGACTTCCCGGTATCCAAGACACGAAAGCTCATTCCTGCCCAAACAAACGGCGGGTTCCAAGCAAGCTTTGGGGTGCAGTAGGAAGAGGGATCTTAAACTACTTGAAGATAGTAGTCAAAAGAGCTCTAAAAGGGAAAGGAGCTGACTTCTTAGAATGAGCGAGCACGAGTAGCCATTTGCTCAAGGATAGCGAGAAAGAGGTCTACTTCGTAGCCCTCGAAATGTCAAAACAAGTCTTGAGATTCTTAAAGTTAGGATTCTCCTTGCAAGAATAATAAGAAAAGAAGGTTCTCATCAAGATGAAGCAAAGCGAGTCTTGCTTCGACTTTATCCGAGTCACGAGAGAAATTTTTGCATGACTCGGGCACCTCTTTAGCTTATTTATAGAAGAAATCATCAGCAATTTTTGTGAAGGATACGGGGTTAGAATTGAGAAAAGAGATTTTACATCAAACGGTTGGTGGAGAAGAACGAGGTTGATGCGAACAACCTTCTCTTGAACGACGGAAGATATGACGCCTTCGGAGGGTGTCATATTGGAATAGAACTCATAAACGAGTTACGGATAGATATACTTGTAGAAGCACAAGTAGTCGTACATACTTGGTATCTTTGATGTTGTGCAACCGAGAAAAGAGGTAGTAGGAAAGAATTTGTCATCCATGGTAAGATGTTAGGCGACAAAACACTTAGAGGCATCCGAGGTACCTTCCTTAGTCTTTGATTTGGTTCGAGCCTTCTTTGTGGCTGAACCTCCCTTTTGAGCGATTCCTCTCTTCGGCATTTTGAAAGAGTGGAGAATGAGAGAGAATAAAAACAGAGAGTTGAGAGAGTTGAGAATTCAAAGAGAGAGAGAGAGCACAAGTGAGCGAGAATTATTGAGAGCAAAGAGTGCAAGTAAGCGGTGGGTAAGGTAAAGAAAAGAAGGTGAAGGGATGCTTGTTTATAGCGAAAAAGTGACTTTCAACCTTTGTTCGACCGAGAATGCCAAGCAACGCTCTTAGACCATTGTGTCGTTACTGCTCTATAATGACTAGTTTTTCAAGAGCTTTCTTCCAATGGTTAGTTTCTTCGATTGAGATACGTGATAGGGAGAGAGAAGAAAGAGTTTTCGAAAAACATCATTGGGATTTCCCATTTATCTAGAGATGAGCATAGAATTTTTATGTCCATTTTTCTCACAAGCCGAGTCTAACTCGATCTCTTTTACGAGTGACTAAGAACACTTAGAAAAATAATAATTCATAGCTCAATCTCATTCGACTCAACTGATCCACTCATTATTCAATCAAAACATATAATTATGTAACAATAGTTTATGCAATAAATCACACAATCATGCATTAATCATACCAAGCTCATTTCTAATAAAGCAAAACTGATCCTCATTAAGTGGCTTAGTGAAAATATGACGTAATTGAAACTTAGTAGGAATAAATTCAAGCTCAATATCACCTTTCTCGGAATAGTCTCTCAAAAAATGGTACCGACCTCAATATGCTTAGTTTTTAAGTGTTGAGCTGTATTCTTAGTGATATTGATTGCACTCTGATTGTCACACTTGATTGGGATAGATTTGAATGAATGATAATCCAAGATACTTCTAGTGTTGCTTGATCCGGAGAATGCGAGAACAACAAGCTCCAGCTACAATGTACTCGGCCTCGGTAGTTGATAGAGCAAGCGAGTCCTATTTCTTTCAATGCCGGGAGATAAGGGATTAACCTAGAAATTGACATGCTCCTGATGTGCTCTTTCTATCAACCTTGTATCAAGCATAATCAGCATCTAAGTATCCAATGAGAGTTAGTTACGAGTCTTTTGAGAACCATGGAACAATATTACGAGTCCCTACAAGATATCTAAAAATTCTCTTCATCTGTAGTGAGATGTAATTCTTTTGGATTAGATTGAAATCTTACACAAAGGCGGACACCGAACATGATATCCGGCCTACTAGATGTGAGATAGAGTAGATATCCAATCCTACCTCTATAGAGTTTCGATCTACAACTTTAACTTTCTCATCCGAGTCCGGTTTCAAGCTGGTACTCATAGGTGTTGCTTGCATACTTCACATCTTGTAGCTTGTACTTCTTCAATAACTCCTTGGTGAACTTAGATTGATGAACATAAATGTCATGCTTATCTTGCTTGATTTTCGGACCAAGAAATAAATTGAAGGTTTGCTCTTGGAGAGTCAGAGTTTCCTTAGAGGGGGTGAATAGGGTGATAACGAAATTTAAATAAAGTTGAACACTTTTTGCACGAGATCTTAGCAAAGGCGGATTCTGCGTCTAGATTGGACTCGAGACACATAAACACAAAGAAGTACATGAAAACCTTCCGGGACGAGAAAACCACGGACGGTGCTAATCGAAGTAGCAAGTTAAATACACTCGAATCCTCAATTACAAAGGATTGGCTCTAACCAGAATTGTGCCCTTAAACAATTCCTTACAAGATTTTCCTAGACTTAGAAGTTCACTTATCTCATCTAGTACTTCCTGGCTGAGTTAACCTTTACAATCAAGGAGAACTAAGCAAAGTTAACCCTCAAGGGACTTACAAAGAAAGTAAGAAAATAGTGTAACTGATTACAAGACTTTCTTTACAACTCGAAAATATGAAATACGGATTAAGAGTTGTAAGTAGAAGATTGGGTAGAAATGCACTAAGTAAGAGTTTAGCAAGATGTTCAGCAGCAATCTTCAAGTCTTGCAAGCTAGCTTCTATTTATAAACATCTAGGCAAAGTGACCATTGAGTCTTGTTTTTTACTTGTGATCTTCACTAGCAATTGTAACGGCTATTACGAGTCACTTAGAAGAGATCCGTTGGGACGTAAACGTTGGGAAGTGGCTCTTGGCTCCATATGATGGTCCAATCAACTGGTGGTGATTGAAAACTGAGGTGGAAACAACCATTAGGCCTAGAGTTGGAGTTTTTCAATTATGGAAACAAACAACCTTGACACGGTGTCTAAGCCATGTCTAGAAGTACCTAATCTTTGTCTGCTTGGTGTTTAACAGCTAGAAACTAGTTCCTTTTGAGATTCAAAAAATAGATTAGGCTTGTTTGAATAATCTACAAATGCAAACCACATTGGTTCTCGAAGTATAAAATACTTTGGCCAAGATTAGGCATAGATATTAATCAAATTAGAGTAATTAAAAGCTTAATTTTCTTTGGCCTAAAAGAATGAAATTTTCTAAGTCCAATATCCATTAGGATCAGATTCCATCTTGAATCAATCCTTAAATGGTTAAGTTAGAGAGAATAAAAAGTATCGGGATACGTGAACTTGATCAAGTCGAATAATTCTCCCTAAATAAACCTACATAGAACAAGAAATTAACGTTGTAATTCACTTTAACATAAAATACAAAGTCATTGCTTAAAATAAATATGTTAGAGAAATTATTTGAGCATGTGATAGTTCTAAGTGATATCCGAGTGGGTCGAAATGCAAATAAGAGATATGCAATAAAGTGCTTTCGAGCCTGTGAGAACAGAAGCAAAACTTAGATGCGAGTTTTTATAAAGCTTAGAATGACTTAGAATCAAAACCTAAGAAAGATACGAGACTATACCACTCTTAGTACTACCAAAAGACTCGAGTACAAACCTCATCCCTCCTAAGTTTTGATTACAAGTCATTCGAGTGTTATAGAAACTACTGCATATGTTTTCATTCTATTACGATTGACTCGAGAAAACACATTCTTGTCTATCTTCTCACATTGATGTTTCTAAGTCACTCGGACATCACTCGGATTTATCGCATGCCCAAATATTCTCTCTAACACTTCTTATCCGAATTACGAATGCATATTCGAAGAAGAGTGAATTAGTACATTAATTTAACTTTCTAAGTCAGCATATTTGTTTAAGAATTATTTATCCAGATCGATTACGTATACTCCGATATTTCCACTCTTATAACTTGATCTTTACGAGGACTAACTCGAAGGAATTTGAGTATAATGAATATTAGACTCGGAAAATTCTACTCTTCTAGGCCTAAGATAATTATGAACTTCATTATCTTAATTAAATTATTATCTGTACCTAATCTTGGACCAAAGTATTTTATACTTTGAGAACCAAAGTGGTTTACTTTTGTAGGTTATCCGAACGAGGTTATCTCATTTTTTAATTACAAAAGTAGCCGACTTCAAGTTGTCAATCACCCGCGAGACAAGGCTTTTCTACTTCGAACAAGGACCGGACACTCGTGTCGGGGTTATCTCGTTTTCAAAACTGGAAAACTTTAATGCTAAGCTCAACGCTGGCTTCCACCTCACTTTTCGGACACCACCAGCTCATTGCAGCACCTTTAAGAGTCAATAGCCATTGCACAACGTTCACATCTCAACGGATCTTTTCTAAGCGACTCGGAAGAACCGTTACAACGGTCACAGAGGACTTACTGTTCGGAAACTAGTCACAACGGCTAATCCACTTGGTCATCTATAAATAGAAGCCAACTCTTAAGACTTGAAGATTCTTTGGAATTATTGTCGATACATTTTACTTAAGCAAGAATCATTGTATTCATACTCAATCTTCTACTTACAACTCCCGACTTGTAATTCTTACTTTCTTAGTTGTAAAGTCTTGTAATCGAGTCACATACTCTTTCTTACATTCCGAGTAAGGTCCCTTGATTGAGCTATAAGGGTTAACTCACCTCGGTTGTCCCTAGCTGTAAAGGTTACCTCGGTTAGGAAGTACTAGATCGGATAAGGGAATTTCTAAGTCGAGGAAAACTCGTAAGGAATTGTTTAAGGAAGCTATTCTGGTTGAGTTAGTCTGCTGTATTTTGTGGAATCAAAATAGTGGATTTGACTTGGTGCTTGCACTAGCACTTGTCCAGTGGTTTTCTACCCCGGGAGGGTTTCCACGTATATCCGAGTTTAAATTTTTGAGTCCAATCTAGGCTTAGATTGTCTTGATTATTCTTTTCAAAGCTTAAATCTTCCAAGTTTGTCAAAATTTCCTTATCACCCTATTCACCCCCTAGGGTGACTAAGACTCTCCAACAGACAAACCTTCAATTGGTATCAAAGCCTAGCCTTTCGAAAGGATCTAACAATCTAAAGTTCTAAAGATCGAGATGGCTTAGAACAACGGAGCGTTAGATGAAGGAAGATCTTCCAACGGACCACCTATGTTCAAAGGATCAAATTTCGTGCACTTTGGAATAAGCTAATAGAATGCTTTCTCTTGGACCATGATGAAGATGTATGGAACATCATACAAGAAGGAAATTACATTCCAATGAAGATGGAAGATACAAGACCTTTGCCTAAAGCAAAGTTTGAGTACACCATTGAAGAGGCGAGAAAAGTTCGAAAGAACTTTAAAGCAATGAACATTCCGATGTACACCATCGGCTCGGAAGAATACAACAAAGTGTCAGCTCGTGACACGGCTAAAGATGTGTGGGACACTCTTGTCAACACATATGATGGAACAAGCCAAGTAAGACAAGCGAAGATAAGTCAATATCTTCACAAATATGAGTCTGTTCAAGATCGAGCTAGAAGAAAACATCACTCGGATGTTTATACGCTTCACCGAGATTACAAACAATCTCAAATCTCTAGGTAGAAAGATTTCCCATTAAGAAATGTGTAGAAAACTTCTAAGTAGTCTACCAAAGAGAAGATGGGGTCCTAAGGCGACAGCCATCGAGGAAGCTTAGAACCCCTCTCAACTAAAGCCGGACGAACTGATTGGGAAGCTACTTACCATGAAATCCATATGGAAGAAGAGGATGCCGAGGTCAACACCAAAAAGAACATTGCGTCGAAGGACTTAGAAAGCGAGAGGAGAAAATCCGAGTTCCTCATATTCAGAAGAAGATCTCATGACACTCATTGCTCGAGGCTTCAAAAGAATGATGAAGCACAAGAAATGGGAGAAAAGGCCAAGAGAAGAGTTCTACAAGAAAGATAAGAAGGATAGAAAAGGTAAACACTCCTCCCCTTCAAAGTTATCTTTAACTAAGAACTCGACTATTTTGAATGTGGCGATAAAGATCACATAGTCAAAGACTCGTCCAAGAAGAAAGAGGGACAGAAAAAATAAAAAGGCTATGATGGCCACATGGAGTGATGAAGATTCATCTAAAGAAAATGAAGACTCAAACGATTCAAAATGTCCGATGGCACTATCGGACTCGAGCGAGACTCGACAACTCGGATACTGAAGAGACAAATCCTCGGGAGGTAATAGAATACTTTCTTAAGTTCTCCAAAGTTGATTTAGCTAAATATATTTACACTTTGGAAGAAAAGTGCAATTCCGATTCTTTTCAATACAAAGAACGACTTGAGTCTCTTAGTTCTGAGAGCATTGGTTTGAAAAATGAATTGGAAAAACCGAGACTTAGTCTAAGAGAACTCAAGACTAGTACTCAAGCTAATGAGACTGTGTCCGAGACACTCGAAGAGAAAATGAGCATCCGAAAAGAAAGCTCAATGAGTCTCAAGAGCTTGTTTTGAAATTTACTCAAGGTCGGAAAAACCTTGACATGCTTTTAGGCTCTCAATGTGTCTCCTTCAGGAAAGGAGGACTTGATTTTAACGTGGAAGAGGAATCTAACTCCTACTCAAACCTTTTTAAAAATGGTTCCAGAACTGTGAAGTTCGGGAAGGTTGAGTATAGTCCTATTCATAAAAATGAAAGGAGGACTAAGCGCGAGAATAATTTATAGGAGAAAACCTTCTCCACCCATTTATAAAAGAAAAGATTTTCAAAAAAAAGAGACACATACTCGGTTTTCTAAAAGAAGACTCGAGAATAAGACCAAACCTAAAGTAATTCAAATCTGGGTTCCCAAGAGTCTTCTTCCTCAGAAAAGGACCATAGTAAAGGGAGTTATTGGGTTCGTTAGAGGAAGTGAGAAGGGTTAGTGTATTTCTTACTTGCGGGTAACTCGAGAAAAGACAAAAGGTCACTGGTACCTAGGCAGGTGGATGCTCATGCCACATATCGGGAGATTCAAGACTCTTTTACGAGTTGGAAGATTACAAAGGAGGCAAAGTCACTTTTGGAGATGACAATAAGGGCTAGATAGTTGGAATAGGAAAGATTGGGAAAGGAGATAACCTGGTCATCCCAGTCTATCTTGTCAAGGGATTCAAGTACAATCTACTCGGCATGTCTCAAGTGTGTGACAAAGGTCAAGAGGTAAGATTTACTCGGACCAATTGTTATATTTCTAATGCAACTACCAAGGAGACTAAGCTCTCGGGTAAGAGATCAGGTAATACCTACACTATTCCTCGTTACGATCCAAGTCAGAATTTATCCTGTTTAAAAGCATCACTGCATGATGATTCTTGGACATTGCATCGTAGAATAGGTCATGTTAGTATATATACTATCAAAAAGCTTGCATCTCATGGTTTAGTCGAGATTTACCTAACTGTGCATTTAAGAAAGATAAAATTTGTGAAGCATGCACAAAAGGGAAATAAGTCGAGATCATCTTTCAAATCTATCAAAATTGTTTCCACATCCAAAGTGCTTGTAATGTTGCATATGGATTTATGTGGTGAAATTCCTGTAAAGAGTCTCGGAGGTAAATCATAGGTGCTTGTAATTGTTGATGACTACTCACAATTTACCTGGGTGTGTTTTATTAAGAACAAAAATGAAGCTTTCAAAGAGTTCAACAAGCTCTGCGAGAAAATTCAAGTAGAGTCTCGGACTCGGATCGGAAGAATTCAAGCCGACCATGGAAGTGAGTTTGATTACTCGGAATATACGGAGTTACGCAATAAGAATAGTATCTCCCACAACTTCTCAGCACCCAGAACTCCTCAACGAGAATGGGGTAGCAGAGAGAAATAATAGAACTCTTGAAGAAATAGAAAGGACAATGATGATTGAACACGATCTACCTAACTATTTCTAGGCTGAGGCGATCAACACAGCAAACTACACCTTGAATAGATGCCTTATCGGACCCATCTTGAAAAAAACTCCATACCAGCTCTACAAGGGAAAGAAATCCAACAGTTCATACTTCAAACCCTTCGGATGTAAGTACTATGTTCACAATAATGGTAAGGATCACCTGACCAAGTTTGATGCTTGGTTAGATGAAGGTATCTTCCTTGGTTACTCATCTCATACTAAAGCATATTGCATTTTCAATAAAAGAACTAACAAAGTGGAAGAAAGTATCCATGTTGTTTTTGATGAGATTGATCAGGGAAAATCAAGTGAGTCAACATTCTCATAACTAAAACTCGGTCGAGATGAAGATGATCTTGCTTGAAGGTGAGCTAAGACAAAGTCAAGGAAAAGTAGCTCGAGAATGAGAAAACTCAGAATATCATAACTCAGATTGGACCAGCTCAAGAGCTAGCTTAGAATGGTGGAAGTCAAATAGATGAGCAAGCTCCATCGGATCGGATCGCTGAAGATCAACCAGTTCAACTCACTAATCTGGTGAACCGGAGAATAGGTAGAGCATTCAAATATGCTTCGAGCCACCCACTCGAAAACATCTTGTCCGACATCAACGAGTGGGGTAAGAACATGTTCTTCCTTGCAAAATCTATGTGCATTCATTGCATTCATATCATTAAGCTGATCCCGAAATGCACTAGAGGCCCTAAATGAACCTGAATGGGTAGAGGCCATACAAGAGAAACTTAATCAATTTGAAAGAAACCAAGTCTAGACTTTGACCAAACGACCTTTTGATCACCAAGTCATAGGAGCCAAATGGGTTTTCAAGAACAAAGTGGTTGCGGATGGGTTGGTAGTCAGAAATAAGGCTAGACTTGTGGCTCAAGGTTACAATCAAGAAGAAGGAATTGATTGTGGGGAAACCTTTACACCTGTAGCTAGGATTGAAGCAATTAGGATCCTATTGGCATTTGTATCAAGCATGAATATTAAATTATATCAAATGGATGTCAAATGTGCTTTTCGAATGGTTTTCTTCAAGAGGAAGTCTATGTTGAGCAACCCCCTGGATTTGGAAACTCATAATTTCCAAATCATGATTTCAAGTTACAAAAAGCTCTTTATGGTCTTAAACAAGCTCCTAGAGCATGGTATGAAAGAGCGAGCGGTTTCTTGGTTGAAAATAATTTCAAAAGAGGTCAGATTGACAAAACTCTTTTCATAAAAACCACGGGGAAAGGCTTTCTTATTGCTCGGATTTATGTAGATGATATAATCTTAGGAGCTACTAATGAAAATCTTTGTCCAGATTTGTCCGAGTTAATGAGACAAGAATTCCAAATGAGCATGATGGGAGAGCTCAATTTCTTTCTTGGTCTACAAATCAAACAAGAC
Source organism: Talinum fruticosum (assembly GCA_021018815.1). Lineage (NCBI taxonomy): Eukaryota > Viridiplantae > Streptophyta > Magnoliopsida > Caryophyllales > Talinaceae > Talinum > Talinum fruticosum. The sequence goes on along the minus strand of JAITYX010000051.1, from coordinate 358,232 downwards.
AAAGATGGCATCTATGTCCATCAATCCATGTATACCAAGGAGTTGCTTGAAGAAGTACAAGCTTCAAGATGCAAAACATGCAGCAACACTAATGAGTAGCGACTGAAGCTAGACTCGGATGAAAAAGGTAAAGCGATAGATCGAAACTCTATCGAGGTATGATTGGATCACTGCTATATCTCACGTCGAGTAGGCTAGACATTATGTTTAGTGTATGTCCGTGTGTAAGATTCTAAGCTAATCCAAAAGAATCACATCTCACTGCGGTGAAGAGAATGTTTAGATATCCTATAAGAACTCGGAATCTAGGTCTATGGTTCTCAAGAGACTCGGAATGGACCCTCACTGGATACTCGGATGCTGACTATGCTAAATACATGGTTGATAGAAAGAGCACCTCGAGGAGCATGCCAGGTTACGGGTCAATTCCTTATATCTTGGCACTCAAAGAAACAGAACTCGGTTGCTCGCCAATTCGTTGAAGCTGAGTACATTGTAGGCTGGAGCATGCTGTGCTCAGATTCTATGGATCCGGCAACACTTGAAAGACCTTGGACTTTCATTCAAATCAATTCCAATCAAGTGTGACAATCGAGTGCAATCAGCATCACTAAGAATCCTATTCAACACTCAAAGACAAAGCATATTGAGGTCAGGTATCATTTTCCGAGAGACCATTCTGAGAAAGGTGATATTGAACTTGAATTCATTCCTACAAAATTTCGGTTAGCTGATATCTTTACTTGAGCCATTTGGTGAGGATCGGTTTCGTTTTATTAGGAATGAAATTAAGAAAATTGGACTTCAAACTTCGAAATCATCTCTAGATTAGTGGAGAATTTCAAAAATTCTTTTAAAATTTCTCTTTTCTCTCTCTCTACCGCGCGCTTCGATTAGTGAACTAGCCGTTGGGAGACAGACATTGGAATTCTAACCATTGGAGAGCAAAACAGTCACACCGGTCCGAGGCGACCGTTGGAGGTTTGGATCGGAACGGATACTTGAAGGACATTCATTTCACTATAAATAGCATCCTTTTTCCTTCATTTCGCTACTTTACTCTCTGCTAACCTAAACTCTTGCATACTCACTCTTGCAATCTAAGCTATCAAGCACTCTCGGCATTCTCTCTCTCTCTCTCTCTCTCTCTCTCTCTCTCTCTCTCTCTCTCTCTCTCTCTCTCTCTCTCTCTCTTGTCTCTGTCTCTGTCTCTCTCTCTCTCGTTATTTCTTTGAGTTAACTTATTTTCTTCTGAAACTTCTCAACCATGCCTAAAAGAGGTTCCGCTCCGGACTTTCTAGGGTCCGCAACTAAAAAGCATAGAACCAAGCACCAAGAGAATCCTTCTAACCCCTCCAAAATCCTCGTCACCCAACATCTTACGTTGGATGACAAATTCTTTCCAACCACAACCTTTTCCTGGTTGAAACACACCAAAACCACAGGTGTATACAACTTTCTCTGTTTCAGCGAATTCATATACCACCGAACTCGTTCTTGAGTTCTATTCGAACCTTTCTTGCTCGAGGGAATCATTACCTCAAGAGTTTGCAACACTCGTGGTTCGTATAAATTTCTCTCTCCTCTATTGTCTTTTTAAAGTTTCATCTATCTTCCTCATCAGCAACCCCATCCCTTTCAACGAAGTTGCTTGATGAGTTTTTTGAGAAATACGCCAAGGAAGTCCCCGAGTCACACAAGAATTTTTCGTGACTCGGATGAAGATCGAGGCTAGACTTATGTGCTTCTTGCTGATGAGAACCTTCTTTTCTCATCATTCCAGACAAAGAGAATCCAAATTCAAATATTCTCAAAGCTTTATTCGACATTCTTGAGGGCTACGACGTAAACCTCTTTCCCGCTTTCATCGAGCATATGGCCACCGTGCCGGCTCGGACTAAGAAATCCACTCCTCTTCCTTTTGGAGCCCTTTTTACCCTTATTTTTAAACAATTCAAGGTTCCGCTCCCCTCATACCCAAACGAAGTGTCTAAAGGCTGTCATCGTTGTTGGCGGAAAAGAGCTTCTTGGATACGGGTACCGGGAAACCCAACCTGGTTTCGGGCCCATAGCTCGAACCGAGGCAACCTTCTCCTCCAGCTCAAAATTGAGGCAAGACTCCTCTCTCACTCCCTCCTCTACCTAGTGGTGCTTCTACCTCAAGTCCTCCTCGCGAAGCTACTACTACTTTGTCTACCACATTGATAGACAAGCTTACTTCGTGTCCACGGAAATCCGGGACACTTTTCGCTCCTTCAAGTTCGTCCTTCGATCCATGACCATTAACCAAAAGATGGCACAATCTCAAATTCGAGAGCAACAAGATGTGTTCCTCGAAATGAAGTCTCTCATTAAGGATCAACGGGAGATGCTTGAGCTCCTCGGAGAAAGGCGCACCAAAGCCGCTCAAGACCCGGACGGCTCGAAACGTCTAAAGAGTCCTCGAGCCTCGCCGAGTCTCCATCCCGGAGAGGCAGCTGAAGAAGAAGAGGAAGTTGCGGCTAAAGCAGCTCCTTACGAAGGGAAGGAGAAAGGAGAAAAGGAAGAAGAAAAAGAGGAAGAAGGAGAAGAGAAGGAAGAAGCCGAGGGACAAGGTACTCCCATTCCTCAACCAGGACCGATAAGCTCGGACAACGATCCGAGTGAGTCGAAGACCCTACGGATGTTGGACAATCCACGAAGTCATGCCAAAGGAAGCACCCCCTCCGTGACGTTTTAAGAGGATGAGCCTCTGGATGACCTCGTTACGGGTCGACCACTCAAAGCCGAGCCACTCCCAAAAATACCAGTGGTGCCGCCGCCCGGATCTTGAACATCTTCATAAGCATACCAGCAGCAGGCACACTACACACTCATCCGTCTCAACTCGGACCGCCCCAAATCCACCATCTTAATTTTGTTTTCTCTTTTTCTTTCTTTGTCCATACATCAAATTGTATCAACTTGATACATTCTTCCCTTTTTTTTTTTTTTTCTTTGAAAGGCTAGGGGAGAAAACTGGAAAATTTGTTGTCTTGTTTATGGGGAGTTTTTCTCACCCTCTTTTATGTACTTTTCCGTGTTTTGTTTTTTGTATATATATATATATATATATATATATATATATATATATATATATAAATGAAGTTCTTAGTTTCAAGCATACCGATTCTGAGTTTGAATTTCTTATTTAAGTTTTGCTCCGATATATCAGCTCATTCCTCTATCTTACTCGATATCATTACTCACAAGCTGTTCAGACTTATGAGTTATCTCGCAAAAATATTCTAAGTTCAAAACACTTTACTCATTACTCTCTACTCGAGATATTCTACTAAGTGAGAATGAAAACTCATGTACAAACCTCATCTCTCCTAAGTTTTGATTACGAGTCATTTTGAGTGTTATAGAAACTACTACATATGTTTTCATTCGATTCCGATTGATTCGGAAAACACATTTTTATCTATCTTCTCACATTGATATTTCGAGTCACTCGGACATCACTCAGATTTATCGCATGTTCAAATATTCTCTCTAACACTTCTTATCCGAGTTCGATTGCAGATTCTAAAGAAGAGTGAATTACTACGTTAATTCAACTTTCTAAGTCGAGCATATTTGTTTAAGAATTATTTATCCGGATCGATTACGTATACTCCGATATTTCCACTCTTATAACTTGATCTTTCCGAGGACTAACTCTGAAGGAATTTGAGTATAATGAATATTAGACTCGGAAAATTCTACTCTTCTAGGCCTAAGATAATTATGAACTTAATTATCTTAATTAAATTATTATCTCGTACCTAATCTTGGACCAAAGTATTTTATAATTTGAGAACCAAAGTGGTTTACTTTTGTAGGTTATCCAAAACGAGGTTATCTCATTTTTGAATTACAAAAGTAACCAGCTTCAAGTTGTCAATCACCGGCAGACAAGGCTTTTCTACTTCGAAGAAGGACACCGGAAGCTACATCGGGCGTTCGTTTCGAAACTGGAAAACTTCAATGCTAAGCTCGGTGGCGGTTTCCACCTTACTTTTCGGACACCGCTAGCTGATTGGAGCACCTTTAGGAGTCAAGAGCCGTTGCACAACGTTTATATCTTAATGGATCTTTTCGAGTGACTCGGAAGAACCGTTACAACGGTCACAAAGGACTTCGTTCGAAACTAGTCACAACGACTAATTTGCTTGATCATCTATAAATAAAAGTCAACTCTCAAGACTTGAAGATTGCTTGGAATTATTGTCGATACACTTTACTTAAGCAAAAGTCATTGTATTCATAATCAATCTTCTACTTACAACTCCTAGCTTGTAATTCTTACCTTATGAGTTGTAAAGTCTTGTAATTAGTCACATACTCTTTCTTACTTTCCGAGTAAGGTCCCTTGACTGAGCTATAAAGGTTAACTCAGCTCAATCATCCCTAACTGTAAAGGTTACCTCGGTTAGGAAGTACTAGATCGGATAAGGGAATTTACGAGTCTAGGAAAACTCTATAAAGAATTGTTTAAGGGATCAATTCTAGTTGAGTCGGTGTGCTGTATTTTGTGGATTCAAAATAGTGGATTTGACTTAGTGCTTGGACTAGCACTGCCTGTGGTTTTCTACCCCAAGAGGGTTTCCACGTATTTACGAGTTTACATTTTTTGAGTCCAATCTAGACTCGGATTGTCTTTATTATTCTTTTCAAAGCTTAAATCTTCCAAGTTTGTCAAAATTTCCTCATCACCCTATTCACCCCCTCTAGGGTGACTAAGACTCTCCAAGAGCAAATCTTCATAAATGATCAAGATGAAAAGATAATATCTATATCGAGGGATCTTAAGACTATTATAAAAGCTAGTGACATAGTAAGACAGGATGAAGAAGCGAGAATGTTAGAGAAAAGGAGGAAGATTAGGTCCTCCTCCTCCAAATAGTCCCAAGCATGAATCCCTTAAGCAAGAATCCAAACCTCAGCTAATCCACGTGTAGATCGGGTAGAATATATGTTAAGAGAGTCATCCATGTTCAATAATCATTTTTTGATCAAAAGGGATTCACTTAAATCCCTAAGGGTAAGCTACCTCGAAAGTTTACCATGCCCGATATCAAATTCAAAGGTTCCAAGAATCCCCACCATCATGTTTGCAACTTCTTCGAAGCAATGACTCTTAAGAACATTCCGGAAGACACTTACAACATTATCTTCCTATGGACTTTCGATACTAATGTAATGACGTTGTATAACGCGGCTAACCCACGTAAGGTTGCCAATCTGGACTTATCTATGCAAGGAGTTCCTACATCAACACTCCTATAATACTAATTTGCCAGTCACTCTTAGAGACTTGGAATTAATCAAACAAAGTGAGAAAGAGAGCTTCAGAAAATTCCTTACCGGATGAAGAGCAAAGGTTGCCCACATGGTAGACCGACCCTTTGAGAAGGACCAAGTCGGGATCATCGTTAAAAATCTTTAGCCTCATTACAATCAGCATCTCAAATTACTACCAGTAATGAACTTCTCAACCGTTAGAGATGCTTGCTTAGTAATAGAAGAAGGGTTGTCCGCCGCGACCACAAAAGTCACGACGGGGTATAGAGGTAATTATCACTCCAAGGATAAGAAAACCTCTAATACGAGCAATACTAACAGGGTGCGGATGTGAATGCTCTCAACGGATATACCGACTACACTCCTATTGATATTACCTGTACTCAAGCCCTTGATCGTATCGTGGATAAGGGAAAGATAGAGTTGCCACCCATTAGAGCGGAATCGAAACTGCGAAACAGTCCAAAAACTTGGATGCGGGAAAATTTTGTAAATAGCATCGTGCAGGAGGACATGACACGAACGGTGTTGGACATTTAAGAACAAACTAGAAAGCATGTTTTGAAATGGCCAACTCCCTTTACCTAAGGTTGCCAAGAAACCAAGTAACAACAAAAATACTTTCAGCGGCACCTTAGTAATTTTCACTCGAACCCACTTCGAGACAATGGGACTCATCTATCTTCATCCAAGATATAGATGAGTCCAAACACTTCTTAGCTTGCCTCCTTTAGATCTAGAAGTCCATGGGCTATGGGTAACCGATGAAGAGGACATCTACAAAACAAGAAGTAACAGCGACAACAATGACGATGACTTCGGGGCACATCACCCTTAGAAGAGAATGACTTTTGGGGAGAACCTAAAGGTCCAACTGTAGACACCAAAAAGTGTCGTCCTTTTCCCTGTTTTTTATTTGTTGGCCCGATGATGAAAACCCCGAGTCATGTTTGAGGATTTGGATCTTGGTACATATTTGATTGGTGCGGCAGGAAGCTAGTAAACCACAAAGAACCCCTAGCACCACATAAATAGCTTTTTCCTTTAGGTCGATCCAAAAATCCCCTTTTCTTTCGAACGATTAAAAACGGGCCAAGACTTCGGAGACAATGGAGTTCAATGGTGTGCGCCGGAAATCCCAAGTTCATAAGCCTACATTTTACTTCGGTACAACCGGACAAGGAGCGGAAGACCTCAAGACGACATTAGACGTTGCATTTCATGATCACGAGAATCAAAGTGCTGCGTTTAAGCCCCAAGACAGTCCACCCGAGACTAGGAGCCCACAATCTCCATGAGAAGCCGAACATGGTCGGCTTATGCCTTATATAAACCATATACAAAACGCTGTGTTTTGGCTTCGAATCCCGAGACGAGCACGCTAGGGCACGAAACCCTAGAAAGCCCAACATGGTCGGCACCTTCAACCATGCGTTTTGCCTCAAAATGCTTGCGTTCCGTCTTGCAAACTCCCGGGGCAGCACGCTAGGGCACGAAACCCTAGGCAACACCGGTTTGTCGACACCTGCCTCCACCCCATTTATCCAGTTCCGGCCGGTTTTATCCTTTGCTTTATTCGTTCTTATCGGTTTGATCCTAGCCTGGTTTTTTGCTTCTTACTGGACGGTTAGCCGAGCTTAAACCTAGGTCATTATTTTAACTAAAATCTCCCTATAAATAGAGAGACTTGCCTCTCATCCATAGAATGGCTCATCCCTTGCTCGTTATCTTCGCTGAAACCATATTAAAAGCTACTGAATACTCCCATTGGTATTCCGATCTCTTGGTCTCTTTTCAGCCTACTTCCATTATACTCCATACGTCCGATCCCTAAACTCCATCGTTCATCTTTCTACCTACTCACTTCTACAAAATACTCACAAAAAGCCCCTTGAAATCACTACCGTTGCATCAAGAGATCTAGATCCGAGATCCGGATCAGCGAGTGGGACAATCTGCGGGCACATACTCGATCTTCAATGGTTTATTAATTCTTATGCTTTCTTTTATTGCCTTCCGTATTGTGGATTCAAGGTGGATCGCTTTTAACTCCTCCCCGACCGATGTAATCTTTTTATTTTTCCGCTTTTCTTTCTATCAGCCCTTTCTTTCTTCACCGCTTTCTTTACTTTCGCTTTTATTGGTTTTGAAGGCTTGCTCTTGGAGAGTCTTAGTCACCCTAGGGGGAATAAGGTGATGAGGAAATTTTAACAAACTTGGAAGATTAAAGTTTGAAAAGAATAATGAAGACAATCCGAGTCTAGATTGGACTCGGAAAAGTGTGAACTCATATATACGTGGAAACCCTCTTGGGGCACAAAACCACGGCCGGTGCTAATCCAAGCACCAAGTCAAATCCACTATTTTGAATCCACAAAATACAACACAATGACTCAACCAAAATTGTACCCTTAAACAATTCCTTACATAGTTTTCCTAGAGTCGAAGTTCCCTTATCCGATCTAGTACTTCCTCACCGAGGTAACCTTTACAACTAGGGACAACTGAGCTGAGTTAACCCTTACAGCTCAGTCAAGGGACCTTACTCGGAAAGTAAGAAAGAGTATGCGACTTATTACAAGACTTTACAACTCGAAAGTATGAATTACAAGTTGCGAGTTGTAAATAGAAGATTGAATATGAATACAATGACTTTTGCTTAAGTAATGTGTTCGGTAATAATTCCAGCAATCTTCAACTCTTGAGAGTTGGCTTGTATTTAAAGATGACCAAGTAGATTAGCCGTTGTGACTATCTTCGAATAGAAGTCCTTCGTGACGGTTGTAACGGTTCTCCTAAGTCGCTCGAAAAGATCCGTTGAGATGTGAACGTTGTGCAACGGCTTTTGACTTCAAAAGGTGCTCCAATCAGCTGGTGGTGTATGAAAAGTAAGGTGGAAACCACCGTTGAGCTTGGCGTTGAAGATTTCCAGTTTAGAAACAGACAACCCTAACAAAGCGTTTGAGCCCTATTCGAAGTAGAAAAGCCTTGTCTGTTGGTGATTGACGACTTGAAGTCGGTTACTTTTGTAATTCAACAATAGGATAACCTCGTTTAGATAACCTAAAAAAGGAAACAATTTTGGGTTCTCAAAGTATGAAATACTTTGGTCCAAGATTAGGCATCGATAATAATTTAATTAAGATAATTAAGTTCAAAATTATCTTAGGCTTGGAGAAGTGGATTTTTCTTAGTCTAATATCCATTACACTCATAATCCATCGGAGTCAATCTTAGGAAAGATCAAGTTATAGAGAAAAATATCAAAGTATAAGTACTTGATCTAGACAAATAAATCTCGAACACACATGCTGACTTAGAAAGATGAATTAACGTTGTAATTCACTTTACCTTAGAAAATTAAGTCGAACTTAGATTAAAAGTGTTAGAGAGATTATTTGAACATGCGATAAATCTAAGTGGTGTCTAAGTGACTCGAAACATCAGTGTGACTTGATGAACTAGAATGTGTATTCGAGTCGGTTAGAATTGAATGAAAACATATGCAATAGTTTCTATATTACTTAGAATGACTTGTAATCAATACTTAGGAGGGATGAGGTTTGTACCTGAGTCCTTGATAGTACTCAAAATGATTTAAATTCGAGTTTGAGTCTTCGACTTTCCTTAATCATGCTTTGGTTGCTTTAGTTCCTTTTCACATGTTGTCGCTTGCTTGTTTGTTTTGCATTATTATAATTCACTACTCAAACTAGTAATGTCCATCTTCGGATGATCGAACGAAAGTGTTTGTCCCTACGTTTCGTACCCTCGCCCTCGAATCGATTCTCGGTTCTAAGACCGATGGGTGGTCTCGGTTTAGAGTCGGGCATCCTATTGAGTGGTGCATCAAACATTGGAGGGTGTCCCAATTGAGGACTCGTATATAAAAGTGTCATCCCTTTTTTATTTCATTTATTTGTGGGCCCGATAATGAAATCCCAAGTGTTGTTTGAGAATGTGGATCACGGATCGTATTTGACTGGTGTGATGGAAGCCGATAAACCAAAAACCCCTTAGCACCAAATAAATAACCTCTTGCCTTGGGTCGGTCCAAACATCCATTTTTCTTTTGGATAGTCCAAGCCCGGGTCAAACCTCCAGAGTCAATGGAAGTCCAAGTGCCGCGTATCGAAAAACTCTAGGCTCAAAATTCTACGTTTCACTTTTGTCCAGCCGGACAAGGAGTCGAAGAGCGCAACACGATGTTAGGTGCTGCATTTCATGATCAAAAGCATCAAAGTGTTATGTCTAGCTCAAGGAAAGTCCGCCTGAGACAAGGAGCACACATTCCTAAAACGTCACCGTGTGGACGGCATCCCCAACCCGGTATTTCACTCAAAACGCCGCATATTGTCCGAAGAATCCTATTATAGCACGAAAAAGAAGAAACCCTAGGATAACATCGGGTGGTCGGCGCCCCTATAGTATGGCATTGGCTCTAGCCGGTGCTGGATAGTCTAGAGGGAGTGCTTCGGTCCAAGCTGGTGTTTTCTCAACGGTTTGGCCCAAAAGCCCTTCGGTAGAATAGAAATTAATTCTATTTGATCTATTTTTAACTTTGAAATAATATCCTGGGCTTTCTAAAAATATTTTTGAAAATAAAATGATTAATAAAACTACCGTTCACCATTACCTAATTCATTTTAAATCATATTATAAAATTTAGAAATCTTAATAAAATGTTCATCCCCAGCTTTTTAATATAGACTTCCAAGACCATCTTCAAAATCAATCTTTAAAAAGAGACCCGACATTTGTGGGGAAACTCGATCCCGGTTGGTCCCTGCTTGTGGTTCCTACGAGTGGCGACTCCGCTGGGGATAAATCACTTATTAAGAGGGCGAAACTTGAAATTTTTGAGTAGTGAGTTTTTATAATGTATTTGTATTAGGCATCCCGCATTTAAGCAACCGCGACCATAGTTTATTTATGTTTGTGGACCATTAGGCTTTACCCCGCTTGAAACATTTTTTGTTAGAGGCTCCCAGTGCGACCCAAGATAGCCCAACTAGGCTTGATTGCCAACGGAAGCAGTATCTCTTCCCTCGTGGCATGCGCTCTTGGCTTACCGAGAGGCACCGAGGATTCAATGCATTTTTCTTGTCGTGCACCCCACAGAGGACTAAATCCTCGGACCATGAGACACCATGTATCCTACCTTTTAACCCTCTCTTGACCAAGAACCTTGGTCTCTGTGTGGAACCTTGCCTCTTCATTTGCATGCTTAGATGAGTGTAATTGTTTTTTTATATTTAATCATCTACTTGTGAGCCTTTAGGGATAGGGGAGGAGTGCAAAATATTCCTTGCATGGGTGCAAAAAATAAAATAAAATTATAAAACTTTGAGTTGGTCCATTTGTGCATTTTTAACCAAAAGTCCAAAACTATCTTCCCATTTTAGGTCGGTTAAATTTTTTTTTTTTTGCATTTCGCCAAATTTTAATTTGATCTCAAATTAGGTGAGTCCATTCTTGCATTTAGGCAAAAATGAATTTCATCTCAAATTAGGTGAATCAATTCTTGCATTCGGCCAAAAATAAAATCATCTCAATTAAGGTGAGTCCATTCATTTTATTTTTTAGCCAAAAATTAAAATCACCTCAATTAAGGTGACTCCATTCAGTCCATTTTGCGTTAGCCAAATTTTTAATTCATCTCAAATAGGTGAGTCTTTTATTTGCATGAGCCCAATTTAAAATTCATCTCAAATAGGTGACTCCATTTTTGCATTAGCCAAATTTGAAATTCATCCCACAATAAGTGAATCTTTTGTTTGTATTTAGCCAATTTATCTCTAATTAGGAGAGTCTTTTATTTGCATTTAGCCAAATTAAAATTCATCTCTAACTAGGAGAGTCTTTTATTTGCACTAGCCAAAGTAAAATTCATATCTAATTAGGAGAGTCTTTGTTTGCATTAGCCAAATTAAACTCATCTCAAATTAGGAGAGTCTTTGTTTGCATTAAATTCATCCTAATTAAAGGGACTCCATTTGTATCATTGCATTTCATTTTGGTCTCATTTGCATTCCTTTATGTACATCCAAATAAAAGAGTACATCATTTTCTTTTCTCGTTAGGATCGAGTCATTCCTCGGGTCAAGCACTTAAGGCCCATCCCCCTAAAAATTTTCACGAGCCAATCCTAAGCACATACTCTTTTGGGATATAGCATAGGCAATCTAACTCAAATCGCGAATCCTAGCACAAAACGACCAGGGAATAAGAAGTCGTTTTCAATACCGGTATGGTCAACACCAATATGTCCCATACCATAACGTACCACACCAGTACGTCCAACATCTTCACTTGTGACACCAGTGCGCCGCCCACGGTCAAAGCACAACCTTCCTCTAAAAATGGTCAACAAGCTAAACCAAACTCCCATCATCACCTTGTTCAAGCGGTCTACTGCAAAATTGGAAACTAAGATTGAGGCTCGGGATAAGAAGATTGAATCAATAGTAGAAGCCTTCAACCTCATACTCAAAGAACTTAAGATGAAATCAAAAGAAGGAGAATCCCCCCGAACCTCAGCCAAAGCCTCGGTGTGATCCACAAATAGATATAATACGAAGTTGTTGCATGAGTCATTAATGTTCAATGGCCACTATCTCGGCCCGGGGATCCACTTTAATCCTTAAGGGCACGTTGCCCGAAAATTTATTATGCTCGACATCAAATTCCACGAAATTAAAAACCCTTACCACCACAAAGGAACTTTTATAGGAGCAATGACTAAAGCATGTACCGGAGGACACATACCATGTCCTCTTACGATGGACGTTTAGCAATGACGTCATAAAATGGTGCAAGGTCTTGTCGACCCACACAAGGTCACAAACCGGCAAGATCTTTGCAGGGAGTTATTTCACCAACACTTTTACAATAATGATCTACCAGTCACATTTCGAGACCTAGAGTTGATCAAGCAAGGAGACGACGAGAGCTTTTCCGACTTCCTCACTCACTCTGGAGGGAAAAGGCGACGAGATCGACCGTCCGAAATAGATCGATTAGAACTCCAAATTCTCAAGCAAGAAAAAATATGTCCCTATCTCAATGAAAGTGGATAGATGTCAAGCTTCGGGCTCAACAACGTTCAACGTTCGGATATCCCCTGTCGAGCTTCGAGCCCAACAGGTGGTCAAGGTTCAAACATCTCCGTCAAGCTTCGAGTCCGATGAGCGGTCAAGGTTCGGACAACCCCATCGAGTCTCAAACCCGGGACCAGTCAAGGTTCGGACACACTCTAGTTGAGTCTCGGACCCAGCAGCGGTAAAGGTTCGGACACCCCATCGAGCTTTAGGCCCGATGAGCGGTCAACGTTCAAACAACCTCATCAAGCTTCAAACCCGACAGACATTCAAAGTTCGGACACATCCTAGTCGAGTCATAGATCCAACATGGGTTAAGATTCGGACATCCTCGTCGAGCTTCGGACCCAACAACGGTCAAGGATTAGACATCCCTCCATCAAACATTAGGCCCAATAGTGGTCAAAGTTCATACACAACGCCAAGACTTCAAGGCCACTTTATAGCCAAGTCAAAGTAATATGTTTGAAACATGATCCGGCTACAAACCATATCCAGGTAATGGTTAAAACTATTTACATTCAATTATTTGCTAATAAAGCTGTTAGTGTAGAAAGTCTTAGCCGAACTTTGGACCAAGAACGGTCAAGTTTAGGCCTCTTTAGGCCTCTCATCCAAGGTTCAAGACATTGATCGAGCCAAGCTCGGGATACCTAGCCGAACTTCGGATCTAAGAAGTGGTCAAGTTTAGGTACCCCCTGGACTTCAAACTTTACTACCCGAGTCAAGTTCAAGCCCCGCCAAGCTTCGATTAAGTGCATGGACAAATTTAGGCACACCAATCCGAGCTTCTAGTCTTGAATTAGCCAAGTTCAAGAACCAACCACCCGGACTTCAAGCTCCATTAGTTAAGTCCAGGCCCCTATTAGAGTTCGGTTCAAGAGACAACTAACTCCGCACCCGATAATTCAAATCGACATCCAAAGTTGTGCCGACTAAATAGGTAAGTACCCTTTAGTGTCTACTTTGACTATCGTCTTTCAAACCCAATCAAAGTAGGGCCTAACTGTACACACTTGAAAAGCGTCATCCATTTTCTATTTTATTTATTTGTATGCCCAATGATGACATCTCGAGTCTTGTTTGAGGATCTCGGATAACTGATCTGTATTTGACTAGTGTGACGGAAGCCAATAAACCACAAAGAACCCTTAGCACTAAATAAATAGCCTCTTACCTTAGGTTCGTCCAAAATCCCTTTTATTTTAGTCGAGTCTAAGCTCGGGTCAAACCTCCATAGTCAATTGAAGTCTAGGGCCGCGAACCAAGAAACTCCGGGCTCAAAATTCCGCATTTTACTTTTGTCCAACCACACACGAGAGCGTAAGACCGTAAGCGACGTTAGGTGTTGCATTTAATGATCACAAGCATCAAAGTGTTGTATTTGGCTCCAAGACAGTCCGCCCTAGATAAGGAGCACACATCCCAAAATGTCACCATGTGGCCGGCGCCCCTACCAGGTTATTTCACTCGAAACGCCATGTTTTGTCTAAAGAATCCCATTACAGCACGAAAAAGCATGAAACCCTAGGATAATACAGGGTGGCCTGTATCCCCTACCCCGGTTCTATCCGGTTTTATCCGATTTTATTCGATTCAATCTTCTGTTTTTCCCGACTCAATTTGCAACTAATTCTAGACAAGCTGGTCTAGTGTAAACCCTAGGTCATTTTTGACCTAGTCTTCTCCCTATAAATAGAGAGCTTAGGCTCACATTTTAACAATGGCTTATTCCTTAGTGCCACAATGTTGAAACCTTACTCGGAGCTACTAAATACTCCCCTTCGTATTCCGATCTCTTGGTCTCTTTTCAACCTATTCATATTCTACTTCCTACTCGACTACATCCGAATCCGAAAACTCCATCATTCATCTTTCTACCTACTCATCTCCTCACAAATTCACAAAAAGCCCCTTCTTGATTCACCACCGTCGCGTCACCGGGTCCAAATTCAAGATCCGGATCAGCAGGTGAGACAACTTGAGGGCACCAATTCAGCCTTCTCGATGGTTATTTATTTATTTCATGCTTTTATCGTTTGCGGTATTGTTGAGAAAGTTGTATCGCTCTTAATTCATCCCCGCCCGATGTATTCTTTTTAGTTTCTCGCTTTTCATTTTGGTTTGTTTTTTTTTCTTTCTTTACCGCCTTCCTTATCACTTTTCTTATCTCGCCTTTACCGCTTTCATTATCATGTTTTTGTTGCTTTTAATTTCGTATCGCATGTTGTGTGTTTGTGTTTAATGCTTGTCCCTACATTCCGTACCCTCGCCCCGAATCCGATTCTCCGTTCTTGACCGATAGAGTCGGTTTTAGTCTCTTTGGACTTAGTTTTTCCATAGTAAGATTGGAAGAGCATATATTTATTTTATTTTATTTTTATTAGTTTTTATTCCTAAAAAATGACTCGCGACTGCTTTTTACTATTTACTTCTCCTAAATTAGCTTCTCGAATTTTATAGTTGGAAAACCACAAAAAGGAATTTTATTTACGTTCGCCGGCCAAGCCACGGACCGAGATTGACTTCCTCGGTCACGGCTCGTGGATGGCGCTCGCCTACCGTACGGCACCGGCTCGGCCGGCGCTAGATAGTTTGAGGCGAGGGCTTCGGTCCAACACGGTGTTTTCACAACGATTTGGCCCAAAAGATCTACGACATAATAGAAATTAATTCTATTTTATTTATTTTTAGCTTTGAAATAGTACCATGGGCTTTCGAAAAATAATTCTCAAAATAAAATGACTAATAAAATTGTCATTTAACTTTACCTAATTAATTTTACATCAGATTATAAAATTCGGAAATCTTAATAAAAAGTTCATCGTCATTTTTTAATGTAAACTTCCAAAATCATCCTCAAAATATTTCTTTCAAAAAGAGACCCGACATTCGTGGGGAAACTCGGTCCCATCTGTGGTTTCTATAAGGACACATACTGAAAAATATCCATTTGTGCATTTGTTGGGTCCGGAAACTAGTACGTACTACTTTCCTAATTATGTAACGCGGAAAATGAGGCAACTCAAAGCGAGTACCGACATGGGTTGATTACTTGGACAAACCTGCCAAGGTTGATGAAACCTGCGAGATAAGCGATATACTGCAGTTTCTGAATTTTATCTAAAGTGCATAAAAAGACTCGATCACAAACGATGCAAGGCGCTAGGAATTCAAAAATGGGACCCAAGAGGAGCTATCCCTACTACAGACACCTCTTCGATTCATGAATTGTTCCCGTAGAGGGATGAACGAGCTTGCAGGAAGAAAGCTGAAGCCAAAGAAGCTAAGGAGATGAGTGCGAGGCTAGATTGAGGAACCGAGAAAGCAAGCCGAGGTGGATACAGCGAAGTCTAGAGGTGCGAAAGAGAAAAAAGTGAAAAATGACTAGGGTCTGAGATTAGTAGGAAATAAAATTTAGGAAGTTTTCAGTTTTACCTCTTTAGAACAATTTGTTTTTCAAGTAGTATACTTGTTTTATTTCCTATTTTTATTTTACTATTACCTTTTATTAATAATAATAAAGTAAAAAGTAAGTTTTATGCTCACTTTTATGCTTTATTTATTTTATCGCTCACTTAGAGGAAAAATAATTGGACTGCCTAATTAGACCGCCCCTATGACAATTAGATGCAAAATATCTCCCTTAAAGGAATTAACTAATTAATTGGACCGTTTGATTGGACCGCCCTAGAAATAACAATTAATTATAAAAAGATAAAACATAAGCTCATAGGGTTTCTATAACACCCCAAAACACCCCCTAGGAGTATTACATCGCTAAAGTTCCTTAAAGGAACTCCCAAGGCTCTTTCTAGTGTCGGTTTGGCTGTCTAAACCTAACTTAAAGGTAAGAAAGGAAATTTTCCATAAGGGTTAGAAGATTCCTAAAAATTTCGGCAAAGTTCCATTTGAAATATGGTCTAACCCTTAGGCTTAAAGTCTTAAAAACCTGCATAAAAATCATAATCAAACTCAACGAGCCACACACTCGGAGTATACAACTCAACGACCACATGCCGGAGTCTAACCAATCATGCGATAAACTTAAAATAATCTAAATGGTTTACTATACATCTGGTACAACTATATGAACTAAATTACAAAGTACAACATTTAGAAATACAAGAAATGCACGACCCTCACTTGAATCACTTAGCAAACGAGCACACGAGCAATAAGCGGGAGTCCCGAATACGCTACGTACGCATACATCTCTTGAGAGTGTACCTGCAACACTTGGAGGGAAATAAGGGAAATTTGTGGGGTTGAGCAATAAACCACGGGCTCACCGGAGTCTTACACCCTTAAAATGGAAATTCTTTACACATATTACTCATAATAATGAAATCGACAAAAGTGTAATAATATAATACAAATCTATATGCTTTTCAATGAAATCTCTTGAAATCATTTGCAACATAAAACTCATAACACTTCAATCATTCAACAGCATGGATTGCAATCATTTTGGGAATTGAATAACATTAAACAAGGTCGAACCATCTGCACTTTCTTTCAAATACTTTCATCCATAGATCGAAAATCCTTTCGGGGCTTTAGACGATTGAACTTAGTACCAGGCTGTTCTCGGGTGTGCGACCCCGACTCGAGTTCCGGGAGCTGTCTCTAGTCAAATACCTGGAAGGTTCCACTTTCCTCATCAAGAAAGAATCAACCTCTCCGGTTGATGGGCATCCTGATACATAAGGACCCCGTGGCCCGATACACACGACCACCTCCTTCCTTTGGTCTAGACAATACATAGCCCAAAAGAATCAAACTTGGTTTCTAACCAAGATCTCAAATCAATTTATCATAGTAGAAGGCATGACACACATGTCACCCTTCTAAATGCACTTTCTCAATCAGTTTCACTTCTTGTAGAACACATTTCAAGTTCGAAAGCATTTCTCAAGAATCATACACAAGTATCATTTTTCGTAAACATTTGAACGCTTTTCAAAACTAACTTTCAAGCATTATTTAGAATCAAATAATTTCACATGTCAAGCATCTCTATACTGAGACTTAACATTCCAAGCTAGCACATTTATTCAAGTATTCGCGCAAGTATCTCACAACTACTCGTATTCCTCCACATTCTACTCAAGTATGAGTCTCCTATTCCCGTGTAAGTAGTTCTCGTCGTATTTTGTTTTCAATGCCACAAATCAGTCTACATGGATGCATATTCCCTTGATATTATAATTTCTCATTCCTCCTATATATTCCAAAGTCCATTCCCCTTAACTTAATTCACTTTCAAACTGAATGAGTTTAGGAACTAATACTTTTACGAGCCATAATAACCACAAGTAGATACCACCTAATTCAATGTTTCAACTTTTCACAATTCATTATCTTTACCTCAATTCCTCATTTTATGTCTCTACTTTATACTCAACTTCTTTTACCCATATTCAACTATATAACTCTTGATCTCACTTTGTCACTTAAGTTCCTCTCGCTATGCTTATCTTCAACTTGATTTAATATCAAGGCTTAGACATATTCTAAACTTAACTTAACCTTACCATTCTCAGCTCGTCGTTTCCTGCCTTAACTCCCATTGTATGTTTCTTTCTTATTAATCGACTCTTATTCGCACATCCTTAGTTGGATAACTCTTAATCACTTTTCATCACTTAATTCCCGTTAGCTTCGTTTACCTTCACATTTAGTTCAATCTCGAGGATTTAAATATACTTTGAACTCAATTAACTTCACAATCACACATTTCTCACTCCCATGTCTCAATTGTGCATCCATCAACATGAATTCATACTCCTCTTCATATTTCACCCATTATTTCCCGATATTAGCGATCATCTCTTAATGTCGTAGACTCAATAAATCTCTAAGGCTCAACCTGAAATATTAATCCATAACTTATGCCCAAACCATAACGTGCTCATATTCTCGATGTGACTCACTACCCCCAAGCGACCTAACTCCGTTTGAATTCCCGATTTTCAATTCAGGCCTAAGTAACTACCAATTCCCCTCAAAATTCCTAATTCCACTTTCAGTAACTACTAAACTCGTTTCCTCACACACATATTCAATATTCACACCAAGGTTCAATAATCACAATAAATTCATTTGGGTTTCGAAAGTACTAATAGTTTAGAGTATAGGACTACCCACCTCGATTCAGCGATTGAGGGTTTGCTTCGGTTTGCTTGAGATTCAGGTTCCCCTGGTTCGGTTCCTCCTTTCCTTCCTCTTCCCTTGCTGCCAGCCCCGGTTCGCCGCCCTCCTTCGTGCTCGACGCCATCCCCGGCCACGGTTCTTGCATTCACCGGCTGCCTCTCTCTCGGCCCTCGCATTCACGTCCCCTTTCCTGGCCTCGATTTTGCCCTCCTTCGGGCCCCGGCCGTTCCCGCGCTCGCCGGTCGCCTCACCTCCGTTCGTCGTGGAGCTCGCCGGCCTCCGGTCGCTTTCCCTACTCTCGCTCCCCTTCTCCTTCTCGTTCTATCTCCCTCGCTCGGTCTCTCTCTCTCCGATTCTCGCTTCGTTCGGTGCGCTTCGCCCCCTTCCTTTTCGGTGGTTTCATCAGTGCTGCCAGCACTCGCTTCCTAATACTCGATCCCCTTCTTTTCCCTTTTTTTCATCCTCACTATAATTAAACCCACATACATAACATACGCGATCTCGGATTAATACATAGCTGGTCCGGGCGAAAACTCGGAAAATGGAATTAATACGCTTCACCAATAAAAGTTACGCGAACTAATAATAATTTGCTCAATAAATTTACGAGTATGTAACCAAGCATATAACTTGGTCATTCGACCTACTCTATTTAATTAAAATTAACTAATTAACTTTAACTCATATAACTACTAACCCAAAATTACAGGTCTTACAGTTTCCTTGGCCCGACCATCCCGCGAGTTGTCCGGAAACTAGCCGGGCCCGGCTATGTTGTAGCCTGGTTGGGCTGGCCTTAGCAAACTACAGGAATTATCTAGTGTCATGCTAAACATAGTGTTTCTTTAACTCATCCAAGTTAGTATACTGAAAATTTTCATCACCGTCCAAATTAGTCGGTTTAATTGCTCCTCCTGGCAGTATTTAACAAAGTATGAATAGGCCTTGCTAGTTGGGCCTAAATTTTCCTCGAGGATCTTGAATTGGTGTTCTAACCTCCTTAAGGACCAAATCTTCGATCACGTAAATTACGAGGCTTAACCATCGTATTAAATGCCTTAGATATACGTGCTTGATATACTTGGACATTATGTAAAGCATTTAAGGGCCTTTCATCTAGCAATACTAACTTCTCGTAGCGTGCCTTAGCCCATTCTACTTTAGGAATCTCACTTTCTAGAATGATTTGCAATGAAGGAATGGTAATTTCTATCGGAAGAACTGCTTCCATACCATATACTAGGGAGTAAGGTGTTACTCTCATTGAGATTCTAATGGAAGTCCGGTAGCCTCATTAAGCGAAAGGCAATTTGTCAAGCCAGTCCTTGTAACTAACAGCCATTTTCTCCATGAAGACTTAGGTATAACTCTCTATGTCTCTTAGGTTTCGATTTTAAGTCATTCCGAGCTTTATAGAAACTCATATCTAAGTTTTCATCCTATTTTGACCCACTCGAAATCAATCATTTAGTATAACATTCTTAAGCTGTGTTTCGACCCACTCAAACACAACTCGGAACAATCGCATGAGTAAATAATTTCTCTAACACTTTTATTCCGAGGACTAACTTCTTGTTTCAAGTGAAAATGAATTACTATGTTAATTCTAATATCTAAGTTAGTTTATTTATTGAGAATTATTTAATTGATCAAGTTTATGAATTCCGATATTTTATTCTTTCTAAATTGATCATTTTAAGGATTGAATCAAGATGGAATTTGCACCTAATAAATATTAGACTCGGAATATTCCATTCTTCTAGGTCGAAGATAATTAAGTGCTTAATTACTTTGATTTAATTATTATCTTTGCCTAATTCTAGACCAAAGTATTTTTATACTTTGAGTACCACTTTGATTTTCTTTTGTAGGTTAATTAAACAAGCCTAATCTACTTTTGAAATACAAAAGCAGCTGGTTTCTAGCCGTTAAACACCAACGAAAAGAAATCACCCATTTCCGGACAGGGCTTAGACATCGTGTTAGGGTTGTTTGTTTCCAAAACTGGAAAACTTCAACTTTAAGTCTAACGGTTGTTTCCACCCTAGATTTCAATCACCACCAGAGGGTTGGACCATGTTTTAAGCCAAGAATCACTACACAATGTTCACATCTCAACGGATCTTTTACTAAGTGACTTAGACTAGCTGTTACAAGGGCTATTGAGGCTCACCGAGTCTAGAACAAGTCTCAACGGTTATTCTTTGTGGTGCTTATAAATGGAAGCCACTCCACAACACTTGAAAATTGTCGTTGAATACATTGCTTAACACTTATTTAGTGCATTCTTTTCAATCTTCAGCTTACAACTCCTAATCCGTAACTTTTTACTTTCCGAGTTGTAAAAAAGTCTTGTAATCACTCATACTCTTTCTACTTTCTTTGTAAGTCCCTTGACTGAGCTGTAAGGGCTAACTCAGGTCCGTTGTCCCTTATCGTAACGGTTAACTCAGTTAGGAAATACTAGATCAGATAAGGGAACTTCGAGTCTAAGAAAACTTGTATAAGAATTGTGTAAGGGAGCAATTCTAGTCAACGTCGATCCTTTGTAATTGAGGATTCAATTAATGGATTTCACTTGGTGCTTGGATTAGCACTATCCGTGGTTTTATGTCCTAGGAGAGTTTTCATTCTGTGTGTACTTAACTTTCTATGTCCAATCTAGACTTAAAATCTATTTCTTAGTCTATTATGTGCAAAACAGCTTTCATTTTTCTCAAAAATCTTTCATCACCCTATTCATCCCCCTCTACGGTGACTTAACCTCTCCAAGAGCAAACATTCACTCCACTTGTCTTTCGGATATTCTTGTTGGCAGCCTCGATTGCTCCATTGGTATGAGGGCAATAGGGAGAAAACCTATGGTGTTTGATTTTATACTTGTCCTATAGGTTGTTACTTCCTTCTTGAAGTGACTACCATGGTCACTAATTAGGTTATGAACTTCGCCACATACTTTAATGTTAGGGTCACATAGGAGGCTGCTTCTACCCGCTTGGTAAAGTAGTCAATTGCTACTTACACAAACTCATTCATTTAGCAGTCAATTTACCGAGATATTGATTCCCCAAACTGAAAAGGGCCTGGGAAATGCAAGTGTCGTTAAAAAGAAAGGTGGTTCGTGTTGCAAGTTGGCGTACACTTGACACTTGTGACATCTTTTAACAAATTCATGACGAGTCTACTCCCACGGTTGACAAGTAATATCCTAACCTCTGGATTTCTTAACCAACATTCTTCCATTCATATGGGGTTTACATTTCCTACCATGAATATCGGTCATTATGCGCTCCGCTTTATGTTAATTGACATAAAGTAAGTTAATTCCTGTGTTGGTTTGCTTGTATAGTTGCCCTTGATTTATGAAGAACTCTGCTACTAACATACGAGATGGCTCGCTGGAGTTAAGGTGTGGAGTCCAATAGGTATTTTTAGTTTTCTAAGTACTAATAGATGTCATGGTACAAACTAGTTTGGTCGATACTAGACACTTCTAGTGCGTACATGTGCGTACGTTGACTTTGTCGTTCTATATGAATAGGCATTAAATGAATGCCATTAGGGATATTAATCATTGATGTTAACTTGGCCAAAGCATCTCGTGAACTTGTTCTCATCCTTAGGAAGGTATGCGTATGATACATTATCGAAATATTTTGCTAATTCCATCAAATGAGCTTGGTAGGGTGCGAAGGCTTCACTATATACCTTCTATTTCCATGAAATCTAGTTAATGATGAAACAAGAGTCATCGAAAACCCCGACGAGTCTTGGCTCCTATTTCTATGGCGACTTGAAGTCCCATGATAGATGCTTCATATTCTGCAGCGTTGTTGGTGACCTCAAAATCTAACTTGATGGAAATGGGAATATGTGCTCCCTATGGCGAGACTAGAAGGATATGGGAAGTCGAGATGCTCAAGTTCGATTCGGTTACTCGATAGGTCAACTACGAATTCCGATACTACCCTTCCTTCGATTGCCTTTTGAAGGACATACTTGAGTTCAAATTATGATAGAATGACTGTGCATCTAGCTATCTTGCTACTGACAGGTTGGTTGCTCAAGCATGTATTTGATGGGATCTATTGGTGCTATTACATATACCGTGTGGGCCAACATCTAGTGTCATTTTAAGGATTGACTCAAGATGGAATTTGCACCTAATGAATATTAGACTCAAAAATTCCATTCTTTTAAGGTCGAAGATAATTAAGTGCTTAATTACTTTGATTTAGTTATTATCTTTGCCTAATTCTAGACCAAAGTATTTTTATACTTTGAGTATCACTTTGATTTGCTTTTGTAGATTGATTAAACAAGCCTAATCTACTTTCAAAATACAAAAGCAGTTGGTTTCTAGCGAGTTAAACACCAGCAGACGTAAATCACCCATTTCCGGACATGGCTTACACACCCTGTCAAGGTTGTTTGTTTCCAAAGCTGGAAAACTTCAACTTTGGGTCTAACGGTTGTTTCCACCCCAGAGTTCAATCACCACCGGAGGGTCAGACCATCCTTTGAACTAAGGATCACTACACAATGTTCACATCTCAACGGATCTTTTTCGAGTGACTCGGACTAGCCGCTAAAATGGCTATTAAGGCTCACCGAGTCCAGAACAAGTCTCAATGATTATTCTTTGTGGTGCTTATAAATGGAAGCCACTCCACAACACTTGAAGATTGTCGTTGAATACATTGCTTAACACTTACTTAGTGCATTCTTTTCAATCTTTAGCTTACAACTCCAACTCTATAATTTCTTGCTTTACGAGATATAAAGAGAGTCTTGTAATCACTCATACTCTTTTTACTTCCGTTTTAAGTCCCTTGATTGAGTTGTAAGGGCAAACTCAGCTCGGTTGTCCCCGATCTGTAAGGGTTAATTCGGTTAAGAAGTACTAGATCGAGATAAGGGAACTTCTTAGTCTAGGAAAACTTATCAAGGAATTGTCTAAGGGAGCAATTCGGTCGGAGTTAGTCCTTTGTAATTGAAGATTCAATTAGTGGATTTGAGTTAGTGCTTGGATTAGCATTGTCCGTGGTTTTCTCGCCCTATGAAGGTTTCCACGTATTCCTGTGTGTACTTAACTTTACATGTCCAATCTAGACTCGGAATATGTTTCTTAGTCTATTCTATACAAAATAGTTTGATTTTCCTCAAAAATCTTTCATCACCCTGTTGACCCCTCCCCCCACCTTAAGGTGATTTAACCTCTCCAAGAGCAAACTTTCAATTGGTATTAGAGCCTAGTCTTTCAAGAGGATCTCACAATCCAAAGGTCTAAAGATCATATGGCTTAGAACAATGGAGAGTTTGATGATGGAAGATCATCCACTAGACCACCCAAGTTCAAGAGGTCAAACTTTGCACACTTGGAAGATAATGGAATGCTTTCTTCTAGATAATGATGAAGAAGTATGGAACGTCATCAAGAATGGGAACTTCATTCCAATAAAGATGGAAGGAGTCGAGATCTGTGCCCAAGGAAAAGTTTGAGTACACTACTCGAAGAGAATGAGAAGTTCGAAAGAACTTCAAAGCTATGAACACTCTAATGTGCGTGATCGGTTCAAAAGAATACAATAGAGTGTCAGCCTATGATACAGACAAAAGAGGTGTGGGATACATTGGTTAACACTTATGAAGGAGCTAGTCAAGTGAAGTAATGAAGATAAGTCAATATCTTCATAAGTATGAGTTATTCGAGAATGGAACCAAAGGAGAACATCTCTCGGATGTATGCTCGGTTCCACTGAGATTACTAGCAATCTCAAGTCTCTGGGTAGAATGATCTCTCATGAGGAAATGGTCAGAAAAATTTTTAGAAGTCTTTGAAAGAGAACATGGGGTCTCAAGGTGATAGCAATCGAAGAAGCTTAAAATCTCTCTCAAGTGAAACCAGATGAGCTCTTTGGGAAACTACTTAATCATGACTTACACCTAAAAGAAGAGGATGCAGAGATCGGCATCCGAAGGCCTCGGAAAGTAGACGACAAAGTCCGAGCACCTCATACTCGAAGAGGATCCCATGGCACTCATTGTCGGAGGCTTCAAAAAGATGATGAAGTACAAAAAGTGGCAAAAGAGGCCAAATGATGAGTTCTACAAGAAAGATAAGAAAAACCAGAAAGGTAAATACTCATCTCCTTCTAAGTTGTCTTTAACTAAGAACTCTTTCGAAACAAGTCCTCAAGAGGTTATTGAATACTTCCTTAAGTTTTCCAAATCCGATCTTACTAGATATATCTTTACTTTGGAACAAAAGTCTAATTCCGACTCTTCGATTTCAAGAAACAACTTGAGTCTCTTACTGCTTAGAGTACTTGCTTTGAAAAATGAGTTATAAAACTTGAGACAAAATCTGAAAGTACTTCGGACTAGTGCTCAAGACAATGAGACCGAGTCCGAGTGCCTCGGAACGAGAGAATGAGCAAGCGAAAGGAAGCTCAATGAGTCTCAAGAGCGAATTTTAAAACTCACTCAAGGTTAGAAAAACCTTGATCTTTTACTTGGCTCTCGGTGTGTCTCATTTAGAAAATAAGGTCTTGGTTACAATGTAGAGGAGGAATCTAATTCCTATTCAAGTCTTTTCAAAACTGATTCCAAAACTATAAAGTTTAGGGAGGTTGAGCACGGTCCCATTCATTCAAATAAATAGAGGACTGAGCACGGATAAATTTACAAGAAAAAGCCTTCTCAACCTGTTTACAAAAAGAAAGGATTTCAAATAAAAGAGACAAAGACTTAGTTTTTGAAAGGAAGACTCGAGAATCGGACCAAACCCAAAATTATTCAAATCCGGGTGCCTAAAAGTGTTATTCCTCGAGAGAAGGACCACGAGTAAAGATAGATATTGTGTTTATGAGAGGAAATGAGAAGGGTTAGTTTGTTTCTGTCTTGCGGGTGACTTAGAAATGGAAGGGCCACTGGTACTTAGACAGTGGCTACTCACGCCATATGTTTGGAGACTCAAAACTCTTCTCGAGCTAGAAGACTTGAAGGGAGGAAAAGTCACATTTGGAGATAACGAGTAAAGACAAGATAGTTGAGATTGGCAAGATTGGTCAAGGAAACAACTCGGTTAGTCCAATCTACCTTGTCAAAGGGCTTAAGTACAATCTCCTTAGCATATCTCAGCTATGTGACAAAGGCTAAGAGGTAAGGTTCACTCAAACTAACTACTACATTTCGATGCGAGTCACCAAAGAGACAAACCTCTCGAGTCCGAGGTTAGGTAACACTTACACTATTCCTCTTTCGGATTCTAGTTAGAATTTATCTTGCTTAAAAGCATCTTTAAATGATGATTCATGGACATGGCATCGTAGACTAGGCCATATTAGCATGCATACCGTCAAGAAACTTGTATCTCATGGATTGGTTAGGGGTTTACCTAACTGTGTATTTAAGAAAGATAAAATCTATGAAGCATGCACAAAAGGAAAGCGAGTCGGATCATCTTTAAAACCACTCAAAACTATGTCTACATCCAAAGTACTTCAATTAGTTCATATGGATTGGTGTGGTGAAATTCCTGTGAAAAGCTTAGGAGGTAAATCATATGTGCTTGGTTATTATTGATGATTATTCACGATTTATCCGGGTGTGTTGTCCGAGGAATGAGAATGAAGCCTTCAAAGAGTTACTAAGATCTGCACAAAAATTCAAGTGGAGTCTCAGATTCGGATCATAAGAATTCGAACCGACCATGGAAGAAAGTTCGATTACTCGGAATTTGCGGACTTACGTGACGAAAATGACATCTCCCACAACTTACTTGCACCAAGATATCCTCAACGAGAATGGAGTAGTGGAGAGAAAGAACAGAACTCTTGAAGAAATAGGAAGGACCACGATAATTGAAAATTATCTACCTTACTATTTCGGGGTTGAGGCACTCGACACGAGCAAATTATACACTCAACGGATGCCGCATCACACCCATCCTGAAGAAGACACCCTATGAGCTGTACAAGGGAAGGAAGCCTAACATTTCCTACTTCAAACCATTCGGATGTAAATGCTATGTGCATAACAATGGTAAGGAACATCGGACTAAGTTTGATGCTAGGTCGGATAAAAGTATTGAAGACTTAGTATACATTTCTCTCTATAGAAACTTATATCTAACTTTTCATCCTATTCCGACCCGTTCATAAACCGATTAATTTGCATATCACTCTTAACCGTGTTTCGACTCACTCGGACACAATTCAGAACTATAGCATGAGTAAATAATTTCTCTAAAACATTTATTCTGAGCATCGACTTTGTGTTTCAAGTGAAAATTGAATTACTACATTAATTTTAATTTCTAAGTCGGTTTATTTATAGAGAATTATTTGCTTAATCAAGTTCATATATCCCGATATTTTATTCTCTCTAACTTGATCATTTTAAGGATTGACTCAAGATGGAATCTGAACCTAATGGATATTGGACTCAGAAAATTCTATTCTTTTAGGTCTGAAGATAATTAATTAATTGCTTTGATTTAATTATTATCTATGTCTAATCTTGGACCAAAGTATTTTTATACTTGGAGTACCACTTTGATTTGCTTTTGTAGGTTGTTGAAAAATCCTAATCTACTTTTGAAATACAAAAGCAACCAGTTTTTAGCCATTAAACACCAGCGAGACAGAGATTAACCATTTACGGACTTGGCTTAGACACCATGTCGGGGTTGTTTATTTCAAAAGCTGAAAACGCAACTTTAGTCCAACGGTTCTTTCCACCTCGATTTCAATCACCACCAAATTATTGGACCATCTTTTCAAGCCAAGAACCATTACACAATGTTCACATTTCAACGGATCTTTTCCGAGTGACTCGGACTAACGGTTAGAACGGCTAATGAAGCTCACCAATCCAGAACAAGTCTCAATGGTCATTCTACCTTGGAATTATAAATAGAAGCCACTCCATAAGACTTAAAGATTACTGCATATATTGCTGAACACATTGCTTAAGACTCTTAGTGCATTCTTACTTAATCTTCGACTTGTAACTCCTAATCTGTAATCTCTTACTTTACGAGTTGTAAAGAAAGCCTTGTAATCACTTCTACTCTTTACGTTCTTTCTAAGTCCCTTGTCTGAGCTATAAGGGATAACTCAGCTCAATCATCCCTTACTGTAAAGGTTAACTCGGTCATGAAGTACTCGATCGGATAAGGGAACTTCGAGTCTATGAAAACTTGTAAAGGAATTGTCTAAGGGAGCAATTCTAGTTAGAGTCGATCCTTTGCAATTGAGGATTCAATAAGTGGATTTAACTTGGTGCTTGGATTAGCATTGTCCGTGGTTTTCGGCCCAGTGAGGGTTTCCACATATTTCTAAGTGTTTAACTTTCGAATCCAATATAGACTAAGTATCTCTTTACGTTACTGTTTGGTACAAAAAGAGTTTGATTTTTCCTAAAATCTTTCATCACCCTATTCATCACCTTTCCCTCTAGGGTGACTTGGCCTCTCCAAGAGAAAACCTTTAATTGGTATCGAGCCTAGCCTTTAAAAAGGATCTCACAATCCAAAGGTTTAAAGATCGGATGACTCAAAACATGGGAGAGTTCGATGAAGGAAGATCATCCACTAGACCACCCAAGTTCAAGGGATCAAACTTTTCACATTGGAAGAAGATGATGGAATGCTTTCTACTAGATAATGATGAAGAAGTTTGGAACATCATCCAAAATTCGAACTTCATTCCAATTAAAATAGAAGGTGTCGGATCCGTGCCTAAAGAGAAATCAGATTACACCACTAAAGACAATGAGAAGTTCGAAAGAACTTCAAGGCGGTGAACACTCTCGTGTGTACTATCGGGTGAAAAGAGTACAATAGAGTCTTTGCTCGTGACACATTCAAAGAGGTATGAGACACACTTGTCAACACCTATGAAGGAACAAGTCAAGTGAAGCAGGTGAAGATAAGTCAATATCTCACAAGTATGAGCTGTTCAAAATGCAGCTAGAAGAAAACATCTCTCAAATGTATGCTCGGTTCACGATTACAAACAATATCTAATCTCTCGGTAGAAAGATTTCCTATGAGGAAATGGTTAGAAAAATTCTAAGAAGTCTACCAAATCGATGATGGGTTCCCAAGTTGACAGCAATTGAATAGGGTTAGAATCTCTCCGAGCCGAAGCTTGATGAGCTCGGTGGGAAACTACTTACTCATGAGCTCACCTAGAAGAAGAGTGAAGACTCGGATCGTAACTCTAAATATTTTATGAAAGACCGAGGTATAAACTTCTATCTCTCTTAAGTTTTGATTGCTAATCATTCCGAGCTACATAGAAACTCATATCTAAGTTTTCATCAACTGTTCTAAGTAACTCGGATAACACCTTTTTTATATCTTCTCCACTAAGATATTCTAATCAACTCAAAATCTACTTGGAACCATCGCATGATCAAATAATTCTCTTAACGCACTTTTTCCGAGTACCGATCGTGCTTGCTAAAATAAACTAAATTACGAGTGTTAATTCAGTCTTCTAAATCAATTTATTTCTTAGATGATTATTTGATAGATCGAGTTCACTTTCTCTCGTTGATTATTCTTCAACTTGATCTTTCTAGGAGTTATTCGAGCTAAGTTTGAACCTATTTTATGTAGATTCATAATATTCCACTTCTCTAGGCCCAAGATAATTATGCTCTTAATTAATCAAATTTAATTAATATCTTTGCCAAACCTTGGACCAAAGTATTTTATACTTTGAGAACCAATGTGGTTTGCTTTTGTAGGATATTCAAACAAAGCTAATCTATCTATTTGAATCTCAAAAGAAACCGGCTTCTAGCTATTAAACACAAGCGGAAAGTTTTAGCCAATTCGGATAGGACTCGGACACCGTGTCGGGACTGTCTGTTTCCAAAGCTGGAAAAATCCAACACTAGGCTTAAGCTGTAACACCCCAAAACACCCCCTAGGAGTATTACATCGCCGAGTTCCTTAAAGGAACTCCCAAGGCTCTTTACGGTGTCGGTTTGGCATGTCTAAACTCAACTTAAAGATAATAAAGGTAGTTCTCCAAAAGAATTTGAGATTTCCTAGAAAATTCGGCGAGCTCTGTTTCATAGGCTTAAAGCCCTAAAACCCTACATAAAACACATAATAAAACTCAACGAGCCACACGCTCGGAGTATACAACTCAAAGGCTACACGCCGAAGTCCAACCAATCATGCGACAAACTTAAAACGATCTAAATGGTTCATGGTACATTGGGTACAAACTATATGAACTGAATTACAAAGTACAATACTAGGAAATATAAGAAATGCATATTCTTGACTCGAATCATTTAGCACGCAGACAAACAACAATCGGCGAGTCCGAACTAAGCTAGGTGTAGTTCATACTTTCGGAAATGTACCTGCAATACTGGGATTGGGGGAAAATTTGTGGGGGTGAGCAATAAACCACGGGCTCTCCGAGTCTTACACCCTTAAAATGGAAATTCTTTACACATAATACTCATAATAATGAAATCAGCAAAAGCATAATAACATAATACAAATCTATATACTTTTCAACAAAATCTCTTGAAATAGTTTTCAACGTAACGATCATAACTTTTTAATCATTCAAAGCACGAATTGCAATCATTTTGGGAATTGAGTCACTTTAAACAAGGTGAATTCATCTGCACTTTCTTTCAAATGCTTTCAATCGGACATTGGATCACTTCTATTGAATCACTTCTCATAAATCATTTTCAATGAATCTCTTTCGGTGAATCACTTCCCGGGTTTGGGACTCGAACTAGCACTTCGCAATTTCTCATAGTTTCTCCGATTTCTCTGGTTTCTCTAGGGCACGACCCCAAATAAAAGGCTCCCGGGACCTATCTAGGAAGATTCCAATCGGGCATCCTGTTACACAGGACCCCTAGCTAGCTGCCCTAGCTAGAATCCTTCCTTGTGCTAAACGATCCAGGCAAAGTCGATTCATAATAGTTCTTTTAACACATTCACTTATCAAGCTTGTTTCGGACATCATTCTCAAATCAATTTCACTTCTTCAAAGTACGTTTTCACATTTGAAAAGCATATATCACACAAGTCACATTCAAGTATCATTTTGCGTAAAACACAGAACTTCTTTCAAAACCAACTTCGAACAACGTTTAACACAATCACTTGCACGAGATAGCCACAATTCAACACAGACAGTCATTCTCGGCTTCTCTTCAACTAAACCTTTCTCAATTCTCCCATTTAGTAAGATTAATTCCTTTTTTGAGCAACAATAACCACAAGTAGTTACCATTACTCTCACATGTCCCAACTTCTCATGATTTACCATCTTTACTTCAATGTTTCCCGATTACGCCTCCACATTACTAATCAACCTCTTCTTACTCATATTTAGTCTAATAGCTCTCATTCTTACTTCACTACTAAAATTCCTCTAGCTCCCTTTATCTCCAAGTGTGATTTCCTCTCATCTTAGGTTTCTATTTCATTAATCGCTCTTTCTCGTCCAAATTCAATCATACGACTCTTAATCTCTTTTCATCACTCCATTTCCGCTAGTTCCGCTTATCTTCAAATTTATTTCAACCTCAAGGATTTAATTATCTTTTAAACTCAATTATCCTAATACTCACCCACCTCTCACTCCCATGCCTCAATTGTGCATCACTCGGTGTGACCTCACACTCATCGTTTATACTTAACTCGTTATTTCCCAATATAAGCCGTTACCTTCCAATGCAAAGAACTTAGGAAATCTCTAAGGTTCAATTGAAGCATCAATTCGTAGTTTAGACCCAAATCATCATTTCTTCATTGCTAAGTGCTAATTGAGACCTTCACAATACTCTTTGTACCTACACAACCTAACTCCTAAACTTTCAGCATCTCAACTCGCCCTAACCAACTACTAAGCTCCTTCACGTTTCGATTTAGGCTTCACAGTTCAATTCGATTTTCTCATAACTTAATTCAGTCCTAACCACTTCCTCACTTCATTCTATCACATACACATTCAACAATCACAACAAAACTCATTGGATTTCGAAATTACTAATAGTTTAGAGTATAAGACTACCCACCTTGAAGTCTAGGGTTTTGGATAATTGCTTACGGTTCGGCGTTTCTTACTTCCTCTCGCTCTCCGCGCTCTCTGTCCCTGCTCCGAGTCCTTCTACCTCTCGTTCTATCCCGGCCCCTCACTCCTTTCTTCGCTCACCGGTCACTAC
This sequence comes from Talinum fruticosum, assembly GCA_021018815.1. Classification (NCBI taxonomy): domain Eukaryota; kingdom Viridiplantae; phylum Streptophyta; class Magnoliopsida; order Caryophyllales; family Talinaceae; genus Talinum; species Talinum fruticosum. The sequence goes on along the minus strand of JAITYX010000051.1, from coordinate 326,448 downwards.
CCTCGGGCCCTCTCGTCCTTCGTGCCTTGCTTTTCTCCTCTGTTTGGTCCGGTCTTCTCCCTTCCTTCGCTCACGCCGCGGTGCTCTTGCCGTTCAGGCGGCCACGCCCTCGTTGGCTCTCACGCTCATACTCTCTTTCTCTGCTCTGTTCTCTCGCTCGCTGTGTTTCACCCTCGCCCAATCTCCCTTCTCTCGTTTTCCCCTGTTCCGGTTCCACTCCTCCTTCCTTTCGCTCCATCTTTCCTTTTCCTTCGTCCGTTGTCTGTCTTCGAGCACGGTAGGCCCGCCGATTGCCGGTTTCGGGCGTCCTATCGCTCCCGCTCCCGTCTGCTCTTCCTCTCTTTCCCGGTTCCCCCTCTTGCTTATCTCCTTTCTTTTCCTCTACTCGGGCCCCGAGCCTTCTTCTTTGCTTCCCTCGTTCTCCACCGATCGATCGTCAGTCTAACATCCTTATTGGACCCCAATTTTTCGTCTCTAATCCATTAAGTTTAAGAATAATACTAATCCCATTTGTTTTCTTTCTTTTATTTCCCCTGCTCTTCTTTCCTTTTTCTTACGCAAGCAATAACTTAACTAAACCCAAATAAGTAGTGTACACGTCTCGGGTTTTTATTTAACCGAGTCCAGCAGAAAATTCGGAGGAAATAATTTAGCGCGCTCTACCAATTATAAATACGCGGACTAGTATTAATTCGCTCGGATAAATTTACGAACATCTATCCAAGTATAAAACTTGGTCACTCGACCTACTCTATATAATTAAGACTAAATAATAAACTTAACTCGTAAACTACCTAACCCAAAATTACGGGCCTCACATTAACGGTGGTTTCCACTTTGCTTTTCGGACAACGAGCGGTTGATTGGAACACCTTTTGGAGCAAATAAGCTGCTGCCCAACGTTCACACTCCAATGGATCTTTTCGAGTGACTCGGAAAAGCCTTTACAGATGGCTAGTAAAGACTTCAGTCCGGAAATCGGACTCAACGGCTACTCGCTTGGTCATCTATAAATAGAAGCCATTTCATAAGACTAGAAGATTGCTGAAATTATTTATCAACACTTTTGCCTAATTCTCTTAGTGCATTACTTACTCAATCTTCTACTTACAACTCCAAGTCTTTACTTAATATTTTTCGAGTTGTAAAGTCTTATAATCGATTACATACTTCTCTTACTTTCTGAGTAAGGTCCCTTGACTGAGCTGTAAGGGTTACTCAGCTCGGTTGTCCCCGATTATAAAGGTTATCTCGGTCAGGAAGTACTAGATCGAGATAAGGGAACTTCGAGTCTAGGAAAACACTGTAAGGAATTGTTTAAAGAAGCAATTCGGTAGAGTCGGTTCTTTGTATTTTAAGGATTCAAAATAGTGGATTTGACTTGTTGCTTGGATTAGCACTAACCATGGTTTTCACGCCCGGGAGGATTTCCATGTATCTTATGTGTTTTCATTTCGAGTCCAATCTAGACTAAGACTCAACTGCTGATTTCTTTCTTAGCAAAAATTGTCTAAGTTTGTTTAAATTTCCTCATCACCCTATTCACCCCCCTTCTAGGGTCACTTAGACTCTCTAAGAGCAAACCTTCAATTGGTATCGAGTCTAGCCTTTCAAGAAGGATCTATCCAAAGGTCTAAAGATCGGATGGCTCGGAACATTGGAGAGTTCAATGAAGGAAGGTCATCCACCGGACCACCAAAGTTTAAAGGGTCAAACTTCATGCATTGGAAGAAACCGATGGAGTGCTTTCTGTTGGATAATGATGAAGATGTACTGGAACATCATCTAAGAAGGCAACTACATCCCAATGAAGATGGAAGGAACAATATCTTTGCCTAAAGAAAAATTCGAGTACACCAATGAAGAAGCGAGAGAAGTTCGAAAGAACTTCAAAACAGATGAACATTCGATGTGTGCTATCAGCTCGGAAGAGTACAACGAGTGTCGGCCGTGACACGGCCAAAGATGTGTGGGACACTGTTGTCAACACATACGAAGAAACAAGCCAAGTGAAACAGGCGAAGATAAGCCGATATCTTCAAAACTATGAGTTGTTCAAGATGGAGCCGAAGAAAACATCATTCGGATGTTTATTCGCTTCACTAAGACTACAAAGAATCCGAAATCTCTGGGTAGAAAAATTTCTCACGAAGAAATGTGCGGAAAAATTTTGAGAAGTCTACCAAAGGGATAATGGGGTCCCAAGGTGATAGCCATCGAGGAAGCTTAGAACCTCTCTCAACTAAAGCCGGACGAAGCGATTGGGAAGGCTGGCGACCCATGAGATTCACTTGGAAGAAGAGGTTGCCAAGGTCGGTAGCAAAAAGAACATTGCGCTGAAGGTCTCGGAAAGTAGAGAGGAAAGTCCGAGTTCCTCATACTCGGAAGCGGATCTAATGGCACTCATTGCCCGAGGCTTCAAAAGAATGATGAAGACTATAAAGTGGGAAAAGAGGCCAAAGGAACAGTTCTACAAGAAAGATAAGAAGGATAGAAAAGGTAAATATTCTTCTCCCTTAAAATTATCTTTAACTAAGAACTCTAGTTGTTTTGAATGTGGCAACAAAGATCACATAGTCAAGGAAGAAGAAGGCTATGATGGCCACATGGAGCGATGACGACTCATTTGAAGAAAAAGATGATTCCGATGACTCAAAGTGTCTCATGGCACTAACGAGACTTAGAAGCATGAAAGGTCATTGGTACTTAGGCAGTGGATGCTCACGCCACATGTCGGGAGATTCAAGACTCTTTTACGAGTTAGAAGATTTTAAAGGTGGCAAAGTCACTTTCGGAGATGATAATAAGGGCAAGATAGTTGGGATTGGCAAGATCGGTGAAGGAGACAACCTAGTCAGTCCAGTTTATCTTAACAAGGGATTAAAGTACAATCGCTCAGTATCTCTCGGTTGTGTGACAAAGGTCAAGAGGTAAGGTTCACTCGGATCGATTGCTACATTTCGATGCAACTACTAATGAGACTAAGCTCTCGGGTAAGAGGTCGGGTAGCACCTATAGTATTCCTCTTTCCGATCCAAGTAAGAATCTATCTTATTTCAAAGCATCATTGCATGATGATTCTTGGACATGGCATCGTAGACTAGGTCATATCAGCATGCACACTATCAAAAAGCTTGCATCTCATTGTTTAGTTAGGGGTTTTCCTAACTGTGCATTTAAGAAAGATAAAATTTATAAAGCATGCATAAAAGGGAAACAAGTCAGATCATCCTTTAAACCTCTCAAAACTATTTCAACATCCGAAGTGCTTGAATTGCTTCATATGGATTTATGTGGTGAAATCTCGGTGAAAAGCCTTGGAGGTAAATCATATGTACTTGTGATTGTTGATGATTTTTCACGATTTACCTAGGTTTGTTTTCTTAAGAACAACAAGCTTTGAAAGAGTTCAGAAAGCTCTACAGGAAAATTCAAGTGGAGTCTCGGACTCAGATTAGAATAATTCGAACCGACCATGGAAGGGAGTTCGACTACTCAAAATTCTACGAGTTTTACGACAAGAACGGTAAGGATCTCTGTGAAAAGCCTTGGAGGTAAACCATTTTGATGTAAGTGCTTTGTTCACAATAACGGTAAGGATCACTGACCAAATTGATGCTAGGTCGGATGAACGTATTTTTACGGGTTACTCATCTCACGAGTAAAGCTTATCGTGTCTTTAACAAAAGAACTAACAAAGTGGAAGAAAGTATCCATGTTGTGTTTGATGAGATAGATCATGGAAGAACAAGTGAGTCAACCTTCTTAGATCCGAAACTCGGTCGAGATGAAGATGATCTTGCTTGAAGCTGAGCTCGGAAAGAGTCAAAGAAAGCAACTCGGAATAAGGCAACACATAACACTCGTGATTCAAAATGAACAAGCTCAAGAACCAGCTCATAATGTTGAAGGACAAGCGAATGAGGAGACTCAGCAAGCTCAAACTACGAAGATTAGCCGGTTCAACCATTAAATTTGGTGAACTAGAGAACATGTTGACCATTCAAATATGCTTCGAGCCACCCACTCGAGAACATTCTATCGACATTATAAGTGGGGTAAGAACTCATTCTTCTTTGCAAAATCTATGTGCATTCACTGCATTCATATTATTAACAGAACCCAGAAATGCACTAGAGGCCCTAAATGAACCTGAATAGGTAGAGGCCATGCAAGAAGATCTTAATCAATTTGAAAGAAACCAAGTCCGGACTCGACTAAACGACCTTCGACCACCTAGTCATAGGAACCAAATGGGTTTTCAAAAACAAGCTGGATGTGGATGGGTTGGTAGTTAGAAATAAGCCGAGACTTGTGGCTCGAGGTTACAATCAAGAAGAAGGAATTGATTGTGTGGAAACCTTTACACCGATTGCTAGGATTGAAGCAATCGGAATCTTGTTGGCATTTGCATCTAGCATGAATATTAAGTTGTATCAAATGGATGTCAAATGTGCCTTTCGAATGGTTTCATTCAAGAGGAAGTCCATGTTGAGCAACCCCCTCGATTTGAAAACTCGGAATTTCCAAATCACGTTTTCAAATTACAAAAGGCTTTATATCGTCTTAAACAAGCTCCCGGAGCTTGGTATGAAAGACTGAGCGGTTTCTTGGTTGAAAATGATTTCAAAAGAGGTCAGATTGACAAAACTCTTTTCATAAAATTGAAGACTCGAGCTCGATTTTGAAGGTTTGCTCTCGGAGAGACTTAGTCACCCTAGAGGGTGGTGAATAGGGTGATGAGGAAATTTAATCAATAAATGGAAGATTAAAGTCTAAAACAGACTTTGAGGCTGTCCGAGTCTAGATTGGACTCGGGAAAGTGTTAACTTATAAATTACGTGGAAACCCTCCTGGGCGAGAAAACCACGGCCGGTGCTAATCCAAGCACCAAGTCAAATCCACTATTTTGAATCCACAAAATACGGTAGAAAGACTTCACCGAATTGCTCCCTTAAATAATTCCTTACAAGATTTTCCTAGACTCGAAGTTCCCTTATCTAATCTAGTACTTCCTAAGCGAGGTAACCTTTACAGCTAGGGACAATTGAGCTGAGTTAACCCTTACAGCTCAGCCAAGGGACCTTACTCGGAAAGTAAGAAAGAGAATTTGTAGCGATTACAAGACCTTACAACTCGGAAAGATGTTAAGTATAGAGTTGGAGTTGTAAGTAGAAGATTGAATACGAATATAAAGACTTTTGCTTAAGTATGTGTATTGACAATGATTACAGCAATCTTCAAGTCTTGAGAGTTGGCTGCTATTTATAGATGACCAAGCAAATTAGTCATTCTATCTTCGACTAGAAGTCCTCTCGTGACCGTTATAATGGTTCTTCCGAGTCGTTCGAAAAGATCCGTTGAGATGTGATGTAACACCCCAAAACACCCCACGGGAGTATTACATCGCCGAGTTCCTTAAAGGAACTCCCAAGGCTCCTTACGGTGCCGGTTTGGCTGTCTAAACTCAACTTAAAAATGATAAAGGTGGTTTCCCAAAAGAATGCGAGATCCCTAAAAATTTCGGCGAGTTACGTTTGTAGTATGAACTATCCCATAGGCTTAAAACCTTAAAATCCTGCATAAAAAGCATAACATAACTCAACGAGCCACCCGCTCGGAGTATACAACTCAACGGCCACACGCCGGAGTCCAACCAATCATGCGATAAAACTTACAACAATCTAAAAGGGTTTACTATACATATGGTACAAACTACATGAACTAAATTACAAGTACAATACTTAGAAATATAAGAAATGCACATCCGCGATTCAAATCGCGCGACGAACCAACAAACGGCAATCAATGAGGTCCAGAATAAGCTAAGTGGCACACTCGAGAATGTACCGCAACACTAGGAGGGGAAATTTATGGGGGTGAGCAATAATCAACGGGCTCACCGGAGTCCTACACCCTTAAAATGGAAATTCTTTACACATAATACTCATAATAATCAAATCAGCGAAAGCATAATAATATAATACAAATCTATATCTTTTCAATGAAATCTCTTGAAATCATTCGCAACATTAAGCTCATAACACTTAAATCATTTGAAAGCACTATTTGCAATCATTTTAGGCATGGAATCACATTAGAGAAGGTGGAATCATCTACACTTTCTTTCAAATACTTTCGAAAATTCTTTCGGGGCTTTAGACGATTGAACTAGCACCAGGCGGTTCTCGGGGCGCTACCCCGACTCGGGTTCCGGGACCTATCTCTAGTCAAATACCTGGAAGGCTCCCCTTTCCTCGTCGGGAAAGAATCAACCTCTCCGGTTGATGGGCATCTCGATACGCATATCGAGGACCCAGTGGCACGATACGCACGACCACCTCCTTCCTCCGGTCTAAACAATCTAGCCCATAATTCATTTCAATCGAAGTGATCACAATCATTTATCAAACTTGGTTTCTAACCAAGATCTTAATCAATTTATCATTGTAGAAGGCATGACATACATGTCACCCTTCTAAATTCACTTTCTCAAATCCGATTCACTTTCTCAAACAAGATTCACTTTCTTAAACAAGTTTCGCTTCTTTAAAACACATTCACGTTTGAAAGGCGAGTTCACAAGAAGTTGCATTCAAGGATCATTTCACGTAAAATACAAAACTCCTTTCAAAATTACTTTTGAGTATCACGTAAAGCAATCACTTAACATGAACAACCACCATTCGCTGCAAGCAATCATTCTCAACTCTTTCCAACTGTGCCTTTTCAATCCACCACTCTAGTACAATTAGTTTCCATTTTCCGAGCCATAATAACCACAAGCGGATACCACCTAATTGAACGTTCAACTTCTCACAATTCTCTATCTTTACTTCAATTCCCCATTCTATGTTTCTACTTTATGAATCCACTTCTTTTGCTCACATCTCGACTTCTCACAACCCCCTATCTTTACTCCAACTCCTCATTACGGGTCTCTATTTCATAAATTAACTTCCTTTGCTCATACTCAGCCATATGACTCCTATTCTCACTTTATCACTTAAATTTCTCTTGTTAGGTTCATCTTCCAACTTAATTTCATCTCAAAGACTTAGATACATTCTAAACTCAACTTAACCTTCCAATTCTCCGCTCGTCGTTTCCCTGCCTCAAACTCCCATTGTATGTTTCTTTCCTTATTAACCGAGCTCTTATTCGTCCATCCTTAGTTGTATAACTCTTAATCACTTCTCATCACTCAATTCTGGTTAGCTTCGCTTACCTTCAAGTCTAGTTCAATCTCACGGACTCGGGCACATCTCCAATTCAATTTAACCCAACCACTACTTTCTACTCTAGTTCCTCAATTGTGTACCAATCAATATAAACTCATATTCTCCTTTTACGTCAACTCGTAATTTCCCAATGTTAGCGGTTATCTCCCCCCACATCGTAAACTCAAGTAATCTCTAAGCAATTCGCACCCGGATCAAATCGCGGCTTCTTTGTCTTTAATCGCTAATTGAAACTTCAATAATATTCCTACGGTACAATCATTACGTATTCCCGAGCAAACATCCAATATTCACAATAAAACAGACATTCGATATTCACAAGAAATTCATTTGGGTTTTGAATCTAATAATAGTTTAGAGTATAAGACTACCCACCTCGATTCAAGGATTGAAGGTTTGTTGGTTTCTTGAGACTCGAGCTCCCGGTTCGGTTCCTCCTTTCGTTCCTCTTTCCCTGCTGCTATCCTCGGTTTCGCCGCCCTCCTCTACGCTCGACGTCGTCGCCGATCCACGGTCCCGCGCTCACCAGCTGCTTCCCTCGGCCCTCGCATCCGCTTCTCTTTCCCTAGCCTCGATTTCGCCCTCTCCTTCACCCTGGCCATCCCTCGCGTTCGCCGATCGTCTCACCTTCGTTTGCCGTTCGGGCGCTGGCCTCCGGCCGTTCCTCGGCTCACGCACCCACTCTCTTTCTCTTTCTTGTTCTCTCGGATCCCGAGTCAGTCTCGCAGTCCCTTCCTCTCTCTTGCTCTCGTCCTCCCTCTCAATGCTTGCTGGCCGCGGCATTCTCGCCGTTCGAGCGGCCACGGCCACGGCCTCCGGGCTCTCGCGCACTCTCCCTCTCTCGCTTTGTCTCCCTCGCTCGGCCTCTCTCTCTCTCGTTCTTGCTTCGTTCGGTTCCCCGCCCCCTTCTTGCTTTCCTTTTCGGTGGTTTCCACCGAGTCTTGCCAACACTCGCTTCCCCATACTAATCCCCTTCTCCCTTTTTTTTTTTTTCATCCTCAATATAATTAAACCCACGTGCGTAACATATGCGGTCTCCGATTAATACGTAGCTGGTCCTGGCAAACACTCGAAAACCGAATTAATACGCTTCACCAATAAGAGTTATGGGAACTAATAATAACTCGCTCAAATAAATTTACGAGTATCTAACCGCGTATAACTTGGTCTCTCGACCTACTCCATTTAACCAAGGCTAAATAATTAGCTCTAGCTCGTAAGACCACCTAACCCCAAAATTACGGGTCTTACATGTGAACATTCATGCAACGGCTCTTGACCCCTTAGAATGTCCCAATCTATCGGTGGTGTATGAAAAGTAAGGTGGAAACCACCGTGTAAGCTTAGCATTGAAGATTTCCAGTTTTGAAAACAGACAACCACGACACGGTGTTTGGGCATTGGTCGAAGTAGAAAAAGCCTTGTCTACTAGTGATTTGATATCTTGAAGCTGGTTACTTTTGTAATTCAAAAATAGGATAACCTCGTTTAAATAACCTATAAAAGTAAATCAATTTTGGTTCTCAAAGTATAAAATACTTTGGTCCCAGATTAGACACGGATAATAATTTAATTAAGATAATTAGGTGCATAATTATACGAGTCCTAGAAGAGTGGAATTTTCTAAGTCTAATATCCATTACACTCAAATTCCATCCGAGTCGGTTTGGAGAATGATCAAGTTAGATAAAGAATATCAAAGTAAGATTACATGATCTAGACAAATATACTTCAAACAAAACAAGTTGACTTAAAGAAATGAATTAACATTGTAATTCACTTGAACGTGGAATATGAAGTCACACCGAGTTTAAACGTGTTAGAGCGAATGTTTGACTATGCCATAAGTCCGGGTGTTGTCCGAGTGACTCGGAACTATAAGTGTGAAATGATGAGCAAGAGTATGCTTTACGAGTCGGTCAGAATCAAATGAAAACATATGCAATAGTTTCTATAATACTCAAATAAGGTTCACGTATCACTCGGAAAAGTTTCTATAGCAATTAGAATGACTTGTAATCAAAACTTACAAGAGATGAAGTTTATACCGAATCCTTAATAGTACTCAGAATGTTATACATGCAAAGTCCGAGTCTTCGATTTATATCATTCTGAGTAATATCAAGAACTTAGGTACAAACATCATCCCTCCTAGGTTTTGATTACAAGTCCTTCTCGTGTTATAGAAACTATTGCAAATGTTTTCATTCGATTCCGATCGACTCGAAATCACTTTCTTTGACATCAATTCACACTGATTCTTCCGAGTCACTCGACACCACTTAGATATATCGTATGTTCAAACAATCTCTTTAACACTTTTTATCTAAGTTCGACTTCATATTCCAAGTTAAAGTGAATTACATCGTTAATTCAACTTTCTAAGTCAACATGTTTGTTTGAATTGTATTTGTCTAGATCAAGTACTCACACTCTAATATTCTCTTTATAACTTGATATTTTCTAAGATCGACTCGGATGGAATTTGAGTATAATGAATATTAGACTTAGAAAATTCCACTCTTCTAGGCCTCATATAATTATTCACTTAATTATCTTAACTAAATTATTATCCGTGCCTAATCTTGGACCAAACTATCTTGTACTTTGAGAACCAAAATTTGTTTACTTTTTTAGGTTATCTAAACAAGGTTATCCTATTTTGAAATACAAAAGTAACGAGGCTTCAAAGTTGTCAATCACTAGCGGACAACGCTTTTCTACTTCGAACTAGGCCCGGACGTTGTGTCGGGGTTTCTTTTCCAAAACTAGAAATCTTCAACGCTAAGCTCAACGGTGGTTTCCACCCTACTTTTCGAGACACCACCGAGTGGATTGGGACATCCTAAGGAGTCAAGAGCTGTAACGTCCCCAATCAACATTACTCAATAATCCCTTAATTAGATAATATTACATAAGGTCACGGCGGAAGATAACGAACGAAGACGTTACCGCCGTCCTAAAAATAGGACAAGGCTAAATAAGTGAAGTAAAATAAAATACAATTTGTGCATCTAACTGTTATCTTTCCATTAGTCCTGTGAGGGGTAATTGCTTATTACCCAAGTTGCTAAGTCATCCCAAAATACAGTTCACTTGTTTAGTAACATAATATTTATACAACCTAAATTTTCGTCTATTCCACAAGATAATATGCAACATGTAATAATTCCGAAGGTCATACCGAAACCACGATTGAGGGTAAAATCACTGAGAGCATCTATACACCTACGGAACCACAAATGCAACATGTCCAACTATGGTTTGCCTTCGTCGGACTTGGTAGGTAATTGATTGTTCACCAATGTTTTCCCTAAAAGAAAAACAGTAAAATATTTCGAAGAATGAGTCGAAACTCGATACGAAAGTTCTGCGAGTGTAAAGCTGCTTTGAAAACATTTTAATTGAGCGCGCGCATTTCAATTCATTTTAGTTCGAAATCGAGAGGAGAGAATATGAGTCAAACTTGCTTGCTAGGTTATTATCTGTAAGTGGAACCCCTTGTATAATTGATGCGATCTTTGAATAAGGTGCACACCTTCAGGCCGACCGAGAACCCGAGTTGAAGCCGCGGGTGGAATTGAAGGGCGTAAGCCCCGATAATTGATAATTGATAATTGATCGGGGACCACTTAAATAGGTGACAAAACTTGATTTGCAAATGATTCATTATTAGTTATTTATATAAGAAATGTTGAGATTTGCTAAAATATGTGATTTTCGAAAGGTACAGGCAATGAACGTACTGGATTGAAAATCTTTGTTTCTCCCCTTATAGAAATTTAAGTTACCAGTTAGTCGGCAACGGAAGTGGGCTCAATTCTTTTTCAAATAGATTTTTGTTGTTAATAACGTTTCACTTGAGTTTCAATAATTGAATTCGTACAAGTGTTTGCAATTTGTTTCATTTTGTTTATTTATTACGTAATCGATAAAAATTAAGATTTTCATTACTCACCTTTGTTATGTTAATATTGTCCATAACACATAAGTTGCGCAAGGGATTTGTTTAAGCTAATTATTGACGTTATACACAATTTAATTTGTTACTCCATTTATATCGAAAGACTTTTATTTTGGACTTCTAATTATACATTAGCTATTGTAATTTGTTTATCATACAAAGCATATGCTATCAATATTTTTATTAAATATCCCTAATTCAATTAGCTTTGCCAAGCCTAACATTACTTTGAATCCTTGCCATTAACTCACTTTTCACCTCATTACCTCCCATAAATTAATTTAATTGCTCAAATTCCACATGTCACAATAGACTACTACAATTTAAGGATATACGCATCATTTCCTCAACAAAGTTCACATTCACAATCACAATTAGGTGCATTAAATTGCTCAAATTGGTACATGCCTCCAACACCACTTATTATCGAACTTCAATCTCCCTACACATTTTCCTTCCTTTTGCTCAATTGTAGCTAATTCCAACAGGCAACAAACCATCAAATTACTCAAATTCTATATCAAAATATTCCCAATTTAATTCATTAGATCATAATTTCACAAATAAAATCACATTCATTCACCTTCCTACACAATCACTCCCCAAAATATCAAACCTCAACCATTCACACCAATTTAAAATTTTCCCAATTCAATCTTTAAATTCACATCACAAACATCTTTCTAAACCATATAATTCAATTTACAACTACAATCAATAGATAGATAATTAAGGAAGATGAATTAGGGTTTAAGGTTTTACCTTCAAACCCAAGAGTGGAACCCAAGGAGAAGGAGCGATGTTAGTGAACAACGGAGCTCCGGCGGCTACTGGAAAGCACCGGCATCGACTCTCGGCGACCGAGCTACGGCTGGTGGCTAGCCGGGAGTGGACCGCAGCGAGGCGAGGCAGGCGCGAGGAAGAGAGGGAGTAAGCGAGAGCGACGAGAGAGAGAGAGAGAGAGAGAGAGAAAGAAAGAGAGGAAGAGAGAGATGCCGGTCGACTTCTTGATGACACCGGCGCCGGCTGCTGGCCAGCATTGGTGGCGCTCGGTGGCCGAGAGCAGGCAGTGGGTGGAGACAGGGAAGGGGAGCGAGAGGCACACGAGGGACGAGATAGAGAGCACGGGAGGAAGGGCTCGGGGAAATTGAAAATTGCTTGCCTTGAACCCAATTATGAAGCTGATATCTTATTCCGAAACCATTTCGGATTTTTCTATAAAAAAATAAGCTTGTATTATTTTTTTCTTTATTTGTTTCCGATTAACTCTAGAATTTCTGATTTTTATTTGTTATTTATTTATTTTATTTTATTTTTTGTTTGTTATTTTATTGTTATTTTATTTCATTTAATTAGTATTCCATATAAATTATACGATTCATTCTTAAATACAACAATTTGTTTAAAATATAATCTTTAATGGCCTTATAACTACGTACCTTCGCATTTATATGTATTATATATCAATACAATTTTTGAATTTTCTTTTAAACATATGTATAAATTTACAATCATTATTATGAAATTTTATTGGAGGCCACTTCGTCGCCGTAGTTGCATAGCACACATATAAAAATAATTTAAATATAAATATCAAATTGAAGTGTGCGCGATCATTTATGTAAATTTTGTAATCAGTAAAACAAATAATGTGGTTTACGATCGGGTTGTTACAAGAGCTGTTGCACAACGTTCCCAACTCAACGCATCTTTTCTAAGCGACTCGGAAGAACCATTACAACGGTCATAAAGGACTTCTATTTAGAAGATAGTCACAACGACTAATTTGCTTGGTCATCTATAAATAGAAGCCACCTCTCAAGACTTGAAGATTGCTAGAATTATTGTCAATAGGCATTACTTAAGCGAAAGTCTTTGTATACACACTCAATCTTCTACTTACAACTCCTAACTTGTAATTCATACTTTCTAAGTTGTAAAGTCTTGTAATCAGTCACATACTCTTTCTTACTTTCCGAGTAAGGTCCCTTGACTGAGCTGTAAGGGTTAACTTAGCTCGGTTGCCCCTAGTCTGTAAAGGTTACCCCAGTTAGGAAGTACTAAATCGGATAAGGGAACTTCGAGTCTAGGAAAATTCGTAAGGAATTGTCTAAGGGAGCAATTTTGGTTGAGTCGAGTCTACTGTATTTTGTGGATTCAAAATAGTGGATTTGACTTGGTGCTTGGATTAGCACTGGTCGTGGTTTTCTACCCCAAGAGGGTTTCCACATAAATTTGAGTTCATACTTTTACGAGTCCAATCTAGACTCGAACAATCTTGTTTATTTCTTTCAAGCTTTAATCTTCCAAGTTTGTTAAAATTTCCTCATCACCCTATTCACCCCCGTCTAGGGTGACTAAGACTCTCCAAGAGAGAACCTTCAATTGGTATTAGAGCCTACCCTTTCAAAAAGGATCTAACAGTCCAAAGGTCTAAAGATCAAATGGCTCGGAACAACGGAGAGTTCGATTAAGGAAGATCTTCTAGCAGACCACCAAAGTTCAAAGGATCAAATTTCGTGCACCGAAAGAAGCTCATGGAATGCTTTCTATTGGATCACGATGAGGATGTTTGGAACATCATACAAGAAAGCAATTACATTCCAACGAAGATGGAAGATACAAGACCCGTGCCTAAAGCAAAGTTTGAGTACACCATCGAACAGGCGAGAAAAGTTTAGAAAGAACTTTAAAGCGATGAACATTTTGATGTGCGCCATCGGCTAGGAAGAATACAACGAGTGTCGGCTTGTGACACAACCAAAGGTGTGTGGGACACTCTTGTCAACACATATGAAGGTACAAGCCAAGTAAGACAAGCGAAGATAAGCCAATATCTTCATAAATACGAGCTATTCAAGATGGAGCCGAAGAAAACATCACTCGGATGTTCATACGCTTCACTCGAGATTACAAACAATCTCAAATCTCTAGGTAGAGAGATTTCCCATGAAGAAATGTGCAGAAAAATTCTAAGAAGTCTACCTAAGAGAAGATGGGGTCCCAAGGTGACAGCCATCGAGGAAGCTCAGAACCTCTCACTACTAAAGCCGGACGAACTTATTGGGAAGCTACTCACCCATAAAATCCATATGGAAGAAGAGGATGCCGAGGTCAGCACTAAAAAGAACATTGTCGTTGAAGACCTCGGAAAGCAAAGAAGAAAAATTGAGTTCCTCGGACTCATAAGAAGATCCCATGGCACTTATTGCCCGAGGCTTCAAAAGAATGATTAAGTACAAGAGATTGGAGAAAAGGCCAAGAGAAGAGTTCTACAAGAAGGACAAGAAGGATAGAAAAGGTAAACACTCCTCTCCTTTAAAGTTATCTTTAACTAAGAACTCTGGCTATTTTGAATGTTGCGAGCAAAGATCACATAGTTAAGGACTGTCCAAGGAGAAAGAGCGATAGAAAGAAGAAGAAGGTTGTGATGGCCACATGGAGTGATGAAGATTCATCCGAAGAAGATGAAGACTCGGACAACTCAAAGTGTCCGATGGCACTATTAGACTCGAAGCCGATTCCGAGTCGGACTCGACAACTCGGACAATGAGGAGACAAATCCTCAAGAGGTAATTGAATACTTCCTCAAGTTTTCCAAAGTCGATTTAACCAAATATATTTATACTTTGGAAGAAAAGTCTAATTCTGATTCTTCCCAATTCAAAGAACAACTTGAGTCTCTCAATTCCGAGAGCATTGCTTTGAAAAATGAATTGGAAAAGCCGAGACGTACTCTAAGAGAACTCAAGATTAGTACTCAAGCCAATGAGACCGAGTTTGAGTCACTCGGAAGAGAAAATGAGCATCCGAAACAAAAGCTCAATGAGTCGCAAGAACTATTTTTGAAATTCACTCAAGGTTAGCAAAACCTTGACAAGCTCTTAGGCTCTCAATGTGTCTCCTTCAGGAAAGAAGGACTCGGTTTCAACAAAGAGGAGGAGTCTAATTCCTACTCGGACCTTTTTAAAAGGATTCCGAAGCTGTAAAGTTCGGGAAGGCTAAGCACGGTCCCATTCATAAGAATGAAAGGAGGACTGAGCCCGGACTAGCTTATAGGAGAAAACCTTCTCCACCGGTTTATAAAATAAAAGATTTTCAAAGAAAGAGACACAGACTCGGTTTTCTAAAAGGAAGACTCAAAATCAGTACAAACCCAAAGTTATTCAAATTTGGGTTCCCAAGAGTCTTCTTCATAAGAAAAGGACCACGAGTAAAGGGAGTTACTTGGGTTCGTTATAGGAAGCAAGAAGGGTTAGTGTGTTTCGACTTGCATGTAACTCGAGAAAAGACAAAAGGTCATTAGTACCTAGACAGTGGATGCTCACACCACATGTCAAGAGATTCAAGACTCTTTTCGAGTTAGAAGATTACAAGGGAGGAAAAGTCACTTTTGGAGATGACGAGTAAGGGCAAGATAGTTGGGATAGGTAAGATTGGAAAGGGAGACAACCTGGTCAGCCCGGTCTACCTTGTCAAGGGATTAAAGTACAATCTACCGAGTATCTCGTAACTATGTGACAAAGGTCAAGAGGTAAGATTCACTCGGACCAATTATTATATTTCGATGCAACTACCAAGGAGACTAAGCTCTCGGGTAAGAGATCCAGTAATACCTACACTATTCCTCTTTCGATCCAAGTCGAACTTATCTTATTTAAAAGCATCTCTGCATGATGATTCTTGGATATAGCATCGTAGACTAGGTCATGTTAGCATGCACACCATTAAAAAGCTTGCATCTCATAGTTTAGTCGAGGCTTGCCTAACTTTGCATTTAAGAAAGATAAAATTTGTGAAGCATGCACAAAAGAGAAACGAGGTTATATCATCTTTCAAATCTCTCAAAACTGTTTTCACATCCAAAGTGCTTTAAATTTTGCATATGGACTTATGTGGTGAAATTCTTATAAAGAGTCTCGGAGGTAAATCATATGTACTTGTAATTGTTGATGACTACTCACGATTTACGTGGGTGTGTTTTCATAAGCACAAAAATGAAGCTTTCAAAGAGTTCAGCAAGCTCTGCAGGAAAATTCAAGTTGAGTCTCGGACTCGGATCGAAGAATTTGAACCGACCATGGAAGGGAGTTTGATTACTCGGAATTTGCAGAGTTCTGCGATAAGAATGGTATCTCCCACAACTTCTCAGCACCAAGAACTCCTCAACAAAATGGAGTAGTGGAGAGAAAGAATAGAACTCTTGAAGAAATAGGAAGGACAATGATGATTGAACATGATCTACCCTACTATTTACGGGCTGAGGCGAGTCAACACAAGCAAATTACACTCTAAACAGATGCCTCATCGGACATATCCTAAAGAAAACTCCATATGAGTTCTACAAAGGGAAGAAACCTAACATTTCATACTTTAAAACCTTTGGATGTAAGTGTTATGTTCACAATAATGGTAAGGATCACCTAACTAAGTTTGATGCTCGATCGGATGATGGTATCTTTCTTGGTTATTCATCTCATAGTAAAGCATATCGCATTTTCAATAAAAGAACTAATAAAGTGGAAGAAATCATCCACGTTGTTTTTGATGAGATTGATCAAGGAAAACCAAGCGAGTCAACATTCTCATATCCGAAACTCAGCCAAGATGATAATTCTGCTGAAGATGAGCTCAAACAGAGTCAAGGAAGATGGCCATTACTAGTTCGAGTAGTGAATTTTACATGATGTAAAACACAAGCAAGCAAGAACATGTGATAAAGAATTAAAACCAACCAAACATAATAAAGGAAAGTAATAAAGGCAGAAAGTAAAGAAAGCGGTAAAGAAAGTAAAAGCAGAAAGAAAAGAAAAGTGAGAAATAAAAGAGATTACATTGATCAAGGAGAAATTAAAAGCGATACATCTCAAATCCACAATACGGAAAGCAATAAAAGAAAGCATAAAATAAAACAAACTGTTGTGAGGATCAAATCCGTGCCCTCGGGTTGTCCCACTTGCTGATCTGGATCTCGGATCCGGAGCTCTTGATACGACGGTGTGATTTAAAAAGGCTTTTTTGTGAGTTCTTGTGGAGGTAGGTAGGCGGATGTATGGCTCGATGGAGTTTAGGGATCGGATGTATGGAGTATGATGGAAGTAGCGAAGGAGTAGGATGAAAAGGCGAATTTCAGTAGAGTAACATTAAGGGTTAAGCCATTATGAGGATGAGAGGCAAGGCTCTCCATTTATAGGGAGATGTTAGGTCAAGCAATGACCTAGGTTTAAGCTTCGGCCAGCCATCCGGAAGCGACAAAAATAAAGCTGTCCCAGGATCAAAGTGATAAGACTAAATAAAGCAAAGGATTGAACCACATAGAACCGGGTAAATGAAGGAAGGCCGGCGCCGACCAAGCCGGTGCACACACCTAGGGTTTCGTGCCCTAGCGTGTCTCCAAGGGAGTCTTCGGGGCAAAACACGGTGTTCCATTTATGGTTTCTAAAAGGCAGGCGCCGGCCATGTGAGCTTTCTAAAAATGAAAAGTTTTCATTTTTGACAAGTTTTCGTTTTGGCGAGTTTCCATTTTTGGCAGGTTCCAATTTTGATTCGAGGATGTGTGATCCTAGTCTCGGGTGGACTATCTTGGAGCCAAAATACAGCACTTTGATGCTTGTGATCATGAAATACACCGTTTAACGTCGTCTTGAGGTCTTCAACTTCTTGTCTAGTTGGATCGAAGTGAAACACGGAATTCCGAGCTCTGTAATTTCCAGATGCTGCGATCTGGACTCACCTTAATTGAGATGAAATTTTATTTTGGCTAATGCAAAAATGAAATGTGGACTCACCTTAATTTAGATGAAATTTATTTTGGCTAATGCAAAAATAAAATGGATGGACTCGCCTTAATTTAGATGATTTTGCTTTGGCTAAATGTAAAAGGAAATGCAAATATGGACTCACATTAATTGAGATGAAGCTCAATTTGGGCTAATGCAAATGAAATGCAAGATTGGACTCACCTACTTTGAGATGATTTTGACTTTGGCTAAATGCAAAAGAAAAATGCAAAAGGAATGAATGGACCGACCTAAAAGGGGAATGTAATTTTGGACTTTTGGATAAAATGCACATAATTGGACCGACTCAAAGTTTTTTTTTTATTTTTTTTTTTGCACCCATGTAAGGATTATTAAGCACTCCTCACCTATCCCTAAAGGCTCACAAGTAGAAGATTAAATCTAAAAACACACACACTCATCCAAGCATGTAAATGAAGGCAAGGTGACCTACTAGTCAAAGGGTCAATGGTCAAAGAGTTCAAGAGTTTGGATACATGGTGACACGTAGTCCGAGAATTTGGTCCCCATGGGTTGCACGGATAAGGATACCAATCAAAATTCTCGGTGTCTCTCGATGAACAAAAAGGTTTAGCCGAAGAGTGCATGCTACGAGTGCATGCTACGAGGGAGGAGGTACGGTTTCCTCGGGCAATCAAGCCTAGTTGGGTCCGCCTAAAGGAACCGAGTGGGAGCCTCTCTCCGAGAAAAGGCAAGCAAGGGTACAATAAAGTTTTCCTAGGGGTCCAAAACCGTATTTAAACCAGTTCAAAGGTTGCTAAATGCAACATGTCTAATGCAAGAACATCATTAAAACTCACTACTCAAATTTTCAAGTTCCTCCCTCTTAATAAATGATTTATCCCCAGTGGAGTCGCCACTCGTAGGAACCACGGCCGGCCGGGCCCTCCAAGCTTCCCCACTATGTGTCGGGTTTCTCTTTTAAAGATAGATTTCGAAGATGGTTTTAGAATGTCGATTTTGGAATGTGGGGATCAACCTTTTATTAAGATTTTCGAGTTTTATTAAATTTAATTAGGCAAAGTTTGAATGGCAATTTTATTAATCATTTTATTTTAGCAATGATTTTGAAAAGTCCCTGGATATTATTTCTTAATCGAAAAATAGGAATTAGGGTTTCTGTTTCTACCATGAGGTCGTACGCCCATATCGGCGTGAAAACACCAATCCGGACCGAAGCCACACCTACCGACCATCGGTGCGGGCGGCGACCAGTACTCAATGGTGGCTGGCGCCGACCGGAGGCCACAGCTGACGAGATCGGCCTCGGCCTCTGCCCTAGCTTAGCAGACCCACATCCTATTTTCTTATCCTGCAGTCAAAAAATAGCCAAGATGCAAATTTAAAAGAAAATCGAAAAGAGTGAGTCACCTAGGTTAGTTTTTAGGAAAGATAAACTAACAAAAACAAAAGTAAAAATTTGCTCTTCCAATCTTAATATGGGAAAACTAAGACTAAAAGAGGTAATAAATGACTCCATCGGTCTTTGAACCAAGAATCGAATTCGGGGTGAGGGTACGAAAAGTAAGGATAAACCCTTCCATTCCGCCCGTCCGAAGATGGTCATTACTAGTTCGAGTAGTGAATTAAAATGATGTAAAACAAGCAAGCAAGCAACAACATGCGACAAAGAATGAAAGCAACCAAAACATAATTAAGGAAAGCGATAAAGGCAGAAATAAAGAAAGCGTTAAAGAAAGAAAACGAAAAGAAAAGCAAAACGAAAAGAAAAGAAAGGGCAAAGCGAAAAGAGAAGAAAGCAAGAAAACTGAAATATTACATCGGGCGGGGAGGAATTAAATCTTATACATCTAATCCATAATACGAGAAAATAATAAAAAAAACATATAAATAAAATAAATCATTGAAGATCGAATCGTGCCCTCGGGTTGTCTCACCTACTGATCCGGATCTCTTGATGCGACGGTGGTAAATTGAAGAGGCTTTTTGGGAGTTTTTGTGAAGATAGGTAGGCAAATGTGTGACTGAAGGAGTTTAGGGATTGGACGTATCGAGTATAATGGAAGTAGAGAAGGAATAGGCTGAAAAGGAACCAAGAGATTAGAATACGGATGACGAGTATTTAGTAGCTCTTAGGCTAGTTTCAGCGACGTGGTGCTAAGGTAGGAAGTCGTGTGGGAATGGGATCCAAGGCTTTCTATTTTTAGGGAGAGGTGATAAGTGCATGAAATGCATTAGTTTCTTAGGCATTTTGATGCTTTTCTTTGGAAAATTCCGTTAATTGGAGTGTATTTATGCTCCATTTTCAGATTTACGCTTGTGTTTTGGTGTTTTGAGATGATTGTACATATTTGATCACCAATACCAAGTATTCCCAAGATTAATGAGTGTTTCAAGCATTAAGAGGACCAACACGATCCAACTTTACGAGTCAAAATGGTCGTTCCCCTTGATTTGTCGAAGTCCGCACTTCCAACAACCAACACAGGCCACTCGTGTTCATTAACACGACCCGTGTTGGAGGTAATCTTGCCCAGAGCCTTTGCATCGAGCACGGGTTGGCCATGTCGGTGGACACGGCCCGTTTTCGATGTTTCAATCTCATTTTAATGATCCAGCAACCAACACGAGCAGCCCATTTCAACGGACACGGTCCGTGTTAGCCGTTATTTACGCAGAGACGCTTCATTTTTTACGGTTTCGGCTTTCGATTGCCTCTTAATGGCTTATTTAAGCCGATTTTCATCTAGTTTTAAGCATCAATTCCTACATCCAATCCATAGTTCGTCCACTACTCATGCGTTCCATTATCATACCTTCATTCATCCACATCAAACCGAGACACTTTTGAAGAAGAAGTTTGAAGTAGTTGTGGGATTTCTATCTGAAGTCAAGAGATTCAAGTGGAGTTCTTCAAGTCTATCATCCGACTTCTTCATTTTTATTGTTTGAGGTTTGATTACCATGTATTTATTTTATTTAAGCTTTTAATAATCATGTGTGAGTAGTTTTAGTTTTTCTAGGGATTTGTTTCCGAACAATGAATTTGATTAGGTTTTCATAATTTGTGCTTGAATTCTTATTTTAAATCGATAGATGGTTGTGTTTATCATGCTTATGAGTGTTTGGAAGGCCTAGAATGCTTGTAATTTGAGATTAATCTATCATATACTGAAAAGTAAAATAGAATAATCCGACAACCAACCATTCTACCTAGTTTATGAAATTTGAGAAAAGAATAGTAAATTAGGGGATCAATTTGATAATTTGAAATCTTTAACTTTAATTAACTTGAAAGGCATACAAAAGTTATTTGTTATGGTTAATTAGAGCAATTTTATTAAGCATCGAAAGAGCGGTAGAATTATTTGATTATAGATCCTTGATTCATTTAAAAGAGTGATTGCACAAATTATGTTTAAATAATCAAACTGATTGTTAGGAAAGCAAATCCCTAGATGTTTTTACCCATTGATTTAAGTCTAGATTAATTTTCTTAATTTTAATAGTTAGAACTAGTTTAGAAATCAACCAACTTAAAACCCGATTTGCTTAGCAATTGAGTAAAGGGCAAGTTTATTGCGTTGCTAGAATTGAGTCCTTGTGGGATCGACCTTGGCTAGCTACAACCATACACCATGCTCTTACGGCTTGTCAAGTTTTTGGCACCGGGTTCGGGGACTCTATCCTTAGTAGCCATTAGAAGAATACTCTTAAATTGACTCAGTGTTTTATTTTCTTTTTCTGTTTTGATAGCGTTGGTAGTTTTGAATTTGTTCTTGTTATATTTTCTCCCCTTAGATGCAAAAGCTCAATTATTCGAGTTTGATCCTGAAATCGAACCAACCTTCCACTCTAGACGTAAGAAGAAAAGGCTAGAGAAGGCTAGGAAGAAACAAGAAGCAAACTCCAAGCAAAAGCCCAAGATGGCATATGAACAAAGAAGAACTTTTGGGCAATATGTGACACCCAATGTCACTAATCCACCGACGGCCATTAATGTTCCTAATGTGGCGGCCAATGACTTTGAGCTTAAGAACTCCCTCATCAACTTGGTGAGAGCCACTCCTTTCCATGGCCTCCCCAATGAAGACCTCAACTGGCACCTCCGCATTTTTCGCCAAGCATGTGACACATTCAATGCGAATGGGGTTCAGCAAATGCAATCAAGCTGCGATTGTTTCCATTCTCACTTGAAGGGAGAGCATGGGTGTAATACCCGTAATTTTAATGAAAAGCAACTGTAAAGCATAGAATTATTGAGTAATATTCCACACATCTAGGGGGTGAGTGACTGATTTTATTTACGCCCGGACATATTACTTTAATATCCCTTAGGAGGCTGCTTGTTGAATAAATTAAATCAAGGAAGCATGTGACACTTTTATTGAGATGAACCTTTGCACGGTTAGGAATTGTCGTGGTCGGCGTATAAAATAATTTGGGATGCCTGGGGCATAAAAGCACGGAGAAAGGGAGAGGCGTGGAATTGTTTTATGTACAAGAAGGTTACTTTGGCCATGAAAGGATAAAGGACACAAATTGGGGTCCAATAAAAACTAGAGGCACTATTTGTTAGGCGGTGGAGAGAGAAGGAAAAGAAATGAAAGAAAGGGAGGCACCGAAGGGAAGGGGGCACGGGAAAGGAAAGAAAGCAAAGGAAGAAGAAGAAAAACAAGAAGCGGAAGCGGGGGAGAGGGGACAGGAGCACCGAACGGAAGCAAGCAACGGGAGAGAGGGAGAGGCCGAGAAAGGGAGACCTAGGGGACCGGCGACCACCGCAGAACCGAAGGCGGCGGACAGCGACGCGAGTAGAAGCAAGCGAAGGGAAAAGAGAGCGAGCGACCGGACGAGAAAGAGGGAAAAGGCAGGACCCAAGGCCGGGGACAGATGCGAGGGGGACCGAGAGGCGGAAACCGAGAAACAACAAGGGAGGAGGACGGCGACTAACGCCCAAGGGCCCGGCTGAGAGCTAGTGGAGGCCAAAACGGCAAGCCGAAACAGGGGAAGCAAAAGACAGAGAGCAATTGAGCGAAGACCGACTGAAAGAGGGACCAGGGACCAAAAGGCGAAGCGAAGGAGCCCGAAATCCATCCCTAAAACCCGAGAATTTCGGTGGGTAGTCTTATACTCTAAACTATTAGTAATTTCGAAATCCAAATGAGCTTTGTTGTGATTATTGAATGTTTTAAAGAAGCGAAACTTGTTTAAGAAAGTAAATGAGATTTGAGAAAGTGAACTCATAAGAGCGACACATGATGTCATTCCTTCCTTGATGTTAAATCAATTCGAGAAAGTCTGTTAAAGTGAACGTGATGAATGAGTATGTGCAAATTGTTTTGAATCAAGTGGCTACGGATCGTTTAGCATACCGAAGGGTTTGAGCTGGGGACGTCCGGTTAGAAACTTCGAGGGAAGGGTTCTAACGAGGGTCCTGCAGTGGCGAGGATACCCGATCCGAGACTTCCTAGAAGATAGGTCCGGGAGCCTTTTATTTGGGATCGCGCCCAGAGAAATCAGAAAAACTAAGAGAAATTATGAGAAAAGAAGTGCTAGTTTGAATCCTCGAAGGCTTAGAATGTTGATTTAATCCCAAAAGAGAATTGTGATGAATGTGAAACCGTGCTTTTAAATGATTAAAAGAGTCTTGATCTTTACATTGCAAGAGATTTCATTGAAAGTATATAGATTTATATTATACTATTATGCTTTCGTAGATTTCATTATTATGAGTATTATGTGTAAAGAATTTTCATTTTAAGGGTACAAGACTCCGGTGAGCCCGTGGTTTATTGCTCATCCCCACAAATTCCCTCTTTTTCCCCTAGTGTGCAGGTGCATTATCGGAATGTATGATCTACGCATAGCACACTCCGGACTCTTGCTTGACTGCTGATTGCTAAAGCGACTCATGTGACTCGATATGCATTTTTATGTTTCTAATGTTGTACTTCTAATTTAGTTCATATAGTTATACCAAATGTATAGTAAACCATTTAGATCATTTTAAGTTTTATCGCATGATTGGTTAAACTCCAGCGTGTGGTCGTTGAGTTGTATACTTCGAGCATGTGGCTCATTAAGCTATGTTACACTTTTTATGCAGGTTGTAGGGCTTTAAGCCTAAGGGATAGTCCACATTACAAATAGAACTCTGCCAAAATTTTTAGGAAATCTCATATTCTTTTGGGAAACCACCTTTATTATCTTTAAGTTGAGTTTAGACAGCCAAACCGACACCAGAAAGACCCTTGGGAGTTCCTTTAAGGAACTCGGCAATGTAATATTCCCGGGGGTGTTTTGGGGTGTTACAATGGGAGTGGCTAGACTCTCTTCCGGTGAACTCTATAAGAACATTTGATTAACTTGGAAGTGCTTTCTTGGCGAAATACTTCCCACCAAGCAAGTTGACAAGCTTGAGGAACCGATTTCCACCTTTGTCCAAGAGTCGAATGAGACTCAGTATAAAGCATGGAAGAGGTTCAAGGATCTCCTTCGCCAATGCCCTCAACATGGATTTGAGCCATGGGTCCCTATTCAAGCTTTCTACAATGGGGTTGATGATCAGCCGAGAGCCACCATCCTTGCGGCGGCGGGGGAACATTATGAGTAAGTCCGTTAATGAGCTCCACACCTTGATCGAGCAGATGGCATTGAACAGCTTTCAATGGTCCAAGCCTTGTTCCAAAAGAATGGGAGGTAAGGTAGATGTTGATGTTGTTTCTGTCCTTTCTGCTAAGATTGATGCAATAACTCCAAAATGGACCAATTGAATGTGAATGTTACCCTTCCCCTTCCATGTGCTACTTGCAATTCTTATGAGCATGAGACTTTGTTTTGTCCTCTGGGTATGGCTAGTAGTGAACCGACTGACCAAGCCAATTTTATTGGCAAACCGAACCCGAGGACATACTTTGACCCATTCTTCAATTTCTATAACCCAAGATTGAGGTATCACCCTAATTTTCCTACCAGAACAACAATCCCATGGGTCCACAACAAGTCCAAAGACCACCCTCCCTGGTTTCCAAAGACCTACCCAACCCCAAGTGCCTAAAAGTCTAACTTGGAGGTCATGATGGAAATCATGCTTTTGGCTCAACAAAACCAAGATGAGATTATCAAGCAATTGGCTTCAAAAGTTGAAATCTTAGCCACTCACAATAAGATGCTTGAAACTCAAATTGCTAGCCAAGCAAGCTCTTCCTCCAGCCCTCCAAGTAAGCTTCCTAGCCAACCGGTGCCTAACCCTAGGGAACTATGTAATGCCATAACTTTAAGGAGTGGGATACAATTGTCGGGGCCTAAGCATGCCAGTAGTGATCATGTGGTCGAGTGAGGTGCAAAATGAAAATGTTGTTGAGAATGATGAGAATGATGTGAGTTTACATGATGTTGTGAATGAATAGATGTCTTTACCCTCCAAAGAGTCTTTGGTAGATGATGTCCAGTATGAGAAAGAGACTCATAATGACCAAACAAAAGTTCCCCAAAGAATCTATAGTCCACCTTTGCCTTTCCTATAAAGATTGACTAAGACTAAAAATGATAAACAATTTGAGAAGTTTTTAGAGGTCCTTAACAAGCTCCACATTAATATTCCTTTCACGGATGCCTTGTCTCAAATGCCTTCTTATGCTAAGTTCTTAAAAGAAATTATGTCCAACAAAAGAAAGTTATAAGAGCATGAGACTGTTGCTTTGACTCGAACAGTGTAGTGTCGTACTCCAAAACAAGCTTCCTCCTAAGCTTAAGGACCCCGTAATTTCGCTATTCCTTATGAGTTAGGAAATATTTCCATAGACCATGCTTTGTGTCATTTAGGCTCAAGTGTGAGCCTAATGCCTCTCTCTTTGTCTCAAAAGCTTGGTATAGGGGAGCTGAAACCCACAACCATTTCCCTCTAATTGTCGGATCGTTCGGTTAAGTTTCCCATAGGAATATTAGAGGATGTTCTCATTAAGTTAGGAGGTTTATTTGTACCTATTGATTTTGTGATTTTAGAGATAGAGGAAGACACCCATACCCCCATTATTCTTAGGAGGCCTTTCATTACTACTTGTTGGGTGTTGCATTGATGTGAAAAATGGGAATCTCCTTTTGTATAGGAGATGAAAGAGCTGAAGCTACTAAATTCCCTTCATTTACTGATGATTGTTTTAGAATGGATATCATTTATTCCATTTTAAGGGAAGATAGTACTAATTTGAGCTCTAACGATCCTCTTGAGTTTTGCTTATTGAATAATCGCTCAACTAGGGATCTTGATCTCGAAGTTGTCATTTGTGCTCAACTCTTGGAGGCGTCCCTAAAAATCCCACCAAATCGGAAAAGGTGGAGTTGTTGAATGGAAGCAAATGTGAGCCATCCATTGATGGAAATGAAACTCCAAAGGTAGAATTAAAACCTCTCCCTTCCTCCCTAAGGTATGAATTTCTTGGCCCAAATTCTTCTTATCCCATGATTGTGAATGCAAACTTGAGTGCTTCTTAAATTGATGCCTTGTTGAGAGTCCTTAGATTGCATCGTAAGGCTACTGGCTATACCATAGATGACCTTAAGGGAATTCATCCTTCAGTTTGCATGCGTAGGATTTTAATGGAAGATAATTATAAACCCACTATTGAACATCAAAGAAGGTTAAACCCTAACATGAAAGAGGTGGTAAAGAAAGAGGTCTTAAAATTGCTTGAGGCCGGTATTCTCTATCCTATCTCCGATAGTGAATTGGTGAGCCCAGTTCATGCTGTGCCTAAGAAAGAGGGGATGACTGTTGTTAAAAATGAGAATAATGAATTGATTCCCACTAGGACCGTTATGGG
The DNA here is from genome assembly GCA_021018815.1 of Talinum fruticosum. Taxonomy (NCBI): domain Eukaryota; kingdom Viridiplantae; phylum Streptophyta; class Magnoliopsida; order Caryophyllales; family Talinaceae; genus Talinum; species Talinum fruticosum. The sequence continues at coordinate 299,660 of JAITYX010000051.1, read as the reverse complement.
TTAGAGAATGTGCATTGATTATCGCAAGTTGAATAATGCAACCCGTAAAGACCATTTCCCTATTTCCTTCATTGACCAAATGCTTGAAACACTTACAAAGAATTCATACTTTCGCTATCTAGATGGGTATTTCGGGTTTTTCCAAATCCCTATCCACCCTAGTGACCAAGAGAAAACCACCTTTACTTGTCCTTATGGAACATTTGCATATAAGAGAATGCCTTTTGGGTTGTGTAATGCACCAGCTACATTTCAACGTTGTATGATGGCTATTTTCTCGATTTTATTGAGGATATTATGGAGGTCTTTATGGATGATTTTTTTGTCTATGGTACCACCTTTGATCATTATTTGAAAAATCTTTCTAAGGTGTTGTCTAGATATGAGGAAGTGAATTTGCTCTTGAATTGGGAAAAGTGCCATTTTATGGTACAAGAGGGTGTTGTCCTAGGTCATATGGTTTCCAATAAAGGCATTGAAGTTAACAAAGCTAAGGTAGAGGTAATTGAGAAATTACCTCCACCTACTTCTGTTAAGGGTGTGAAAAGTTTTCTTGGACATGTCGGTCTCTACCGGAGGTTCATTAAAGATTTTTCAAAAATTGCTAGGCCTCTCACCCAATAGCTTGTCAAAGATATGCCTTTTGTATTTGATGATGTGTGCTTGAGTGCTTTCAACGAGGTTAAAAGAGGCTTTGATTACAGCTCCTATTATGCAAGCCCCAGATTGGAGTCTTCCATTTGAAATGATGTATGATGCAAGTGACTTTGCATTGGGGGCTGTTTTGGGGCAAAGGAAGGATGGCAAGCCCTATGTTATACATTATGCGAGCTGAACTCTGGATGAGGCTCAAGTTAACTATACCACCACGAGAGAAGGAGAACTCCAAGGTGATAATTTTCACTTATCATACCGCCATCAAGCATCTCATGAAGAAATAGGATTCTAAGCCTCGCCTTATCCGATGGGTGATTTTACTCCAAGAGTTTGATTTGGAGATTCGGGACAAGCCTGGATTGCAAAATGTGGTGGCCGACCATCTTTCTCGGTTGGAGGATTTGCCCAAGGAAGTTATCCCCATTGATAATTCGTTTCCGGATGAGCAACTCATGGTTGTTTCACCTACTTATACTCCATGGTATGTTGACTTTGTGAACTACATCATTTATGGAGTGATGCCACCGGAGTTATCTTTCCAATAAAGGAAGCGGTTTTTATTTGAGGTGAAAAGCTATGCGTGGGAAGAGCCTCTCCTTTACAAGTTGTGTGCAGATGGGGTATATCGAAGGTGAATTCCAGAAGATGAGGTTCAAAGTGTGCTCCATCACTTGTCATTCCACTACCTATGGTTGACATTTTGGCCCCAACAAAACCACCTCCAAGGTCCTACAAGCTGGCTTCTATTGGCCAACTCCCACCAAAGATGCAAGGACCTTTGTGATTGCTTGTGATCGATGCCAAAGGATGAGCGCTATTTCAAAGAGGCATGAGATGCCCCAAACTGGGATTTTAGAGGTTGAGCTTTTCGATGTATGGGGAATTGACTTCATGGGTCTTTTTCCTCCCTCTCACAAGAACCTCTACATCCTAGTAGTTGTTGATTATGTGTCGAAATGGGTGGAAGCCATTGTCTCTCCCACTAATGATTCCAAGGTTGTCATAAAGTTCCTAAAGAAGAACATTTTTGCTCGATTTGGCACTCTAATAGCCTTATTGAGTGACAATGGGAGCCACTTTTGCAACCAACCACTTGAAGTTCTTTTAAAGAAGTATGGAGTGTTCTATAAGGTAGCCACGCCTTATCATCCTCAAACAAGTGGTCAAGTTGAGTTGTCCAACTGGGAGTTGAAGAATATTCTTGAGAAGACGGTGGATCGATCCTGAAAAGATTGGTCTTTGAAGCTAGATGATGCACTATGGGCATACCGCACTCGCTTACAAGACTCCCTTTAGCGCTACTCCTTTCCGATTAGTGTATGGGAAACCTCGTCACTTGCCCGTAGAGATGGAACACAAGGCTTTTTAGACAATCCGGACACTTAATTTTGACACCAAGGCAGCCAGGTGAGAGGCGAGTTCTCCAATTACAAGAGCTTGAAGAATTGAGATTGCAAGCTTATGAAAGTTTCCGAATCTACAAGGAGAGAACTAAAAGGTGACATGACAAGCATATTTTGCATAGGAGGTTTGAAGAAGGTGACATGGTCCTTTTGTTCAATTCGTGATTGAAATTATTTCGGGAAAGCTGAGATCCCGATGGTCCAGGCCGTTTCAAGTCACCAAGGTATTTCCTTATGGCCCGGTTGAGGTGTGGCGTGAGTCCACCGGTTCCTTTAAGGTCAATGGTTAGCGACTAAAGCCTTACATTGTAGGGCAACCTGAGGAGAAGGCCACATCCTGGGTAAGGCATGAGGAATGAGTTGCATATAGTCAAGCTAACGACCTTAAACAAGCGCTTCTTGGGAGGCAACCCAAGTCATTTTGTATTTTGTTTTAAAAAATGAGAATAAGAAAAAAAGAAAAAAAGATAGAAAAAATCAAAAAGCACAAAAAAAAATGAGCGAGGCAGCAACAAAAATGGGCCCCTTATTTCAACGGAAACGGCCCATGATGGATGCCACCTCCAAGTTAGAAGCGAGCATACCCATTTTCGGTGAAAACGGGCCGAGTCCGGCACAAGAACGAGCAAAGCATCACCCAAAATGGGCTGCCCATGCCCGTGGACACGACCCATTCCGGGTGTTTCCTCCAAACAAGCCAAGGCCACCCATTTTCAATGAAAACAGGGTTGAAGATGACTACGAGACCGATCCAACAGACGACATGAGCTGCCCGTTTCGGCGGACACGGCCCGTGTCGGAGGTAAGTTCTGTACGGGTTGTTCTTTTAAGCCACCTTTTCTTCTCTCTCCTCTCATATTAACCTAACTTTCTTCTTCCTCACTTGATTGCTCTTGACCAGGCCCTAAAGCCCTGTATTGCCACGCTTCACTTCTTCTCCATTCTTCCTCTTTTCTCCCTCAAATTCTTTCTCACCTCCAAATTTCAGACCCACTTTACCAAATTTGTTGTTCCACTTCTTCAATTTCGCTGTCCTCCTCTTCTCTATGCTCGGCGAGTATGCTGGTTCTGCGTTTTCGTCGACCAGTCCCTCACACTGCTCCTCTCTCCCTCTACTCGAGTTCTTCGAGTTCTTCTCTGCCTGAATTCGGCGACCGTCACCGTTTCTCTGCTACTCCTACTCTTGTCGCTGGCGCCTGTCTGCTACACGCCGGCGCTGCAGTCTCGCCTTTCTCATCCCCCACCCTCCTTCTCTCATTTTCCAACCATTCTTAGTCTTCTACTCCACAAAATCTGACCCTTTTCCTCCCCATTCCACCTACAAATTTCTGCTCCTTTACTTAGTTTAGATTTCAAATTTGCTCCAATGGCACCCAAAAGACAAAAGACTACTCAAGGGAGTCCTCCCGACCGAGCTCCGCAGCCCAGGCCCGAGCCACTCGTCCACCATCCCGGAATGTCCGAATTCCACACAACAGAGGTAACCCAAACAACCCTCTTAACTTGACTAATCCTGAACATGTTGCATGTTATGCTTCATGCTAAATCGGGAAATAATTGCAACCCGTTGTTATGATAAGGTTAGTCTACAAAAATTGGGTTTGCTTGAGGATTTTCTTTGGATGGTTGAACGGTGTGGTTTGTTAAATTTTGTGAATACTTGATTAGGGACCTATAGGAACCTAACTTTGGAATTTCTAAGCACTCTTACTTGTTGAAGCCGGGCGTGGTCCTCACACCGAGCGTGGCTTAGTTTCCTTTAGCCTATTAGGGAAGTACCATGAACTCACTCTTATTGAGTTTAGTGCTTTGTTTACCCTACCTAGAGATATAGGACTTGGACACCGTTTAGTTCCTGATTGTTTCAATTTGATAGAATTTTGGAATTCTATTTACGGTGAGCAAGACTATCACCCTAGTTCCACTAAGGCGACAGCTGTTAGGAATCCTCGTATTCGATACATTCATCGGGTTTTGGCTTATGATCCGTTTGGAAGGGATGGCAGTGGCAATAATATGCACCTCTCCGAATTGTTTTGCTTATATGTGATGTGGATGGGAGATGCATATGAGTTTAATCTAGGGCTTATTTAGCCTATCAATTTGCCGGTGTTGCTACTAGTTCCGGGATCGGATTGTTATTGGGGGTTTAGTTACTGCAATTGATGTAACTCTAGGTTGGAATCCCGATGAGCACCATGATGATAGGGTACGAGGTCTGAAAGAATAGATAGTGAGGCTTTGCGGGCAATGGGCATGTGTCGTACAATTTCTAGAGAGTTACATTGGTTGTATCCTCATAACCGCATGTTGTGTCTCCCTTGTCTCGAGCGCACATCCCTTAGGGATGCAGCCAACCTCGAATTTTTGCCCGGTGAGGATGAAATCCCTCACCCTCCGCCCGATACTCGATGTGGGTGACTTTACCTCTTCTCTTCCCCACCCTATATGTATAATGAGCCTAATGTCAATGTATCTCGTGCATTCACTTCTTACTGCCATTCATCAAGAGCAACTCTCCTTTAGGGAGTATGTGCATTTTGAGCACGCTGCTCTTAGATCTAAGCAAGCCTCACTTAGGGAGTACATCCACTCTAAACATATCTCTCTTCGAGATTATGTTCATTCAAAGTGTGAGACTATACAAAATGCCAAATTGAACTTTGTGACATGCTTGCTAATCAAAATCGTTATATGCATATGATGAGTGAATGTTGACTGCTTGGCTTGATTGGCATATCTCCCAAGGTAACCCCAATCCCCTCCTCCTCCCCCTCCATTTGAGTGATCTTTTGTTCTCCCCCATCTCCTTTTACTGATTGTGCTTGCATTATGCACAATGTTGTGTCCGAGCATGGGGAGAATGTTCCTACTTAGGTTGCCATTGTTGAATAATATACACTTGCATTTCATTTAGGTTAGAGTATGATTTATTTGACATTTAACATGTAGTTTTGCATTAGAAAACAAACATTTTCAAAAAAATGAAAAACTTTACAAAAATTTAAAAAATATTAAAAAATATTTAAAAAATAAAAAAACATGTAGGATTGCGTTTAGAGCATTTAGGTATCATCATATAGACTAGCATATATAAAAAAAAATGAAAAAAAAACTGAAAAAACTGAAGAATTTTTTAAAAAATGAGATGAACTTTCAAGGATGATTCCTTTTAGGCCAAATAAGTTTTCCGTGGAGAATGATTTCAATGAATAGCCTTAAGTGCAAAAAATTTTTGAAAACCAGCTTTTGAACTTCATGATTTTGACCATATTGGATGAATGAAACTTGATTACCCTTGATTCCTTGACAAGTGTTGGCATGTGAAACTCTTTGAGCTAGTTGAGATTGTGGTAGAGACCATGAGACTTTTGAGCCTTGAAAAGACTAAACATTACAATTAGTCTCATGTTTTTCATCATGTATGATTCTACTCCATGATTGCATCTCTACAACTTGTTTGAATTCTCTTCAAAATCACATGTGTGTATGCTTTGTGACAACATGATTGAGACATTCTTTGATTTTTGAGCTACATTAGCCAAATTGCCACCTTGGTATATGTTATTGACCCTTTGATAGCCCTTTGAGCCTAATTGCCTAATTCATTTCTTTTGAACCCTCCTAACTAGCCCTTGGCCAAACACATAACTTATTACCTAAGGCAAGTCTAATGGAGCTTCTTACTCATGTTTTTGGGTCAATTGGGGTCTTTGTTATGTTGGTGATAATTTGGATCCTTTTGTTGAGTTAAGGGATCATTTGTATTAAGAATGAGATGATTCTCCCTTTTGGCTGTAAGTTGAGTACTTTGATGTTAAATGAGTTTTTTTTTTTTTTTTTTACTTTGTTAGAAATTCCTAGTGCCAAGCATAGAAAAAAAGTAAAGAGAAAAATCAAGAAAAGTTTTGAAAAAAAAAGAAATAAAAGAAATAAAAAAAAGAAAAAGAAGTAATCAACAGAATGTCCGGCATTTTGGAATATTCAGTTTGATCCTTATTAGTAAAGCTCATTTTCTAAAGTATTTGTCGAAGTTAGAGATTGGGTGTAATGAGTTGTATTGTATGTTTTTGCTGGTTAGAGTGTTGGAAGCTCCTTGCTAATTGGCTTTTTAGTTCCTCATTTTTCCCAAAAGTACAATATCCCTCTCTTATCCATTGCCTAAGCCCCATTACAATCATATGAAGTCCTCGTGATTGTCATGTTGCATGTTGCATGTTGCATTTTAGTGTTGGCGAATAGAGAATTTTACCAAGCTTATGGTAGTTTGCATGATTGTGAGAGAGATTGAGGTTTGATTTCCATCCGAAGTAGAGAGATTCAAGTGGAGTTCTTCAAGTCTATCATCCTACTTCTTCATTTTTACTTGTTTGAGGTTTGATTACCATGTATTGATTTTATTTAAACTTTCAATAATCATGTGTGAGTAGTTTTAGTTTTCTAGGGATTTATATCCGAAATAATGAAGTTTGATTAGGCTTTCATAATTTGTGCTTGAATTGTAATTTTGAATCAATAGATGGTTGTGTTTATCATGCTTATGAGTGTTTTGAAGGCCTAGAATGCTTGTAATTTGAGATTAATCTATCATGTATCGAAAAGTGAAATAAAATAATCTAACAACCAATCATTCTACCTAGTGTATGAAATATAAGAAAAGAATAGCAAAATTAGGGGATCACTTTGATAATTTGAAATCTTTAATTTTGACTAACTTGAAAGGCATACGAAAGTTGTTTGTTACGGTTAATTAGAGCAATTCTATTAAGCATCGAAAGAGCGGTAGAATTATTTGATTATCGATCCTTGATTCATTTGAAAGAGTGATTACACAAATTATTTTTAAATAATCAAACTGATTGTTAGGAAAGCAAATCCCTAGATGTTTTTACCCATTGATTAATTCTAGATTAATTTTCTTAATTTTAATAATTAGAACTAGTTTAGAAATCAACCAACTTAAAACCCGATTTACTTAGCAATTAAGTAAAGGGCTAGTTTATTGCGTTGCTAGAATTGAGTCCTTGTGGGATCGACCTTGGCTAGCTACAACCATACACTCGTGCGCTTGCAACCTGTTAAGAGGTTAGGTCAAGGAAGTGACCTAGGGTCGGCTCGGTCATCCGTCCAAAAGTAGCAGCAAAAAACACTGGCAGGATATTGTGAAGATTGAACCAGATAGAAGAGATAAGACCAGGATAGAACCGGGATGGCATACGTCGGCCATAAGAGGCTGCCTAGGGTTTTGTGCCCTAGCATGCTTCCAAGGGAGTCTCCGGGGCAAAACGCAGCGTTCCACTTAATATTTTGGGATGGCAAGCACCGGCCATAGCACTTTTCAAAAATGGAAAGTTTCCATTTTGGCGGTTTCCATTTTTGGTAAGTTTCTATTTTTGGCATGTTTTAATTTTAATGAAAGATGCATGCTCCTAGTCTTTGGTGGACTGTCTTGGAGCCAAAACGCAGCACTTTGATGCTTGTGATCATGAAATGCAGCGTCTAACATCGTCTTGAGGTCTTCACCTCCTTGTCCGGTTGGACTGAAGTAAAACGCAATGATTTAAGCCTGGAATTCCCGGTAAGTGGCACTAGACTCCGTTGTCTCTAGAGGCTTGGCCCGGTTTTGGATCGTCCAGAAAGAAAAGGGGATTTTGGATTAATCCAAGGCAAAAGACAATTTATTTAGTGTTGGGGTTCTTTGTGGTTTACTTGGTTTCCATCGCACCAATCAAACACGGTCCGAGATCCAAATCCTCAAACAAGACTCGGGATTTCATCATCGGGCCAACAAATAAATAAACATTAAAAAGGACGACACTTTTTGATGTCTACACTCCCACAACTTCGAGCACCAAGAACTCCTTAACAGAATGGAGTAGTGGAGAGAAAGAACATAACACTTGAAGAAATAGAAAGGACAATGATGATTGAAAATGATCTACCTTACTATTTCTAGGTTGAGGCGATCAACACAGACAAATTACACACTTAACGGATGCCTCATCGGACCCATTCTAAAGAAGACACCCTATGAGCTGTACAAAGGAAAGAAACCCAACATTTCCTACTTCAAACCATTCGGATGTAAATACTATATGCATAACAATGGTAAGGAACATTTGACTAAGTTTGATGCATAGTCGGATGAAGGTATATTTCTGCGTTATTCATCTTATAGTAAAGCTTATAGAATCTTTAACAAGAGAAGTAACAAAATGGAAGAAAGCATCCATGTTGTCTTTGATGAGATTGATCATGGCAGGACAAGTGAATCCACTTTCTCGGATCTTAAGCTCAATAGAGATGAAGATGATATAGCTGAAACAGAGCTCGGAATGAATCAAAACAAAGAAACTTAGGCAACTCGGAATGAGGAAACTCGGAATGAGCCAACTCAGGAACCATCTCGGACCGGTGAAGGACAAGCTAATGAAGAAGTTTAACAAGGAGAACCAACTGAAGATCAGACCATTCAACTAACAAGCTTGGTAAACCGGATGACAGGTAAAGCTTTCAAATATGCATCCAGTCACCCACCCGAGAATATTCTTTTAATATCAATAGTGGGGTAAGAACTCGTTGTTCTTTGCAAAATCTATGTGCATTTTCAATATTCATTGCATGAATTGAATCTAAAAATGTACTAGAAGCCCTACTTAAACCTGAATGGGTAAAGGCCATGCAAGAAGAATTAACTCAATTTGAAATAAACCAAATCGGACTCGACCAAATGACCTTCGACCACATAATAATAGGAACCAAATGGATTTTCAAGAACAAACTGGATGAGGAAGGGTTGCTAGTTAGAAATAAGGCCAAATTAGTTGCTCAAGAATATAATCAAGAAGTGGGAATTGATTTTTAGGAAACCTTTGCACCTGTAGCTAGGATTGAGGTAATCGGAATTCTCTTGGCATTTGCATCTAGCATGAACATTAAGCTTTTATCAAATGGATGTTAAGTGTGCATTTCTCAATAGTTATATTCAAGAAGAAGTTTATGTTGAGTAACCCCCTGGATTTGAAACTCTCAATTTCTCAATCATGTTTTCAAATTGCAAAAAGCTTTGTATGGGACTAAGTAGTTTCTTGGTTGAGAATGACTTCAAACCACATCTTATTGACAAAAATCTTTTTACAAAGACCAAGGGGAATGATTTTCTTATCATTCAGATTTATGTTGATGACATTATATTTGGAGCTACTAATGAAACTCTATGCCAAGATTTTTTGAGTTAATGAGACAGGAGTTCCAAATGAGTATGACGAGAGAACTCAATTTTTTCCTTAGATTGCAAATCAAGCAAGAAAAGGATGGCATCTATGTTCATCAATCAAAATACACCAAGGAATTATTGAAGAAGTACAGGTTACAAGATGTGAAGCATGCAGCAACACCAATGAGTCTGTACTAAATTGGACTAAGATGAGAAAGGTAAAGCACTTGATCGAAACTCTACAGAGGTATGATTGGATCTCTACCTTATCTTACATTTAGTAGATATCATGTTCGAGTGTCTGCCTTTCTGCAAGATTTCAAGCTAACCCTAAGGAATCACATCTTACTTTGGTGAAGGGAACTTTTAGATATCTTATAGGGACTCAAACACTTGGTCTCTAGTATTCAAAGGACTCATATCTAACTCTCACTTGGATACTCGGATGCTTGACTGTGATGGATACAAAGTTGATAGAAAGAGTACGTCAAGAGCATGCCAATTTCTAGGTCAATCATTCATTTCCTAGCATTCAAAGAAGCAAAACTCAATTGCTCTATCAACTGCTAAGGTTGAGTACATAGCAGTTGGAGCTTGTTGTACTCGATTCTCTGGATTAAGCAACACTTGAAGGATCTTGGACTATCATTCACATCAATCCTAATCAAGTGTGATAATCAAAGTGCCATCAGCATCACCAAGAATCCAGTTCAACACTCTAAAATGAAACACATTGAGGTCGGGTATCATTTTCCGAGAGACCACTCGAGAAAGGTTATATTGAACTTGAATTTATTCCTACTAAATTTCAATTAGCTGATATTTTCACAAAACCTCTTAGTGAAGATCGGTTTTCTTTATTATGAATGAACTTGGCATGTTGATTGCATGATTATCTAATTTATTGCATGAGTTATTGAGAATTTGATTGATTGTTATGCTTTCGATTCAATAACAAATGGATCGGTTGATACAAGATGAGACTGAGCTATGAGTTATTAGTTTTCCGAGTGTGCTCCGAGTCACTCGGACATATCACCTGAGTCAAACTTAGTTTATGAGAAAAATGGACATCAAAATTCCGAGAACATCTCTAGATTAATGGAGAATCTTGGAAATGTTTTCGAAAATCTCTTTTTCTCTCTCGACATGCAAATAGTCTACAAACTAGCCGTTAGAGGGAAGCAGTTTCGAAGATAGTCGTTACACACTAGGATACTCAACGGTCCGATAGCCGCTACTTTGAGGGTTGAGTCGAAAGGCTTTTGTTTAATGAAACCTATTGTTCTATAAATAGCACCCCTTTATTCTCATTATAGCACTTTGCTATTTCTTGCTCTCACTCTTACACTCTTTGCTCTCGTACTCGAAATTCCTCGCTCTACTCTCTATCTCTCTCTTTCGTTCATCTACTCTCTTCTTTCTCTTACTCTCAACTTCTTTCTTTATTTGTCAATCATGCCTAAGAGAGAAAGTGCCATGGAAGGAGGTTCAGCCAAAAAAAGGCTCGAACAAAATCCACTCATTCGAAAATCCTTAGAAGGACCCATCTAAGGGTAAAGCCCTTGCCCTCGATGACAACAAGCTCATCGTAGCCCAAGCACTACTTTATAGAAGAGAAATTCTTCTCCACCACCAAAGTTTCTTCGATTGAGCCTATGCTCAACACAGGTGCTTAAAAGCAATTGTGTTTACGTGATTATATCCGCCGGAACTCATCACTGAGTTTTATCAACATGTATGTGAGAGATAATGTAATCTCTTCGCTCATTCAAGGGAAAACCATTGGCATTAATCTATCTCTTCTCCACAAACTCTTCGAGGTCAAAACTCTTTTCTTAAACTCCAACCCCATTCCATTCAATGAAGTCGCTGATGACTTCTCCGATCGATACTCCAAGGAGGTTCCAAAGTCCGGAGAGAATTTTTCACGTGACTCGGATGACCTCAAAAGCAAGATTCCTTTGCTTCATTCTGATGAGGACTTTCTTCTCCTTATACCCCTCTAAAGAGAACCCTAACAGCAAAGTTCTTAAGGTTCTCTTTGATATCCTTAAAGGGTATGAGGTTGACCTCTTCCCTTTCATCTTGGAGCAAATGGCTTCCATTCCTTCTTACCGAAGAAGCCTCATCTTCCTTTTGGAGATCTTCTTTCTGCTGTTTTTGCTCGGTTTAAGGTGGATCTCTCTTCTTATCTACACAAATTTCTAGAGCTTGCCATCTCGTATAGGTAGAGGTGAGCTTATCGGTTTAGGATACCAAGAAATCCGACCCGGTGTTTGGGCTCACTCATCCGAACTTGCTCCTCCTCCTCCACCTTAAACTCAAAAAGACTCCGAGATCCCACTTCTCACCTGCTGGACTTTCATCCTCTCATCCTGCCCCTTCTATGAAGTTGCTTTAGAAGGTGGCAACCTAATTTGCTTCCCTAGCCAAAGAGTTGCGAGCAGTTGTGACAACTTTCCAAGCTTTCATGCCAATTTTGACTCAATTCCAAAGTAAGGCTTGGTGTCGGATCGACGAGAGTAAAGCCTTAGCTGGTGAGCTCAAGGAGGTAATCAAGCGTCAACAAGATCAAATCGACACCTCCAGGAGAGAAGATCCAAAGCTGCTAAGGACTCGGAACCATCCTCCGAAGAAGCACTAACTTCGAGTCTTCAAGCTCTTCCGACTCGGAATCAAAAGAAGGAGGAGAAGAAGAAGAAACGAGCAGCAACGAGCACTGGAAGAAGAAGAAGAAGGAGTAGCTCAAACCGAGGGCCAAGAGGAGAAAGAACCCGAGGTGATCTCCTCGGATTATACTCAATATGCCTCAAAAGAGGCCGGTGATGCGAGCCAATCAAAAGCCACCTCCTCAATTCAACGACCTCCAGCTGAGAAGAAGAACCGGAAGATGAACAACCTCTAATTCGCAGGAGTGCACTACAAGTTCCTAACTTGCCGCTGCTTCTACCTCGACCAGCTGCATCTACACAAGGGTCCGGACACGGACGAGGTCCCCGTTCTTACGCCTCCACCCGCACGACTCCTCCTCCCTCTTAATTTCACAATTTTTTTATCCAACATCTTTGTACTTTCTTGTTACCTCTTCCCTCCTATTTTGTTTTTGATGAAATGCATAGGGGAGAGACATAGATAGATGTTTGGCTCGGGGTGAGTTCTGTATGTTCTTATGTATTTTTTTATCTTTGTATGTCAATTTCGAGCTTCAATGAAATTTTCTTATTTCCGAGCATACATGAGCTATATCTTTCATATCTTACATTTACTCTAATATATTTTGTCAATGCTTTGATACTTGTTCATAATCTGTTGATAAGTATGATCGGATATAAGTATGTTCTGAGTTATATTTAATCGAAAGCACTCTAATATTTTCGTTTAAATTTTTTTTTTTTTTGGCTCGATCAAAATGCAATGAAAACTTAACTTTCCGAACTGTTAGCTTCTATCTTAAGTATGGAATGTCTTTCATAAAAAAGGAGAGATTGAAGACTCGAGTATCTATGGTTTTGATTTCAAGTCATTCTAAGCATTTAAGAAACTCATCTTTAAGTTTTCAATTTTGTTTGACCCACTAAGAAACCATCAATTAAGTATAACGCTCTTAACTAGGTTTCGACTCACTCGGACATAACTCGGAAAGATGACATGAGTAAATAATTTTACAAACCCTTCATACTCACGAGTACTGACTTAAGGTTCTAGCTAAAAATAGATTACTTCGTTAATTCCTCTTTCTTATTCAATTTATTGAATGAAATTATTTACTTGATCAACTTTATGCATTCCGATTATTCAATCTTAATAACTTGATCATTTAAAGAATTGACCCAAGATGGAATTTAAACCTAATGAATATTAGACTAAGAAGATTCCATTCTTTCAGTCTGTAGATAATTTAGCACTTAATTATTTTGAATTAATTATTATCTTTGCCTAATCTTGGACCAAAGTATTTTATTTGAGTACCACTTTGATTTTCTTTTGCAGGTTGAGTAAAGTATTTTAATCTCATTTTAAAAAGCAAAAGCAACCGGTTTCCTACCGTTAAACACCAACGGACAAAAACACCTTTTCCGGACAAGGCTCGGACATCGTGCCGGGGTTGTTTGTTACCAAATCCGGTAAACTTCAACTTTGAGTCTAACGGTTGTTTCCACTCCAGATTTCAGTCACAACTAGTGGGATGGATTACTTTTCAAGCCAAGGACCAAAGCACAACGTTCACATTGCAACGACTCCTTTTTTAGTGACTCGGACTAAGCTGTTATAGTGGCTAATGAAGCTTACAAGTCCAGAACAAGTCTCAATGGCTACTCGCTCTGCTGAGTATATATAAAAGCCTTCCTACAAGACTTGAAGATTGCTTGGAACTGAATATAATCTATTCTCACTCAATCTTCTAGCTTACAACTCTAGTTCTTAAGTTCTAACTTTACGAGTTGTAAAGAGAAAAGTCTTGTAATCACTTCTACACTTTCAATTCTCTGTTAAGTCCCTTGACCGAGCTGTAAGGGTTAACTCAGGTCGATTGTCCCTAACCGTAAAGGTTACCTCGGTTAGGAAGTACTAGATCGGATAAGGGAATTTCGGAGTATAGGAAAAACTTGTAAGTGAATTGTCTAAGGGAGCAATTCAGTAAAGAGTTAGTCCTTGTATTTTGTGGATTCAAAATAGTGGATTTGACTTAGTACTTGGATTAGCATTGTCCATGGTTTTCTACCCCGAGAGGGTTTCCACGTATCTTTTGTGTTTATCTCGTTTCGAGTTTAATCTAGACTCGGAATTGCTTTCTAAGTCTTTCTTGTGTAGAATACTTTGTTTATTATCAAAAATATTCCATCACCGTATTCACCCCCTCCTCTAAGGTGACTTAACCTCTTAAGAGCAAACCTTCGATCTATTTTCACTTTCTTCCCTTTCGGGTCACTAGATTTGGCACCATCATCTTAGGTATGCTTTTAAGCTCCTCAATTCTGCGAGTCTTCCTCCCTTTAGCTTCCTTGGCCTTAGAATCTCTTCTACGGGCTCATTCATCTATTCGAGGGTTCACTTCACGTATTTGGAGCGATGCAGCAATAAGGACAACTTCTTAGGGATCCATCTCTCGAGCCCTCGGTGCTTTGTGACGTTTGGGATCTACTTCCATTGTCTACTCCGGATAATATGCGAGATATAGTATTAGTGGCTCACTTGCAGGTTTCAACGGCTTCGGCGGAGTTCATCCAATATTCATGCCATGACTTAACTCGCCTGGAATTACCGAAACCTTCGAACAGTTCGAACGTAGCGAGGCCAAATACAGCCTAGAATGGGAATCACTTGCTTTCTTCCCATTTGCCACAATACACGGTCGGGAAAGTAACAAGTGCTAGTTTTTAGACCCAACGGGTGTACAAAAGGATGTTGTCCAGTACGTGTCCTAAATTGGGACACTTTCCGAGTGTGTGATGTACCATCCTATGGTATTACTCGTGATTTTTAAGATATTCCTCCCACCAAAAGCGGGGTGATCGCGCCTGTACCCGCTTTCGTTGATAGAAGTGTATTACGAGATATGTATCTACTATTACGGGGTCTTGAATCGGTTGTAGATGCTCCATTAACTAAATTTGCACACCATAAATAATAAAAAAATAATAATAATAAGAGTTCACGCACGGTTAAATTCAACCTTCTTTATGGCCCAATAGGAGCAAAAATAAAAATAAAAAAATAATAAGAAAGAAGGACAAAAAGGCAGAAAATAGAGACTTTTGGCGTAAAATCAAAGGCTTTTAAGCGTTGGCGGCGCCGAGCAACCCTCCCTTGGCTGGCACCACCGACCATTTCCCACTTGTTTGGTCTCACTCGGTATTTGCTTACCTATAACAAGAGTGGGCTCCCAACAAAGTCTTCCTCCATATTAGCCTCAACGAAGTTTCAAGCAACTATCTACGGCGTCAAGGAACAATAATTCTCCAGCTTGTTCAACCAAGCTTAGCAATGTTACGGGAGCCATATTCCCATGGCCTCCAACCAGCGAGAAACCACCTATTAGACAGGTGATGATAGCTCAACGCTTCGGAATGATGATAGGCTCCGATGATGCATATATCAGGCGGTAATGTTTCATCGGATTTATTAGTTTCACTTGATTCCCAATAAGAACCCAACCTAGATTCTTATTGTTTAGCTTCAAAAGATATTTACGGGTTTCATGCGATTTTTAGAAGATTTGGGGACAATAGGTTTTGTACGACGTTGAATGCCCATAATAGCATCAAATTCTTCGGGTATGGGACATAGTTCCTTATCCCCAAACCTGAAAACATGATAGTGCGAATCCTACTAGGCCACAACGACCCTTAAGAAAGTCCAATAGACTTTCATCCGTTGAATGTTGAATAACGTATTCAGCTCATATTGTGAAAAACCTACCTTCTCTGTGTTTGTCATCTCATGCATCCAATGAGATAAATCAGTCATAAAATTCATCTTTTGAAATTGGAAGGAAATTGTAGGCACTACGTAATTTCTTTATGATCTGCTTTTTCTAAGAGAATTGCGAAAGAACGTTCGGAATGCACAATTTTCGGTGTTCGGCGAGGATCAATTTATAGCAGTCCCTGGATCAAGAGTCCTACTACACCAGGACCACCGAGTCGCCCAACGCTTGGGTTTTCTTGTGTGGCGGGCGCCGGCCAGGCCTCCTAAACCGGTCGGTCCGCCTTTCTTTTGGCCCGAGCACTCCTTGGGCCATTATTTGTTCCCTGCCCGGCCCATTTTTGGTTAGGCCCCATTATTATTTTCGGACCGTGCACTTATAAATTCTCATTTTTATTTTTATTATTTTCTTTTGAGGAGAATGGAGGCTAGTATATTTTATTCGATTTGTCTTTATAACTTTTCTTACAATTTTTTGCATCATATTAATAAAAGAAAGCATTTTTAGAAACGAGTCTTTGGATTTCATCTCATTGCATAAAAGTCAAAGTTTTACAAAATATTAAACATTAACAACAAAAGTACCTTACAAGGGATTAACTAATCTTCGCCATCGAAGCATCATCAAAGAGATAATTCTTGAATTCCTCCAAGATGGACGTGGAAAACCGACTATCTCCACCACCTTGAGAAGAGCTAACTCCATGGTCCCCCTAAGATTGAGATGCTCCATGAGAAGGCCCACTGTAAGACGCCGGTGGAAGTTAAGTGGGTTCCCATGGCGGTCAAATGCTTAAAGAGGCAAAATATCCATAATCTCTTCAACAAAGCTAGGCTCGACACCGGAAAAACTAGGCTCGGAGATGCTAGGCTCGCCTCAAAAGTACTCGATGATGCACGCCATGAAGAACGCCAAGAGGTACCCGCTCTAGAGGTACCACTAGAAGGTTCTTGTGGGGGAAAATGAATGTGCTTGTACCCTCGATCCACCAAGGAGACCTCTTAATGAAGACGTTCTATATTGACGCCTCTACAAACATGATGGAGTAATTAGCACACCCACTAAAAGCTCAATACGGTTAGCATTTCACTAACTAAAGACTCACCCAAAAGGTTGGAAAGGTTCTCTTAGAGAAGAAGTCTCGAATACCCCTAAGGGCGATTGGAGTCCGATGGACATGGTCCGATATTGCTCCCGATCATACTACAAAGATTTAATGGTTTTAGTAACTTTTAGCATGCAACTAAAAGTAAAGAGCATAAAACTCTTACCTCTTGCCAGTTTCTAGGAAAAGGAAGCCCCACGCACTCCTTTTTGAAAGTTCGAGAATCCGTATGTAACGAGGAGATTCCCGGGTTGAGAAACATCCACATCAAGACTTGGAAATGGATATCCTCCGGAAGAAGCTACAAAAGATGAAGTTAATTCCATATAAGAAATTCAACTACACAAAGAGAAAAGAGGAAGAAGGAATGGAAACTCACCGGTCGGATCATAATCCGTCCCGGATGATGCGAATGGAAGAGGATGAGATGGGTCGAGTAATGAAAGCTTATGTAATACTCCATAACATGATCGTTGAAGATGAGTGAGATTAATATAACCTTACTTATGATTATGACTATTAGTAAGTGAAGGCATGTAGTCCGACATCTAATGTCCAACATGATCATCACCCATGTTATGCAACTTACTTTCAAATATCAACTGAAGTTAGAAATAGAGGAACTCATACACATCTCCAAGTGGACTTAGTTGAGGAAATATGAAAATGAAATTTGGTCCGATAGAGAAATGGGTGATCCAATGTATTTTAATTAAATTGGGAACGTAGATTATGTGGTTTGCTTCATATTGTCTATTTTTTTATTATTGTAGTTTTTTAATTTGAACTTTAGTATTTTATTGTTCCTAAAATTTACGTGCTGCATTATTATAATAAAATTTCTATTATTTGTAACATTTTTTTATTTCATAAAATTTCTAATATTATTTTATCATTTTTAAAAAAATGAATTCATAATCTAAAAAAATTTATTTCAACTTCATCATTATTTTAAAAACTTTTTCTATATATTAATCTTGGCAAGGCCAGGTGCTGGAGGCATCCATCTCTTGTCCTTGGCTGGCAAACCATTAATATCATTTCCATCAGAAGACATATCAAAACCTGAATATCTTGTTTCGACATTTCATAACATCCACGACAAAATCATGAAGAGACCCTTTTCTTCCTCATTTAGACCTTCCATAGAAGTACGACACTAGTCCCCAAATTCAAGGAAGTGTCTCTCTTTTGAGTTAATTTTGAATGGACTTTTCATCAATAGTTCACAGGCCATAGAACAATCCAAGAACAAATGGGTGAGAGTCTCATATGCCCTGCCGCAAAGGGGGCAACAAACGTCTACATCCATACTGTGCTTAAACAGGTTAACTCTAGTCAGTAAAGAGTCATCACATGCCCTCGAAAGAAGTGTTTCACCTTTGGTTGTGTCATTGTACACCACACATTGTTCCATCTGCCATCAAACTCACTGGAACTTCCCGGAGAATTCGGCTCATCCCAGAACTTACTCCGTCTCTGTGCAAGATGGTAAGCTGATTGTACCAAAAAGTGGTATCTCTTGAGTTTGTGAGCAAACCATGTCGATGAACCTTACATTATAAAAGTAAAAATTTTAAAAAATAATTGTTAAATAATATGCCAATATAAATGGAATGTTCTTTTGCTATCCAAAAGAAAATTCCCTTTATAGCAACTTTTGTGCTCAGATGGGAGCATGTGTTTGAAAGACTAGTGAGCATAGTCAAAAAGAGAAATTGACCAATGGGGTTGGATCAATTTTTCAAAGACTTTAAACACTTAAAAACTAATGGGTATTACTTTGCAAGCAGTACATGCCATACAGATGACTCACTTAGCACTGATGAATTACAAATCTGTCCTTACTACCACCCATTTATCTGTGTAATTCAAGAGGATGAGAGAGAGGGGGTCATTTCTCCCTTTGAAAATCACTATGTTTGCTCTTCAGTAAATGTTCTCTCCAAAAACGGTGGCTTTGTGCCAACAGCTTGAACTCTAAACCCCCAACACTCTCGTTACAAGCAACGACCTTGTTAAATCCTCTATCTATCTCTCTCTCTCTCAATGAAGCTTGCGTTGCTTGAGTGATTTCTAGCTAGGGTTCCGATTTACGAGCCCTAAATTGAAGCAATCAAATGGCATTTGCGACTGTTGCCGAAAATTCCTTCTTCTTCTCACTATTTTTTGCATTTTTCAGTCCACTATGCTCCGGCTACTAGCACCAGCGCGGCTACATTGGCACCATTGCTATTCTTTCTCCTCCACGAGTTGTAGAATGTTCAAAAAGTTCGATTTGTTGCGCCCGCCGGTGATGGTAGTCATCACTGTAATTATAGGCCACCTCTTGTCGGGAAATGGCGGTTGAATGCAAAGACATTGTAGGTTTTGGATGCTCATGTTAATGGCCATTCCTCCAAGCTCGCTGGTATCGAAATCCCTGTCACATGCTACCAGGTTTTCTTCCCTCATTTGCTTAGTATTTTTTAAAAAATTATGTTATTATCATTATTTAGCTTCACATTCTTTGTGAACTTGATAATAATGTGTGGTTTTCATGTTAATTTTATTTTTTTTTTGACTTTTGGTTTAGCAATGATGTTTGATTTATTAGTAGAACAGTTTAGACTGACATTGTAAGTTTGTTGCAATTAAGAATAAAGAGCTCATGAAATGGGGTATTTTTGTAATGCTGGTATTGCAGAGTATTTGGCATTTCTAAAATGGGTGATCGAGGGTTGAAATTACTGTATTTTTTTATCTTTTTTAACTGTCAAACCTTATAATTTTTTTAACATGTTGAATCATGTTTTTTTACCAAATTGGAGTTTTTATCAATTTTTCTTCAACTTGAATTTACTTCTTAGTTTCATTATTTGTTGTAGAATTGTGGATTGCCACATGATATTGGTTTGATTGTGGATTGTGAATTGTCGATTGTGGATTACCGAATTGGAATGTCAAACAACCTCTATACATTAGAGGGGTTGGGTAAATATGACCTCATAACCCTCCTACCTAATAAGGATTTGAGAATATCGGTTTAATTGGTTCTTGTCTTACTCCAATTCTGACCCATTTTTCAGCTAATTCATATGCTTCAAATAAGAATCTTTCGTTTCGAATGCATACCCTTGGTAGGATAGCTAAGCCAACCACTTCACTTTTGCTTAGGTTCCCTCCATGTTTTTTTTGGTTGAGCCTAGCCCTTCCCTCCAATAATAGATGCTACAGTCATGATATGCTTGATGGAAATAGTGCTAAGTGCCTAATAAGGCATCTCCTTACAACAACCAACTCCTTACAACAACCAACTCCTTAATTTGAATATGTCTTAGGCAGGATTCGGAGAGTTCTAACTATCTACAACTTTACGCCTACAACTATATTCCTTAGAGATGGTGATAGCTCTTTTTATTACCCAATTTGTTAAACAAATTCTCTTAAATATAGATATTCCCATGTTTAGCTTGTTGAATACTAGCAAACTCTTGCAAGGCGAATACAATTTGCAGATTATTAGTGTTCTAGCGGAGAAGGATCGGATAGTGAGATCCGTGATGGACATTAAGAATGCAGATGTTGAAGAAGAGTTTACAGTGGAAGTTGTCACATGTCGTCATGTACAAACAGTTTGTAGCTAAATGTTATGCTTAATATGATTAGGTTAGTTTCTAGAGTGTTCATTCATTCTCAATATTGTTTTCTTAAAAATCCTTTCTAAAGATAGTGCGACAGGTTCTATAAGTGTGATCAAGATCCCGATTATATGCCTTTAGTAGAAGGAGACGAGGAAGAGCGACAAAGCAATCAAACCGATTATTCACTAGAGCATGGTGGATCGTTGGATGATAATGATATGGCTTTTTCGCAATAAAATTGCTATATCTCTAATGACTAGAAAATAATTGCCCTTTTTCTTATTGTTTGACAAAAAATTGAAGTACATTATTTTATAATATTTTTTTATTAAATAATTGATATTTTATTTCAATTCGCTTAAGGTTTTTATTTTGAATTTTATGTCTGCTCAAGTTTTGTTGTTATAAAGAAAAATGAACAATCTCTTACTCTACCAAATAAATATTATCTTATAAAAAAATAAATATTAAATAATAATCATAATGTAAATAAAAAAAATCAAATTATATTATAATAATGTAGACAAAACTAGGCCAAACAACTTATTATTCAAAAATATTTTCATATAAATAAGGCCATGTGTTAAAGGATTTGCTAATGGATGTTAGGGACAAACTTCCTATTAAAGCCGAGTATGTTGGTGATGTTAAAGAGAAAATTTCACCAAAGTCGTCTATTCAAATTCCTTGGACTTGGTTACCTGGGGCTCTTTGCCTTATTCAAAAGGTAGGTTCTAATTTATAATTCAAATAACTAAATATAAAAATATGATGTCTGTCTTCATGCATCCTTTTTGCATTGTCAAATATTGGGAATACATGAAAATAAGCATTAGATGTATGCTTACTAAGGGAAGGTTGAAAATTGTTCTCCAACCTATAAAACAATAGTCGGTTGTCGGACATTGAACTTTGAAACCATATTGGGACTATTAAATGGGTTTTATACGATGAATAAGACAGAAGGAGACAAAGCGGTCGATGCTCATCCTACTTGATGCCTAGCTTAATTCATTAGTTCACTTATAGGTTTTCAGCTTTTGATTTAGTTGATTACCCTCCCCACCCCTACCCCCACCCCAAAAAAACGCAAAAGAAAATGTTTTTTACAATATGAAATTAGAAAAGGATGAAGACCCGTACAAAATACAAATTATCCTACTTGCTGGACGTGAATGGATATTGATATAGCTTCTGTTAACCCTCGTTATATTAGAGCTTAAAGCAGCATTTATTTGAGCTAGGTTGGAGAAGAGAAACTTATTTTAAATATTGGTTGGTCAGCTCTTCAGACGTGAAACCTCGTGTTCACGATTTGCTTCTTTCTATGGCACTTGCAGAGGTAAGATTAGCTGGATTGATGTAAGGAATCCTCTGATTTTTGGCACCTTATTATGTTTCCCTTTCTTATCATAGTTGCTTTCTTGAAGTGTGCAATTGCCAAGACTCATTTTGAAAAGAATCAAGTATCTGAGTTTTTTTATATTGAGTTTCATTTTCATCTTGCCATCATCTAATAATTATTATAGAAGCACAAAATTGCAACAGTATCTTGCCGTAGGATGCAACAGTATCGGGGTAGGATGCATGGTTGGATCTTGCCGTACCTGTGATAATTGTGGTAAGAATAAGGAGAATTACTGCCGAAGATGATCCTGACCTATGGATCCACCTACTACGATGGCACCATAACATATGGAGGCTACTCGAATATCATGCTGGTTGATGAGCACTTTGTTGTTTGTATCCCTGATAGCATGCCACTCGATGCCATTAAAGCACTTTTAGCTCGACAAGCCTGGTATACATATCGGGGTCGTTGGCCTTGGTGGGTTGGGTCATATGGCTGTGCAATTTGCCAAGGCTTTCGGGGCTAAGGTGACAGTTATCAGTACCTCCTCTAACAAGAAGGATGAAGCTCTCAATTGTCTTGTTGCTGATTCTTTCCTGGTTAGCCATGGACCTCAACAGATTCAGGTACATCTCGGGAGCTTAATCAGTTCTTTCATAAATAAATTCGAGTTAAATTGATCACTTGGGTGTTCAATAACTCATTTTTATGTGTTTGTTTAGGCTGCCAAGGGGACTTTGGAGGGTATAATCGACACTATCTCTGCAGTTCACCCGCTACTACCATTGCTTGGTTTGTTGAAGTCCAATGGAAAGTTGGTCATGGTCGGCCTTCTAGACAGGCCTCTTGAGATGCTTGTTTTTCCTTTAGTTGCAGGTAAGAAGTACATTTTGTTAATGCTAGTGGATCCAAATGTCGATGGCCTTACCTCGAAGCACTATGTTCTTACTAATGGCTAATTAGATTGGAAATGGGGGACAGGGAGGAAGATCGTGGCTGGAAGCTGCATTGGAGGGACGAAGGAGATGCAGGAAATGATCGATTTTGTTGCCAAGCATGACATCAAATCCAATATTGAGGTCGTCCCCATGGATTATGTGAACACCGCCATGGAACGTCTGCTCAAGGCAGACGTGAAGTACCAGTTTGTGCTCGACATTGGCAACACATTGAAGGCTGAATAAGAGTCAAAATTCAATTCATTTGATTTGAAGTTTCAATTAAAGGAGAGTTAATTTCTTGCTTACAAGTCTATGTCAGAACAGTAGCTATTTGTTTTTTTTTTTGTGCTTGGATCAATTAGTATGAAAAGCTAGTTTGGAAGAGTCATTGATATATACAGGAGAGTTTGATTTTGGAATGAAACACTTCAGATCAAGTAACTTGCTATGAAGGTATGAATATTACAATCTTGGTTCTTAAGTATCTCGTGGTTTTGCTACATGTGCAAGTTTTAAATATTTCTTAATAATAGGCGGGATCAGATTAACATGATATGTTTACAAAGTCATTCAAATGTTTTCTTAAGACTTTTCTTACTATATTAATTTATCTACATAAAAATCAAGCGTGGAAAAGGATGGATAATGGAATATTGACTAGACTTTTGTGTTAACTTTCAAATTAGGTGCCGTGAAATGTTATCAATGACTTCACCAACTCAGTTCGTATAAATAGCCTTCCCTTGCATTAGGCCACCCAAGGGAGATAGAAAAATAGGTAGATAGAGAAAGAAAGCATAATCTTGTGCATTTTAGGTCAAATTCTGAGAGATCATATGTCCAAAGTAGCTCAAACTGAGTATTAACAATAGCAACAACTAGCCTATGGATGAGCTCGTGACTCAACCGTGCTCCTATCTCCGTTCCACTTTTCTCGCAGGTAACTCATCTCGAAATTATATTTGTACCGATGGTAAATTTTTTATCCTTAGTTATATGTGTGATCGTTCATCGGTTATATTTTGCTCTGTTATATTTAGTAATTAAAGATAATTTCTTACTTACATTGCCACGATAAATGGAGAAAAAGACATCACCATCAAAATATTGTACTCGTGGAATTTACCACAGTGACCTTCACTTTGCCAATAATGAATTTGGAATGACAACATATCCAGTTGTCCCTGGATGGGTATTTATACTTCATTAATAATAATTTGATTTATACAAATACGCATGATTCTTGTTTCCCTTCATTATGTTCACAACATCATAATCTTTAACAAAAAGTAGTAATATCCTCCTATCAAATTTCAGATTGTACCATAACTCACGTCCCCTCAAATTATCACCAATTACATCTTTCACCGTCTTACAAACCGCATCAAAACCCATATTCTTCGTCATACACACACAATGGTTCCTCCCTCCAACATACTTCATTAATCCGCTCACTCCATCTTCTAGGTATCCGCCCACTAACACATACACAAATAACTCCTTCGATGTGCTAACCGTTCCACCGACAATTTGAATTCCATCTACAAATAATAATAAACGAGTACGTATAATATCAAATATCAATTACTAACATACAAACGATAACAATAATACCAACAAAATTATGCATAACATAATAACAAAAAAAAAACACAACTATCTTTTAGTCAAAACTCACAACAGTAGAACCAACCAAGCTAACCAAACACCAACTACACCAAGTAATATCGCAAGTACAAAGTCACCATCCCGAGATATCAAACACAATGCATTAGGATAACTCAAACACATAACCAAACTCACGACCATCTACAATCTAGAGAATATGACTCAATTACATGCATTATTCATTGCAAATCAAACACTCAATTTTAGGTAATAACACATTACCCTCAAGGACATCCTGGGATAACAACGAGTCATTACAAGGGATAACCCAAATAGTAATGAACTACAATTTGCCCCAAAATTTGCCCGACAACTTAACTCCCACCAAATTATACACCACAAATCCAGAACCCAAATAACTCAAAAAACCAAACACATAAAAGAATTTCCTTCGATTCAATTTCCTAACAAATTATAAACCCGAAACACACCAAACTATTACCAATAAAGTTATGCATAACATTATAACAAAAAAATAAAAACACAACCATATTTTAATCAAACTTCACAACAGCAGAGCCGACCAAGCTAACCAAACACCAACTACACCAAGTAATACCGCAAGTACAAAGTAACCATCCCGGATATCAAACACAATACATTAGGATAACTCAAACAGATAACATAACCAAATTCGACCATCTACAATCCGAGAGAATGTGACAACATGCATTATTCATTGCAAATCAAACACTCAATTTTAGGTAATACCACATTACCCTCATGAACATCTCGGGATAAGAACAAGTCATTACAAGGGATAACCTAAATAGTAATGAACCACAATTTGCCCCAAATTTGCCCCACAACCGAACTTCCACCAAATTATACACCACAAATCCGTAACCCAAATAACTTAATAAAACCAAACACACAAAAAGAATTTCTTTCAATTCAATTTTCTAACAAATTATAAATCCCGGACACACTAATCCATTGAAAAAATAAAACCCTTCCACAGACAACAACAATTCACTTTCGGACAAAATTAAGTCCAATTTCAACCAAGTTCATCCTATTCCCTAACACATTATTCAACCAACCCTCACAAACAAACCAAAATTGAATCAATTTCTACACTTACCAATTTCAACACAAGTTCCTCGCTTCACATCAAATATTGTTACTGCTACTTCTTCTTCTTCCTCGTATTCTTGCCATTCTTCGACCTTCACAGTTCACTTGTTCTTTTTTTCCCTCCTCTTCACCGAAACCACTTCTCTTTCACGCTATGTGTGTCTCTCTCTATCTCTGTCCTCCTCTTAAATTACACACATAAATGGTGTTATTAAGGACAGATTTGGTGCTAACTGAATCATGTGCAGGACATGTGCTGTTTGCAAAGTAACATCCATTGGTTTTCGAGTATTTTAAATCTTTGGGAAATTACCCAACACCCATGGGTCAATTTCCCGTTAAAAAAGACCGTGAGATTTCTGTTCACTCCTCTCCTCGGCTTCTCTACTCCCCTGCCGAAAAGTCACGGCGTGTACGCTTACGGAGTGATAGGTAAGGCCGACTTCAATGGCGTCTTCGGCGGCCATGAGAGAACTTCAGCAAGAGCTTGAGGCAAAAGCCAACGATCTCCGTAAACTTCAAAAAGGCAAAAACCCTCGTCTCCTCTACTCTCCCCCATCACTCCTTATTGCACCCAGTTACCCTAATTTCTTCTACAATCTTCTTTTTGAGCAGATATCGCCAAGAATCATGAAATCAGAAAGAAGTACACTTTACAGCTCGGTGAAAACGAGCTCGTACTCAAGGTTTCTCTATCCACTGTTCTGAATTTCTGATAATCGCATTCGTCTTTTGTTGTTTTCTGCTGAATAAATTGTGTTGTTATCTGGGTATAGGAGTTGGATTTGTTGAATGAAGATGCAAATGTGTACAAATTGATAGGCCCAGTTTTAGTGAAGCAGGATTTAGCAGAGGCAAATGCCAATCTGCGGAAGAGAATTGAGTATATTTCTGCTGAATTGTATGTTCCCTTATTCTTGGGCTGTTATTTTTCTTTTTGACTATTTCGTTGGAATCGAATCATCTGATGATTGAATGTTGTGTATCTAAGTCTCTGATCTTTTGTGTGCTTCAGCCTCTTTCTCCTGTTTTTAGTTGATTGATATTCTCATTACTTTTTTACCAGCTTAAAATTGGCGCACCAAATTCTTGTTCTGCCCTTTGGAGCTTTTAGAAGAATTTGTTGAATGTCTTCTGTCAATTGCTGAGACATACTAACCTCTATTACCTTGTCTCAATGGGATATCTGTGGATGAATTTCCAACAGTGAAAAGAATGTCAACCATGAGCAACTTTGGTTCCTTAACTTATTTTCTGTGAGATATAGTATGCAGACATATTGCTGTCAGCAATAATTGCCTCCCCCAAAAGAGCCTTACCGCATGATTTGTTGATTTAGAGATTCTCTGAGCCTTCATGATCATCACTATCATTTTTGCAATGCTCTTTCTATTTTGTAATTAGATGTTCAAAATAGTAGGCCAATGAGGCTTACAGGACTCTAATATTTTTGAATTTTTATTTTATTTGGCTGTGGAGCTGGGTGGTTGGGCAGGGGTAGGTGGTCAGTGGTGGATGTTTTTCTTGGAAAATACTATATTGCATTCCCTTCTCAGGCTCTTACCCTTAATTGTGCAACTTTTACAGGAAACGCCTTGATGTAACTTTGCAAGATATGGAAGAGAAGCAAAACAGCAAGAAGGAAGGGGTATGTAGCTAGATGAGAACTTGGCCACTTAAAATTTTTTTCAATGATTTGTATTACTTTTTGTTATATTACATGTTCCAACTGGTAGGCTTCATTTGTATTTCTGTACTTCATTACTTGGCCGTAATCCGTATTTGAATTCTCATCTTATCATAACGTTTATACTGTATTTTGGGGGAATGGCTATATGGTTCCTTTATGTAGTTGGATCATTCCTTTCCTGTTTTCCAATGAAGAAATTAGGCAAAAAAGCATTGTGGCTTTATAGTGCTGGAGAGCTTAATTGTCCTGCTTTGTCTGTGATTGCTTGTTTGTATGTTGGTTTGGCACTTTGGCCATGACATCTATTGAGTTGTTTGTAATGTTGGTAAGGGAATGTGTTTCCAGCAGTTTTCTTCTGCCCCAGTTTCTATATCTATTAACTTGAAGTAAATCCTTCATCCATGTAGAAAACCTTAGCAAAATCCCTGTTTGCTTTCTCAAGCATTTGAACTGGAGGGTTCAATGTACTTGCAGATTCTTTCTATCTTTATTTGAGATCAATAAATTATTGACCTAATTAGTGAGAGGTTGTGAAAATTGGTGTTCTCTAAACTCGAGGATTTAAGTTGCTGTCCTGTTCTGAATTTCATTGACCAAATCAGTGTTGATAGCTTTCATGCAGGGAACTAGACCTAGAAACACATTGTACTAGTTGGTGTCTTGAGTTATACAAAACTATGGTATATTTTGTTGGTGAAGAACCATTCCGTTATTTTTCTTTTTTGAGTTGAATTATATAGTGGCATCATTGAAGATTGAGGCATTCTATTATTTTTCAAAATTTTGCTTGAATGAGTTATGCATAATTTGAGGATTGTTACATGGTTATTCATATTCTCTTGGAAAGGAACTTTCTGCGTGAGGAAAAGAAAATAGCTTTATAAAAGATTTAGCAAGGCAAGAATGAAGGACCATGAGCCCTCTCCAAGAGTAGGCTAGTCTCCTTGTTAGAAGTTGTAGATCCTCCTCGAAAGTCAGTACATGTTAGCAAACAGAAGCCTTGAAAACCTAATAATCCCAAAGCATCCCTAGAAATATTTTAAGCACTATGTCCTCCTAGACATGCTTAATTTTCATATGCTGCAAAATAGTGACCAGACTGGTTCATTTTCCTATGACCCTAACCAACCTAATGTTCTGGCAATCTGTTTCAAGCATGAACTACTAATTTCAACCTTTTCTATCTTTCCACATATACACATGATTTGAATGGGTTCTCTTTGGCTTTCTCATTTGGAATCTATCATAAGTGAACATCTTGAAATCTACAGGACAAACAGGATTGTTTATGAGTATTGGCTATGTGTTCCCCTATAAAGTAAGGAATTAGAGGCTTCTGAAGTGTTCCTTAGAAGAAAGTCTCAAGGCATCTTATTGATGTATTCTGTGATTTATTGGGTATTCTTTTTCCAAGTTGGCTGTTTTTTTTTTGTTTGGGGGGTCAGTATTCGAAGTGTGTATTTAGTTAGCAGAGGCACCAAAAAAGCTAAACCTTATTTCAATGGATCATCACCATACTAGTCAGTGACCTTCAGTGCCAACACAATTTGTTGGATCAGGTAAAAAAATGCTTTACAACTGAAAAAGAAATACCCGAGGACAAGTAAAGATCTACTTGAACCAAAGGAGTTAAAGTGCTCAAATAAGTTCTCAGACATTCAGTGCCAAGCATCATACCAATCAAGGTCTTCAAGCACCTCCTGGACTTTGAATATTCCTCCAGTTCTGAAAAATGTCTTGTCTGATCAATGAACTGGTCGGTTTCTGTACTTCTTTTAAACTACTCTAGAATCCCTTTCTTCTCAAAATATACTAATCTCCTCCCAGAGCAGCTTGCTGAACACGAACTCCTCTGTTATGTATGTCAACAGTTCGTTAGGGTCAATCATTCAGCTAAATGATTTTGTACTCCATACTGCTGCCGAAAATTGATAGCTAAAGAAAACATGTTTATGTGCTTCATTAAAAATCAACATGCAATGGAAGTAGCTAGTAGCTGCCATCCTCAGCAATCCTCAGCATTTAGCTTATAAAGTTTGTAGAACTTACCCTGTAATTTTTACCTATCTATGAAAATGTACTTCAGAGGAGCAAGGCTTAAAGCAATTAACTTTCGCCCAACTCAGTATGTAGAACTTGCTTCGAGCTTTATGAACTTTCTTTACTGAATATTTCCCCTTTCACTTGTCTGCAATCTCTGCAGAACAAGTCCCATTTAAAATGTTTAATTTTCCTTGCTTTATAGGCTAGCCTTAACGGCTTAACGTCCATCACATTGGAAGGGTTATATACATAAACCACATGTTTCGTTTTATTTGTTTGTATTTTAATAATTTTTGGTGGCAACATGGCCTGTCTATGACCCTATAATTTATGGAAATAGTCTAATGTTGGTTCTTTTTTTTTGGGGGGTGTAAAGACATGGGAGGAGGGAGCCCCGGGGTTTAAGGGGAGAGGAAAAACTCATTATGCCTATATCTCCATCAACAGTAGGTCTTTCCTTTTTCCGTGATACATGTGCATGTATTTTGTCTATACCTTCTCTTGTTCTTATACTAATAAGGGGCTGTTGGTGATAATAAGTGGAATAATATAGAAGAAGGACTTGATATCTGGGGGTTGGAGACAGGACTTGAATATGAACTAAAGTGTTTGGTGGGCAAAACTGAAATTGAATGGAATTAGGTTCTAATCCATGCTGATTGGCCAGCCTGTTTTATTTTCCAAATTTTATAGGTTACTAAAAATTATCTTATTTTTTTGCATTATTTAATTTATTAAAAATAAGCTCAACACCTTATATTTCTAATCAATCTAGACTTTTTTTTTTGTAATTAGTATTTTATAATTGATATTTTTCAATTAAGAACAATTTTTGTTTGTAATTTTAGTAAACTTATATTCTAACAACAATCTGAATTAATAGTAATATCTCAAAAAAAAAATATAACAATAATAATATAACTATAATTATTAATTACAATAGTAATGAAATATCTATCAAAAAGACACAACAAATCAAGCAAACCCACCTACTACTCTCTCTCATCTTCACCAATGTCAACCTCATCAGAGTTCACCCCAACCCCCTCAAACGCTAGCCCTTACAACTCATCGCTCTCTCATCCTTTTTCTCCTTCACTCTCTCTAGGTGCTAAATCACCATTATCGAGAGAGAAAGCCATGTGGGTGGAGGTGTGTTGAAGCGGTGACTTGGGGGTGGGGGTGGGGGAGAAGATCGAAAGCAACCTTTTGACGATGCCGACGGGATTTCGGATTTGGGTTCACTAGGGATTGGTCTATGCTGTGGTTGCCTAGGGCTTGGCAGTGATGATGGTGGAGTTACATGGCTTAGTGGCAAGGGTTTTGGGTAGGGTGGATTTGGGTGGTGGAAATTGGAGAGAGAAAGATGAGGTTTTCTTTTTAATTTTAAAGGTTTTTTGTTTTTTTGTCCTGCAATGATCTCTGGGGGTCGGGAACTTGAAACCCCTTGAATTGGGGGGCGGGTTGATATCCCTAGGTATGAATTTCATTCCCCTTAAAATCCTCACCAAACGTAAAGGAAGGAAACTTGATTCTTGGGTTTCAACTTCCATTCTATTTCCCCTCACCAAACAGGCCCTAAAAAGATGCAGAGTAGAGACGGAGATAGTGACGGAACAGGTACAATCAGTAACCTGAACTTCCATTGCTGCCTGAGATGGACTTTTTGCCCGTTGTTAAATTCTGTCACTATTTTCGTCTTTTTAGTAGTGATGTGTGCCCATCCCATGTTAATTTCCCCACTACGATCTCATTCTGTACCTGGTACAGTCAACCGTTACAGCAGATTTTGGCCAATAGAGGTGATCCTCAAACTCTTTGTATGCAGGTCAAAATCGTGAGAACTTCAAGTCTGCTAAATGAATGAAGATGGCCTTAATATATTGTAGTTGTCCAGGATATATGTGCACAATTTGACACTTACACTTCTTATAGACAATCTTTTCTTCTTGAGGGTTTTTGCATAGTACAACTGAAAGTTTTTTAGTTGACAAAGGTACTCACAAGTGCCTAAAAAGGTTTTCCTATATGCCATAAAATATACATAATCTCCTTTTGGGATCAGCAGGAAACTCTATCAAAATGTTAGCAACTCTTGCTCATTTTTGTTGGAGAAAAGTTCATGATGTGTTTTGTCAACCAAACATATCAACTCCGGGTGAAAACTCAGACGGGGAAGGCCAAAACCCAAAAGCAAACTGAAGCCTGGAAGGGTCTGGGTCACTCAGCCCCCACTTACCAAACACCTGAAGTGTGGCACCCGTAATTGAACTCCGGGTGTGTGGGTGGCAGCCAAGCATGGTGACCCCTGGGTTAGACCCTTTTGGTTGGCTTGAAATTGATACATGCATTTCCTTTCAAAGCTCCTAATTGTGACTGATGCTTGATAGTTGTAATAAATCACAGAGTGGACATTTGATCTCCCTGGCTCGACCTTTCTTTGACTTGATATTGGGGTAAACCACCATTGATGTTTATATACTAACAAATACTTCCCCTATCCCAAAAAGAATTTTCTTTATTCCTTTTGGAATGTGTTAAATAGATGTTCATCGAGTTTGTAAACTTTACCAAATTACCCTTATTATCAAATTCAAAAGTGCAATTGTCATTAGAAAAAGATATCTGAAAGGACTTCTCTTGATTCAAATTAGAAGGTTATTACTACTATATTGTCTTTGGAATGATTAAATCATTAATAATTCTTAAATTGTGTAAAAACTCCACGGAGGCATGCTTTCTGTGACAGAGAGAGTAGATGAAACAGATTCCAAGGCTCATTTAACAGGACATTAGGATTATTATAGTCCCTTAGAACTTGCTGAAAAAGGTTACCCAAATTAATCATTTTCCTTGAAATATTTTCTTTAATCATACAACTTGGAGAAATATTTATCCTTAACTTATGAGTCAAAACCATATTATTCACATTGAATATCTTAGGGGTAAAAGCAAGTTGAATGGTGACAATGTTACCACCTACTGCTGCGGTAACTCTAGCTATAAGGACATAAAAACATATATGCCTAAATATGCCTTTGGTATTAGGATTGTGGGCTTTTAGGAGCAAAGTTATATTTTTTTCCAGAAGAATGTCTGTTTTGAGTTTTTGCCGATTTCATGAAACACTAATGTACTAAACTTGTTAAATATAATATACCAAGGGTACCTTTAATATTTTTAGTTTAACAATGTCCTTTCAAATGTCATTATTTTTGACAATTGTGTTTTTTAATTCAATAATAAGGGTAATTTAGGAAAGTTCATGAATGTGTAATCTTCATTTTCAGGAAGTGGACATTAATTTGGGACACCAAAAAGAATAAGGGATTCTCTTTCTCGAATGGAGGGAGCAGTGCCCATTCACTGATTTTCGAAATTTGCCTATCCTAGGTACCTATCTTTCGTGTGGAATACATCATTGAGCTTTGGTTCCTACTTCACCAATGACAAACAACACCTTAGGTATATCATCATAGATAGGATCAAACAGTTGCATTTGACTCTCCCTATATGTTGAACATCAATAATAGGCAATGTGATGTGGGAGTCTAGGACAACATAGAATTTATATGGGCCCATTGTTTCAGCATAGTTCTCATCTATGACGCCCAACTCGACATTTTTCCTAGCTATAACCGTGTTGACACAACACTTCGCAACATAGGATATGGTTCGACTTGGCAATCAACCATTGGACACGGATAGGGTTTTTTCTCCCTTTACATTGGATTAGACTGAAGCAGAGAGGAGGAGAGGGGCTGGGCGATGCGAGTGTTGATCTTCTCTGCATAGCGCCAGTCTCTCTCTCTCTCTCTCTCTCTCTTTCTCTCTGGCATGTGGTCCTTAGTGTTTAGTGCTTTTCACTTCTATTGACTTATTTGTACCTTCTTTTATTTGGGCTTTGGTAAAAACCCTTGAATTTAAAAGCTTCCCTAGGACTTATTATATGTATTTGTACTTGTTTTATATCTAGGTTCATTACATAAATGATGATCATAAACTCCATTAATTATTTGAATTTTTAAATACTTGCAACACTTTAGGATAAGTGTCAATGGAAAAAGTGACCTGAACTAACTGAATGAGCCTAAATTCATGCCCGACCCAACACCCTTAATAGCTAAAACCCCTGAAGTTGAACCGAATCCGAATTTGGCCCGAATCAAATTGAATGTTTTTCGCCACTCTTTTTCAAGATAAGTTTATTGGACCAAAAATCGAGTGACCCAAATTTAACTCAACCATAGCCTAACCCGACCTCGTAACCTAATCAAATGATCCGATTGCCAGGTCTAAGTATGAATTTCATTTTTAAAAAAACAGACATCCTTCTATGCTTTGTCCAATTTTAGGACAAAATTCCTGTATCCTAAGATTTCGCCCAAGACGAGTCGAGGTCACGAATATGCACCCTTGTCCAACTCCCGTACCCTGTGTCCCAGCAACATAGGATTT
This sequence comes from Talinum fruticosum, assembly GCA_021018815.1. Lineage (NCBI taxonomy): Eukaryota > Viridiplantae > Streptophyta > Magnoliopsida > Caryophyllales > Talinaceae > Talinum > Talinum fruticosum. Next base: position 265,998 of record JAITYX010000051.1, on the reverse strand, counting down.
CATGATGTGGCTGTTTATTTTGCCTGGGTTCATAAGAGAGATGATACTATCTTATTTTGGTCTAGTCTTGTATGAAAAAACTGTTTCAAGTTACAAGACTGAAACCAGTTAATTCTTGAATTTTGGCATGCAAGTTGCTCTTCTTGAATGACAATTTTGGTTTGCCAAATTCACAAATGACTATTTCTGTATCAACTGCAAATTGTCCAAGTCATTCTAGAATTGTGGCCACACAATATACAATTACCATCTAATGTGCTGGAACCAAAAAATTCTAGAAAATTCTTCCTTTCAGAATTTTTGAGCTTGTTCTTAAGAATATGAGCATCAATTCTCTGGAAACATTTGCATGCATCCACATTTCTTGTCCAGGCTTTGTCAATGTTGTTACATATTTTACAGGCATTGGTCTAGAACCCATATAAGTCCCAACTCCAATTGCTCCATGAAATTCAAAAATCTTGTGATCTCAGGCTCTCGGCTTCAAGATTTCCATTTTTCGTTACATCTACTTTTAATGCATTACTAAAGTTCACATATAGAAGCAAAAGAGTGCGAGGCCCTCTAATACTACTACCTGAAACTTCAAATCCTCCTATAATTGGCCCTCTTGTTCAACTGAGCTTGTACATTTTAAAGAAAGACCGAAGTGTTGGACCTGATGTCTTTTATTTTTCCATAAATACACTGAGCCGGCACAAGCAACACATCTACTAAATATAAAAACCATTAAGTTACAGTCATATTGTAAGTTTGGGTATAGTTGCATAGCGAAAAGCCAGCGCTGATTCCCTAGGCGACAATCTGTTTTCTTTGTCTATGCTGGGAGGGGGTTGGCAGATATTTACGTTCTTAACTTTGGTCTTCGCTAAGATTACTACACCAGCTTCAGTTCAAGAAAAAACTTATCTTGCGCCATTATTAGGCTTGTGGGAGCCACAGACATTTTATCACTTATGGGTCATGGAATTGGAGTTTGAAAGATATTTTACATCTCAAGACTCCCCAAAATACCTATCCCAGATCTTTGTCTTGACTGAAAAGATCCTTGTTCAATATTTTGAAGGAAAAGTAAAGGTATTAAGTGTATGAAATGGCGACTCCCTCAAATTTTTTTCTATGAATAGTGAAGTCCTACAATTCCTGCCAATTGTGCTATAGATTTATAGCAATCTTACGGTTGATTGACCCAAAGGATCTGCAGTTTCAGTAGGTTCCTTGACATGTACTACATCTGATATATCCGCCTTTAACTCAGACGCCACCTTTGTTTTCTTGGTATTCTTTTTAGAAACCCATATTTTCTCTATTTTGCGCTGGTTCTTTTGCTTTGCATGGGAAAGATATCATACAGGAGTCTTTAGCATTGATATTGGCTAGGATGGGACGCGTAATATGAATTTCTTTGAAGCATTTGATATTCTTTCTTGTTGAGCAGTCATTGGTTGGTAGATAGAGGCCTTTTGAGACAGTGGTAATACCAAGGGAATCAGGACATGGATATTCACCACTGGTTTTGGAATATTTGCTACAAAGTTGAATCACACATAAAATCTTGGCTATGAAATTGAAATTATTGGTCTAAATCCTTTAAGGAATGTTTTTGAAAGATGCGGATAAGATTCAGTGCGTCTTTCTCGTAACACCCGATTTGTGCAGAGTTTCTTGGGCATGGCAGCAAAATCGTTTTGCTTCTGAATAAAAACATGAAGTGCCTAACACAGGTTGTTAACATGTTTGACGAACGTTTTTCAACTTATCAGTTTTCTTTTGAACTTCATCATGCTGCAATTTGGCTGCTGGATTGCCCTTAATTGAATCTGGAGCATTTTAACATATGTTCTTGCCTTTTCCCAGCCAAACCAAAGTTACTAGCATCTCATTCCTGATACACGTCAATTGCCATCAAAATTTTAGACTTGAAATAGTGTTTAATTGTCTGTGCATAGATTGTTGTTCCAGAATCCAGAATGTGTTATGTGGGGTGATAAGGGGATCAAGAGCACTATGTTCTGGCTTGATCAAGCTCTGGCAGCTGTATTAGCGGCGCTTCTCCTTATTTGGGCTATTGGTGGCTCCCTTAGTTCAGCAGCTGAAGACAGGGGATTCTTAGGTGTGTGATTGTAATGATGAATGAGAATAAAGGATGGATTAGAGGATTTAGGAAATTAGAATATATTTCAATATATAGGAATATTTGTATTTTGATTTTTAAAATCGTTTTCATTGGTTAAATAAATTTTGAATAGCCGACATAAACATAGTATTATGCAAGTGAGATTTAGTTTCCTAACCTATTGAGATAAGTTTCTAGGGTAGATATTTTCATCTTTTTCTTCTTTGTGTCATACATTTTAAGGTTGCTAACCCTTTATGATTTCTATCTATTACCTCAGGCGTGATGAGGTGATGAGATTATCAAACTTGAATGAATAAGAAATAAAACTGAGTGCTTCAATAATTGTCTAAAATCTTTGGTTCTATGTTAGCTGGAAACTCAACCATTATTGTTTTTCTGCTATTGGTGTCATCATGACCTTCTTTAGCCACCACAAAGGTTGTCAGTATACATGTTAGCTGTGCAAACTAATTTGTGCAGGAGTTTGATTAGAAAAATTTCTTTTAGTTAATTTCTTAAGTGGTTTTAATGAATTTCTATTTTGGTTGCATTTTGCTTTTCTTCTGTTTACTGCATTCGTTGGATCACAGAGATGAAGTTGAAAAGTTTCACCAGTACCTCTTGCTTGTTTGTATGTTGTATGTTTTTCCCTCCTATAATGTGCTAGAGCAGGTGCTAGGCTTTGTCTGTCTTCTTCTAGTGTTTTGCATTGCTCAGGATTGTGCATCCTTCCGGAATGAGTTTGAGCTGCATTACCTCGTAGCTCAAAAGATGATGGCTTCTATTGGCACGTTTAATTAGCGGAAAATTGCCGAGGCGGTGATACAAAGTTTGCTTTAGGTCTACATACAAACTATCAGTATTATAGGCCAAACATACGAGGATCCATTCTGATAAATGACACATGCAATTGGGTGCATGGGTAGTATGTTTCTGTGTATGACATTATGCTCGTTGACTGTATGCAAAACACCTTATGCCAAAAAAAAAAAAAAAAAAACTGTATGCAAAACACAGAGAAGCTCAGACCAGCACATCATTGGTATTTGCCCTTTCAGTGATGCTTGCTAATATTTTTTGGTTCTGTCATGCTAAGGAAGATAAATGTATGCTTAAACCAATCTTGAAAAAGTAAAAGATCATTCACATGCTGTTTTTCCATGCTGACATAGTGACTTGTTACAGTGTTCAATCTAAAAAGGTTGCATTGCAGCTTCTGGTGCAGAATAGTGAGGGTTTAGCTGAATGATTCTTACACTGAGAATCTTAAGACACAGCAGTTAACCTATCTTTATTTGGTCTAACTAATGCAGAAGGTAATTACAAAAAGACCTTGGAATAATTAGTGTTGCTTTCACTAAACGTAATTAGTTTTCTCAGATGAACTTCTTGCCACTAATGTCAACTTTCTGAAAGATGTTGGTTAAAATAAGATTATCTGTTTCCTCCTAACTCAAAGGAGTGTCTTCTAAATTAGTTGTTAGTAAGAAATATTCCATTGAAGAGAACTTTATGCTATGTAATTTAGCATAAGGTAGCTTGACCTTAAAAATTCACACCATCTTCTCTTGTTCCGTTACATGAATACTAACGTATCCAGAGATGCTATCTTCAATCGCTTGTTTTAGTTTGTGTACAAAATGCGCAGGGGACTTATGTGTGTGGAACTAAATTGTGGTTAGTGTTGCAACTATTTGAACAGTGTCATAATTTCAATATTAGCCTTTATAATGCATTACATCATCAGTACTGCAAACCAGACAATTTTGAAATCGAACTCAGATTTATGGTTGAATTTTTCAAAAGTTAGAATGCATTACACCATGGTGAGGGAATGCATGGGGGAGTGGATATCAAGTGTCATACAGGGGAATCATACTTTTGAACTTTTTTGTCCTCTTTTCCCTGAGAAACGAGAGGTTTTAAATTTTCTTGAAATCTCATACCAACCCTGACCCAATAATAGCGTGGTCCAGGTTGATCTTTAGTAGGTCTGACCCCAGCCTAGTGGGCAGCCCATCCATTTTGCTTCAGTTCTTGTATCTAATCTCTTAATATGCGTTATTATGTTTCAGCACTATCCAGAATGGAAATACCAATAAGAATGTGGTTCTGAGAAAGTCTATATGTGAATCACAACTAGACAGATTAGTCTGATAGATAGCATACGACTTTAAGGGAGCTGACTGGTTTTTCTACTCAAACACATACTCAGTGAGCAAAATCAGGAGGAGAGTCCACCTTGATTGGAAAGGGATCGAAAGAGAAGAGATACATGTTTGCTTTAGAGAAAGGGATCTTTTCTTTTAGTGTCACTTTGATCTGAAGTGGCAACCAGTTGCCTCTTAAATAAATGTTTCCCCTTTTTCACTGTTGAGAAAAAGAAAATGGCACTGGTGACCATTAAGCATCAAAGGGTCAATCTTCTTGTTGTATTAATTATTTGTCTTCTTTCTATTCGACATCCATTTTGCATCCCTCTTCAATAATTCTCATTATGCACTCGCACATTGTTTCCTTCTATTACGTGCAGATATTGAAGGTTCAGCAGAGAATCCAAGCTCTCCAAGCTGGAAAGGCCAAGGTGTAGTCGCCCCACAGCTAGTCTGAGGCTTGTCTAGTGCTAATGTTGTTTGAATGTGTTACTTTTTGCTACTGATTTCTTGACAGGGATTTACAACCGAGAAAAAGAAAACAAAAACTCGCTATACCTGAATTTTGGTGCTTTGCATTAGCATTGGAAATCTTAGCCCATCACACAAGTTTAACATTTGAAAAATGTAGGATTTTGAATTTTTCTCTTCTCAATACTACGTTTTGGATCGCTTTAGAGTGAAACGCTCTCCGTTGTAGCTAATACATGTTGGATGTGAGGTGGTATTTTACAGGTTTTGGTGAGAAATGTCGCCATTTTGTGTCATACACTTTGTTTTTTTTCCCTTGTTTTGTATAGTTGTCCCCCCTCTAACAAAAAAGTACATTTCACACAAATTCAGAAAGTATTATTTGTAAGGCTGAGAAAAGCTGGTTGTTTTAGTGCTGCGAAATGATCTTCAAGGTTGGAGGGGCTGAGATGCTGAATCTTTCCTGGTCCCAACTCTTTTGCAAGTTTTCCCCCTTTGGAGCTTTGTGTTAGGAGCAGCATATTCTTCACATGGTGACATTGCTCTTGAACTTTATGACTACTTGCACAACCATCAGAAGAGAATAAAGAAGCCTGCAACAGTGTCATAGCGTTGGACCATCTTTCAACCAATTGTCACATGGAATTGCCTGCAGTCCACGAGTCAAAAACTTGAATCCAAATGCATAGTGTTGTTTTCAGATGCCATACGCCCCTTCCCCACAGGTAATGTGGTTGCCACAAAACAGAAACCATGGTAACTTTTGTAATGTGGACCGTACACATGACATAATCTGATTTCATCCGTAGTTAAATTTAATTAAAATTAAAATTATATTTTTAGAAATTTATAATTTATAAATAAATTATTAAAAAAGTATTTTTGTTAAGTTTTGTTTGGACCCATTCATAAAAAAAGGAACAAAGAAACAAAATAAAAAAACAAAGAGGAAGATTGAACAGCAATAGCCGAACCAGAACACCCCCTCCAAATCACCATTTTTTTCGGTCCCTCTTCCATTTTCCCAATCAATCCCCTAATTATTTTTCCCAACTAGCAGTCCCTCCATTTCTTCAGCCTCCCCCCAACAATTAAGATCTTCATCCCCCAACCTTTACCCGAGCCTCCATAATCGTCGGCGGCACCCTGGAAAGTGAGGGAGGATAATAAGTTTTGGGTTAAACATTTTTCGTCGGAAAATTTAAAATATTCTCACCCCTAAATATGAAGGGCTTCGATGTGGTTTTCTATATTGAGTAAAAAGGTTGTTGTCGGTAAATATGGAGGTAGAGGGGAAGATTGTCACCGGAAAATAAGGAAATGAAGTTCGTCATAATAGATTTGAAAATCAGATAAAAATTTTCGTGAATAGAAGAGGGGAATTGTTGTATTGCAGAAAATTGAAGGCCGGAGAGAGTTAAGGAGTCGCTGGAAACAATGGAGGCTCAGGTTATGAACTTATGGGTTAGCAGGAGGTTAAATGTTGATGATAAGCATCATGAATCTACAATTTATATTTATTTTTTTTCTTTCATATTAGTTTTTTTTACCTTGCCTGTGGGAAATATCAATTGCCAAGCACCATGACAAGCAATTATTTTTTTCTTAATTTATCAAAATTACACATTTATCAAAACAAAATTTTAATTTTACAAAAATGAGTGATAGAGATCTAATGATGCCACATGTACGGCTAAGATTATGGGAGTTGTGGTGGCTGCCATAGTTGTCATTTAACGGCAACCACTATACCCACATTTTTATGCCCTTTGCTTCCATTTGTTTGTTTGATTCAGTAGATTGGAATTATTGTTTTCCTCTCTGCTTTTTTCTTTTTGGATAATTGGTGAGAGTTGAGCAAATTGCCCAACGACAGTTCTAATGGTCCACGTAATTGCTGTACTCTGCAATATGCCCAAGGAATTGAAGCAGCACACCTCAAATGGGAACTGGCACGCATATTTACAGCAGATTCCTTTTTTTTGGGGCCTACGTGAAGATAACCGATTCGGTTAAAAGAGTGAGTCAATCGGTCAATCGGTCGCATTGTTTAGATCGGGTTAGACCGGTTGACTCTGGTTGAACCGGCATGACTCGGTTGACCATAAAATTATTTTTATGTCCTCAACCATTTTTTCTTTGTTGTTCTTAACATAAATGTGAAAAATTATATTACATCAATTTGAGTTTTATTCTAACTTTTTCATAGAAAACACACTAACTTGAGTATTAATCTTTCGACTTTTCCATTGCACAAGATACAATACCCAAAATTGAATAAAATACTCGCATAATCAATTAACCACATTTACAACAAATTGGACATAAGATAAAATACCCAAAATAATTTTACACAAATCTACTAAAAATAATAAAATTTTATTTAATCTTTTCTATCCAAAATTTAAGCCCGTAATATATATCGCAATTTTTACGCTTAACCTTAAATTCTTTCATAACACTTTTAAATGCTAATATAAATTACTATTTACTAAAAAATGCTCATAACACTTTTTCTAAGCGGAAAAAATCCTTAAAGCCTCTAAATAAATTAAACAAACCCTAGAGTTTTCCTTAACCGTGCACCCCCTTCCCTCTCCCATTTTCTCTCTTTTGTTCTGTTCTTCTTTGTGTTTGTGCTCCTTCATTCCCCCTTCCCCTTCGCTCCTTCAGTCCCCCTCGCCCTCCCCTTCGTTGTGCTCCTATAGCCATCTCTCTCTACTCTCCTCTACTCCTTTGCTCTTTCAGCCTCCCTCTATTTCTCTATGCTCTCAATCGCCCCTCCTCTACTCCTTAGTTGCCTTTGCTCCTTCTCAGCCAGTGGCCGTTCGGCACAAAAATTCCGGCTAAAGCCGTTCGTTGCTCGGCTGAAGAGATCCGGCGAAGGCAGTGAAGGTGAAAGCCAAAAAAGAAGATGAAAGCAAAAAAAAAAAAAAAGAGACATGGTTTGATATAACTGGAAAAATCCCGGTCTGACCGCCAGTCGTTCCCCCGGCTCAATCGGGGTTAGACCGGATTTTTCCGATTTATTGTTAGGAACGATTTTTGCAGTAATCAGACCGTAAAATTAGCTGATTTTCGGTCCAACCGGTTAAATCGCCGATCTATCCGATTTTCATAACATAGGGGTTCCCAAAGATATGTTTGTTTCAGCTTTCGGTCCTAACCTCTAGTCATTATATTGAATCGCTACTAAATGCTTCCCATTATTGTTAACCATTTCTTAGAATTGCTAACCTCCACTTGTATATGTACAATTTTAGGATCAAAATTGCTCATAAATACTGCGAACTATTCCTAATTGCTAATGATAATTGTTCCTAATTGTTAAATGCTAGTTACAGAAACCGAGATGAAGTATATTTGGTAACCTCGGTTTATAAATCTTATATAATTTGTAACCTTGATCCTGGGTTAGGAAGGACAGCCCTCTATTTTTTTCTTTTTTTATTTGTTTGTGGTGTATGTGGGTACCATTGCATATCTATCTATATTGCTAAGTCAAAGCTTTATCCCTCCCTCATGTTCGATTAATAAAAAGTTTTTTATGCGATCTAGGCATAGGCATGAATCCATTATATAATTCTTCTCATTATCCTTTGGGGAAAAATAATTCCACAAACAAAGAATTTGTACGGTACAAAATAACATAAAAACAGATTCATTTTCAAACAAAATAAATTTAACGAACCTTCTGCTACCTACTATTACTTATCTTTTTTTAAAAATAATTTCCTTTTTATTGAGGGGATTGTGTGAGGGTGAGCTGTTTTGAGCTTTGACACCCTCCTCTTTTAACTCATACCAGTCTTCTAAATTTCTTAAAGATAGAAAGTTCATGAGATAAAACTGCTTACCAAAAACAAAAAATATCTCTTCCTACTAATGAATGTGAATTAAATAAGCATGCCCATGATTTCTGGATGACATTGTGAAAACAGGTGTAATGTGAAAGGTTAAGAACATCTTAAATGCTTCCGGGAGTATCCGGTCCTCGTCATATGTCATGAGATGATTGGACGAACAGTAAAAATAGGGGGCTTTGTAGGTCTAATCTTTCTCTCTCCTTGGGAGTATATTCTTCCGGAGCATTTCGAATTTGTAATGAAAGCTCCCGACACATATGCTCATTTGCTGACGAGGAGTTGTGATTGGCTATGCTCATTTGCTGACGAGGAGTCGTGATTGGCTTGGGATCAATGGTGGTTTTCTGAGAAAAATTACAAACTAAGGGTCCCCCTAAACCCCCAGTTTTGTTGTGAAGATGTGAAATAAAGGGGAACAAGAAAAAACTTTAATGTTGGAAATAAATGAATCAAAATTAATGTGATTTTAGAAAAAAATTTCGTGTCTTACCATTTTGTAATAATGGGACATAACGACATTGGACAAGCCAATTATATAGGTGGACGAAATTTGTTGACCGTTAATTGATGATAGGATCAAAAGAAGGGTATTGAAAATTGTATAAAGGGGTTGAAAAGTCCCATAAGGTCAGATATATCATAGAGGGGGAAATATGAATAGGGTATTTTAAAATTTTGAGACGTCCGATCGATCGAGAGACAAGAGGTCGGATATATGAAAAACAAACAAACAGAAAAGTAAATGGGACAATGCAAGTTTGTTTGTTCACGATCTTGGCCCACATCCAAATATCTAGGTTAGTGACCACCTAAGGTTTCCTCTCTTAGGATTATCTTCTACTTTTCTTATTACTCGACAGATCGGATAAGTTTTTTACTTGACTTTCCGATCGACCCTTTGAGTACACTTCCTCTCAAGGCCCACCGCTCACACTTTTCTCAAGTGTTACAACTCAAACAAGCGAGTCTTCCCCAAGACTCTTCACTAAAGCTCACAAAGTATCCGACTTTGCTACAAGAATAATCCGAGTAAGCATAATTACAAGAGATTAAGATATGAAGTGTATTCTCTTGCTTTTTTGATCCACGGTCTTGACTTGTGTTTTTATAATTTTCCCTTCAATTGGTAGACCGTTGAAGTTACCATTGGAAATAAGATCTTCTCTGTCGACTTGGTAACTTGATCTTGGCGAGATTTGACTCGCTAATCGAATCTTGATTCTTTCTAAGTTTGGCTTGTCTCTTGATTTTCTCATGTATCTTTGAATGTTTATCTTGCCTTAACAACATGCAATCATTGCTTAATTTACGTGGTTGCATTTTTTTATACTTGCAACGAGTAAGGGGATGATCCGATCGATATTCTTTCCAAAAATAAGAACAATAAAATCTGCAGAAAGAGTGAGATTTCATGCAATAATATGATGTAATATCCGAGATTTTAAGAATTATATTTAGAGAGAATATTTCCTTAATTCAACAATATATAATATAATGCCAAATAAGGAAATGATATCCAAGAATAAAACCTTATGCATGAATAATATAAGTGATAAATATAGAATGCATCTAGCTATTGAATATATACCTTAGTACAAAACTTATTAAAGCTCAACGGGGCTCAAATAAACCAATAAATGAACGTGTTTGACCGATCGATTTATCATCCGACTAACAATCTCCCCTTTTGACGAAAGACATAAATTCAGTATTTGGTTCTACATTTCGAAATAACTCCCCTAAACAAGATGCTAATCTCCCTCTTAACCTATCATCAAAATAAATATGATACTGAGAGGCATGAAAGCATAGCATCACGAAGTCGATTCCATAATATAGAAGCATCACCAACTCACAATCTGACTCAAAGGAACTTAGAACATTTAATCATGCTATGAAGTCGGATAAGCAATTGAAGGAAACGATTACAGAATATGATTAGCATTTAAGCATATAGTAAGATGCTATGATAAAAATGATTCATACAGAGAGTTAATTCAGCAAAAATAAATGGGTTAGATTTCAATCGACTAATCTCATTAATTGTTCTTGCAGAGTCGAGCATCAAAACAGAAATAGAGAAATAGTTCCAACCAACCAAATACACACCAAAGTGTATCTTCTCTCCCTTGCCTTTTGGCAAAAATAAGGGCACACATAATATAGGCAAATTTGTTTTTGTAAAGACTAAAGTTGAAAAAACGAAAATTGATAAAAATATTTTGATGAAATAAATATTCATGAATTGGAGATTTATTTTCCAAAAGCGGCCCTTTGATTATACTGAAAATATTTTGTACCATGGAATATCTGAATTCCGGATACGCAATGAGTCGGACGGAGTTACCTAAAAGGTCAAACCGCTTTTTCCTTAGTGATCTTCAATCCAATATGGGTGCTAAGGTCAGATATGGTATAAATGAACCTCTGGAGTTAGATGTCTTTGTTCTCTTTGTGTCTATCCATGTGTCCGATCTGGATTTTGTATGGTTAAAGTTGAGAATTTGAGGAATTTCTTCATCTTCTTCATCTCCGATGAGTCTCGGATTTTTGTTTGGGTCGACAACACCAAATTTTTTAGTGTCTAATGTTCCTACATTGACTTAACAATTTTATTAGATCTAAGAGAGGACTCCCCCTCAATTCATGCAACAATTAATTTATAGCAATGTATCCACATGGTTAATAAAGAATATGAGATGATACTTATGTATTACATGTGAATGATAATGCAAAGGTAGTAGTCAGATTTGACTTTCAGGCATACCTGCACTCAGAAAAATCAAACCTTTCTGTTTCTTTTGACCAAATGATTTTGATCCGACTAGGTCGGATACATGTTTGGAGGTTTTGTCCCTTTGGGAACCCAAACTTGGATTATCTTTTTGCCTCTAGGTTTCGTGGCGGTGAAGAATCGAAGTAGCTCCTTTTTTTTTTCTAAAGTTGGAGTGACTTTGAGCCTTTGAAACATCTCTTTTTCAAAATGATTTTTGTAAGTAGTTTTCGACTCTCGAGTGAAATCCAATATCTTGTTATTTATAAGATGCTCCGAGACCCAATATCAAGTTGAGATTATCTTGATCTTTCGTAAGTTTCAAAAGCGTCTTACGTGTTTTTTCATACTTCTTTTGAAGATCTTGTTTTTCAATTTTGAGATCATGTAAATCTAACTTGTGTTCACTTACCTCGGATCAAAGTTTTTCACATGAGTTTTGCAAAGTTAGATTTTCATTTTTCAAAGCTTTTAAACACTTTTTCAAATATTTAATCTCAACTTGATAATGCTCCTCAATCCTCGGAACAAATTTGGCAAGATGATCTTTAGGAAAGGAATGAATGTATTTCAATACCTCTTTAGTTTGTTCCTCTGTTTGCTCTTCATCCGATTCCGAATCGGAGTCGGATGGAGGAATATCATCTTTAGCCATCGGACACATGTTGGCATTCTCGATTTACTTTCATTTTCGCTTGAGTCGAGTCACTCCAGGTTGCTAGCATAGCCTTCTTTCCTTTCGAAAAACGTTTCTTCTTTTCTTTGCTTTTCTTCCTCGGATTTGGGGCATCTTTCATCAAGTGATATGGGGATCTACAACCAAACAATTACCAGAGTCGATTCATTTAGAGAGATATTTTTCTTACCATTCTGATATTTGTCATGTTTTTGGATGAAGATTCATGGTTAAATCTCTTTTGAGCTTGTTGTTGCAAAACATTCTTCCGAAACCAACTGCAATGATGGCTAACGCATCTTCATCGTTTATGGATGAGTTAGACAGAGAGCCTTCTTCGTCAATGCTTTTCAGGGCAAAGCTTTTCTTCGATTTGGTTCATCTCGACCCATCTTGAAGATGTATTTCATGAGTCGGCAGCTTGCGAATCGGAACATCTAACTTTAATTTGCTCAAGTCTTGTACTTCCTTAATTGTTGTAACTTTTGGTCCCCATTTCCGCTTTAGAAGACTTCTAAGTATCTTTTTCACTGCCTCTTCCTCCGAGTAGTGCTTGCCTAATGACTTCGGGTTTTTCAATATCTTAGAGAATCGATATACATATCTTTAATCCCTTCTTCCGGCAACATCTTGAATAACTCGTACTTGTGAACATACTGATTGATCTTTGATTCTTTAACCTGACTAGTGCCTTCATAGGTTGTCATTAATGTGTCCCATATTTCTTTAGTAGTCTCACATGTAGAGATACGATTAAATTCATCCGGGTCTAGGATGCATAACATTATGTTGAATGCTCGAAGTTCTTTAAATACTTGGTTTTCTCAGTGGGAGTCAATTCTTCTTTGGGCTTGTCTTGGCTGACTCCTTCGACGTCCTTCTTGGGAGTGTATCTTCCTTCTTGAACGATCTCCCATATTTCATAATCATGGTCTTTTAAAAGACCTCCATCATTCTCTTCCAATGGGCAAAGTTTGACCCACTGAAGAAGGGTGGTTTGTTGTAAGGTCTTGCCTCGGACATGATCGTGATCCATAAGAATGTTAATTCTTATAGAGTGTGGAACTCACTCGATACCAATTGAAAAGTCCTAGAGGGTTAGATATACCATTTGATGACTCATGTATAAATCTTTATCTCTCTTAGGTTTTGATTCTAACTCATTTTAAGCATTATAGAAACTCTTATATAAGTTTTCATTATGTTCTAAGCGACTCAAAAGCGCTTTATTATATATCTCCTACATTGATGTTTCGACTCACTCAAATATTACTCAGAACCATCGCATGCTCAAATAATTTCTCTAACACATTTATTCCGAGCACTAACTTTGTATTTCAACGAAAAGTGAATTAAATCATTAATTCTTTATTCTAAGTTAGTGTATTTCCTTGAGGATTATTTGACCGGATCAAGTTCTTATACTATGATACTTTACTCTTTCTAACGTGATTATTTAAGGATTGACTTAATATGGAATTTGAACCTATCGTATATTAGACTCGGAAAATTCCATTCTTTTAGGCCAAAGATAATTAAGCATTTAATTATCCTGATTTAATCATTATTTGTGCCTAATCTTGGACCAAAGTATTTTATACTTTGAGAACCAATGTGATTTGCTTTTGTAGGCTATTCAAACAAGGCTAATCTATTTTTGAATTTCAAAAGTAACCAGCTTCTAGCCATTAAACACGAGCAGACAAGTTTTTAGCTAAATCTTAAGAGATAGAATCGGATCGAAAGGGATAAAATCGGATAGAATCCAGTGGCAGGTGTTGACCAACCAGGCACCCTAGGGTTTTGTGCCCTGGTTGTCTCCAAAGGACTCTCCAACCTAAAACGCAGCATTCCACTTAGTGCTTTTAGAAGGTAGGCCCCGGTCACGATGTTGTTCTTAGGGGAAGCATCTAGTCTCGTGTGGACTGTCTTGTGAAGCTTAAGCGCAACACTCGATGCTTCGATCATGAAATGCAACGTTTTAACGTCGTCTTCAGGTGTTCAACTCCTTGTATTTTAGATAAAAGTAGAATGCGGTATTCCGAACTTGGAATTTCTCGGCACACAACACTCGGAGTCCATTGTCTCTTAAGGTTTAGCCCGGTTCGGCACCTTCCGAAAGAAAAGGGATTTATGGACCGACCCAAAGCTAAAGGTCTGTTTATTTTGTGATGGGGGTTCTTTGTGGTTTAGTGGATTATGTGGCACCAATCGATCGTAGTTTGAGATCAAATTCCTCAAATAGGACTCGTGATTTCATCAAAGGGCCAACAAATAAACAACAGAAATAAAGACATAAAGGACGCCACTTGTTATGTGTCTACGAGTTAGCCCCCACTTTGACCGAGTCTAGAAGACGAAGGGTCAAAGTAGACACTAAAGGATACTTACCTCAATTTTTGTAAAGCATTATGTGTTACTTGGAATTAGTTGTAATTGAAACCGAACTCTAAAATGGGGACTTGGACTTGATCGCGATGCATGCGTTCGAAGTCCGGTAAGAGAATCCTAAGCTTGGCTTAATCGAGCCTGAAGCTTGGCGGATGTTGGTGCTTAAACTTTGATCGTTGTTTGATCCGAAGCTTGGCTAAATAATCTGCTGTACTAACATGTTTGTTAGTGCATAATTGATTTGACAAAAGTTTAGTGTTTTACCCGAGTAATTCGATTGAAAATAGACCGATAAAACTATTCTGGAAAAGCCGATTAATGGGCCCGATCCCACTTGCATGTACAAGGGGACAAAGATCACATGTCTCGGTTGGACAAGGTTGCATAGACTAGGGAGGTGGGCTAGGCTACAAAGGTTGTCACCGATTGGACCTCTCGGTGCCTAGTGGCCTGCGCCGGCTAGCCTTTGGCGAGCGTATCCCCGGCGTGTCCTACCAGATTCCCTTGATTGCCCACTATTTTCTTGACTCATGTCTTATGTACTTGGATTCCTTGACCAAATTTGCTTATAAAGGGGAGTGCATGGTGTGTTTCATTTTGCACACCAACTCTTCTTCTTCTTACTCTTGCTATTCTCTTGTGTTTCCTTACTTTGCTCCTTCTTGAAAACTAGTTGGTTCTCAAAAATTTCTTGTCTTCAAAATGTCTAGAAAAAAGCTCATGTCGCTGGAAGAACTAGAGTGGAGAAGCTTACTCAAGACTCTTTCCTTGAACGAGAATGGCGCCCTCAAAGGGAATGGAATCCAAATGACCTTTTAGTTAAGGCAGAAAACCATGTTTCCTCGCTGGCTATTTCCTCTTCGGTAAGCTAATAGGCTTAAACTTCTTCATTTGCTCATATAGAGTAACTCTTTTAACCAAAATCTTATTGGATTTTGTCTTGCGAAAGGCTCGATTCGAAGTAGTAGAGCCATTCCGAAATTCATGGAAACATGTGACATGATGAACTTTCCTTTTGAGAATGCCATATATAATGCCGGGTTTGGATCTCTTTACATCGCTTTATACCATCTTATTGATAGGAGGGAGAGGGATCTCATTAGAACCATTAGTGCTTCGGGATACTATTAACATGTTCCATCTTCCATTTGGTGAGATAACAATAACTCCTTTTGATTTTGCTTTTTTGTCCAGTTTGGGCTTTTCAGGAGAACCTTTAACTTATGACCGAATTTGTACAAAAACCGTGACTACCTTCGTCACCTCTTTGGCGCTATAGCCGACAAATTTCCACATAATAATCACTTTAAATATATTGTTCTTTTTGAGACTTTTGAGGATATTGTTTTCTAGGCTCAACATTCTCCTCAACAACCAATCGGGATCGTGCTTGGTCTTCTCTTGAGTACAATCCTCTTCCGATCAAGCCGCCAAGGTTCATGTTCACTATTTGGTGAACTTAGTGGACCTAGATAAACCAAAGGAGTTTCATTGGGGTGTTCCCGCATATACTTGCCTCATTAGGAGCCTCCGTGCCGGTGTGAGGCATACAAAGCTGAACTGGACTCCACCAACTATCTCCCTTTGAATGGCTTATGGAAGATTATTGAGGTATGCTCAAGTTCTCCTTTTTTCCAATATTTATACTTTTCATCTTAGGTGGATAAAAAGCTTTACTTGGTTTGTTAAAATACAGCCGTGGTTGTACGAATATTTTCCACATCTTTCTCCCGGTTCAACAAATCGGCCCATATTTTCGGCATCCGCATCATGGGCCAAAGTCTATCTTCAATATCTAATGCTTCATGGAATAGACTTCTTGAGGTCATCCCTCAACCGTGTGGACTCGGTATGCTTATTGTCTTCTCAAAACTTGCTCCAAAATGTGTTTAAAAGAACTTTTTACCACATTTTTAGCCCTCTGTCCTTGCCGACGGCCTTTACCACAGCATGTGGGGCTGACCGTGGTGGACTTTAGCCTTAAATTTGTACTATTTTTCGTCAGTTTTCTTGTTGTTCTTCATCCTTGCTAGCTGATTTCTTGATAATTCTTGTATGTAGGCCAATTTCCATCCTTGGGCCCAACTTCAACTTCCTCAAAGTGTCCTCGTGGCATGGGAATTAAACGAAAGAAGGATCTTGTTTGAAGGTGCTTTTGGGTTTTGTTGGTATCTAGGAGAGAGGGTCACTCCTCAAATCTGAGTTAACACATGGCCTTTGTTTGTCCCGACCGATCTGCCTTCGACAATGTTCTACTTTCGTCCTCTTCCTCCAAATGAGCAAGCGGCATGGAAATTAATTGGTGAATTCTCAATTTCTTAAACTTGAACACATCTTACGCCCATCATGCAACATGTATTATGACCCAATTGGTGAGTTCTCAATTTCTTCTATGTAACTTGAATTTTTGGTATGGAAATTAATTTTCATCTTTTGGCAACTTACTCTTCCTAATATCTATATATCCTAAGTCTCGATGTGGATGTTACTCTTCCCGGGAACCTCCTCGTTTTGTAAGAATTTGAGAAATCCCGGAAGATAAATGTGTTGGGCATTCCTTCCTTAGAAATTGGCGAGGGTAAGAGTTATATACTCTCTTTCCTTTAGTTGTATGCTAAAGATATTTTTCTTGCTGATATCATCGCATAAACTTTGTAGTATATCCGGGAGCAATCTAGAGCCATGTTTATCGATTTTCAATCTACTCATCGGGGAATCCAAAACTTCTTGATCGGGCGAGCTTTTCCTAATTTCCGGGTAAGTCCTTGATTAGTATAGTGCTAATATTATTGAGCTTCTAGTGATTTGCTAACCACTCTTTTGATCTTGTAGAGGTGTCGATCCGGAGCTCCTTCTTCCAAGTAGTCTCCATAATGTTCCCGAGACACAATCTCATGCTCCCGATCAACAAGTACATTCTAGTAGTAATGCTAGACAAGCTTCTTCATGGCGTTCTTCGTGGCGTGCACACCATAGGAGTGCTTCCGAGTCAGGACCTAACGCATCCGGACCTAGCGGTTCCGATGCGGGACCTAGTTATTCCGGGAAGAGTTTAAACATCCTTCCTTTATAGGCCTTTGATCATCACGAGAATCCTCGTTATTTCCCTCGGTCTTCTTATAATGGTCCATCCCATGAGGCTTCTTAATCTTAGGACAAATGAGGTAACTCGTATCAAGGTGATGAAGGTGGTCGACTCTCTACATCTGTCTTTGATGGGAATTACATCTTCGATGACGACTCCGATGGTGATGCGTAGGAGACTCCTTGCCGCTTCCGTTGTTTGTTGATTAATGAATCCTTGTAGGGTGTTTGTTTATTAATGTACTATTTACTTTGTAATGAAGACTCTTATGCAATGGGATGAAATGCGGGACTCGATTCTAAAAATGCATTCTTTTATTTAATATGATGCACAAAACTTAGGAAAAAGTTGCAAAAACAAAATTTAAAAAATATGCACTAGCCCCCATTCCCCCTAAAAAATAATAAAAAGAAAAATCTCAGATGCGTGGTTTAAAAAATAACACAGTATGCACCATGGGTCGAGGCAAAAATAGTCCAAGGATTGCTCGGGCCAAATAAAACCATGAAAACGGGCCGGGCCATAGCCGTGGCAGCCCCGACCACTTGCAAGTCCTGGGGCGGTTAGGATTGGTCGGTGGTTGAGTTGTAGTAGGACTCGAGAACTTCGAAAAAACCCTTATAAATAGGATCGGCGAGTTGCGTAAGAAATATGAACACAAAAGTCTTCGATAACCTAAACTAAAAACATATCATATCTCCTTCTCAAAACCATAAATTACATGACCGAGTTAACCCAGTGGATGCATGAGATGAGTAACATGGATAGATCTCGGTTCACCAATTATGGGCTGAATGTCCTATTCTCGCATTTGCCAAGTAAAGATCTATTGGCCCTTCCTAAAAGCTGCTGTGACGTACTAGGATCCTTACTACCATGTCTTTAGGTCCAGGGATAAGGTATCGTGCCCCTACCCGAAGAGTTCGATGCCATACTAGGCTGTTTTAGGCGAACAAAACTGGCTGTTCGCAAATCTTCGAAAACCATCACCGAAACATAAATACCTACTGAATTGAGTAATAAGAATCTAGGGTGGATTCTTATTGGGAACTGGGTGAGATTGACCAATCTAATGAAGCACTACCGCAACCTCGTATGCCTATGCTAATCCCATTATCATCCCTAGGCGGCGGGGTATCATCACTTGTATGATAGGTGGATTCTTGCTAGTAGGAGGCCATGAAGACATGGCGCCAGCTTCCCTATCGAATCTAGTGGAACAATTGGAGGATTATTGTTCCCTAACTCCACTAATAGTAGCTGAATTAATAATTGGCTTAGACCGAGTTGAAGCCAATACGAGTAGAATTTCTGCGAGAGCCCCTCGTTATTACAGGTAAGCATAAAATAACAAACAAAAGCAAGCGGCATAGACCGGTTGGTGGTGTCGGCCATAAGGCGGGTGTCCGTGCACCGCCGAGGTTGAGACACCTCCGGTTTGCGCCTAAAAGACTCTAACTTTCATTTCTACCTTTGTGTTGCTATTTATTATTTTTCAGTTTTGCTCTTGTTAGGTCTAAAAGATTTGAGCTTTGACCGTGTAGGACACTAACATTTGATTTTGCATTAGTGATGTGCGGATCCGGTTGATGGAACATCTTAAGTTATGCTCCTCTAAATTTGGATATATACCTAGTGGCTCACTTCTACCAGTGAAAACGAAAACCGATAGTAGCCGATCACCCAGACGTCTTGGTAGGAGGAATACCTTAAAATCACACCAATGATCTTCTATGGTATGTTAAACATTGGAAGCTATCCCAGTTCAAAACACATACCGCACAACACTCGTTCATACGTCTATTGGGCCTAGAAGAGAGCACGTAGTACTTCCCTACCCGTGTGTTGTTGTAAATGGGTAGAGAGCAAGTAATACCACGATTAGATTGTATCTGCTCGCTACCTTTGACTTGTTCAAAGGGCATGGTAGCTCTAAACGGACCAGGTCGTGGCCCGAATATTGGAGAGGTCCGCCAAAACTGCCGACTCATGCGGAATTGCTAACACCTGAAGGCAAACTTAACATTATTGTTTCTCCCTGTTATCTAGAGTGGATAATAGAAGTAGATCTTGAACGACGGAAGGCGCCGAGACTCGAGAGAGATAGATCCTAAAGAAGTTGTCCTTACTCGCTGCCCCTTTGCAAATTCGCAAAATAAACCCTTGGATAGCCGTTGGTGTTCGTCGAAGAGAAACTGAAGCCAAAGAGCTTGAAGAAAGGAGGGCCTGTCGAATTCAAGAGCTGAAAGAGTGCATCCGAGATGAAGAAGTTGAGTCTAGCGATCCTAAGGGAAAGAAAGTAAAGATAGACTAGGGCCTAGACTCTTAGGATAGAATAAAAGAAAGGGAGGATTAGTTTTACCTCTTTAGAACAGTGTTTATTTTTATTTACAAGTAGTATGCTTGCAATTATTTTCCTTTAGCTATGTATTTAGATAAGTAGTAGGCTTACCTTTTATTAAATAAAAGTAAGTGTTATGCTATACTTTTGTATTTTTATCGCTCATTTAGAGGTAAAAATAAAAAATAGATGCATAAGACTGCCTAATTGGATTGTCCTAAAAAGAAATACTAATGGACTTCGTGATTGGGCCATCCAAGTAAATAAACGAACTGGATAATCAAAAGAAAAACCAGAATAGGAGGGATAAGCGTGGCTCGGTCGGACCACCACCTGTCTTGGTGGTGGCCGGCGCCTGCCCGGGCTCAGCCTGGTTGGGCTGGGCTCGACCTACTACCTAATGGTATGCTAGGCGTAAAAATTCTTCAGCTGATCTAAGTTGGTGTATTGGAAAATCTCTTCTCTATCCAAGTCGGTTAATTTAACCACTCCACTCCGTAAAATTTGACTAAGTATAAATGGGTCTTGCCAGTTAGGCTTAAACTTTCCTCGTGGGTCCTAAATTGGTGCTCTTATCTCCTTAAGGACTAAATCCCCAATTTGTAAATTTTGAGGCTTAACTTTCTTATTAAATGCCTTGGATATGCAAGCCTGGTATATTTGGACATTATGTAAAGCATTCAGGCGCCTCTCATCCAAGAATACTAACTCCTCATAATATGCTTTAGCCCATTCTCGCGTCCGAATTTGGTTCTCAGCAATTATCCTTAATTAGGGAATGACAATCTCAATTGGGAGGACTGCTTCCGTGCCATAAATTAAAGAAAAAGGCGTTGCTCCTGTAGAGGTTCTAATGGAAGTTCTATATCCCTACTAGGAAAAAGGCAATTTATCTGGCCAATCCTTATAGGAAATTGCCATTTTCTCCACTATTTTTCAAATATTATTGTTAGCGGCCTCAACTGCTCTCGTTGGTTTGAGGGCGATATGGGGAAGATTTGTGATGCTGGATTTTATACTTATCTAACAAATCCGCTACTTCCTTATTAAAATGGCTACCATGATCACTTATTAACTCATGGGGCACCCCATAATGACAGATAATATTCTGGGTAATGAATTTGGCTACTTACTTCGACATCAAAGTTGTATAGGAAGCTACTTCTACCCATTTAGTGAAGTAGTCGATTGCTACTAATAAAAATTCATGACTACCTATTCCTTTAGGAGTCACCTTGCCAATAATGTCTATTCCCCAAACTGAAAATGGCCAGGGTGAAGATAACGTTGTAAGAAATGACGGTGGTTGGTGTTATAAATTTGCATACACCTAACATTTCTAGCACCTTCTAAAAAGTCATGACAGTCGATGCCATGGTTGACCAGTAATAACCAAGCCTCCGAACCTTTTGGACCAACATCCTACCATTCATATGAGGTCCACATTCCAAACCATGAATCTCCTCCATGTTGCACTTTGCTTCATGTTGATCGACACAAAGTAAGCTAATCCCAAAATTAGTTTTCTTGAACAGTTGGTCCTGATTGATGAGGAATTGGGCGACAACATCCTAATGGCTCCTTGGACTTTAGGTGTGGAGTCCAAAGGATACTCTCACTTATCCAAATACTGATAATTATCATGATACCAACTGGTATGGTCGAGTATTAGACACTTCTAAAGCACGGATGTGTGCGGGATGACTTCGTCGCTCAATATGAAAGGACATTGAGTGAATGCCAGCAGGGATATTGATCATGGATGTTAACTTAGCTAATGCATTCGCAAATTGATTATCATCCCTAGGAAGGTAAGTGAAAGAGATGTTCTCAAAGTGTTTAGATAATTCTGTCAAGTATGCTTGGTAGGGTGCTAAGGCTTCACTACGTACCTACCACCTTTGCGAATTTCGGTTGATGATCAAACTGGAATCACTGAAAACCTTGATATTCTTGACCCCGATCTCTGTTGCAGCTTTAAGTCCTATGATACAAGCCTTGTACTTTGCTTGTGTTATTGGTGACCTCGAAGTCTAGTTTGACTGAAATGGGAGTATGTGCTCCCTCCGGCGAGACTAAAAGAATTCTTACTCCAAAGCCCTTATGATTGGAAGCACCATTGAAGTACATTGCCCAAACGTCCACCTCTACTTGCAAAATATCCTCATCCGGAAAGTCAAGGTGTTCGGGTTGCAATTCAGCCACGAGTGCGATCAAGCCGAGTATTATGACACTATCCTTCCTTTGATCACTTTTTGAAGGACGAACTTGAGTCCGAATTCCGATAGCATGACAGTCCATCGAACTATCTTACTCGCTGATAGTTGGTTGCTCAAGTATGTACTTAATAGGATCCATAGGTGCTACTACATGTACCGTGTGGGCTAACATATAGTGTCCGAGCTTCTTGGTAGCCCGGATTAATGCCAATGATGTCTTCTCTAATGACGTGTATCTAGTCTCATAGCCCAAGAATTTCTTGCTTAGATAGTAGGTTGCACATTCTTCTTTCCCACCTAGTTGAGCTAGCATGGCTCGTATAGTCATGTTTCTGTTGTGGTGAGATATAGAAGTACGGGTTTCCCTGGTTGGGGCGGAACTAACACTCGGAGGATTAGCCAGGTATTCCTTAACCGTCTCAAATGTTTGTTGGCACTCGGTATCCCAAATGGGCTTAAATCCTTTCTTTAATTTCTTGAAAATAGGTTCGTAGACCATAGTCGGCTTTGATATGAAATGACCGGTCTCATCGTAAACGTCCGAGGAAACCCCTTATCTCTTTTTCGTTCCTGGTGGAGGGATCTCCTGAATGGCTTTGATCTTGGATGGATCAACTTCAATTCCTCTAAGACTAACAACATAGCCTAACAGTTTACCCAAGGTCACTCCAAAGGCACACTTTTGAGGATTAAGGCGCATGTTGTACTTCCCGAGTCTATGGAAGAATTTTCTCAGTCGGGTAAGTGCCTTGCCCTATCTTTGGATTTTATGATCATATCATCTACGTAGGCTTCAGCTTCTTTATGGATCATATCATGCAGTAGTGTTGTTGCTGTCCTCCGATACGTTGCACCAACATTCTTGAGCCCAAATGGCATCACCACATAACAGTAAGTTCCCCATTTAGTGATGAAGGTCGTCTTCTCCATATCTTCTTCAACCATCTTCACTTAATTATACCAAGCATACCCATCTATGAACGAGAATAGAGTATGATCTCGCTGTATTATCTACCGGAAGATCGATATGAGGTAATGGGAAATCATCTGTGGACTGGCCTTGTTTAAATCCTCGAAATCGACACACATACAAACCCCTGCCATCTTTCTTCGGGATTGGAACTATGTTTGCTACCCTGCTTGTGCTAAAAAATATGAAACTAGTTGTTGGGCCTCTATTTGAACTATATGACAATGCGCAGGTATAAAAATATATGACGTTGCTCTTTTCCTTCTGGTTTTCATATTCACACATTTCTACTAATAACTATGTTGTCTTAATGTCGGATGTTAAGTGCTATATTGCAATCCAGTTATAGTTTTATATACATTATGAGTGATAGGACCATAAGCTTATTGTTGAAGCTCGTGAATTTGTGGATCCTTTTTTTTTGTGAACAAAGGTCAAGTTTATTACCCTAAAGTAATAGCATAATTACAAAGTACAAGGGGATATTACAGAATATGCTATGATGGTAAATCCATCCCCTCATCTCGGACCATCTTGTGCATCCTAATACAAAAATGATATTTAATTTGAGAAATAATAGCATAAGTTACTGTCATGCTTTCGACGAAACTTGTATTTGTTCCTCGCTTTCCGAATGTAGTAGATAGTGGTGCATAATGCACACCTAAGAATTTTAGCTCTTAGGCTCTTGCTTTTCACTCGGCTGCCAAAGTTGCGGACTTCAACACACCTAACTACAAACACTTTAATATTTTTTCAAAAATTTCAATTTAGTACATTATTAGTGAAATTATACATGAAAGAGATGCCACTTGATTATACCTATCCCTAGATGATCTTTGCTTTTCCATAGTTTTAGTACGGACGTAAGCTGGTGATGTAACTAATATGGGCATAGAGCTGTGTGTCTGCTCCGCATTATGATGAATTCCGACCATTAGGGCCTAAGTGATGCGGGGTTATTCCTTAATACGTAAAGTGCTACCTCTCATGTGTCATGTACATCAACCATATTTTCTTTATCATAGTGTTCTAACTCTTGATAATCTCATATCATTTAGAAATTTTGTGAGCAGCCAGTTTTGCATATAGGAATCTTCGCAGCCTTAGATTAGAATGGAGGAATCAAATAGGTTGTTGAACTATAATGTACATTATTGCAAGTAAAGGAAATAATTAGCAAAGATGCTGGAAATAAGCGAGAATATATGTAATCGATGCAATGGAGGATCAATATTATTTGTTTATGATTTGTCCAATATGTTCCTTCTTGCATTAATTATTGTTATTTGTCTTGCGAGTTGATGTCGTTGGTCATCGGACCATGAGACGGTTATTCGCGGGTCTTATGCATTCTCACTTCCTCTTATAAACCCAATGAATCTGTCTTTACTATGGTCTTTCTTTGAGGAAGAGCACTCTTGGGAACCCAGATTTGAATAAATTTGAGTCCGGTTTGATTACGAGTCTTCTTTCTAGAAAATTGAGTATGTGTCTCATTCTTTTGGAAATCTTTTCTTTTGCAAATAGGTGGAGAAGGATTTTTCCTCTAAACTGGTCTGGGCTTAGTCCTCTTTTCATTCTTATGAATGGGACCATGCTCAGCCTTCCTAAACTTTAAAACTACGGAATATGTCTTAAAGAGATTTGAATAAGAATTGGATTCCTCTTCAGACATTGTAACCAAGTTTTTCGTTCCTAAACGAGACACACTGAGAGCCAAGTAAAAGGTTAAGGTTTTTCCGACCTTGAGTGAGTTTCAAAACAAGCTCTTGAGACTCATTGAGCTTCCTTTTAGTTACTCATTCTCTATTTTGAGTTACTCGAGGCTCGGTCTCATTTTCTTGAGTATTGGTCTTAAGTACCTTTAGATTTTGTCTTAGGTTTTCTAACACATTCTTCAAAACATTGCTCTCAGCGAGTAAGAGACTCAAGTTTTTCTTTGAACTGTGAAGAGTCGAATTGGAATTTTCTTCCAAAGTATAAATATATCTGGCCAAATCAACTTTGGAGAATTTGAGAAAGTATTCAATTACCTCCTCAATATCTGAGTTCTCATTGTCTGACTCGATTTAACTTCGAGTCTATAAGTGCCATAAGACACTTTGAGTCGTCGAGAATCATCTTCTTCGGATGTGTCATCATCACTCCAGGTAGCCATCATAGCCTTCTTCTTTCTGTCCTTTTTTCTTTTGGGACAATCTTAGACTATGTGCTCCTTGCTGCCACATTAAAAGTAACCAGAGTTCTTGTATAACGATAACTTTGCAGGGGATGAATATTTACCTTTTCTGTCCTTCTTATCTTTCCTGTAGAACTCATCCTTTGGCCTCTTTTCCCACTTCTTGTATCTCATCATTCTCTTGAAGCCACAGGCTATGAGTGCCATAGGATCCTCTTCCGATTATGAGGAGCTCGGACTTTCGAGTCTGTTTTCCGAGGCCTTCGGCGCAATGTTCCTTTTGGTGCTGACGTTGGCATCCTCTTTTTCCAGATGAATCTTATGGGTAAGTAACTTCCCAATAAGCTCGTCTGCTCTTATTTGAGAGAGGTTATGAGCTTCTTCGAGTAGCTGTCACTTTGGGACCCCATCTCTTCTTTGGTAGACTGCTCGGAATCTTTCCGGACATGTCTTCATGAGAGATCTTTTCACCCAAAGATTTGAGATTATTAGTAATCTCTATGAATTGAACATAGATCCGAGTGATGTTTTCTTCGGATTGACATCTCGAAACACCTGCGGGTTTCAATGGGTTTAGGATTTGCTTTCTCAGGGGTCTTAAGGTTCCGAGGTGGAGGGGTTTATGTTGTGGGAATGCGGATGGATAGGACTTGGGCGAGTAGTAATGGGGTTTCGGGTAGTTGCTGAATTTATAGGGTGTCATGTTAGACTCTCCTTTTCCTCTTGGATTCCTTTGCATATCCACCTTGTGAGCTAAAAAGCTTAGATCATCAAGGGTGGTAAATGGTTGCAACTACACAACACTCGCAATCTTCCATTCTAGACCAGACAGGCAACTCACCAATGTTTGTGAATCATTCTTAGACAGATCACACTTCCATACGAGGTACTCAAACTCTCTAGTATAGTCCTCTATAGACATCACCCCTTGTCTCAACTTTTATAGCTTCAGAAAATTATCTTGGAGATAATGATCTAGCAAGAATTTATCTTTCAACTCTTTCTTCATTCTCCTTCATGTTTTGATCTTTCTTTTTCCTCTCTTGACTCTTTTATTTTGGATATTCTGCCACCAAATTGAAGCATAGTGCCTCAACTTGACTGTAACTATTTTACTTTCTTAGAGTCATGCACTTCCTTGTAATAAAAAACTCTTTCTATAGTTTGATGCCAATCCAAAAAGATATCAAGATCAAGCTTACCTTCAAAGTTTGAGATGTCAACTTTGATGTCAAAACTACTCAATTCTTGACTCCGCTCATGTCTTCCTCCTTTGAAGACTCAAGCTCCTTTTTAATTATTTCATCATAAGTGCTACCTTCTGATTCTCCATGCACATTAGGCTCTCTGGAATTCTCAGATACTTAAACTTCTTTTTAGTTGTTTTTTTAACTGTTTAGTCAAGTACTTGACTTGGACCTCCAAGTCCTGCGTCTATCTCCAGGTCTTGTCAAGTTTCTGCTCAACATTAAGGCTAAATGACATTTTGTAGCTGATTTTGTTATGTTGCTGAAGGGATTTATGTTTGGGATGTATAGGTGACAGAAGGGGCTCCAAGAGCTCCGATACCAAATGATGAATCCAAGCCCAGCAATGGGAAGCACAACGATGATAATAGTTGTAATATAAGGTTAGGATAACAAGAGGTTGGGAAAAGTGGGGTTTGAAAGTGAGAACAAGGGATAGAACCTGATTGACTCGAAGGGATAGAATGTCCAACTTTAAAATCAAACAGGGGCAATAAAGAAGATAGCCTAGGAATGGATCTAGCAGAGACTTCTAAGACCTAGGAGAACACCACTTGGTTGCCAAACCAAGCTACATCAACTAGGGAATTTTTGAGATAGAAGTTTGATTCACTCAAACGTTATGAGTTAAAGACATAGTAAATGTATCAATGACCAATAATGTATTTAAAAGTTCTTCGAGTACAAGAAACAAGAAGACCTTATATAGAGGGCCTTTTCCCATACAAAATAACCTTCCTAATTATTAAGGAAAGGTTAAGACTAACCATAATTAATTAACACTAATTGTAATGATTAATCTCAACTAAAATTGAAGTTGACAACTACAAAAAGGTGTTCTGATTGTAATTATGACTGAATCAGCAATCTGAACCAGTAAAGACTTCCCTTCTCTCTTGGCAAGTTGTGCTTGGTAGAAGAGACTAAAAAGCCTTGTCAATGTCACTAGAAGACATCCTATTGGACCACTCCAAAAGTAGGCTGCAACCTAGTAACTAGCTTGCAAGTGGGCTAGTTTCTAAGGCTCAGAAAAGTGGTCAAATAAGAGAGAGTCTTCTCTATCTGATTTTTCCTTCTTTTGAGGGCAGCATGTAGAACTCCTGGACTCAAAAAGGCTCTTCTTTCATGTCGTGACCATCCATCATTAAGTATGAGCGAGTGTGGCTTCAGTTTTTGACGTGGTTAGAAATGGCTCTACCTATAAATTTATACTGTTCTACCCAATGAATGAAAATAACATCATACATGTTGTCTCAAATTATTACATACCAAGATTTTTTAAACAAAATAAGTAAAATTGTTCAAGCAATCAAATAACAAAAATAAAAGGGTCACTCAAAAACTGAGTGAGGTGAAGTCCGGGTGTAGATGCAGTTGATGAAGCCGGAATATCTCATCTCTCCTTTTGCATTGATCCAGACCCATTAGTCCTAGACCAAAACTCTTCTTCACATCCTGGATCAACAAGGCTAAACTCAGGGACAGTCTCTCTTCCTGCTCGGAACTGCTGTGGGTAGTGATTGAAGACTCGGGTATAAATCTCTATCTCTCTTAGGTTTTGATTCTAAGTCATTCTGCGTATTATAGAAACTCTTATCTAAGTTTTCATTCCGTTCGACTGACTCGGAAAGCGCTTTATTGCATATCACCTATACTTGTGTTTTGACTCACTCAGACATCACTAAGAACCATTGTATGCTCAAATAGTTTCTCTAATACTTTTATTTTGAGCACTGACTTTGTATTTCAATGCAAAGTGATTTACAATGTTAATCCTTTATTCTAAGTTAGTTTATTTCCTTGAAAATTATTTGACCAGATCAAGTTGTTATACTCGATATTCCATTCTTTGTAACTTGATTATTCTAAGATTGATTCGAGATGGAATTTGAACATATTGAATATTATACTAAGAAAATTCCATTCTTTTAGGCCAAAGATAATTAAGATTTTAATTACTCTGATTTAATTATTATCTGTGCCTAATCTTGGACCAAAATAGTTTATACTTTGAGAACCAATATGGTTAGCTTTTTTAGGTTATTCAAACAAGGCTAATCTATTTTTGAATTTCAAAAGCAACCGGCTTCTAGCCGTTAAACACTAGCAGAAAAGTTTTAGCTACTTTTGGACATGGCTCGGACACCGAGTCAGGGTTTTTGTTTCCAAAACTGGAAAACCTTAAGGACATAAGCAACCACGAGCAAAAAACAGCAAGAAAATGGGCATAGAACATGCACAACCTAAGCTGGCGCTGGCCTTAGCTGAGCCCTTAACGTCCACCATAGGCTGTGGGACGGGGACAGTGAAGAAAACTTTTTTAGGCATATTTTGAGGTAAAACTTTGAGCATAAAAGCGACATACCGAAGCCACATGGTTGAGTGTAGAACTTAAGAAGCCTATGTCATGGATTTTGGGCTACTGTAGATAGATTTTTGTCCATGTTACGGAGGCCGAAAATGTTGGATGATTTATTGAGCCGATTGAAAGGCGTGGGAAATATTCATACAATCATAACTACGATTTTGCAAAGTAAGTGAGAATTTTATCCACAGATAAAATATTGGAAATAAATGAAGAACTAGAGCATACCTCAATGATCTTCCACAAGCCGCATAATGGAAGATAGTTTGTCTAGTCCTTGTAAGGTTTAGTAAGTCGTACACCGGCACGAAAACCCCTTATGAGGCAGGTGTAAGCAGGTGCACCCTAGTTAAGATCTTTTATCTTGTTAAGATCTTCTAAATTCAGCAAATAGTGAACATGAACCTTAGAAGCTTGGTTGGAAAGGAGTACCATGCTTAATAAGAGAGCGAGCGCAACCCGGATTTGTTGTTAAGGAGTGTGTTGGGCCTAAACCCTAACATCCTCAAAGCCTCAAAAAGGATGGTATGTTTAAAGAAATTTTCCTGGGGAAATTTACTAGCCACAAGACCGAAGTGGTGACGTAGATAGTCATGGTTCTTGTTCAAAGCCCGATCATAAACTAGGGGCTCCACCGAGAAGTCCAAACCGAATAAAATAGCAAAATCAAAAGGTGTGATGGTCATTTCCTCTAAATGAATGTGGAAAGTGTTAGTGGTATCCCAAAAATGCTCATAAATAGCCCTAATGGGATCCTACTCTCTTTTGTCACAAAGATGATTCAAAGCAATGAAGAGGGAACCAAACCCAACATTATGCATGACATCTTCTAAGGGACAGTGCATCTTTTTACATGTTTCCATGAACTTGGGTATGGCCCCACTATATCGAATTGAGCCTTTCTGTAAGATAAAAATCCAACAAGATTTTTTTAGTAGAACTACTCTAAGTGAGCACAAGTATAAGTTTAAGTCAACAAGCTTACTGATGGAGATATGGCAAGAGAAGATAAATGGTTTTCAGCCTCAACTAAGTGGTCATTTGGGTTCCATTCTTCATAAGGACGCCATTCCTGTTCCAAGAAGTTGTCATGGACCAACTTCTCAGCCCTTGTCCTCCTAGTTGGATGAGCCTTTCTTCTTGACCTCCTTGAAGAGATGATTTTGAAGACCAACTAGTTTTCAAAGGGTAAAGCAAGAATACAACAAGAGCAAAGCCAGAAAGCAAGAAAGGAGTAGGTGAAGTGTGGAAAATGAACACACTAAACTCCCTTTTATAGACCCATTCGACCAAGGCAAGTCAAGCGTACAAGACAAGAGTAAAAAACGCAAAAGGACACAAAGAGAATCTAGTAGAAGCATGTCATGGCCAGTGTAATGCCTCGACCTTAAACCAATACATTAACAAAGATTAATAAATATTAATGAGCGTGTGCACTTCAATTCACACTTTTGTTTCTCTTGATTATATATATATATATATATTATGTACTTGTACAAGTAACCATTTTATGTGTTGCAGGACTCGTATGATGATAACGATGCTTGGCCAAAAATAAATAAATAAATAAATAAGCAAATAAAGTATGCTTTGTGATGATTGAAGAAATAATAATAATAATAATAATAATAATAATAATAATAATAATAATAATAATAATAATAATAATAATAATAATAATAATAATAATAATAATAATTCATACACCTAAAGTTTATAATAATTATTCAAGTCGGGAATTCCTAAAACCGACATTCTTTTAACTTGGGCTTGGCTATTAGGGTAATTGGGCTTGTAGAGAGTGGAGGGCACAATAACCAAGCAAATAAAAATAAAAATAAAATAAAAAAGGGGATGGATTCAGATTGAGGAGAGAGATTTTCAGATTCAAAATGTTGCCTATTTAAAACCCCAAAATCTCAAAAACACCACCTTCATCATTGTTTCCCTTCCCAACAAAACTCACCTCCCTCACTCAACCCCTCCACTGCCCAGCCAGACTGACCACCACCACCAGCTCCTCTGGTCGCCATCACCAGAGCCACCAGCCGCCGGCCACCGCGAAGCCAGCCACCACTGCTGTAGCTGCTGCTGCCCTGCTGCTGTGTCTGCTGCTGCCTGCTGACTATCGCCAGCTGCTGCCGCCAAGCCAGCCTCCAGTCGTCATCGGTTGCCGCCTTCTGCCGCCGCCAGTTGTCGCCGCCAACCACCGCAGCCACCGGAGCTCTGATCAGCCACCCCTTCCACCATAAAACCCTCATTTTTCTTGTGAGTTTTGGGTAGAAACCTCAACCTTCAACTAATTAATTCCTTTAATTTTTAGAAATAATTAGTTAGATGTTGCATGCAAGGGATTATTGTGTAAAATCAGATTACATAGTTAATATTATGCTTTTGGGGATTGTTGATTGGAAACGTTAACTCGGGTTGCCCAAATCTTGTTATGAGAAGTAATTATCTTGCATGTGCTTCTAATGGGTTTTAATAAGCTAATATGATACTTACAATGATGGAAAATTTATAAAATAAACCTTTCATTGAGATCTCACAAGACAAAAAAATACGTAGAGCATAAGAAAGTGGAGTTGTAAGACTCTGCCACCCACCACAGGTGCCCCCACAGCTTGTGGGGTAGGCCGTGGTGGCCAGCAGCGAGTTAATTGACCCAAAACACCCACCGCGGGTGCTCCCACAGGCCGTGGGGTAACCCATGGTGGCCACCAGAAGTCCCTGCTGACCATGGGAAGGCCCTTGATGACCTCTAGAACAGGCCATTGACCCCCACTGGCAGTGGGGAGGTCAGTGATGACTTCCAAAGCAAATGAAATTTGGTTTTTGTGATGACTCGAGTTTGTTAGAAATTTTGGAGGAAGAGATTAACTAAAGTGGGCATGTATGTAAAAAAATTAAAATGAAACTTTAAAGAGTACAATATTATGTGAGGATCTAAGAGAAAAAAATAGGCATGCATGTTGTGCTATGAGGATATGGATTAAAAATGAGAATTAAGGAGAATAGGTAAGTTGAATGATTTTAAGAAGTTGAAGACAATAAGTAATTTTGGGAAGATTACAGAAAATAAGTCATTTTAAGGGTTCAAGGAAAGAAGTGATTTGGATTATTGAAGTAAATTAAAGAAAATAAATGGGGTTGAGAATTTAAGAAAATAAGCTAA
The DNA here is from genome assembly GCA_021018815.1 of Talinum fruticosum. Classification (NCBI taxonomy): domain Eukaryota; kingdom Viridiplantae; phylum Streptophyta; class Magnoliopsida; order Caryophyllales; family Talinaceae; genus Talinum; species Talinum fruticosum. Next base: position 233,965 of record JAITYX010000051.1, on the reverse strand, counting down.
CGTAGGCAATTTATAAGAATTGGGATAGATATCCAAGTGAAAAATTAAACAACGTTGGAGGATTAAACAATTAGGGGGTAAGAGACTTAATTTAGGAAGGGACCAATTAACACAGTAGGTGTTTTAATGGAGAAACGGTCAACTGAACTTTATGTTCACATTGTGTGTCAAGAGGGGTCGGTATAAGTTACGAATGTTACTTTAAAACTTCCGCTTATAAAATTTAACCAATTGATTTAGCAATCTACGAAGTGATTTTTGCCTTCATAAATTCATCTAGTCATGAGAAGTTACAAAAAGGAAATAATGTAAGTAATAACAATAGTAATAACAATAGCGATAGCAATAATAACGATAATAAATTTTATTACTAAGAGTATTGAACCTATTAATGAAACACTTTATTTTGTTAAGTCATCCACGTCGTTAATCCGAGTCAGCAACTTCAAAGGGATCAGAAGGAATAATTTTCATGATTTAAGGTACGTTTATTGCTTGTACCTTACGAAAATCCACCTATTTATATCCATACCAAAATGGTTTGCTTAAATAAAAAAGGAACCATTTCAAATATTATTGTCACCTAATTATGTAGTGCGCCCCATATTAATCATGTTATATCATGATCATATCATATCATATATATATTTTTGGCCATTACCAACCAGACTTTGCCGATCGGTCTGGGTATGCGCATATTTAGGGAAACCGATGATCGTAAGGAGCCACTCAGATAATAAATGAATAATTGTTTTACTATCTTCTTCCCGTATGATTTATAAATGAATTGAAATGCATGCGCTCAAATCATATATCTTCACCTAATTATTTACCATACATGGATAAGCGTATTGAGCTTTGGCTCATTATTTTGAAATATTTTATCTGTTTTGTTTTAGGTAAAGCTACTCCAGAAGGGAGCAAGAAGTAGGTTGTCTACTGGTCGAAGTGTCTTAGGGGCTCACAGTGGTGGTGACCTGTCGTGTCTTGAGTTATTTTGGTTGTGTTTTAAGTCATTACCCTAACGGCATGTATATTTTTTCTCCGCTTATGTTGTTTTCGTCGGACGTTTTACTTTCGAATTTAGACGAAATATTGCACGTAATCTATCTGAATGTTGCCTTGTTCCTTGTTTGGAATGGTGGTAACGCCTCTAACCTATATTTCCGCTGTGCTAAATACTAGTTAATCAGTCCTTAGGATTAACTTGGTGATTATGGGGTTTCGGGCGTTACAGCTAGGCTTGCCAAAGGTTGGTCAACCATGAGGAGAGGTGATGTCCCATCAATGGCGGCCTTGCAGCCCTAGCTGATGGGGTAGCTTGTGAAGTCTCATCAAGCATGGCAAGTGGATGTTTGACACCATATAATGCAAGTGGGAGCTTCTGGACCCACCAATTTGCTTTTGCAGATCATATTTTCAGTCTGTTTTCGAATGAATCATTCACGTAAAACACTAAACCATCATCAATATGATTATCCACTAACAAGCATGTTAGTACAGCAGACAATTAGGCTAAGCTTTAGATCAACGACGGAGAAGTTTCAGCTTTAAAATTTACCAAGCTTTAGGCTTTGATCAAGCCAAGTTTAGGATCCTCTTACCCGACTTCAGAACATATGCATCACGATTAAGTCCATGCCTCGTCTTGGAGTTCAAGTCCGACAGCAATCAATTCCAGACATTACATGATAGTAAAGCATTGAAAACAACATACAAAATCAAGATAAGTATCTTTAAGTGTCTACTTTGACCCTTCATCATTCAGACTCGGTCAAAGTGGGGGCTAACTATAGACACCTAAAACGTGTCGTTCCTTATCTCGTTTAATTCTATATTCTTTATTGTCAGCCCGATTATGAAATCTCGAGCCCCGTTTGAGGATCTGGATCATGGAATGTATTTGACTAGTGTGAAGGAAGCCAATAAACCACAAAGAACCCTTAGTACCAAATAAATAGCTTTTTGACTTGTGTTGGTCCAAAAATCCCTTTTCTTTCGAATGGTCCAAGCCCCGGTTAAACCCCGGTTAAACCTTCAGAGTCAATGGAGTCTAGCGCCATGTACCAGGAAATTTCAGGCTCAAAATTATGCGTTTTGCCTTTGTCCCAGTTCTATTTAATTTTATCACTTCAATTTTGGCTCGGTTTTTGCAACTGATTCTGTTTAGCTTTAGATGGCTGACTGCATGCAAACCCTAGGTCATTTGTGACCTATCCTTTTCCATATAAATAGAGAGTTTAGGCTCTCATTTCAGCATGACTTCTTTCCTAAGTGCCACGCTGCCAAATCAATTATACACAACCTTCCCTAAGCGTTACCCTGCTGAAAAGTAACCTTAAAAGGCCTCTTTCCTAAACACTAAGCCGCTGAATCCTTAATAAGAGCTAATAAATATTAAGCTATTCTAATCATCTGGTACTCATTCAGCTGATCTTTCCAATTCTTTACAAACTTACCCCCACAAAACTCACAAAAGCCCCTTCTTGTTTCACCAGCGTCGTGTCACCAAATCTAGATCCAAGATCCGGATCAGCAGGTGGGACAACCTGAGGGCAACAATTCAGCGTTCTTGATCGTTATTTATTTATTTCATCCTTTGATTGCTTTCCGTATTGTGGAGAATAAATTGTATCGCTTTTAATTCCTCCCCGCCCAATGCAACATTTTTATTTCTCGCTTTTCCTTTTTCCCGCTTTCGTTTTCATTCCCGCTTTCCTTTTTTATTTGCTTTTTATCGCTTTTTATCATGTTTTGGTAGCTTTAAATTCCTTATCGCATGTTGTTTACTTGTGTTTAGTATGTTATGTAAGTTCACTACTCAAACTAGTAATGGTCGTCGTTTGACGGACAGAATGGTAGGGCTTATCCCTACGTTTCATACCATCGCTCCCGAATCCGACTCTCGGTCCTAGATTGATGGAGTCACTTTTTGGCCTCTTTCAGTCTTAGTTTCCCATACTAAGATTGAAACAACTTTTATTTTGTTTTGTTAGTTTTTCATTATTAGAAACAGATTTGCGACTCTAATTTTTGAGTATTTCTATCAATTGCTTCTCAGCTTTTTCTGACTGCATAACAAAAAAAAAAAAATTTATTAGAGTTTCGAACCTGCCAGCCAGGCCGGAGGTCGCGATTGATTTCCTCAGCCATGGCCTCTGGCCAGCGCCGCCGACTACTAGGTGCTGGCTTTGGCCAACACCGAGTGGTCAAGAGTCGTGGCTTTGGTCCAAACCGGCGTTTTCACACTAGTATGGCCTTAAAGCCGCACAACGAGACTTAGAACCCTAGTTTTCTTTATTTTTCTTAGTTAAGAAATAATGTCCCGAGAATTCTGAAAAGAATTTCTAAAATAAAATAATTCATAAAACCGCCACTCAATTTGATTTCATTCTTTTCTAACTTAATTTAATAAAATTCAGAAATCTTAATAAAAGATTCATCCCCACTTTCAAAAATCAATCTTCCAAACCCTAAAATCGTTTCCACCTTCAAAAACCTACGCCAATTTGTGGGGAAGCGTGGGACCTCCCACCCACTCCCCGCGTGGGAATGGGGCCATGGTTCCTACTAGACATTAGGCCAAATGTTTTCTTTCACCGAGTGCAATACTTCTCCCCAACATTCGATAGTGATAAGCTCGTGGAGTACGGGTTGCGACTCTTACAAAACTATTAAAATTAGCTCTCTCCTCACCAATGGCATTGCAGTTCTCATTGAACTGAACATGACTTAACATCAAAGGATTTTCTTAGCTACATGCCAACTTCTCTTTGCTCATTATTATTCGACCTCTCCTCTTCTTGGTAGTAGTAGATACAGAAATAGAGGGAGCGCCCTGCTACTCCATTATAACGTGAAGAAGGATACACAAAGGATTTTTAGCCCTTTTGCACTTACTATTCAGATACTTAGAAGCACCTTAAACTCCAATCTCTAACCATGCATTTGCTTAGTTTAGATTAGTCGACTGTTGTATTATGCATACACATATGCACGGTACACTAAGAGAAGTGTAAACCCTAAACTGTCCATGCATTCACAAATAGCTCAGCCCTAGAAGAAGAAGCTAAACCCTAAATTTTAAGTTATAATTCTTTCCTTAACTGTTTGTTAGCATTTCTCAATATCTTAAATATTTGAATATTTTAAAACGAATAAGTAGAAAAGAGAAAAGTGTCGTCGTTGCTCAAAGTAAACCCTAAACCCTAAAGAAGAAATTTTTCCTTCACTTTTTCTCATCATTTACCAAACCCACTTTTGAAAATCTCTAACATTTCAACAATTCAACACGAATAACAAAAACAGAGAGAAGTGTTGTCATTGCTCAAAGAAAACCCTAAACCCTAAAAATTAAATTTTCTAATCACCTTTTCTCGTCATTTACCAAACCCACTTCTGAAAAAGTCGAACTTTTCAACAATTCAAAGTGAAAAAAAAAAGAGAGAGACAAGTTTGATACCTAAAAGAAACAGCAAAGAGAGGGAGAGAGGGAGAAAGGGGGAGAGAGAGAGAGAGAGAGAGAGAGAGGCAACTAAAGACGTGGTGGAAGGGACCACGGCGGTGGTGGCTATGGACGATGGCAGCAGTAGTGGCAGTGGAAGTGAGCTCGTTAGCGGCACTAGGTGAGAGAGATAAAAGTGTTTATGAGATGATTATTTATGAGAAGAGAGTAGAGAGCGAGCAAGATGTTTCTCAAATAGTGAGGAAAGATCAAGAGACTCTTTTAAATTTTTGAACAGACTTATGACAACGATTACTACAAACAACCATTATTATAAGTCAAACTTATGGGAACGATTCGTACAAGCAACCGTTGTTGTAAGCCATACCTATGAAAAAAGTTTCTTGAAACAACCGTTGTCATAAGATAACTATGACAATAGCTCAAACAAGAAACCGTTTTCATAAATGAAAATTCTAAAAAATTTCAACCAGACCGATGACAATCTGTTTCTACAAACAACCCTTGTCATAAGTAAGACCTATAACAAAGGTTTCTTTAAACATTTTTTGCCATAGAAACTACCCCCATGGGCGTGGGGCACGACGTGGTAGTGCTATCTTACACTTATAATAATGGTTCATATGAGGAAACGTTGTAATAGGCCATTTATCACAACGGTTCTTCATATGAACCATTGCAAAAAGTGACGTAGTTTTTTAAAGAACTAATGTTTTTGTATTTTTCATATACTCGCAGTATATACATTGTCATTTTCAACCAAAAAAAAAAAAATCCATTTGCATATGTTGTCAAGCAACAAATTCCAAATTCTCCAACTAAATATACAAAATAGTGTAAAATTGTCCCACTATATTATGAAAACAAAATGTTAATAAATGCAAACATGTACATTATCATTGAAACACCATCAATCCTTTCTTCCCATCCTCTTGACTGATCTTCAATATACATGCCTACCTGATGATCAATTCTTAAATACACTTCTTCAAAATGTAAATCGTTATTTTTGACAGAAAGTCCTAAGGAGAAAGGTGGCGTCTCATCAATAAACTCACTCACATCTTCCTCACCCCCAATAACAATGTGTCTCTTACCTTGAAGAAAAATAGACCACTTCTCATTGGTCGGGTCCTAAATGTAGAACACTTGTTTTTCTTGGGATGGCATAAGAAATTAATCTCCTTTACGACCTTCTCTTGTATTATCAACCATCATGAACCCCAACTCATCAACTCGAACAACGTTGTTAATCTCAGCCATTTGCATAAGGTCAATATACTCTAGCTCCCTTCTATCCCGATGACTCCATAATATGACATTTTCGCTACAATGGCCTTTATATCCTTGGAGCTCGAAACATGAAGTGTATGTGCCTCTAATTTAATCGCATTATTTTGCATAATGCTCCTAGCGTTCTACATGTTTGTATAAAAAGACAATCTATTGATGTCATAACCACGGTAAGAAATGACTTCCAACCCCGACCCTCTAGCTTAGCTAACCAATGTGTTGAGACATTTTGCGATGAGTCTGCCCATTAGATAGTTATTCACTCTCTAAACCAATTGACAATTGAACAATTGTGTTGAGCTAGTACCCACTTCTCATTTCAGCCTTGGTACTATTTACTTATGAGAGACTTGTGCTCCCCGAGTGTAAGGTTGTGTAGGAACCAGCAACCTCCACCGGAGGTCGAGACCTTCCCGTAGGAGTGTTAGGGCGGTAGTACCAGGATTGGAGTTTCCTCATGAAGGTGTAAGATATTTTAGGTTTTCAAAGATGATTTTTAAAAGTGGGGTGCACCTCTTATCAAGATTATCGTTTTTTATAATTTGACTTTTGAAATGATTTAGGAGAAATGATGATTGCGATTTTATTAACCATTTATTTTAGAAATTAATTTTAAGAAGTCTCGGGATATTATTTCATGATTTAGAAAATAGAAAAATAAAAAGTTACTTTCTAACACAAGGCTTCCTGGCCAAAATGGTGAAATAACTAGTTTGGACCGAGAGCCAAGCTTGGTTATCGGTCGATGGCAGCGAGAGCTAGCTTTGAAAGGTAATTGACGCCAGCTATAGACCGAGACTAAAGAATCAATCTTGGTCCTATAGCCTCAGCTATTAAAAAATAAATTAAAAATTTTTCATTTTAAATTAGAAATGCTGAGAAGCAATTAGGAGAAATAAAAACAGAAAAGAGAGAGTCGCTAGTCGGTTTTAGAGAGTAAAAACTAACAAGAATAAAAATACTCCTCTTCCAATCTCAGTATAGAAAAACTAAGCTTAAAAGAGGTTAAGAAAGTGACTTCATCAGTCTAAAGCTGAGAATTTGGTGTTCGGGAGAGAAGGTAGGAAATGAAGATATAAGCTCTCCATTCTGTCCATCAACGAGACAACCTTTACTAATTCAAGTTGTGAGTTAAAATAATGTGTTTATCAATCAAGCATACAACATGCAAACTGCAGAAATGAAATTATCCAAACCGTGCCAGGAAAGGGGTGCATAGCAAGCAGGAAAGCGATGAAGGAAAGTGATAAAGGAAAGCAAAATAAAAGTTATAGCGAGCGAGGAGAAATTTAAGAAGGATGACATCCTTGATGCAAAATACAGAAAGCACTAAAAGATATAAATAAATAAAACTATGATACAAATTGAAGGTCGATTTAATGCCCTTAGGTTGTCCCACCTACTCGAACTTAGTTCACGGACTGAATTCGGCAGCATGATGGCAAGTTAGCAAGCTCATAAAACTAGACTAAGAAGGATATTTGATAGAGGTTTAGAAGTGCGGATGTGTATGAAAGTGTGGTGAAAATGGATGGATTAGGAAGTGGAAGAGAACAATAGGAATGCAGTAATACTTAGCTCAAAATTAAACCAAGAGATTAAAATGTAGCCTCTATCTTCAAAAGCAGCCAAAAGCTGAACATTAACTAGCTCTTAGCACAAAATTCAATAGCAAAAAAATGAAGGATTAGGTCCTCTATTTATAGGATGAAATTAGGTCATAAAAAATGACCTAAAAAAAAAGCAAATAGTCTTCCACTACAACTTGACCGGGCCATGTCCGCCGATGGGGATTATAAAGAAAACCGGATAAAATCTACTTGGATCAGAGATCACATGGTGGCAGGTGGGATACCGGTGACGATCTCCTACGACGTCGTACGGACGTCTCCTGAGTTCCGTGCCTTAGTTGGGCGATGGGACCAAACACAATGTTTTGGTGAGTTAACATTGAAAATACGAGCCGGTTACAAATGGCGTCGAACGACGGTCGCTTTAGGTTTCGTGCTTCGGCTGGTAACTAGGAACAAAATGCATCGTTTTGATGAGTTAATGCTAAAATCGTGTCGTCGGTCAACATATTATTGTACGAACATTTGAGTTTTCGTGTTACTGCTGGAACTCTTAGAGTGAAACGCTGCTTTTAGTGCGCAGGTGTGACTAAAACATGAAGCCTACCTGGGTTTCCTTATTAAGAGCCCGACTCGGGCTTGGTGCGGCCGAAACAAAATGGGTTTGTGGGCCGACCCAATGAAAAGGCTAATTTTTTGGTGTAATGTGTTTTTGTGGTTTGCTAGCTTTCGTCATGCCAATCGGACTCCGACCATGATTCGTATTCGTAAAGTGGACTGGAATTTCATCACCAAGCCAAAAAATAAATAACATAAATAAAAGAGATAAGCGTGACACATTTTCGGTGTAAACAGTTCGAAAAACGAAGGGTCAAAGTAGACATTAAAGGGTACTTTTCTCGTTTTCTAACATCGCTTCGAATGCCGATCGATTCAAGATGTCCGGAATTGGCTGCTGTTGAACATTGACGGAGGCCTGAACTTGATTGCGGTTCATGCATTCGAAATCCGGCTAAGCGAGTCCTTAGCTTGGTTTGATCAAAGTCCTAAAGCTATGTAATTTTTGCTAAAGCTTAATATGAAGCTTGGCTTAAGAATTCTGCTGCACTAGCATACCGTCATTAAATAATTGGATTCACAAAAGTTCAGTATTGTTACCTGAACATTCAGTCAAAAATTCTATAAGAAGAATCTAGCAAAGTTGACACAGTGGGTCCCATGAACCCACCTGCATGCATGGGCTGCAAAGCTGGTCGGCCATGCTTGATGGGACACAACACCGATTAGGCCCGGGGCTATGCCTATAAAGATGTCGCTGAGCTAACTCTGGTTAGGCCTCGATCACCACCTCCCACTAAGCCTTGGCCAGGGTGTTCTCTCGACGCTTGCATTTGGCCACTCCATGCTTGGTCTTATTTGCTTTGTTTTGTCTTTTGCATTTGAAATGTTGGTCAAGTTTGCCTAAAAAGGGAGCCTTATGTGTTCATTTTGCGGACTCCACTTGTTCTTCTCCTTGGTTCTTTTTTCTTGCTCTAGCTTGCTTCCTTATTGCTCTAACTTCAATCTTGTTTTGAGAAGACTAGGGTGGTTTTCTTGAAAATTTCCACAAACATGTCTGGATGGTGTGCTCACCACGTGAGGAGGACAAGAGCTAAAAGCTTAATATTCCACTTTGGTCCTTTTGGCGGACAACCTTTTGGTGGAGGCCGAAAGCCATGTTTCTTCGTTAGCGATAACTGCTATGGTAAGTGCCTTGATTTGATTTTCTTCTTTTATATGCTAGTGTGGCATTTCTAACTAAAACATTTGTTGAAATTCCACTTTCGTAGAGGAGCATCATTTGTAGTAGTGTTGTCGTCGCAAAGTTCTTTGACACCTTCAAAGAGCGGAACTACCCATTGGAAAATGTTTTGACTAGTGTCGAGTTTGGTCCTTTTTACCTTGCTTTAAGTCATATGTGTGACTGTGAGGAATGAGATACTACCCGAGCCATTTGTGAACAGTTTTGGGACACAAGAAATACCTTCCATCTCCTATTTAGGGAGATGGCTATTACTCCTGTTGACTTTTCCATTCTCACGGGTTTAGCCTTCTCGGTGGAACCCCTAGTTTACGATCGAGATTTATATAAAAATCATGACTACCTGTGTCACCTCTTTGGTCCTATTACTTCTCGATTTCCTCAAGCTAATTACTTCAAGTATTTTGTTCTTTCGTAGCTTTTGAAAATGTTAAGTTGTGGGCTCAACATAACCTCTAACAACAAATCTGAATAGTGCTTGCCCGTATGTTGTGCTTGTCCATTTTTCGACCAAGGGTCCAAATTGCATTTCCACTATTTAGTGAATTTGGTGGACTTAGATACGATTAAGAACCTCGAATGGGGGTGCCAGCATACTTGTTTGATAAGGAACTTACATGTCGGGGCTAGGCGTATTACTTTCGAGAAGGATTTGGACAATGCCCTTGTGCGCCCTATGAAAGGTTATCAAGGTATGCGCATCCTCCTTAGTAATTGAACATTTATCTTGAATGGATAACAAAGTTTTTTGTGTGGTAAATTTGTAATTTTGGTTATATGAGTACTTTCCCCAATTTTTGCTAGGTTCAAGGAATCATCCATCTTTTCCAAGCATCGGTGGCATGGGCAAAGGTCCATCTTAGGCGACGAAATGTGCTTGGGATTGCATTTTTGCGTTCGACCCTTATTAATGTGGCCAAGGTACATCATTTTATAACCTAAATTTCAATCTAAAATGGCGAAAAAAATTTTCTTCTCAATTTTGATTTCCGCCCCAACTGATGTGGGCCTATGGCCATGGCCATGGTGAGGTTGGCATCAACCAAGAGCCGTGCCTCATCACTCCGGTTGGCTTGTCTTGCTTTGTTGCTTCATGGATGATGTGTATGTGCAAGCCAACTTTCACCCTTGGTCCCAAAGTTAGCTCCCTTCAAGCTTTTGAGTCGCGAATGAGTTGAGTGAAAGATGGGTTTTGTTTGAAGGTCCGTTCAGCTTTTGTCGATACCCTGGTAAGTGGGTTACACCTCAAATCTGCTACAACACGTGACCGCCTTTTATCCTGCAAGATCTACCACAGACTATGTTCCGCTTCCGCTCAATTACCCAAGAAGAGCAGGAATAAATGACCACTGGGTACCCCTACTTACATTTCTTGGATGCGAGCTCATCCTATACACAATACTTGGGACGGATCATGACCCGAATTGTAAGCTTTATTTCGCTCACTTGTTTGATTATATTGCTTGTATGGAAATTAGTCTCTTGTTCATGTAGATTCTCCCAAGAGTCATCCACATTTGGAGTCTCGAAGTTGATGTGTCTTGGCATGGAGAGGCCCCACGTATTGTAAGAATTCTCGAACTTCCCGAGTCCGGATGCGTGGGTCATCCATTCACGAGGAACTGGAAAGGGGTAAGAGTTTTATGCTCTTTTTCTTTTAGTTGTGTGCTAAAAGAAATGCTTTTCTAACGTGATGAAACTCCAGTATGACTGAGAGCGAGTCTCGAACTATATCCATTCGATTCTAGTCTGCTCTCCATGCAATCAAAGATTTCTTCTCCAGGCGTACATTTCGATCGTTTAGGGTAAGCCTTGTTAGTTAAGTGCTAAGTCATGAGTTCTTAGTTTATGTGCTAATCACTCTTTAACTCTTAGAGGATTGTCGTTCAACGTCCCCTCCTTGAGGAGGTTCCTTGACAGATCCGGGACACATGCTCACACTACAAGCCAAAAACAGATGCCATCTAGTAGCACCTGCTGAACCGACACTTCATGACATTCATCCCGAGCGTTCTCATAGGCAGAGTGCTTTCAAAACTCGGAGAAGTTCTTTTACACCTAGGCCTAGTTCTTTTGATGTTGGGCTTAATTCCTCTACAGCCGATATGGATGTCATCCCTTTGCAAGCTTTTTACCCTTATGGCAACCCGTATCATTTTCGTCGAGATCTTTTGATGGTGGGCCTTATTATGAGACCTCATAACCAACTTGGGACTGTAGGGATAGCTCGTCACATAAGGGGAAAGATAGACAAGCTTCGACGTCGATCATGGAGGACGTGGGCAACTACACCTCACATAGCCCGCTCCATTAAGCCCTTTCCTTACACTTTGAATGGGCAATTCCTAAAAGAAGGGGCGACTTCCCTTATTACAGTTTTCCTAAGCTTGACTACCTCAAAGAGAAGGGTATTCTCATACCTAACCTAGAGATCTTTAATGACTACTATATATTAGAAAAAGAGGAACCCTACCTCCTCAAAGAGGGAAAGTCAAAACCAGACTGGACCAACCTGGCTGGGAATAATATCCTCGGTCTACTATTCGGACAAGAGAAGAACCAAATGGGGAATTCGATCTCGGTATTGTCACGAGCCATGTCCCACCCACAGTTTGATTCGTCTAGATCCACGAGCCATGTCACTACCTTAGATAAGAGAAGAACTTGATGCGAGATAATGAAGACTCTAAGCATATCACTTGGATCGATGCCAAGGAGGGCTAAGAATTTGTTTTTAGCATAGGAGTGCATCCCTTTACTGAGTCTAATACTAGGGATTTTGTTTCTCCTCCTATTGTTTCTAGCTCTTTTTCTAATTCTGTTGTTTCCAATTCTAGGTCTTACGTTTCGAGTCTGTTGTACACATTTTCTTATTCAATAAGATGAACCTTTGCGCTTACTCTTTGTCTCCTCCTATTTTCAATTGTATTGCCTCTAATGATGTACAAAAATCCCTAAGGAACTAATAAAAGCTATGGAAGGTCACGAAAATCACTCACCAATAACAGAGGAAAAAACAATTAATTTAGGATCAGCTAATCAATCTCAAGAGGTAAACATCGAAAAAACACTAGATCCGGAAGAGTAAAAGCAATTTATTTCGCTCCTTATAAAGTTCATAGACGTCTTTGCATGGTCCTACAAAGACATGCCGAGGATAGATCCAAGTATAGAGGAACATCAAATTCCACTTTACAAACACACTTAGTTAAGTAAAAACTCGGGAGGATGAAACCTGAGTGGGCATTGAAGATAAAGGAAGAAGTCTCGAAATAGTTAGAGGCTGGGTTCATCAAAGTACTTCACTATCCTCATTGGGTAGCAAACATTGTACTTGGATCCAAATAAACATGGCGGGGTTTGGATGTGTGTCAACCTCGGGGATCCGAACAAAGCGGGGTTCGAGATGATCCACAAAGAAGTCGAAGTCTATGTGAATGACATGATCATAAAGTCCAAGGATAGAGTGGGCGCCTACCCAGCCTTACAAAATTCTTTCAAAGACCGAGAAAATGCAACATGCGCCTTAATCCTCAAAAGTGTGCCTTCGGGGTAATATCGGGCAAGCTGTTAGGGTATGTTGTCAGCCTGAGAGGAATCGACGTTAATCCATCCAAGATCAAAGCTACTTAGGAAATTCTGCGGCCAAAGATAGAAAAGGAGATATGAGGTTTCCTAGGACGTTTACGAGTACATTAGTCATTTCATATAAAAAATGACTATGGTCCGTAAACCTATTTTCAAGAATTTGAAGAAAGGGTTTTAGCCTATTTGGGATACTGAGTGTTGTAAAGAATTCAACAAGGTTAAGGAATACCTCACCAATCCACTAGTACTAGTTCCACCTCAACTAGGGAAGCCTTCACTCTTGTACCTCGCTACAATAGAAACTACGATGGGAGCCATGTTAGCTCAATGTGATGGAAATGAAGAGTATGCAATATATTATCTAAGCAAGAAATTCTTTGATTACGAGACTAGGTACACACCATTAGAGAAGACATCATTGGCTTTAGTCCGGGCTACCAAGAAGCTTAGGCAATACATGTTGGACCACACGGTACATGTGGTAGCAGCGATGGATCCCATTAAGTATATCCTTGAGAAACTAACTATCAGCAGGAAGATATCAAGATGCACTCGTCATGCTATTAGAATTTGAATTCAAGTGTGTCCCTCAAAAAGCTATTAAAGGAATGGTAGTGTCGGAATTCCTAGCTGATTTACCTATAACTAAATCACAACCCGAACCCCTTCACTTTCAAGATGAAAACATTTTACAAGTAGAGGTGGACGTTTAGACAATGTACTTAGACGACGTTTCCAATCGAAGTGGTTTGGAGTGAGGATTCTTCTAGTCTCACTAGAGTGAATACATACTCCCATTTCAGTCAAATTGGATTTCGAGGTCACCAACAACACCGTAGAGTATGAAGTGTGCATCACGGGACTTGAAGCTACTATAGCTATCGAGCCCAAGAACATCAAGGTTTTCGCTGACTCCAGTCTAATCATTAATCAGATTTCGTAAAAATGGAAGCTACGTAGTGAAACCTTGACACCCTAGCAGGCACATCCGATCAAATTATCAAAACATTTTGAAAGCATTTCCTACACCTACTGTTAAGTTGTATTTTATACGTATTTTTGTAGTTATTTAGTTTATATTATATAGTTTATTTTATCTAATTTATTATATTTTGTCTATTTATAGGTAATTATTGAATAAAGTGGGGAAGAAAAGAAAGGATGTTAAAAGTGAATTTTTAGCTACCGATAAGCGTTCAAGAAAAGACATGAAGTTGGTCCATAAAAATAATGTGTCATAAAATATTTATTTTATGATATTATGTTTTATGAAGTCTTAATTTGAAAAGGAGAGTGAAGATAATCATACTCCTAAACCCACTAGGACTCTTCCTTAGAGTTGCATGAGAAAAAGGTAACTTGGAAGAGAAGAAAGACGAATCACTATAAAAGGACCCAGCCCCTCACGGGCAACCGCCCCCGCGACTACTCATCAACACCCTTGTTCTCTTCACCTCTTGCTGCCTCACAACTATCTCATGCCATTATCATCTCTCATCTAATCATCATCATATTCTTAACCATCATCACCATGGCAAGGATTATTATGGTATTATTATTATTATTGTCATTTTTATTTTAAAGACTCTATTTTTATTGTTAGTTTAATATTAAAGATGATATTTTTATTTAGTTTATGTGTCCCAAATTATATTATGTTTGAGTAATTTTTTTATACTTAGTATAATCTATTTGAAACCATGTAAAATTATTTATTTTTAAACAAAGTTTCGATCTTTATTGTCTTATTGATTTTTTCCATGATTGTATGATAATTTGTGTTTAATGTTTATGCTTTTATATCTAATTAATTAGAGTGCACGCTAATTAGTTCTATATAAATTCATATGATAGTTTAAAGGGTTTAAGTACATAATCGCTTGATCTTTTAGACATAAGCATCACCCTAGTTAATCATGGATGGTTTATACCCATCTCTTTTAATTAGGAAATTATCATGGATCCTTTTTAAATCAATTTGCTTGTAGATTAGTTACTAGGTGCTAGATGATGTTTTTCAAATTTTTAATGCTCCAATTTGATGAAATTCTAGTGCTAGTGCTAGGGTTATTAATATTAGTAGGGTTTATATTAGGGTTAGGCTTAAGTAAACTAACAACTAAGGAAAAATGGGGAAGATCTGCTAGTAGTTGTCTTCTAAAGTTTAGCTCATGGGTAGATCAATTTGTGTATTCATGATAAATAATAATTTGCATGTTGGATATAGATTATACTAAGTGCTTGTTATAAATTTGATATCTTTGATAATTATTTATTTGCTATTTTAGTAGTTTTCTTTAGTTTAATAATTTTTATTTACAAAGTTACAATCTTGTATTATTAATTTTGTTATCCCCCTTAAATAACAGTCTTTTAGGTTAGTTTTAGGAATTTTATTTTAATTTAATTTTGAGTCTTTATATATTTTAATTTGTAGATTATTTTTACGTCGGTTTTTATTATTTTTGAATCAGTTTGTCAGAAATTAGTTTAAAAATAGTTTCTTTTATTATTTTTTATATTTTATCTTCTTTTAGGGTGTAGATAGAGTCCTAGTTTGATGTGATTAAATTTTAGAATTTTTGGAATTAATTTGGTAATTTTTCAGATTTAATTCTTGAATTTAATTACTCAGATTTTTAGTTAAATAATTTCGTAAATTCGGTTTTAAATTTTATTTTTATATTTTTAGGCTCTGGTTAGGTCTAAAAATTAGTGTTAATATTCTAGATAATTTTAGTATTTATTTTCGTAATTAATTTAGTGCATAATTTTACTTATTTAATTTTCTATTTTAGAATTTGTTTATTTTCTGCTTTAGTTTTCTGTTTTAATTATTCTAAAAAAATATACAAAAATATTTCTGGGTTATTATGGTTTTTTTATTATGTATAAATTATTTATTTAAGTTGTTAGATAATTTTCTATGATTTTTAGTTATTGATTTTTTTAAAATTTATATTTTCTACTTTGTTTTAAGAGTAGTAAATTTAATTAGATTAAAGCTTGCACGTTATTATATCTTTTCTCATAGATTCGATCCCTACTTCCCTATGCTATATTGTTTGTTATAAGCCTAAGTAGTGGTTTAATTTGTAACTTTACGACAAGCTAACACCTACCTTCCTAGGAATGCAACTAGTTTTGGGATGCCTTAGCCAAATTAGCATCCATGATTAATATCCCTAGCGGAATTCATTCAATGCCCATCAACATAGAGTGACAGAGTTAGCCTGCGAACATCTAAACACTAGAAGTGTCTACTACGGGCGAAACCAGTTGGTATCATCACATATATCAATATCTAGATAACCAAGAGTATCCATTAGACTCCACACCTAGAGCCTAACGAGCCATCGGGATATTGGCGATCGAGTTCTTCATCAATCAAGGGCAACGAGTACAAGAAAACCAACATAGGGATTAGCTTACTTTGTGTCAACCAACATGAAGCAAAGTGCATCATGGATGAGATTCATGGTGGGGAATGTGAACCCCATATGAATGAAAAGATGTTGGTTCGGAAAGTTCGGATGGTTGGATACTACTTGGTCGACCATGGCATCAAACTACCATGTGTTTGTTAAGAAATGTTGTAAGTGTAAGGTGCATGCAAATTTACAGCACCAACCACCATCGTTACTCACAACACTGGCATCACCCCGGCATTCTCGGTTTGGGGAATTGACATTATTGGGAAAGTGACCCCTAGAGGAATAGGCGGTCACAAATTTGTGTTATTAGTAATTGACTACTTCACCAAGACGGTAAAAGCACCCTCCTATGCAAGCTTGACGTCCAAGAACATGGCGAAATTCATTACCCGGAACATTATTTGTCGATATGGGGTACCTCGTGAATTTATCAGTAACCATGGTAGTCACGTCAAGAAGGAAGTGTAGGCCCAACTAGCAAGGCCCATTTGCGTTAAGTCAAATCTCGCCGGAAGGAGCGAGTAAAACTTATTGATATGGATGGTGAAGAGGTCTTTCGAGTACACAAACTTTGATTAATTGAAGAAATACTACATTTAGCACCACCCTAAACAACGGGCCAAGGTTGCCCTAACCAGATCATGCCATGGTAGGCGCCGGCCACCACCCGGTCAACGGCAGATCGGCCGGGCCGAGCTATGTCCTTTGGTTTTTTATCTCTATAATTGACTGTCCAATTAGATGGTCCTTCTATTAAAGTAATTGTTATTCAATGCTTCGGTGGTCTAATTAGATAGCCTACTTGTGTAGTTAATTCTTTAATTAATTTTTAAGGATAGTCTAATTAGGGGATCCAATTTTACTTATGCCTCAAAGTCTGCGATAAAAAATATATAAAGCAAAAAGTGAGCACAAAACTTACTTTTTACTTTTATTTAACAAAAGGTAAGTGTACTACTTACCTTAATACATAGCTAATAAAAAAAAAAAAAAGCACACTACTTGGAAAATGAAAATTGTTCTAAAGAGGCAAAGCTAAACTTCCTAATGTCTTTTATTCCTTCTTAAAAAAAACCATCTCTAAAAAAATTGAAGCCTTAGTCTATTTTCACTTTCTTTCATTTCGAATCACTAGACTCTGCTCCATCATCTTGGGTACGCTTCTTCGAAGGCTTGCTCTTGGAGAAGTTAAGTCACCCTAGAGGGGGTGAATAGGGTGATGGAAGATTTTTGAGAAAATCAAACTCTTTTTGCACGTAAGCGATTAAGAAGCAAATTCCGAGTCTAGATTGGACTCGGAAAAGTGTAAACTCGGATATTCGTGGAAACCCTTCTAGGGCGAGAAAACCACGGACAGTGTCAATCCAAACACCAAGTCAAATCCACTAATTGAATCCTCAATTACAATGAATATGACTACCCAGATTTGTTCCCAAACAAATCTATTACGATTTTCCCAGGCTCGGAATTTACCTTATCTCGATCGACCTAGTACTTCCAAGTTGAAGTTACCTTATCAACTTGGGATCCTCCAATTTTTCCCCGGGTTAGAAGTTCCCTTATCTAACCTGGTACTTCCAAACTGAGGTAACCTTTACAGTTTGGGACAACTCGATTGAGGTAACATTTACAACTCGATCGGAAAGAAAGAGTAGAAGAGTAGTAAGAATTGCAATACAACCGACTCGAAGAATACAACTCGGAATATTAAAATTACAGTTTGGGAGTTGTATGCTAGAGAAGATGTTAAATATGGTCTCTCTTTTTCTTCCCTTCGTTAGTTGAAATCTTGTGCTAAGGCTTCTATAAATAGTCCGGCTTGAAGAGATAGCCGTTGAGCCTCCAACGTCTTTTCGTTGAAGTCTGTTTGAGTCAACTAGTTGTTGTAACAGATTGTCCGAGTCTCTCGGATTTCGGACCACCTTGAAATAGCCGTTGTGCCTTGGTCCTAGCTTCCAACAACTCTTTTTCCAGCTTTTGTAAACTGGAAAAGCGTAACGAAAAGACCGTTAGACTCGTAAATAAAATATTACCCAAAACAATGAATGACAAGGTTTTTAGTAAGTTCCGAGCTTTTCTAGAAATTCCATCTTTTTGTTTGGCGAGTGCTTTAATGGTCGAAGCCTTTTGTTTTTGCTTTTTCTTTCGGATGACATTAGAAAAACCCGCAAAAACATTAAGCAGAATGGTTCTCAAAGTATAAATATACTTTGGTCCAATTAGATATGGATTAGTCCAAAAAAGCATTTAATGACTAATTACCTTAATATATTAATCTGGAATATTTCAAGTCTAATATTCAATAAACTTAGATTCCAGATATGCCAAAACTCATAAATAAATCATTAAATCTTAATGGGCACATGAGTTATATAGAAATTTAACAATTATGTATGATTAAACAAATAATAGCGTAGACAAACTAAATGCCCGAGTCCGACTTAGTGGGTCGAATTTGAGTTCCGATTGGTCGGATCCGAGTGGGTCGAATATGAGATCCGAGTGGGTCGAATATGAGATCCGAGTGGGTCGAATATGAGATCTCGAGTGGGTCGGACTTACTCGATCCGTCATAACTAACTCAAATTCTACTTTCGAGTCCGAGTCTAACTTAGTGGATTAGACTTAGTCGGATAATCTTCATATGCTTAAGTCCGAGTTTAGTCAAGAATAAGTCATATTGAAATGATGAATTATAAAGCATATGACTTAGTTAAATGAATTTCTTTTAGGATGCTTCTTGCTTTATCCTAAATTTAGATGAATGCATGAAAGCAAAACACATTCAAGGGGTTAGTCAGTCATACCTCGGTCTTCATCTTCAGCTCCTCATTTCTGCGAGCCCTCCTTTCTTACGCTTTCTTAGCTTCGCATTCCATTTTGCGAGCTCCTTCATCTATTAGCGGGTTTGCTTCCTGAATTTGGAGTGGTGCAGCGAGTAGGAATAGCTCCTTGGGGATCAACCTCTCGAGCCCTTATTGCATTGCGACATTTGCGGTCCCCTCTCGTTATCCACTCCATATAATATGTAGATATAGTATTAGTCTACTCACCTGCATGTTTCAACAGCTTCGGCAATTTCACCCAACATTCAGGCCACGATTTAACTCACCTAGAATTGCCAAAACCTCCTAACAGTTCAAAGGTAGTAGGCAAAATGAAGTCCAAAATGGAAATCGCCTACTCTCTTCCCATTTGCTGCAATACACGATCATGGAAGTAGTAGGCACTAGTTTTCAAACCCGGAAGGCGTACAAAGGGTTGCTTGTTTGATATGTGTCAAAAATTGGGACACTTTCCAAGTGTGCAATATACCATACTATGGTATTATTGTGGTTTTTAAGGTATTCCTACCACCAAGATGCGGGGTGATCACCTACCGCCTCTACCCGCATTCGTTGACATAAGTGTATCGGGAGATAGGTATCTATTTTTGGAGGAGCCTAAATCAATTGCGGATGCTTTATTAACCAAATCTGCACCCCAAAAATAATAAAAAAATATAAATAAGTGTCCCGCACTGGTCAAAATTCAACCTTTCTTTAAGGCCAAACAGGAGAAAAATAAAATGAAAAAAAGCGAAAGGCGAAAAATAGAGACTTTTGGTGTAAACTAGGGCGTTTCAGCCTCGGCGGCGCTGAGAACCGCCCGCGCCATCGACCGGTTCCCACTGTTTGGTCTCAATCGTTATTTGCTTACCTTCAACAACAGGGGCTCTCGGCGAAATCCCGCTCCGGGTCGGCGCCAGCCCGGTTTAATCCTATTATAGTTTCAGCAATTATCAACGGAGTTAGAGATGAGTAATCTTCGAGTTGCTCAACTAAGCATAGCAGTACCACGAGTGCATGTCCCCGCGGCCTCCTACCAGCAGGAAACCACCTATCAAGCGGTGATGATAGCCCGCCGTCTTGGGATAATGATAGACTCAAAAATGCATACATTTGGTGATAATGTTTCATTTGGTTTATTAGGTTCACCCGATTCCCGATAAGAGTCCACCCTAGATTCTTGTTACTCAGCTTCAGAAGGTATTTGTAGGTTTTGTGTAGATTTTCGGAAGATTTGGGTACAATAGGCTTGGTGCGGTGTTGGATGACCATAATAACATCAAACTCTTCAGGCAGGGGACACAATTCCTTATCCTTAAACTTGAAAACATGGTAGTGAGGATCCTCGTAGGCCACATGAGCCCTTAAAAAGTCCAATAGACTTTCACTTGGTGAATACCAAATAAAGTATTCAACTAATATTGTGACAAACCTACCCTCTCATTGTTTGTCATCTCGTGCATTCAACGAGATAAATTAGTCATGAAGTTTGTCTTTTCAAATTAGAAAGAAAATTACAGGAACTAGGGGAATTTCTTTAGGATTTGTTTTCTAAGAAAATTTGCGTAAGAACATTCGGAAGGCACGGTTTTCGGTTATCAACAAGGGTCCAATTTGTAGCAGTTTCCGGCACCGAAGTCCTACCGCACTAGTACCACCGAGTGTTCGCTTGCACCTGGGTTTTCTTGCGCATGGCAGGCGCCGACAAGGGCCTTGGATGGGCCGATGCACCTTATTTTTATGGCCCGAGCACTTCTTGGGCCATTATTTATTCTTGCCCTAGCTCATCTTTAGTCTAGCACCGTTATTTTTGGACCATGTACTTACGAATTCCTATTTTTATTTTTATTATTTTCTTTAGGGAGAATTGGGGCTAGTGCAATTTTTTTGATTTTCCTTGTAATTTTTCCTAAGAATTTTTTCATCATATTAATAAATAAAAGTATTTTTAGAATCGAGTCTTTGCATTTCATCTCATTGCATAAGAGTCAAAATCGTAAAAAATATTAAACATTAACAACCAAAGAACCCTACAAGGGATATGCTAATCTTCGCCATCGGAAGCGTCATCAAAGATATAATTCCAAAAGTCCTCCGGATGGACGTAGAGAATCGACCGTCTCCACCATCTTGAGAAGAGCTAGCTCCATTGTCCCAAGATTGAGATGCTTCATGAGAAGGCCCACTGTAAAACGCCCGGTGGAAGTTAAGTGGGTTCCTATGGCGATCAACCGCTTAAAGGGGCAGAATATCTATAATTTCTTCGACAAAAATTAGGCCCCGCGCTTGAAGAACTAGGCCCACAGGTGCTATGCCAGCTTCGAAGTATTTCGATGATGCACATGTCATGAAGAGCGGTGAGAGGTACCCGCTCTAGCGATACCACTAAGAGGTGTTTGTGGGGTGAGATGAATGCGCTTGTACCCCGGCCCACCAAGGAGGCCACTTAATGAAGACATTCTAGATCGACGCCTTTGTCAAAATGAAAGAGCAAATAGCACACCCCTAAAAGCTCAATAAGGTTAGCATTTCAATCATCAAAGAACTCACCTTGAAGGTTGGGAAGGTTCTCCTAGAGAAGAAGTCTCGAATTCCCCAAAGGGCCAATTGTAGTCTTACGGACATGGGCCATGACTCGCTCCGATCATACTACAAAGATTTAATGATGTTAGTGACTTTTAGCATTCAGCTAAAAGTAAAGAGTATAAAACTTTTACCCCTTGCCAGTTTCTAGAAAAAGGAAGCCCCGGGCACTCCTCTTCCGAAAGCTCAAGAATCCGTATGAAACAAGGAGATTCCCTAGGTTGAGAAACATCCACATCCGGACTTGGAATGTAGATATCCTCCAGGAGCAGCTACAAATAATTGAAGAGTTGAGGTTAATTTCCATACAAGAAATTCAACTACATAGAGAAGGAAGAAGGGGTGGAAACTCACCAACTGGCCAATCGGATTATAGCCATCCCAAGTGATGTGCATAAGATGTGTATACGTTCAAGCTAGATACCCGGTTGTTGCTTCCTCTTGCTCTTGATGAGAAAGAGAGTAGAAGTAGAACATGATCTGTGGTTGATCAAGAGGAATAAATGGCAGCCATGTATTGTTGTGGATTTATAGCGTGACTTTATCACCAAGGTACCAGTTGAACTAGAAGGGACCCTCAAATAAGATCCTCCTTTCACTTAACTCTCGTACAATAATTACACTTAGAGGAAGTTGGAGTTGGGTCCAAGGATGGAAATTGCTCTGCATATACGGGATTTATAAAGAGATAAGTAAGTACAAACAAAAAGCAGCAAGAAAATTGGCATAGAATACTCTCACTCAAGGTTGGCGTCGCCACGGCCTTGCCCACAAGGCCCACCGGAGGTTGTAGGCAATGGCAGCCGGTTTGACGAGTGAAGCAAAATTTTTCAGGGCACATTTTTGAGCTTAAAAGTGACATACCGAAGCCACATGGTTAAGTGCAGACCTCAAGAAGCTTATATTATGGATTTTGGGCTATTGAAGATAGATTCTAGCCCATGATATGGAGGTTGGAAATGTTGGATCATTTTTTGAGCCGAGCGACAAGTGCGTAATAATATTCATCTAACCACTACTGTATTTATGCAAAACAAGTGAGATTTTATCAACATAAGATAAAATATATTGGAAATTAATGGAGAACTAGAGCATACCTCAATGATCTTCAGCAAGTCACATAATGGAAGACAATTTGTCATGTCCTTCTCATGCTTGATACGTCGCACGCCGACACAGAGGCCTATACCTGGCAATCGGGTCATTCGGTTCGGGTTCGGTTCGGGTTAGTTCGATTCGGGTTAAGTTTGGGTCGATCTTGTTCGGGTTTGGTTCGGTTTCGGGTTCGTGTCAACTCCGGTTCGGGTAAACTTCGGGTCGATCTCGTTCGGGTTTGTTCGCTTTCGGTTCGGGTCAACTTTGGTTCGGTTAAACTTCGGGTCAATCTCGTTCAAGTCGGGTTCGGGTTAATTTCGGATCGAGTCAACATCGAGTCGTAATCGGGTCACTTTTTGGGTTAAAATCGATTCAAAACCCACCAAACAAATTGAACCACTATAGGCACAAAAGTCCATCCCGAGAGACCCAACAAAAGAAAATGTGGGTTGGGTCACTTTTATTCGAGTTAAATCGATTCGAGTCCGATTCGGTTCGGGTCATTTTGGGTTCAATTCGTAATCGGGTCAATCATATTTCGGGTCCTGTTCGGTTTCGGTTCGGGTTATTTCGATTCGGGTCGGAATCGGGTTCATTAGATTTCGGTTTGGTTCGGGTCGGTTCATTTCGATTTTTGGGTCAAAATCGATTTGACTATTTCGGATTACGGTTCGATTTGGGTTTCGGGTTGTTAGGGTTGACTCGTTCAATTCGGGTTAGTTTTGCCAAGTCTACCCCTTATAAGGCAAGTGTATGCGAGCGCACCCTAGTTGAGCTCTTTGGTTTTATATAGGTCCGCTAAGTTCGCCAAATAGTGAACATGAACCTTTGATGTTTGGTCAGGAGAAGGTATCGTGCTTAACAAGAAAGTAAGCACGATCCGGACTTCTTGTTGTGGAGAATGTCGGGCCCAACACCGGACATCCTCAAAAGCTTAAAAAAGGATGGTGTATTTAGAGAAATTCTCTCAAGGAAACCTATTAGCCACGCGAAAGAAGAGGTGATGTAGATAGTCACCGTCTTTCTATAAGCTCCGGTCATATACTAGAGGCTCCCGAGAAGCCTAGACCCAATAAAACAACAAAATCGAAAGGAGTAATAGTCATCTCTCCGAAAGGAAGATGGAAGGTATTAGTAATATCCCAAATGCGCTCACTAATAGCTCTAATGGGATCCCACCACAAAGATGATTCGAAGCAATGATGAGGGAACGAAACCCGAGTGTTGTGCATGACATCTTCTACGGGGACAAGTGCACTTTTCTACATGTCTCCATGAACTTGGGTATGGCCCCACTATTTCGAATCGAGCCTTCGCAAGATAAAATCTAACAAGATTTTTTAGTAGAAGAACTACTCTAAGTGAGCAAAAGTAGAAGTTTCAGCCAATGAGCTTACAAATGGAGATATGGCAAGAGAAGAAACATGGTTTTCAGCCTCCACCGAGAGGTCATTTCGGTTCAATTCTACATGTGAATGCCATTCCCGCTCCAAGAAATTGTCTTGAACCAACTTCTCAGCCCTTGTCCTCCTAATAGGATGAGCCTTTCTTCTAGACATCTTTGAAGAGAAGATTTTGAAGACCAACTAGTTTTCTCAAAGAACAAAGCAAGAATACAACAAGAAGCAAAGCTAGAAAGCAAGAAAGGAGTAAGCAAATTGTGAAAAATAGACACACTAAACTCCCTTTTATAGACCCATTCAACCAAGGCAAGCTAAGCATATAAGATAAGAGTAAAAAAGCAAGAGGAGACTAAAGGAATCGACGAAAAGCATGTCATGGCCAGCGACATTTACAACATTAACAGGTATGCGAACTACACTCCTTCGGATACTACCTATGCTCAAGCCCTTGACCGTCTCTTAGAGAAAGGGAAGATAGAGTTGCCACCTATTAGAGTAGAATCGAAACCGCAAAACACTCTAAGAATTGGAACGCGGAAAATTTTGCAAATACCATTGTGCACGAGGACACGATACTAAACGGTGTTGGACATTCAAGAACAAACTAAAAGATATGTTTCAAAGTGGCCAATTACCCCTGCCTAAGGCTGCCTAGAAACCAAGTAACAATAAAAACCCCTTTAGCGGTACCTTAGCCATCTTTACCGAACCCACACTAGGTCACTGGGATCCTTCTATATTTATCCGAGATGTTAATGAGTCACAAGTGCTTCTTAATCTACTGTCATTAGATCTAGAAGCCCAAGGGCTATAGGTAAGTGATGAAGAAGATGTCTACGAAACAAGAGATGATGACAATAATAGTGACGACTTCGGGGCACACCACCCTTAGAAAAAGATTTTTGGGGAAACACTTAGAGCCCTGCTATTTAGTTTCTTACTAGATAGGGATGGCACAATGCGCCCTTGGCTGCACAAAGACTCAGGAAGCCCCAAAAGAACCTAAAGCCGCAAAGAAAGAAGACCTAATCCTTAAGTAACTCCATAAATGAAAAGCTGAAATTTCTATCCGGCAATTAATATCTACTTCCCGAAACATAGACAAGCTTTAATCGATGCACTTAGTAAGATTGAAGTTTCTCCCCAAACCACGCTAGAGGAAGTAGTGGGATTGGTTAACAGTGGGGATGAAACCATTACTTTTGATCGAAGGATCTCCCGAAAAAGGCATTGCACACAACAATGGTCTTTATTTAACCGCAACTTGCATTAACAAGTTTGTTTCCTTAACCTTGGTAGACAACAGATTAGTAATTAACGTATGTACTTGGAAAACTGTTGAGAGGTTAGGAATTAGGGAGCAAGAACTTTCTAAGCAAACTGTTCATCTTCGAGCATATGATAACTCTATAAAAATAGTCTTGGGAAAGGTGTCCTTATTTATTAATATAGGGCCGATAGAGAGGAACATTGAATTCCAAGTCTTAGATATCCCAGTTACTTTCAATTTGCTTCTAGGATGCCCTTGGTTGCACGATCATCGAGCAGTGCCCTCAACACCGCATCGAAGGTCAAAATGATCATAAAGGGTCAGGTCATAACCGTTAACTGGGGATAATCTTTGTGCTACTATCACTTCCAAAGAGTCCGTAGTGGAGATCGAGCACGACGCTAATGATGAAAAAACTGTACAGATTTGAAACCGTCGCTACCTTAGAAAGGGATGAAACATCTTTTACCTTTAAGCCTTATGGCAACCCTAGTATCTAATCAATGCTTAGGAAGAAGGGGTATTTTCCAGGTCTTGCTGCAAGTCGAAGGGCATACCACCCTATTTTTCTACCCCTTGAACCCACTAACAATTACAACTTTGGGCTAGGCTATCAATCTACCACTAAGGAAATAGCTCAAGCCAAGTGGGAAGTCTAGGTAAAGAGGACTGCACCACATACGATCCGCTTTGTTAGGCTTTTTCCTTATACCTTGAATCAAAAATTTGTGAAAGAAGGAGATAATTTCCCTTATTATGGTTTTCCTGAGCCCTATTACATCAAGGAGAAGGGCATCCTATCACCTGGTCTAGACATCTTCAATGACTACTATATTCCGGAAGAAGAGGCACCTCACCTTCTCAAAATGGGACAATCTACATCAGATTGAACCAATCTCGCCGGACACAATATTTTCGGCCTTCTATTTGGCTAAGATAATAATGTAGGAGGGAACTCTGTCTCGATATCTGTCATGAGCTATGTCGCATCCGTAGTTCGATCCGTCCGGGTTCATCACCAATGCCGATATAGAAGGGTCCAAGCATATTACTTGAATTGATGCTTGAGGAGGGCCAAGAATTTGCAGTTAGCTTAGGAGCTCACCCTCCTTCCGAGTCTAGTGTTAGGGCTTGTATTTCTTCTTCTTCTTCTTCGCTTGTTTGTAGTTCTAATTCTGTCATTTCCAATTCTACTTTTGAGTCCGATGTACTCGTTTCCTCATTCAATAAAGTGAATCTTTCTACTTACTCCTTGCCTCCTCTTGCTTTTAATTGTTTTGCTTCTAATGATGAACAAGAAATTCCTAAAGAATTAATAAAATCTATGGAAGATTATGAAAATCGCTTACCAATAATAGAGGAAACAAGTAACAATCAATCTGGGATCAACCGATCAGCCCCAAGAGGTTAAGATTGGAAAAACTTTGGATGCGGAAGAGCAGAAGCAATTCACTTCACTCCTCACGAGTTCATTAATGTCTTTCCGTGGTCCTACAAAGACATGCTGGGTATAGATCCAAGTATAGCATAACAAAAATTCTACTTTATGAAGATGCTAAGCCGGTTAAGCAGAAGTTGAGGAGGATGAAACCAAAATGGGCCTTGAAGATTAAGGAGGGTCTTCAGAAACAATTGGAGGCTGGGTTTATTAAGGTATGTCACTATCCTCAATGGGTAGAAAATATAGTTCCAGATCCCGAAGAAGATGGCAGGGTTCATATGTGCATCGACTTCGTGGATTTAAACAAGGCTAGTCCTAAAGATGATTTCCGTTGCCTCGGATTGATTTGTTGGTAGATAATACAGTAGGTCATGCTTTGCTCTCGTTTATGGATGGTTACGCTGGGTATAATAAAGTGAAGATGGCTGAGAAAGACATAGAAAAGAGGACCTTCATCACTCAATGGGGGACTTATTGTTATATGGTGATGCCATTTGGGCTAAAAAGTGCAGGTACTAATGTATCGGAGGACAACCACGACACTACCGCATGGTATGATCCATAAAGAAGCTGAAGTATATGTGGATGATATGATCATAAAATCCAAAGATAGGGCAGGGCACTTACCCGACTCGAGAAAATTCTTCCATAGACTTGGGAAGTACAACATGCACCTTAACCCTCAAAATTGTGCCTTTGGGGTAACCTCTGGTAAACTGTTAGGCTATGTTGTCATTCTTAGAGGAATTGAAGTTGATCCATCCAAGATCAAGGTTATTAAGGAAATCCCTCCACCAAGTACGGAGAAAGAGATGGGGCTTGCTAGGACATTTGCGAGTACATCGGTCGTTTCATATCAAAACCGACTATGGTATGTGAACCCATTTTCAAGAAGTTAAAGAAAGGACCTAAGCCAATTTGGGATACCGAGTGCCAAAAAGCATTCGATAGGGTTAAGGAATACCTAGCTAATCCTCCGTGTTAGTTCCACCCCAATCAGGGAAACCTTTGCTTTTATATCTCACCACAACAGAGACATCTATGAGAGCCGTGTTAGCTCAAGCAAGATGGAAAAGAAGAACGTGTGATCTACTATCTTAGTAAGAAGTTCCTGGAATATAAGACTGGAACATTAGAGCGCATGTATCGCGATCAAGTTTAGGTCTCACTTTGGAATTCGGGTTTGACTACAACCAACTCTAAGTATCACACATTGCCTTATAGAAATTGAGGTAAGTACCCTTTAATGTCTACTTTCACCCTTTGTCTTTATAGACTCGGTTAAAGTGGGGCTAACTGGAGACACCTAAAAGTTTCGTCCTTTATCTCGTTATTTCGTGTTTTATTTTGTTGGCTCGATGATGATAATCCCGAGTCCTGTTTGTGGATTTGGATTCTAGACTATGATCGATCGGTGCAATATAAGCCAAGTAAACCACAAAGAACCCACAACACAACTTAAATAGCCTTTTGCCTTGGGTCGGTCCACAAATCCTCTTTTCTTTCTGGATCGTCCAAACGCTGGGCCGAGGCTTTAGAGATTGTGGAGTCTCATGATGTGTGCCAAGAAATTCCAAGTACAAATACTACATTCTACTTTTGTCCAAATCGGACGAGCTGAAGACTTAAAGATGACGTTGAAGCCTTACATTTCATAATTAGGAGCATTAAAGTGCTGCGTTTTGAGCTTCACGAGACAACCCACACGAGGCTAGAAGCTTTCCCCTCTAAACGACGTCGTGGCCGGCGCCTGCCTTCTAGAAGCATGGTGGAACACCGCGTTTTGATCTTGGAGAGTCCTCGGAGACACAACTAGGGCACAAAACCCTAGGAGGGTTTGGCTGGCCGATGCTTTCCTTCTCCCTTTTAATCGGTTCTATCTCGGTGTTATCATCTTCCGATCCGGTTCTATCCAAGGAATGATCCAGCTTTTATTTTAGCTATTTGGACGATCGATAAGAGGCAAACCCTCGGTTATTTGTGACCTAGGTCCTCTCCTATAAATAGAGAGCCTTGGCTCTTATTCCCACATGGCTTTATGCCTTAGCATCATCGTTGAAGAAAGCTAACCGGAATACTCTCATCTAAACATTACGTTTTCGAAATTGATCTTGAACATTCATCTTCTCTACTTACTATCGTTGAATCCGTGCAAAGAGTTAAAGAATATTCAATATTCTAATCTATGAGCACTCATTCAACTGATCATTGCCATACCCTAGACACAATTAACATAATAAGCCCTTTGGATTGTCACCATTGCATCTAGAAATCCAAGTGAGGAAATCTAGTTGAGCAACGTGGGAAAACCTTCGAACGATTATATTTATTTCAGTTTTATTTGCTTTCCATATTTTGGATTAAGAGATGTAATCGCTTTAATTTTATCCCCGACCGACGTAATCTTTTATTTCTTTTATCGCTTTCTTTATTGCTTTTCTTTATCGTTTTCCTTGTTCCGGTTTGGTTGCTTTAATTTTGTTTGCATGTTGTATGCTTGTTTTCTTACATCTTTATTGATACACTACTAGAACTAGTAATGGCTGTCTTCAGATGGGCGGAACGAAAGGATTTGTTCTTACGTTTTGTACCCTCGCCTCCGACACCAATTCTCGGTTCAAAACCGATGGAGTCAATTTTTAGCTTCTTCTTATCTTAGTTTTTCCATACTAAGATTACAAGAGCGAACTTTGCTTTTGTTTTTGTTAGTTTTTCTTTTCTAAAAACTTACTCGGTGAATCCCTTTTATTTATTTCTTCTAAATGTGCATCCCGGTTGTTTTCTAATTTACATGTTAAAAATGATGAAGGTTTCGGATCTGCCAACCAGGACAGAGGCCAAGGCCGACTCGTCGGCTTCTACCTCTGGCCGGCGCCTGCCATTGCCGGGAAGAGGCTATCGCCTATGCCTAGTGGCCGGCAGGAGAGGTGTTGGTCCAGATCGATGTTTTCGCACTAATATGGCCCTAAAGCCTCTTGAAAGAACCCTTAACCTAATCTTATTTATTCTTTAATTATTAAACAATATCCTAGGACTTCTTAAAATAATTTCTAAAGTAAAACGATTAATAAAATCGCCAATCAAATTTGATTTAATTCATTTGAATTTGATTTAATAAAATTCGAAAATCTTAATAAAAGGTTCATCCACACGTTCCAAAATCGACTTTCAAACCATCTTCCAAATCAATCCTTAAAAACAGAGAGACTCGACACGAGTGGGGAAGCTCGACGGGGCCCTTGGGCCTGCCATGGTTCCTACAGTACCTTCACGGAAAACATGAAGAGAGTGGAGCCTTTGAAGAAAATTGAGGATTTAAGGGTAGGAGAAATGTTAAGAGTATATAAGCATTAATGAGATAAAGAAGTGGTGGTAGGGAGGTAAGGAATCTGCATCTCTGTCTCTACACGGATGGAATCAACTCATATGGTGATCTCATTAGCAAACACAATATTTGGCCCTGTTCTATTGGTTATCAACGACCTACCATCCTCGTTATGTATGAAACGTAAGTAAATTATGATGTCAATATTGATTTCAGGTCCTCAACAGACTAGGAAATAATATAGTTATGTACTTAGCACCTCTTATTGAAGATATATAGCTCTTATGGGATGAAGGTGTTTTAGTTTTTATGCATACCATCATGAGCAATTTAGGTTACGAGTTATGACCTTTATAATAATCAAGGACTTCCTTGCATATAGAAACTTGTCTGGGTACACCGTTGAAGGCCATATGGGGTGCCTCATTTATGGAGAAGGTATTTCCTTTGCGAGCTTAAGAATGCAAAGCAGACGGGCTATCTTGGACATCGAAAGTTTCTTCCATTTTCTCATCATTATCGAAGGAAAAAGAAGGCGTTTAACGGCCGAGCTAAGATGGAATATGCTTCAACTACTTTAATGGGACAATAAATTTATGAATAAATCAAAGATGTTGATATGCGGTTTGGCAAGCCACACCAATGTCAATCGAAAGGAGTGTATGGAAAAAGAGATGAAAATTTATTAATCTTCTATATTAGAAAGAGTTGTATGTGAGACATAATCTTGATGTGATCCATGTATACCAAAAACATTTATAAAAGGCTCATTGTCACTCTTTTGAACACATAAGGGAAGAGGAAAGACACATATAAGTAATGACTTGACTTCCGTGAAATGTGAATACGTGAGGAATTAGTATAGCAACCAGAAGGGAAGAAAATCTTTTTGCCTCGGACATCTTACACACTCGTCCAAAAGCGAAAAAAATGTTTGTGTGAGACCTTCAAGAGATTCAGAGTGCCACAAGGATATTCTTCAAACATCAGCCATCTCGTTTTGATGTCCGATTATAGACTTATTGGGTTAAAATCTCATGATTGTCATGCTTTAATGCAACAATTTCTATCGTAGGCTATCTAACCATGATGCTTGAAGGTTTGAGCTTTGAGAGTCTGAATCACCTTAGAGGGGGAGTGGGGAGGAACAGGGTGTGATGGAAATTCTGTGGAAAAATTAATAGGGTGTGGAGGACGAGGATAGGTTAATATGTACACGCGAGTGTGTAAGAATGTAATATATGAACCCGCAAAATGGACTCGGCCTCGGACGACTTGGGGTTACTTAGAAAATGGGATTATGCATGCAAAAGACAAAACTAAGACAAAGCGGGTTATGAAACTATGCATAGTAGTGTGTATATGTAATTATTAGAGGGGAGGAAGGAACAAAAGAGTGTTCACACACATAAGCCGAGAGATGCAAACACTAGTGATTTATTGTGGTCGAATGATAGTTAGTAGATGTAAAAATTAAAAGGTTTATAATGTTAACTAGGGAATGTTATATGTATATATAATGTTTGAGCTTTAATGATTAATGAAAGTATCTAACCTTTCACAAAAAAAAATTGAAAACTTTGTGCTCAAGTCATAACTCAAAAATGAAAGTTGAGTCTAGGTTGGACTCGGAAGGAAATCACAAATGATTTTATGTGGAAACCCTCTAGGGCAGAAAACCACAACCGGTATCAGTCCAAATACCAAGTCAAATCCATTATTTTGAATCCACAAAATACAATGATTGGCTTTCCGAATTATTCCCTTAAACAATTGAATACAAGTTTTCATAGGAATAAAAGCTACTTTATTTGCCCTAGTACATACCAACTGAGATATCCTTTATAACTAGGTACAACCGAGTTGATTTACCCCTTATATCTCATTCAAGAGAAAGTATAGAAGATTGTATGGAAGTAAATGAGAGTGATTACAAGACTTCTTGGTTCAACTAAGATGTTGGGAATTTTAAGTAATGAGTTGAATGCTAAAAGATTGAATATGAGAGTTGAGAGTAGTGTTCCAGCAATCTTTATAAGTTTTGTAAAGTGGCTTCTATTTATCAACAACAGAGTAGATAGCTTTGCACCTTGGGCTTGACTATTAGGAACAACTAGCTGTTATAACGGAGAGTATGAGTCCATAAGAAAAAGATCTTTTGTGAAAGTAATGGTTTTGCATTAGTTCTTGGCTTAAAAAGTATTCCAACCCACTTGTTGTGTCTGAAATCTAGGGTGGAAATAGCCATTAGATTCAAAGTTAAATTTTACCGAAATGGTAAGAAACAACATTGACACAAGTGTTTGAGCATGCCTAAAAATGTTGCTTTCCTGTCAACTGGCTATTAATGTTAAGAAGCTGGTTGTTTTTTCTTTTAAAATAAGGTTTAATCAATTTTATCAATCTGAAAAAATAAAAAATAAAAAAATAAAGTGGTACTCAAAGAATAAAAATACTACGGTTCAAGATTAGACAAGGATATTAATTAGATAATTAATTAGATGCTCGAATATCCTTAATCTAATTATATGGAATTTTTAAAGTCTAATATTCAATATGTTTCAATTCCATTTGTATCTATACTCAAATTATTAAAGAGTTAGGGAAATATATAAACACATTTCAGTGTTTTCCATTAAAATAATTTTAATTAAAGAAATATGGCTTTATGAAGAATTAATGCAGTAATTGTGTCTTGAACTTCGAAACAAGCCACTTGAAACAATAAGTTAAGTTCATGAAATTATTTTGGCATGTTGTCTACCTGAGTCTGTCTAGTAGGTCAGAAACCCAAGACCGATCTTCACTCCGTAAAAGCTTTTTGTGTGGGTCCGACAGAGTTGAAAAGCTCGGAGATGATATTTTTAATGTGAGAGAATGACTTGAATTCAAAACTCTTTGGAGAGAGATAAGTTTGTACATGAGTCTCTAATCCCCCTTTTTATAAAAGACATTTAAAACATAGAAGGATGAGTTAGTGTTTTAAAGCAATAAGACCTAGACAGAGACAATACTACGAAACCACGTTTAACTACGGTTCAAAACGACCTTTAACTACGGTTATTAGGTGTCATGTATGTGGCCGTCATTCTATGTGGGCGTCTTTTACTATGATTCAGAACTGTAGTTATATATGGTTAATGACGATGGTTCTAATGAAGAACCTTAATTATATATAGCCTATGATGATGGTTATTTTGGAAGAACCGTTGTTCAAGATAACCGTCGTTATAGGTCCTTTCCAGAGACCTATTACTATGGTTCTTCGTTAAGAACCGTAGTAATAGGTCTGAATTTTTTTAATAATTTTTTGTTTTTTTCATACACCATGTACTAAGTTATACAAATAGAATATACACAATTACAACCACAACAACTTTAACAATAACCACAACAACCATATTAATACAACCATAATACGCTTTCCATCTTTAACAGTTTGGACACCATATTTCACAAAGTCTACTAAAGAATATATTACAAAGTGAAATATAATACAAAGATTACTCTTTTTCAGTAAATATGTCAAAAAGTTCATCTCTCGTCTTAAAACTTTGTGGTATAAACCGATTTCATTGTTTTTTTGCTAAAAGGAAAATCTATATTTGCCAAAGTGATTCTTTTGTAGTAGATTTAGTTATGTGATTATCTTTATGACGATATTGCTTACTTGGAGTTGTTATAGTGGTAGCCTGAACAACATATATACATTATATTTGCTGTGCATGCTACATTCGCACGAACTCCAAACAAGCAATATAGTTATAAAGACAAGCATATAACGTCATTTACTAAAAACATCACTTTAGGCAAATAGAGATGAATTGTTTGGCATAAATATTAAAATCATTTAAACTACAAAGTTACAAGACGAAGAAATGGACTTTTTGGCATAAGTACTTGAAAAGGAATACACAAATAGGACATCTCAGCAGTAATGTCTATTTCCTTCGTCATTGTTCCAAAGTGATGCTTCGTTATGAATACATTGCTTGAAGTTCTTGTAGAGGTAAACTAGAAAACATAAAAACTAAGGAAAGCTTTAATCACCAACTTATCCACAAGAAATATAACAAACATATAAAAGGGTATAAATCACTTGTTTACCTTAAAAGGCGGAAATACTTAAAAAGCTTAGTCCTTTTAATCCTCATCAAAAATGATATGTTACATGAATACTATAAGTCAAAAATAATGAAAAAAAGTCTGCAGTTACTAAAACAAGAAATAAATACGGTCATCCATCAATAAAAATTGTTATACAATAATGTTCTTACTGAGTTGATATAAGTATACGGTTTATGCCCTTTTTTGCCCTCCTTTGGACTTATCTTAAATATATATGCCCTGTTGATGGTCAACCCTTAAATATAATTCTTCAAAATTGGCATCCTCATTTTCGACACACATCTTCACCATCCTTCATTGGTGGGGTCCTCAACGTAGAACACTTGTCTTACTTGGGATGCCATAACGAATTGATCCCCTTTAGGCCCTTCTCTTGTGAAATCGACCATCATGAATCCCATCTCATCCACTCGACACTCGTTGTTATCGTCAACCTATTTGCATCGGAAAACGAGCTCATAGAAGTCAACATAGTCTAGCTCCCATATCTCCTCCATGACTCGTAATATGACATTTTAGCTACAATAGGATTTTTGTCCTTAGAGCTGGAAACATGACGTGCATGAGCCTCCAATGTGACCCCACTATTTTGCACGGTGCTCTTAGTATCCTAGCTCTTTGTGTAGAAATAGTATCTATTGATGTCATACCCATGGTAAGATATGACTTCCAACTGCGGCCCTCAAGCCAAGCTCACTAATGTTTCGAGATATGTTCTAGTGATTCTTCCAATTGGCTAGTGATTACTTTATCTCTAAACCAGTTGACAAATAGACGATTACTATGGGTCGAGTATCCACGTCTCATTTTTTCCTCGCTACTCGTCTCCTTATAAGGGATTTGTGTTGATCAATAAACGGTTGTACTTCATCATTGTTTTGTAGTATATAAAGATGTGCTTGATCTCTCATATCTCGACTAATTGTTAGAACCGTCGGGCCTAGTTTCCCTGACCACCAATCTTCCCCATAAATCAATGTTTTGGAATACCAAAAACTTCCATTTAGGGGTAGTATTCGAGTAGAACTTAACACACTCCTCAGCTGTGTATGCCTAAAAATGCACGCTTCCGGTCCGATCCGATTTTTAACATACCCTTTGAGAATTTTCATAAAACATTCAAAAGAGTACATCCATAGGTAAAATATCGGGCCACATATTCATGCTTCTCTCACTAAATGGACAACTAAGTGCACCATGATATCAAAAAAGAAGGTGGGAAGTACATCTCAAGTTGGCATGATGTAACGATCACGCCTCACCGAAGATCATATAATTTCTCCAAATCGACGACTTTGCTGCATATGGCATTGAAGAAGAAGCAAAGTCTTGTGATCGATCTGTCTGAAATGTTCGGGAATCACGAGTCGAGATAGCAACTAGCTGTATTTGTTGCATCAAAGTATGACAATCGTGAGATTTAAGACTGATTAGTCTATAATAAGACATCGAAACAAGTCTACTAATGTTTGAAGAATATCCCTATGGTACTTTGAGTTTCTTCATGATCTCACACAAATGTTATTTTTCCCTTCTACTTAATGTGTAAGATGCCGAGAGGCAAATATGTTCTCTTCCCCTTTGGTTGTGGTGCTAATTCCTCCCGTATTCCCATTTTCCACATATCGAGTCTTGCTTTCTCTTTGTCCTTGGTCTTCCCCGATATGTGCAAAAGAGTGCCAATGAGACTATCACAGATGTTTTCTCTATATGCATTACATCAAGAATATGTCTCACATATAACTATTTCCAATATGGAAGATAAAAAATATTAATCTCTTTTTCCACACACCGTTTTCCGATTGACGTTGGTATGGCTTGCCTAACTCCACATCAGTATCCTTCACTAGCTCATATATTTGATGTCCTGTTAATGGAGTTGGAGTAGAATGCATCTCGATTTTACTATTGAAAGCCTTCATTTTGTTACGATATTGATGGGGAAAGGGAAGAAACATTCGGAGTCCGAGATAAGTCGTCTTTTTTCTTGCTTAAGTTTGAAGGTTTGCTCTTGGAGAATCTTAGTCACCCTAGAGGGGGTGGGATAGGTTGATGAGAAAATTTTAACAAACTTAGAAGACTTACGCTTGAAAAGAATAATTAAGACAAGTGTGAGTCTAGATTGGACTCGGAACGAGTGTGAACTCGGATATACGTAGAAACCCTCCCGGGCGAGAAAACCATGGCCAGTGCTAGTCCAAGCACCAAGTCAAATCCACTATTTTGAATCCACAAAATACAGCATATTGACTCAACCGAATTGCTCCCTTAAACAATTCTTTACAAAGTTTTCTTAGACTAAGAAATTCCCTTATCCGATCTAGTACTTCCTAACCGAGATAACCTTTACAGCTAGGGACAACCGAGTTGAGTTAACCCTTCAAGCTCAGTCAAGGGACCTTACTCAGAAAGTAAGAAGGAGTATGTAATTGATTACAAGACTTTACAACTCGAAAGTATGAATTACAAACTTGAAGATGTAAATAGAAGATTGAGTATGATACAATGAATTTTGCTTAAGTAATGTGTATTGACCATATCTTTTTCAAATCTTCAAGTCCTGAGAGTTGGCTTCTATTTATAGATGACCAAGAAGATTAGTCTGTTGTGACTAATTTCTGAACGAAGTCCTTTGTGACCTTTGTAACAGCTTCTTCTAAGTCGCTCGTAAAAGATCCGTTGAGATATGAACGTTATGCAACGACTCTTGACTCCTAAGGATGCTCCAATCAGCTGGTGGTGTCCGAAAAGTAAGGTAGAAACAACCGTTGAGCTTAGCGTTGATGTTTTCCAGTTTTGGAAATTGACAAACCCGACACAACGTCCGAGCCTTGTTCCGAAATAGAAAAGCCTTGTCTGCTGGTGATTGACAGACTTGAAGCTTGTTACTTTTGTAATTCAAAAATAAGATAAGCTTGTTTGGATAACCTACAAAAGTAAATAATTTTTGTTCTCAAAGTATAAAATACTTTGGTTCAAGATTAGGCACGGATAATAATTTAATTAGGATAATTAAGTTCATAATTATCTCGAGGCCTAGAAGAATGGAATTTTATGAGTCTAATATTCATTATACTCAAATTCCATCGAGTCGACCTTAAGAGAGATCAAGTTATAAGAGTGAAAACATCGGAGTATAAGTACTTGATCTAGACAAATAATTGTTAAACAAATATGCTGACTTAGAAAGTTGAATTAACGTTCTAATTCACTTTACTTCAAGATATGCAATCGTAACTCGGATATGAAGTGTTAGAGAGATTATTTGAACATGTGATAAATCTGAGTTGTGTTTGAGTGACTCGAAACATCAATGTGAGATGCTAGATGAAAATGAGTTTTCTGAATTAGTTAGAATCGAGTGAAAACATATGCAATAGTTTCTATAATACTCGGAATGACTTGTAATCAAAACATAGGAGGGAAGAGGTTTGTACGTCTCTTTGGTAGTGCTCAAAATGGTCTACTTTCTAAGTCCGAGTCTTCAATCTCCCCTTTTTGATGAAATGCATTTGATACTTTGACAGAAACTTTATTAGTGAAAGAATCATGAGTTTTCTTTCGGCTTAGTGAAATATCGCGAGAAAAATAGAGTAATGAGTGAAGTGTTTCGAACTTAGAATATTTTTGTAGATAACTCATATGGTGAAGAGTGGTGAGTAATTATATCAAAGTAAGATAGAGAAACAAGCTGATATATCGGAGCAAAACTAAATGACAAATTTAAACTTAGAAAGAATTATACTCGAAATCAATATGCTCGAAATTAGAAGCATCATTCATATATATACATAAAAACAACATAACAAAATACTTATAAGAGAGAGGGTGAGAAAACTCCCCTAAACAAGACAACAAATTTTCTAGTGTATTCTCCCCCTTGCCTTTCAAGCAAAAACAAAAAAATGGGGAAGAATGTATCAAGTTGATATAATTTGATGTCCGGACAAAAGAAATAACAAAATAGAGAAGAGAAAAAAATTAAGATAGTGGTGTTGGGGCGATCCGAGTTGAGGCGGATAAGCTTGTAGTGCGCCTGCGTTGATATGCTTGTGAAGATGTTGAAGATCCGGGCGGTGCAACATTGGTATCTCTCGGAAGTGGCTCAGCTCTAAGTGGTTGTCCCGAACGACGTCGTCCGGAGGCTCATCCTCTTGAAACGTCACGAAGGGGTTGCTTCCTCTGGTTTAACTCGCTGCGGATCGTCCAACATCCGTAGGGTCTTTTAAGTCACTTAGACTCGTTGTCCGAGCTTATCGGTTCTGGTTGAGGACTTGGAGCACCTTGTCCCTCAACCTGTTCTTCCTTCTCTCCTTCTTCCTCTTTCTTTTCTTCCTTCTCTTCTTCCTCCTTCTCCTCGTAAGGAGCTGCTTCACCTGCAGCCTCCTCTTCTTCTTCGGCTGCTTCTCCGGATGAAGACTTGGTAGGGCTTGAGGACTCTTCGGACATATCCGAGCTGTCCGGGTCCTGAGCAACTTTGGAGCGTCTTTCTCTAAGGAGCTCAATCATCTCCTGTTGCTCCTTAACTAGAGCCTTCATTTCGAGGAGCACATCTTCTTGCTCTCGAATCGTAATTGTTCCGTCTTTTGGTTAATGGTCATGTTCGAAGGATGGTCTTGAAGGAGCAAAGATTTCTATGGACACAAAGGAGAGTTTGTCTATCGGTGCGGTAGACAAAGCAATAGTGGCTTCACGAGGAGGACTTGAGGTGGAAGCACCGGCAGGTGGAGGAGGGAGTGAGAGAGGAGTCCGAGTCCGAGACGGAGGGGAGGTTGCCTCGGTTCTAAGCTATGGACCCGGACACCAGGTTGGGTTTCCTAGTACCCATATCTAAGAAGCTCTTTTCGCCAACGACTATGGCGGCCTCGGACACTTTGTTTGGGTTTGAGGGGAGCGGAACCTTGAATTGTTTAAAGATAAGGGTAAGTAGGGCTCCGAAAGGAAGAGGGATGGATTTCTTAGTCCGAGTAGGCACGGTGGCCATCTGCTCGATAATGGCGAGGAAGAGGTCTACGTCGTAGCCCTCGAGAATGTCGAACAGAGCTTTGAGGATTTTGGAGTTGGGATTTTCTTTCGTTGGAGTGGTGAGAAAGAAAGTTCTCATCAGCAAGAAATAGAGAAGTCTCGCCTTAGTTTTCATCCGAGTCACGGAAAAGTTCTTGTGTGACTCGGGGACTTCCTTGGCGTATTTTTTAAAGAACTCATTAGCAACCTCATTGAAAGGGATGGGGTTGCTGTTGAGGAAGATAGATGAATCTTTAAAAAGTCGATGGAGGAGAGAGAGATTAATACACGTCCCGCTATGTTGCGAACTCTAGAGGTGATGATCCCCTCGGAGCAAGAAAGGTTTGAATAAAATTCAGCAACGAGTTCAGGGTATATGAACTCACTAAAGCAAAGAAAATTGTATACTCGGGTGGTTTTGACGTGTTTCAACCACGAAAAGGTTGTGGTTGGAAAGAATTTGTCATCTAACACAAGGTGTTGGGTGACAAGGATTTTAGAGGGTCTAGAAGGACCCTCTTGGCTTTTGGTTATGGGCTTTTAGTTGCGGAACTTGGGAAATCTGGAGCGAAACCTTTTTAGGCATGGTTGAGAAGTTCGAGAAGAAGATGAGCTAACTCGAAGAAATGAGAGAGAGAGTACTAAGATTGCTTAGATTACAAGAGTGAGTATGCGAGAGTTTAGGTTAGTAGAGAGTAAAGTAGCGAAATGAAGGAAAAAGGATGCTATTTATAGCGAAAAGAATGTCCTTCAATATCCTTTCGACCCAAACCTCCAACGGTCACCTCGGACCGGTGTGTCTGCATCTGTTCTCCAACGGTTAGAATTCCAGTGTTTGTCTCCCAACGGCTAGCTCACCGATCGATGCGCACGGTAGAGAGAGAAAAGGGAGAAATTTTAAAAGAAATTTATGAAATTCTCCACTAATCTAGAGATGATTTCAAAAGTTTGAAGTCCAATTTCCTCAAAAATTGAGTCCGACTCGATAAAGTTTCTAAGTAACTCGTAAAGCGCAAATAGATAATAACTTCTAACTCAAGTATCATTGAGTCAACTAAACTAATTGTTATTAAGACACGTAAAAGAACATGTAACTGCACAATCATGCAAGATAACTTCACTTAGAAGAACAGATAATCATGCATTTATCATGGCAAGTTCATTCCTTCGAGATCCGTTCGGTATGTCAATGGCTAGTTCGACCCATACCTCCAACGGTCGCCTCGGACCGGTGTGACTCGATCTGCTCTCCAACGGTTAGAATTCCAGGTGTCTGTCTCCCAACGGCTAGTTCACTAATCGAAGCGCGCGTAGAGAGAGAGAAAAAGAGAAATTTTAAAAGAATTTTTGAAATTCTCCATTAATCTAGAGATGATTTCGAAGTTTGAAGTCCAATTT
Organism: Talinum fruticosum; assembly: GCA_021018815.1. NCBI lineage: Eukaryota > Viridiplantae > Streptophyta > Magnoliopsida > Caryophyllales > Talinaceae > Talinum > Talinum fruticosum. Next base: position 193,338 of record JAITYX010000051.1, on the reverse strand, counting down.
TCTCAAAACCGAGTCCGACACAGTAAAGTTTCGATCGACTCGAAACCGCAAACAGATAATAACTCCTAGTTCAGTATCACCGGGTCAATCGAACCAATTGTTATTAAGACAAAGGAATGGAACATGTAACACATAATCATGCAAAATAATTTCACTTAGAAAGACACATAATCATGCATTTGTCATGCCAAGTTCATTCCTAATAAAACAAAACCGATCCTCACTAAATGGCTTAGTAAAGATATCGACTAACCGAAATTTTGTAGGAATGAATTCAAGTTCAATATCACCTTTCTCAGAATGGTCTCTTAGAAAATGATACCTGACCTCAATATGCTTTGTCTTTGAGTGTTGAACGAGATTCTTAGTGATGCTAATTGCACTCGATTGTCACACTTGATTGGAATTGATTTGAATGAAAGTCCAAGGTCTTTCAAGTGTTGCTTGATCCATAGAATCTAAGCACAACATGCTCCAGCTTGCAATGTACTTAGCTTCAACAGTTGATAGAGCAACCGAGTTACGCTTCTTTAAGTGCCAAGATATAAAGGATTAACCCGAAACCGGCATGCTCTCGAGGTGCTCTTTCTATCAACCTTATATCCAACATAGTCAGCATTTGAGTATCCAGTGAGGGTCGGTTCGAGTCTCTTGAAAACAATGGACCTAGATTCCGAGTCCCTGCAAGATATCCAAAAATACTCTTCACCGCAGATGAGATGTGATTCTTTTGGATTAGCTTGGAATCTTACACACAGACATACACTAAACATAATGTCCGGTCTATCTGGATGTAAGATATATAGCAGAGATCCAATCATACCTCGATAGAGTTTCGATATACTCGCTTTACCTTTTTGGTCTAAGTCCAGTTTTATGTCTGTTACTCATTGGTTTTGCTGCTTGTTTTGCATCTTGAAGCTTGTACTTCTTCAACAACTCCTTGGTATACTTAGATTGATGGATATAGATGCCATCTTTATCTTGTTTCATTTGTAGACCAAGAAAGAAATTGAGCTCTCCCATCATGCTCATTTGGAATTCCTGTCTCATTAACTCGGAAAAATCTCGACATAGATTTTCATTAGTAGCTCTAAAAATTATATCATCAACATAGATCTAAACAATGAGAAAGTTGTTCCCCTCGGCTTTTATGAAAAGAGTTTTGTCAATCTGACCTCTTTTAAAATCATTTTCAACCAAGAAACTACTCGAGTCTTTCATACCAAGCTTTGGGAGCTTGTTTAAGACCATAAAAAGCCTTTTGTAATTTAAAAAGTGATTTAGAAATTCCGAGTTTTCAAATCCAAGGGGTTACTCAACATAGACTTCCTTTTGAATGAAACCATTCAGAGAAGCACATTTGACATCCATTTGATACAATTTAATATTCATGCTAGATACAAATGCCAATAGGATTCTAATTGCTTCAATCCTAGCAACCAGTGCAAAGGTTTCCCCACAATCAATTCCTTCTTCTTGATTGTAACCTCGAGCCACAAGTCTAGCCTTATTTCTAACTACCAACCCATCCTCTTCCAATTTATTGTTGAAAACCCATTTGGTTCCTATGACTAGGTGGTCGAAGGTTGTTTGGTTAAAGTCTAGACTTGGTTTCTTTCAAATTGATTAAGTTCCTCTTGCGTGCCCTCTACCCATTCAGGTTCATTTAGGGCCTCTAGTGCATTTATGGGTTTAGTTAATGATATGAATGCAATGAATGCACATAGATTTTGCAAGGAAGAGCAAGTTCTTACCCCACTCGTTGATGTCGGACAAAATGTTTTTGTGTGGGTGGCTCGAAGCATATTTGAATGCTTTACCTGTTCTTTGGTTCACCAGATTTGAGGGTTGAACTGGTTGATCTTCAGTGATCTGATTTGATTGAGCTTGCTCATCTATTTGACCTTCAAGCATTCTGAGCTGGCTCTTCAGCTGATTCGATCCGAGTCATGATATTCTAAGCCGCCTCATTCCGAGCTGCTTTCTTTTAACTCTGTCCGAGCTCGGCTTCAGTAAGATCATCTTCATCTCGACCGAGTTTCAGATTTGAGAACGTTGACTCACTTGGTTTTCCCCGATCAAACTTATCAAACACAACGTGAATGCTTTCTTCCACTTTGTTAGTTCTTTTATTGAAAATGCGATATGCTTTACTATGAGATGAATAACAAAGAAAGATACCTTCATCTAACCGAGCATCAAACTTGGTAAGGTGATCCTTACCATTATTGGGAACATAGCACTTACATCCGAAGGGTTTGAAGTATGGGATGTTTGGTTTCTGTCCCTTGTAGAGTTCATATGCGGTTTTCTTCAAAATGGGTTTGATGAGGCATCTGTTTAGTGCGTAGTTTCGTTGTGTTGATCGCCTCAGCCTCGTAAATAGTAAGGCGGATCATGTTCAATCATCATTGTCCTTCCTATTTCTTCAAGAGTTTTGTTCTTTCTCTCCACTACCCCATTCTATTGAGGAGTTCTGGGTGCTGAGAAGTTGTGGGAGATGCCATTCTTGTCGTAGAACTCTATAAATTCCGAGTAATCGAACTCTCTTCCATTGTCGGTTCGAATTCTTCTTATCTAAGTGTGGGACTCTACTTGAATTTTTGTACAGAGCTTGCTTGAACTCTTTGAAGGCTTCATTTTTGTGCTTAAGAAAACATACCTAGGTAAATCGTGAGTAGTCATCAACAACCACAAGTACATAAGATTTACCTCCGAGACTCTTTACAGGATTTTACCACACAAATCCATATGCAACATTTCAAGCACTTTGGATGTGGAAACAGTTTTGAGAGATTTGAAAGAAGATATGACCTGTTTCTCTTTTGTGCATGCTTCACAAATTTTATCTTTCTTAAAGGCACAGTTAGGTAAACCTCTAAATAAACCATAAGACGCAAGCTTTTTGATAGTATGCACACTAACATAACCTAGTCTACGATGCCATGTCCAAGAATCATCATGCAATGATGCTTTTAAACAGGATAAATTCTGACTTGGATTAGAAAGAGGAATAGTGTAGGGATTACCTCATCTCTTACCCGAGAGCTTAGTCTCTTTGGTGGTTGCATCGTAAATATAGCAATTTGTCCGAGTTAACCTTACCTCTTAACCTTTGTCACATAGTTGAGAGATGCTGAGTAGATTGTACTTTAATCCCTTGACAAGATAGACTGGGCTGACTAGGTTATCTCCTTTTCCAATCTTGCCTATTCCAACTATCTTGCCCTTACTCGTCATCTCCAAAAGTGACTTTGCCTCCTTTGTAATCTTCTAACATAGAAAAGAGTCTTGAATCTCCCGACATATGGCGTGAGCATCCACTGTCTAGGTACCAATGACCTTTTGTCTTTTTCTCGAGTTACTTGCAAGTCGAAACACACTAACCCTTCTCACTTCCTCTAACGAACCCAAGTAACTCCTTTTACTATGGCCCTTTTTAAGGAAGAAGACTGTTGGGAATCCAGATTTGAATTACTTTGGGTTTGGTCTGATTATGAGTCTTCCTTTTAGAAAACCGAGTCCGTGTCTCTTTCTTTTGGAAATCTTTTCTTTTATAAGTAGAGAAGGCTTTGGGCTCAGTCCTCCTTTCATTCTTATAAATGGGACCATGCTCAGCCTTCCCGAACTTTATAGTTCCGGAATCCTTCTTAAAAGGATTTGAGTAGGAGTTTGATTACTTCTCTTTATTAAAACCAAGTCCTTCCTTTCTAAAGGAGACATATTGGAAGCCTAAAAGCATGTCAAGGTTTTTCCGACCTTGAGTAAATTTCAAAACAAGCTCTTGAGACTCATTGAGCTTTTGTTTTAGATGCTCATTTTCTCTTCCGAGTGTCTCGGACTCGGTCTCATTAGTTTGAGTACAAGTCTTGAGTTCTCTTAAAGTAAGTGTCGGCTTTTCCAATTCATTTTTCAAACCAATGCTCTTAGAGGTGATAGACTCAAGTTGTTTTTGAATTGAGAAGAATCAGAATTGGACTTTTCTTCCAAAATGTAAATATATTTAGCTAAATCAACTTTGGAGAACTTAAGAAAGTATTCTATTACCTTCCGAGGATTTGTCTCCTTAATGTCTAAGTTGTCGAGTCCGACTCGATTCAGCTTCCGAGTCCGACTCGATTCAGCCTTCCGAGTCCGATAGTGCCATCGGACACTTTGAGTCGTTTGAGTCTTCATCTTCTTCGGATGAATCGTCATCACTCCTTGTGGCCATCATAGCCTTGTTCTTCTTTCTGTCCCTTTTTCTTCTTGGACAGTCTTAGACGATGTCATCCTTGCTGCCACATTCAAAACAACCAGAGTTTTTAGTTAAAGATAACTTTGAAGGGGAGGAGTGTTTACCTTTTATGTCCTTATCTTTCTTGTAAAACTCTTCTCTTGGCGTTTTCTCCCATTTCTTGTGCTTCATCATTCTTTTGAATTCTCAAGCAATGAGTGCCATGGGATCTTCTTTTGAATATGAGGAACTCAGATTTTCTCCTCTACTTTCCGAGGCTTTCAGCTCAATGGTCTTTTTGGTGCCGACCTCGACATCCTCTTCTTCCGGATGGATTTCATGGCTAAGAAGCTTCCCAATCGCTTCGTCCGGCTTTAGTTGAGAGAGGTTCTGAACTTCCTCGATGGCTGTCACCTTGGGACCACATCTTCTCTTGGGTAGACTTCTTAGAATTTTTCTGCACATTTCTTCGTGGGAAATCTTTGTACCTAGAGATTTGAGATTGTTTGTAATCTCAGTGAAGCGTATAAACATCCGAGTGATGTTTTCTTTTAGCTCCATCTTTAACAGACTCATATTTGTGAAGATATTGTCTTACTTAACTTGTTCCTTCATATGTGTTGACAAGAGTGTCCCACACATCTTTAACTATGTCACAAGTCGACACTCGTTGTATTCTTCCGAGCTTATGGCGCACATCGAATGTTTATTGCTTTAAATTTCTTTCCGAACTTTTCTGCCTCTTCGATGGTGTACTCGAACTTTGCTTTAGGCATAGGTCTTGTATTTTCCATCTTCATTGGAATGTAGTTGCCTTCTTGCATGATGTTCCATACAGACTTCATCGTTGTCCAACCGAAAGCATTCCATTAGCTTCTTCCAAAGTGCACGAAATTTAATTCTTTGAACTTAGGTGGTCTACTTGGAAGGTCTTCCTTTATCGAACTCTCCATTGTTCCGAGCCATTTGATCTTAGACCTTTAGGTTAGTAGACCCTTTCTGAAAGGCTAGGCTCGATACCAATTGAAGGTTTTCTCTTGAGAGTCTTAGTCACCCTCGAGCGGGGGTGAATAGGGTGATAAGACAATTTTAACAAACTTGGAAGATTTATGCTTGCAAAGAATAATCAACACGACTCGAGTCTAGGTTGGACTCGGAATAGTGTGAACTCGGATATACGTGGAAACTTTCCTCGGGCGAGAAAACCATGGCCAGTGTTAGTCAAAGCACCAAGTCAAATACACTATTTTGAATCCACAAAATACAACAAACCGACTCAACCGGAATTGCTCCCTTAAACAATTCTTTACAACGTTTTCCTAGACTAAAAATTCCCTTATCCGATCTAGTACTTTCTAATTGAGATAACCTTTACAATGAGGGACAACCGAGTTGAGTTAATCCTTACAGCTCATTCAAGGGACTTTACTTAGAATGTAAGAAGGAGTATGTAACTGATTACAAGACTTTACAACTCGTAAAGTATGAATTAGAAGGTGGGAGTTGTAAATAGAAGATTGAGTATGAATACAATGACTTTTGCTTAAGTAATGTGTATTGACAATATCTTTTTCAAATCTTCAATTCCCGAGAGTTGGTTTCTATATATAGATGACGAAGCATATTAGCCTTGGTGACTAATTTCTGAACGAAGTCCCTTATGACCATTATAACGATTCTTCTAAGTCGCTCGTAAAAGATCCGTTGAGATATGAGCGTTGTGCAACGGCTCTTGACTCCTAAGGATGCTCCAATCAGCTGGTGGTGTCTCGAAAAGTAAAGTGGAAACCACCGTTGAGCTTAGCGTTGAAGTTTTCCGGTTTTGGAAACACACAAACCTCGACATAGCATCCGAGCCTTGTTCGAAGTAGAAAAGCCTTGTCCGCTTGTGATTGACAGACTTGAAGCCTCGTTACTTTTGTAATTCAAAAATAAGATAACCTCGTTTGGATAACGTACAAAAGTAAATAATTTTCGTTCTCAAAGTATAAAATACTTTGGTCCAAGATTAGGCACATATAATAATTTAATTAGGATAATTAAGTTCATAATTATCGCATGCCTAGAAGAATGGAATTTTATGAGGCTAATATTCATTATACTCAAATTTCATTAGAATCAGTCTTAAGAGAGATCAAGTTATAAGAGTGAAAACATCGAGTATAAGTACTTGATCTAGACAAATAGTTGTCAAACAAATATGCTGACTTAGAAAGTTGAATTACCACTGGAATTTACTTTACTTCAAGATATGCAATCAAAAATCATATATGAAGTGTTAGAGAGATTATTTGAACATGCGATATATCTCGAGTGGTGTCCGAGTGACTCGAAACATCAATGTGAGATGATAGATGAAAATGTGTTTTCCGAGTCAGTCATTAATTATGGAATTTACTTTACTTCAAGATATGCAATCAAAACATATGCAATAGTTTCTATAATATTCAGAATGACTTGTAATCAAAACATAGGATGGAAGAGGTTTATACCTCTCTTTGGTAGTACTCGTAATGGTCTAGTTTCGAGTATGAGTCTTCAAAGTTGATAGGAGCAAGTACCCTGGACATAAATGGGGATGCCTTGTGGCCTTTGATTATAGCTCGCAGTGTAAACAAGTTTCCGTACGCGAGGAAGTCATTAATTATGGTGAAGATTATAGCTCGCAGTGTAAATTTCTCTTGACGATATGCATCGTAAACCGAAACACCTTCATGCCATAAAAGCTTGAAATCTTCAACAAAAAGTGCTAAGAACACATTTATATCATTTCCTGGCTATTTAGGCCCAGAAATGAGCATTGACAACATAATGTACTTGCGCTTCATACATAACGATGATGGTAGGTTGTAAATAACCAAAAGAAGGGCCAACTACAAGTGCTTGCTACCGAGGTCACCATGGGGGTTTATTCAGTCCGTATAAAGACCCGGATGTAGATTCCGTGCCTCCCTACCAAATTCCGAGAATAATGAATCAATCTTCTTCCATTAAGGAGAATCGACAGGGTGACGTATCTTATCATCACAAACTCTTCCGTAGGCATGCCACGTCAAGTTCTTGAAATTAATTGCACTTGAAAACAAGCGCTTAAACCTCAGTATTATCGAAGTACCATAACACTTTTGCGGAGGTCCCTCAACACTCTCTCCATCGATGTTTTTTATTTTGTATCATGGTATACCACATTTAGGACATTCGTGTCTATGTTCATGTTCTTTTCAGTACAATATGCAATCGTTGGGGCAAGCATGTATCTTCTTATACCCCATGCCCATAGGACATAACATCCTCTTCGCGTCATATGTATGACTAGGAAGGATATTATCTTCTAGGAGTATATCTTTGAGCACACTCAAGCACAACAGCTTTTTTCACTCCAAGCAATTAGCCATTTTCACGTTCATCAACCTCAACACAGCTTGATAAATAGGTATATTTATCATACCCCGCATAAAAAGGCTTATTCGAATAAGCTAACAATTGCTCCAATACATGTGGTTGATCGACTAATTCACGTTTTACTCCAGGAACTAGATCTTTAGGTCAATCTTATAATTCTATACTCGTTGGCTTCATTTTCATCATACCCTTCATCTTCTCGTACGCTATTATTCACGGACTCCTCTTTCCCATGCCATACCCACAACTTATAAGTTGTGTCAAACCCATGCTGATATAGGTGACCTTTTATAACCTTAGGGGGCAATCTTGGAGTTAAAACACCTTAAACACGGACATAATATGGATTGTTCTCCAAATTTGCTTACATGTTCGATGGCAATCTCTAAAAAGTTATTAACATTATCACGATATTCAACACTCCTCCTATTACTATAAACCCACGCTCGATCCATGGCTTACTCATAAACACGAGAAGCAATTCACCACATGTTGTTTGAGAAGTATGTACTTTCAACATTTAATGCATAAATAATATGACATGAGCCTAAATCTTTCTGTAGGGATAGATGGTCCTAAACCCATTCAATAATAATACGACCCTAGATCGTGTAGCAAAATCTTATCGTACATTTGACAAAATTCCGACAGACATTTCCCCTTAGTCCTTCAAGTACAACATACGAAAACGAAGTGACTAATGTGTATATCCTTACTTAATTGTATGATAATATAAATAAATATTGATATACACATCAAACCCATCGTCATCATAATTGCACCCGAAGAACAAGATGGGAAATAAGCACCGTGATATCTTGTCAAATTTATGATAAGATTATAATAGCCACATAACCTATTATCATATTATTCTCAAACTGTCCAACACGGACAATTCAAAAACGTATTCATACCAAGCTAATATCCCGAGCGCTATACGCACATTTATGCGCTGCATCGCGACCTAGGATAATTTCTTATGTGCAAAATTTTAAACGGGTTCTCTAAGCTTATGTAATGCATACAATAATTTTATAAAAAGAATAGATTGGTAATCGAAATAAGCACAATTATACGGAATTAAACATGCCATTTATCAAATTACATGAAAATAAAAAACATGTTCTTAGTATATATTCCTAACACGGACCATTATTGTAACTTGTTTTTTTTTCTTTTGTAGTGGTTAAATTTTTTCAAATACAAAAAGGTATGTATATATAATGCTACCCACATTCTCAATAAACGATTTCACGAATTTACATCCTAACTATCATTCTCACATTCTCAATAAAATCCTAAACTCCTAAACCCATATTCTCAGTAAAATCATATTCTTAATAAAATGTTACACACACTCTCAATAAAATCCTTCGATTTACCATCCTAATTATCATTATATTTCCTTAACAATAATTAAATCCTAAATTCCAAAACCCTTTTCTCAAAATCTCAAACATTTCACGAATTTCACAAATGTTACCTACATTATTAATAAACGATTTAGCATTTCAATAATCTCAAACACTACCAACATTCTTAACATTTAAATAATTACTGCAAATACATTCCACATTTAACTACCTAAATTTTGTAAATAACTTAAAATGAAAATTAAAAGAGTATTGACATTAATAATAGAATACGACAACGGCAAGAGTGAGTGAGAGGCAAGCGGGGTACCACAATGACAATGACAGAGGACACATACAACGGCAAGAGAGGATAGCAACACCTAAAAGAAACGAGACGAAGGAGTGAGGGAAAGTAAAGAGCAATAAGAGGTATAACGGCGAGGAAAGCTTACTCGCGACAAGTATCGGGCCGAGCAAATCTAGATCTAAGGTACTATGGATGAGAGGAACTGTGGAAGAGCGATAAGAATGAGAGTATAGAGAAAATGAACTGGGTGTGTAAAGATCAAGAACTAGTTCTCGGGTTTTAGATCTTGTGGAACACATTTAATGACGGTTCAAATTAAGAATCGTCATCAAATATACCCTATGACGATGGTTCTTTTAGTGAACCGCCGTCATATGTTGACAACTTAACATATGATGACGGTTCATTGAACAACTGTCATCAAAAGTGGTATACAATGCCGCTTATTTGAGAAAAAGGTCACCGCCTCATTTTTTATGACGGTTTTTCCTTTTAATTGTCGTTAATCGACTGTAATAAAAAGTTGTATCTGTAGTAGTGAACTCAAGGTTTGTTATGTATTAAAGATATATCATTAGCTATTTGAGTAAACTAAATTAACGAAAGTGAAAGAATATCTAACAAGTATTATATCAAAGAGTGTTATCGGTTCAGCTTTAGGTCTAAAAGTGTAGAGAGTATAAATGTAAAATACATCGAGTAAAAATCATAAGATTTATTAGAGATATGAAGAAATACTAAAATTATCATTGGATTAACGAGAGCTGATACAAGAACAAAAAAAGGTACTCCCCATAAACCATACAACTATTTCTCCCCTATGCATTTCATCTAAAAATAACAGGAGTAGGGAGAAATAATGTTGGACAAAATAAGCGAAAATAAAATCAAGAGGGGGTACGAGTAGGTAATTGAAAGAGGATGGCTTAGGTGCCCTACATTTTTGGCAATAAAGATGAGAAAAACTTGGTGCTTGCATAGCCGGTGGAGATAGAGGAGGCGGGGAAAAAGGTTGTCGTTTGAGTAGGCTGAGTTGGTCTGGGTTGCCATGCGTCGAACTAGGGGCTGCTATTCCCCTTCTTACACATTTAAGCCCTCACCCCGAATAGGTTGAATGGGCTGTAGAGATAATGGGGCCTCCAATTGGCCAACTTCTCCAACTTTCTATAAAGTTGATTCTAAGTCCTCATAAGAGGATATTACTTGGGCTGCAGACTTCCGCTTTTTCTTGCTCTAAGTCTAAGGAAGATTCCGATTCTTCTTCTTCTGCTGCTGGGTGCTCTCCGAGGAGCTTGATCTGCTATTCCCGCCTTCCAATGGCATCTTGGAGCTCATTAATCACATGTCGAATCTGATTATCTAGCTTCTATGTCGTTGCTCATAGCTAGGTCGAAGCCGTATAAAGGCTTGGAAGGCGCCAAGAGCGGATTATAACTCTTTGGCTAGAGTAACAAATTGAGAAGCTACTCTGTCAAGGAGATAGACAAAGGGGCTGATTAAGATGAAGAACCAGCTACTAGAAGAAAAGGTTCTTGGGTTCTCTTGTGAGAAGAAGGAGGTGGAGGAATTTCGGATGAGTGAGTCTAGACACAAGATGTAGTTTCCTAGTATCGAAGATTTAGAAGCTCATTTCTGCAAATAGAAATGACTGGCTCCATAAATGTTTTGGGATCATTAGGGAGCTTGACTTCAAAATGAGCGTAACGTTTGGAGAAAAGGGCTCTAAAATGATAAGGGGGTTTCTTTTGGTCCATGAGAATAGAAGCAATCTACTCTAAGATGAAAGGGACAAGGTCAACCTCATACCCTTCAAGGATATCAAAGAAAACTTTCAGAATTGCTCTTAGGATTCTCCTTTGAGGGATAGAATGAGAACACGTTTCTCATCGAGAAGAAACAGAGAAGTTTGGCCTTAGACTTCAATTGTGTCACGTAAATTTTTTGCGAGCCTTGGGAGGGCCCCGAGGTATTTAGAGAATAATGCCTCAGCAAGTTAAGCAAAAGGAATTGGATTAGTGTCAAGAAACGGACACTAAATATTAAAGAGCTTAGAGGATAGGGAGGTTGACATTAATTCGTTTGCCTTCAATAGAAGAATAAAGAACATTGTCCTTGGTGGATAGATGTAGATAGAATTCTAAGACTAAATTCGGATAGATATAGTCATAGTAGTAGATGTAATCGAAGGAACCCGAGTTCTTGAGTGTTTCTACCCAAGACAATTTTATAGAAGAGACAAATTTATCGTCCAAGAAATAGTGTCGGGTGATGATGCCTTTTTGGGATCTTCAAAGGCCATGGCTTGACCTTTTGAGGTTTCCTTTTGAGATTCCTCAAGCCGAGAAGTAATTCTAGAAGTTTTAGCATTTTTGGTGCTCGAACCTCCTTCAACGGCTATTCCTCTCTTAGGCATATTAAAAAATATGGAAAGAGAATGACTGAGAGGAGTAGAAGTAGAAAAGATATGAAAAACAAATGAGAAAGAGAGAACAGAAGAGAGAAATGTGAATGTGAGAGATGAATGTGTTTCAGAGAGAGTAAGAGTTTTAGAGTTAGAAGTTTCAAAGAGTGTGAGAGGAAAGCAGCAAAGCATGAGAATGAGAAAGAAGAAGTGTTATTTAAAGACAAATGCTATCAATGGATAGAAACCGTAACTCGACCTAGTCATCCACGCAATGGCTAGTTGAAACGTTTGGCATTCCAAGCGTCTCTCGATGGTTACCTTTTGAAACTTTTTCCCAACGACCGGTTTCCGACGGTTCGTGTGTGACAGAGAGAGACAGAGAGAGAGATTTGAAAAATATTCTAAGATTCTCTATTAAATTAGAAATGATCTCAAAAGTTTGATTTCCATTTTCTCTTAACTAAGTCTAACTCATTCGTTTGTCCGAGTGCTCGAAGTAACTTAGTCACTCACAACTAGAGCTCATTTTCATGAATTTTCAACGGAACTACCAATCATTCATACCATAATCATTGAAAGCATGTATAAATAAGATAATCATATAGGAAATTATACAATAAAACATGTAATCATGCATTCAACATACCAAACTCATTCATAATAAAGCCAAACCGATACTCACTTAATGGTTTAGTGAAAATATCAAGCAAATTGGAGCTTAGTACGAATAAATTCAAGGTCTATATCACCTTTTTCAAAATAATCTCTCAAAAAGTGGTATCTAACCTCAATGTGCTTTGTCTTTGAATGCTAAACTGGGTTCTTTGTAATGCTGATAGCACTTTGATAATCACATTTGTCATGAATTGCTATAAATGTCGGGCCCAAATCCTTGAGATGTTGCTTGATCCACGAGAACCGAGCACAACAAGTCTGTTCTCGCTATATACTTAGCCTTAGCTGTTGATAAGGCAATTGAATTTTGGTTCTTTGAATGCTAGGAAATGATTGATTAACCTAGAAATTAGCATGCTACTGAAGTACTCTTCCTATCAACCATATACCCAACATAGTCGGCGTCCGAGTAGCCAGTGAGGGTCGGACTTAAGTCTTTTGAGTATCAAAGACCAAGTGTCCGATTTCCTGCAAGATATCTAAAAATTCTCTTCGCTGTAGTGAGATGTGATTCTTTTAGAATAGCTTGGAATTTTGCACACAAGAAGACACTAAACATAATATTTGGTTTGCTAGACATAAGGTGAAGTAGAGATCCAATCATACTCTATAGAGTTTCGAGCTACTGACTCGGTGTAAAGGTCCAAACTTGGTTTTGTTCAAATTATGAGAGCTCAATCCTAGTAAATGCTAAAAGAATTCTGATTGCCTTAATCTTGGTAATTGGTGTAAAGGTCTTCCCACAATCTATTGCTTCTTCTTGGTTATACCCCTGAGCAACAAGTCATGCCTTATTTCTAACTACGAAACCTTCCTCATCCAGTTTGTTCTTAAATAGCAATTTGGTTCCTATAAGCTGGGTGGTCGAAGGTTATCTCGGTCAAGGTCCAAACTTGGTTTTGTTCAAAATGTGAGAGCTCTTCTTATATGATCTCTATCCATTTAGGTTCAAGTAGGGCTTCTAATACATTTTTAGGTTCAATTAATGAGATGAATGCAGAAAATGCACATAGATTATGGAAAGAAGAACTCGTTCTTACCCCAGAGTTGATGTTGGAAATGACATTCTCAGGTGGATGACTAGAAGTATACTTAAAAGCTTGACTTACCCTTTGGTTTAATAGGTTGGAAAGTTGAGCACTTGTTTCTTTAGTTGCTTGAGCTAGTTGTGCCTCTAGTTCTTCCGCTTAGTTGTCTGCAGTTGGTTCTTGAACCGGCTCACTCTAAGTAGACCCAATTCTCTTGTTCTTTATCAATCTGAGCTCAGCTTCCTTTACTTCATCATCATTTCTGTTTAGCTTAAAATCTAAAAATATAGATTTACTTAACCTGTCATTATCAACTTCATCAAAAATAACATGGATACTTTCTTCCACTTTGTTAGTTCTTTTGTTAAAAATGCGGTAAGCTTTGCTATATGAAGAATAACCTAAAAATATACCTTTATATGACCTTACATCAAACTTAGTCAAATGATCCTTACCATTGTTATACACAAAGTATTTACACCGGAATGGCTTGAAGTATGGGATGTTGGGCTTCTTTCCTTTGTATAACTCATGGGGTGTTTTCTTCAAAATGGGTCGAATGAGGCATCTCTTGAGAGTGTAGTTTGTTGTGTTAACTACCTCAACCCAAAATAGTAAGAAAGATAATTTTCAATCATTATTTTCCTTCCTATTTCTTCAAGAGTTCTGTTCTTTTTCTCTATTACTCCGTTCTCTTGAGGAGTTCTAGGTGCTCGAGTAGTTGTGGGAGATACCATTGTTGTCATAGAAGTCTCGCAAATTCTTAGTAATCGAACTCCTTTCTATAGTCAATTTGTATTCTTATAATATGTCTCAAACTCTATGTGAATACGCCTACAGACCTTGGTGAACACTTTAAAGGCTTCATTCTTGTTCTTTAGAAAACAAATCCAACTAAACTGTTAGAATTTATCAACAATGACAAGCACATATGATTTACATCCTAAGCTTTTGACAAGGATTTTACCACATAAATCCTTATGAATCAATTCAAGCATTTTCGAGGTAGAAATAGTTTTAAGTGGCTTAAATGCATATCTGACTTGTCTCCCTTTTGTGCATGCATCACAAATTTTATCTTTCTTAAAGTTACATTCGGGAAGTCCTCGGACTAATTCTTGTGTAGAAAGTTTCTTAATGGTATACATACTGATATGACATAATCTACGATGCTATGTGCATGATTCATCATTAACGAAGCTTTTAAACATAACAAGTTTTGAGTAGAATTAGAAAGTGGAATAATGTAAGTGTCAGTTGACCTTAGATTGGAGAGCTTTGTCTCTTTCGTAGTAGCATTAGTAATGAAACAATTGGTCCGAGTAAACCTTACCTCTTGACCTTTATCGGACAATTGGGATATAGTCAACAGATTATACTTGAGTCCCTTGACAAGGTAGACTGGAATTACTGAGTCGTCACCTTGGCTGACAATTCCAATGCCAATAATTTTACCCTTGCCGCTATCTCCAAATGTAACTTTCCCTTCTTTCATCTTCTCTAACCCAGAGAAAAGTCTTGAATCTACGGACATGTGCCATGAGTAACCATTGTCCAAGTATTAGTAATATAAGTTGCATGCAAAAGAAAGACATCCTAAACCTTCGCACTTCCTCTTATAAACCTAGTAACTTGTCCTTACTAAGGCCAATTTTTAAGGAAGTGCAATTTTGGGAACCTAGATTTGAATAATCTTAGGCTTGGTCCGATTCTACGTCTTCTTGTTAGGAAATTGAGTCTCCTTTTAAAAACCTTTTTTTTGTAAGCAAGTTCAAAAGACTTCCTTTTATAAACAATTTTGGGCTAATTCCCTTTCTTCTTTGAATGAATAGGACCATGCTTAGCTTTTCTAAAATTAATTTTTCTTAAATCATTTTTAAAAAGACTCTTGTAGTTGTTGTCCTCCTTTTCAACATTACAACCAAGTCCCTTTTTTCGAAATGAGACACACTGAGAATCTAAGAGTAAATCAAGGTTTTTCTGACCTTTCATAAGTTTCAAAACAAGATCTTCAGATTATTTGAGCTTCCTTTTCAATTGCTCATTTTTTGTTAAGAGGTACTCTAACTTAGTCTTATCATCTTGAGAAGTAGTCTCTAGTACCTTCATCCGAAGTCTCTATTTTTCCAAATCACTTTTTAAAACTTTGTTCTCGGACTTAAGAAACTCCAGTTTCTCTTTGAACATAGAAGAATTAGAATTAGAATTTTCCTCTAAAGTAAAAATATATCTAGCTAAATCATGGTTAGCAAACTTAAGGAAATAGTTAATTACTTATGAGGATTTGTTTTCTTAGTATCTCGATGCTTTACTTTTTAAGTCGGATCTAACTTCGAGTCTGTTAGAGCTATGAGACACTTTGATTCTTCATCGGTGTCATCATGCTCTTCTAACTTGTCGTCACTCCAGGTTGTTACCATTGCGATCTTCTTCTTTCGATACGTCTCCTCTTTTGGAAATCCTTGACGATGTGTTCCTTGCTTCCACACTTATCACAACCATAAATTTTAGTTAATGACAAATTTGAAGGGGATGAGAATTTACCTTTCTTTTCCTTCTTGAAGACTTCATGCTTTCGTTTCTTCTACCATTTCTTATACTTCATCGTTCTTTTGAAGCCTCTAGCAAGAAGTTCCATGGGATCTTCTTTAGAGTCCGATAAGCTCATACTAGGACCAGGTTCCTCTAGGGCTTTAAGAGCAATGTTTCATTCGGTGCTCGACCTCGGATTCTTCCTCCTCAAGATGTGACTCATGGGTGAGAAGCTTTCTAATGAGTTTATCCGGTCTTAGCTTGGTGAGGTCCGGAGCCTCCTCGATAGTTGTCACCTTTGGTCTCTATATTCTCTTCGGAAGACTCCTCAAAATATTGCCGATGATCTCCTTGTTCGACATTTTCTTCCCAAGAGATTTGAGATTATTTACAATCTTAGTGAAGCGAATATACATATGAGTTATATTCTCATTAACCTCCATCTTGAACATTTCATACTTGTAGAGATACCGACTTATCTTTTCTTGCCTTACTTATCTTTAGCCTTTACAGGTGGTTAAAAGACTGTCGTGCACTTTCTTTGTTGTATCACCAGTGGATACTCTATTGTATTTTGAGGCATATATAGTGCACATCAGGATGTTGATGGCCTTAAAATTCTTTATGTGCTTTTCGTTTTCTTAAGAAGTGAATTATGACTTCACCTTGGCTACAATTCGGGTGGCATCTAGGTTGGTGGGAAGGTAGTTTTCGTTGCAGATGATTCCCCAAACTTCTTCGTCATAGTCTTGGATAAAGCATTCCATGATCTTCTTCCAGGGGTGAAGTTGGACCCTTTGAACTTTGGTGGCCTAGTGAAAGACTTTTCTTCATTGAACTCTCCATAGTTAAGAGTCATCCGATCATTAAATCTTGGATAATTAGATCTTTTTGACATGCTAGGCTCTAATACTAATTGAAGGTTTGAGCTCGAGACTCGAAACACCTTATAAGGAGAGGGAATGAATAGGGTGTGAAGGAAATTTTATGGAAAAATGAAAACTTTGTGCTCAAGTCGAACTTAGAAATGTTAGAAAATTGAATATGAGAGTTGAGAGTAGTGTTTCAACAATCTTTGTAAGTCTTGTAAAGTGGATTCTATTTATAAGCAACAGAGTAAAAATAGCTATTTGCCTTGGGCTTGATCGTTGGAAACAGACAAGTCGTTGTAATGGATAGTCCGAGTTCCTCGAAAAAGAACCGTTGTGAAAGTAGTCATTGTGCATTGGTTCTTGGCTCAAAAATTATTATAATCTACTTGTTGTGTCTGAAATCTAGGGTGGACTTAACCCTTAGACTCAAAGTTAAAGTTTACCGGAAATGGTAACAACCCCGACACGGTGTTTGAGCCCGCCTAAAAATGTCGCTTTTACGTCTGTTGGTCGTTAACGATAAGAAGCCGGTTGTTTTTGGTTTTCAAATTGGGATTAATCAAATTTTATCAACGTGCAAAAATAAAATCAATGTGATACTCAAAGTATAAAAATTTTCTAAGATTATAGAAGGATAATAATTAGGTAAATCAATTAAACACTCGAATATCCTTAATATAATTAAATGAAAATTTTTAAGTGTAATATTCAATGTGCTTCAATTCCACTTTGTGTCTATACTTGAAATGATTAAAGAGTTAGAGAAATATACGAGACACATTTCGAGTGTTTGCCATAAAAATAATTTTAATTGAATAAATATGGCTATATTAAGAATTAACGCAGTAATTCAGTCTTGAACTTTGAAACAAGCCAATTGAAACATTAAGTTAAGTTTATGAAATTACTAAGGGAAGTTTTCTATTTGAGTCTATCTAAGTAGGTCGAAACCCAAGACTTAGTCTTCATTGAAGAAAAGCTTTCTGAGTGAGTCGGATAGAGATGAAAAGCTCAAAGATAATATTTCTAATGTGAGAGAATGACTTGAATTCAAAACCTATAGGAGATATAAGTTTATACTTGAGTCTTAGTTTATACTTGAGTCTTCTATGCCGAAACATGTGAGACATTTTCTTACAAGATTTTGCTTCCTCTTGAAACCTATTAGACTCAAAGTCGTTGGTTTGAAGAATTTAGATGATCTTCGGAGTGACATTATCGTTACATTGTGCCAACATAAAATGTACTTCCTACCATTTTTTTCAAATTATAGTGCACCCAAGTGGTCCATTTGATGAGAGAAGTGTGCTTTTGTGGTCCGGTTTTCTATCGATGGATGTACTATTTGAATGGTTTATGAAAACTTTGAAATGGTACGTTAGAAGTCGGTATCAACTGCAAGGTTGTATTATTGAGGCTTACATAGCTCAAGAGTGTATTGAGTTATGCTTTGAGTAATACCCTGAAGTTCACTTGGAAGGGGAAATTAGGGGCGAAAGTGCAAACGATCAGTCAACGAATTAGGGATTAACCACACCTTTATGTCCTTCAAAATAGTGATGAAATGAAACCCGCACACACCGAAAACGTGTCACCCTTATCTCTTTTATTTCTATTATTTATTTTGTTTGGTCGGTGTGGAAATCACGGTCTTGTTTGCGAACTCGGATCACGGTCAAAGTTTGATTGACGTGATGGAAGCTAGTAAACCACAAAAACCCATTAGCACCAAAAAAATTAGCCTTTTGCTTGGGTTGGCTCACAAACCAATTTTCTTTCGGCTGAGCTATGCCCGGGTTTGGCTCCCAATCAGGAAACCTTGTTCGATGCCGCGTTTCGTCATACATGCACACTAATCACAGCGCTTCACTCCAAGCATTCTAGCATAACACGGAAACTCAAACATTTGAAAAACATCGTGTTGATCGATACCACGTTTTCAGCATTAACTCACAAAAATGCTTCGTTTCGTTCCCAATTACGAGCCGAGGCATGGAACCCAAGGCGACTGTTCTATGCTCCGTTTGTAAGTGGCGCCACGTTTTTAGCGTTAACTTGCCAAAACACCGCATTTGGTCCCAAAGCCCAACTAAGGCACGAAACCCTAGAGACGTCCGTACAACGTCATAAGAGATCCACTCCATGTATCTTGCCTATCTCCAAGGGATTTCTAGTCCAACTAGATTTTATAAGGTTTTCTCCGTAATGCTCACTCGGGAGACCGGGCACTATTAATCTATAGTGGAAAACTCTATGCTTTTTTAAGTCATATTTTTTACCTAATTTCATCCTATAAGTAGAGGACCTACTTGTTTTATTTTTAGGCTGCTAAAATTTGACCTAAGAGCTACTTAATGTTAAGCTTTTGGCTGATTTTGAAGCTAGAGACTACATTTTGATCTCTTGGTTTAATTTTGAGCTAAGTACTACTACATTCTCATTACTTGTCTAGCACTTCCTAATCCCTCTATTTTCACCATACCTTTATACGTATCTCCTACTCCTAAAACTCCATAAAATAGCCTTCTTTGTTTGGTTGCAAGAGCTCGTTAGTTTGCTATCATGCCATCGGATTCGGTTCGTGAACAAAGTTCGGAAGGTGGGACAACCTAAGGGCATTAGATTAACCTTTCATTTCTATCATAGTTTTATTTATTTATATCTTTTAATGCTTTCTATATTGTGAATCAAGGATGTAATCCTTCTTAAATTTATCCCCACCCACTGTAACTTTTATTTTCTCTTTTCTTTATCGTTTTCCTACTTGCTATTTACCCATTTCCTAGCATGCTTTGGATGATTTAATTTCCGTAATTTGCATGTTGTATGCTTGATTAATAAACACATTCTTTTAACTCATAACTTGAATTAGTAAAGGTCGTTTATTGATGAGCGAAATGGAGAGCTTATCTCTTCATTTCATACCTATACCCCAAAAATTGGATTCTCGATTTTAGACCAATAGAGTCACTTTCAAGCTTATATTTTCCACACATAGATTGGAAGAGCATTCTTTTTATTATTGTTAGTTTTTACTCTCTAAAATTGACTCCCGATTCTCTCTTCTCTACTTTTATTTCTCTAAATTGCTTCTTGGCATTTCGATTTAAAATGGAAAATTTTTAATTTATTTTCTGAAAGTCGTGGCTGTAGGACTCGAGACTTATTCTTCGGTCTTGACCAATAGCCGGTGCCGGTTATAGGTCAGTGCTTGGCGCCAGCTGATAACCGGGCTTGGCTCTCGGTCCAAATTGGTTATTTCACCATTTTGTCCAGGAAGCCTTGCAGTAGAAAGTAGTTTTTATTTTCTATTTTCTAAATCATGAAATAATATCCCGAGACTTCTTAAAATTAATTTACAAAATAAATGGTTAATAAAATTGCCAGTCATCATTTCACCTAAATCATTTCAAAAGTCGGACTATAAAAATTGGCAATCTTAATAAGAGGCACACACCACTTCTAGAAAATCATCTTCGAAAACCTAAAAGAGCTAACGCATTTGTGGAGAAACTCCGGTCCGCGTATTGCCCCGCCTCTTCTCGCGAGGAGGGCGGCCCGAGGGCTGCGTGGTTTCTACAATGGAAAATTTAAAATTCATCTCAAGTAGGTGGGTCCACCTTGCATTAGCCAAACTTAAAATTTATCTCAACTAGGTGAGTCCATTTTTGCACTAGCCAAATTAAAATCCATCTTATTCTATTAAAGTCAATGTATTACCAAATTAAATTCATCCTAATCTAAGTCGTTTCATTTGCATCATCGCATTTCTATTTGCATTCTTTATGCGCATCCACATAAAGAGAATTTTTCTTTCCTTTTCCTAGTGTTTTCGCGTCTAGTGCTTGAGTCCCTTATCCCAAAAGCTAGTTTTCTTAGCACAGTCCCGAGAAGTTATCCTTTGGGTTGTAGAATAGGAAAGCCTACTTTAATTGGGTTTTGCTTGAATTTAGGCTCAAAAAGATTAGAGCATTTCCATAAGAAGTCCGAGTACTTCATTTCCTTCTACACCTCTATTAACTCCAATGTGACCAACTTCAGTGCATAAAACGATGGTTCGGACAATCTTTCGTCATAAGGCTAAGATGAAGAACCATAGTTATCTCCTATCATTTCCTTAGTCCACAAATCCTCAGCTAAGATGGAAGCCCGGATTAAGGCTCAAGATAAGAAAATAGAGTCCATATCTAAACCTCTCGATGCTATCCTAAAGAATCATTAGGAAAATAATAAAAGAGGTGAAGAAGAAGCTTGACCATTACCTAATGGTCCACCGCCTAATAGTCCATTGCCTATGGTCCACCACCTCAAGCTTGACCCCAACCTCCTCTAGAAACTGGTCCCGAATCTAAGATTGATCCACGTATAGATCAAATAGAAAGGATGTTAAGGGAGTCCGCCATGCTTAAGAGCCATTACTTTGACCTTATGGGATTCACTTCAATTCGCAAAGGAAGCCGACCCTAAAGTTTACCATGCTAGATATCAAATATCATGGTTCCAAAAATCCCCATCATCATGTTTGGAACTTCATAGGAGCAATAAGTCTTAAGAATGTACCTGAAGACACATACCACATCATTTTCCATTGGACATTCGATAAAGATGTGATCAAGTGGTATAATGCGGTTAACCCACACGAGGTTATTAATTGGACTGATATATGGAAGGACTTCCTACACAAATTCTCCTATAACACTAATATCCCCATCACCATTCGAGATTTAGAATCGATCAAACAAGGGGAAAGAGAGAGATTCATCGACTTTCTTACTAGATGGAGGGCAAAGTCTGCCCATATGGTAGAACGATCTTCCAAGATTCTCGAAAGGTCAATCTACCATATGGGCAGCCTTTGCCTACATCTAGTAAGAAAGTTGGTGAAACTCTTTTCTCCCCTTAAGGATCAAATCGGAATCATTATGATGAACTTTCAACGCGCCTATAATCAACATTTGAAGTTCCTACCATTCATGAGCTTCACCGCCCTTAGAGATGCAGGTATGTTGATTGAATATCTGCCACAACCACAAAAGTCGGGCTGGTCATAGACGTAACTACCGAATCAATGACAAGAAAACCTCTAATACGAGCCATACCAATAGGGGTGTAGATTTCAATGCCCTTAATAGCTATACTAACTACATTCCTATAAATACTACTTATGCTCAAGCCCTTGAACACTTACTATCAAAAGGGAAAATTGAGTTACCACTCATAAGAGCAGAATTAGAAACTGCGAGTCGATCGAAAAATTAGGATGAGGAAAATTCTGCAAGTACCATCATGCACGAGGACACGATACAAAACAGTGTTAGACCTTCAAGAATAAGTTAGAAAGTATGTCCGCAATGGTCAACTTCCTCTTCCTAAGGCTGCTTAGAATCCTAATAACACTAAGAATCCATTTAGCGGAACCTTCGACATCTTTTCCGAACCCATTCTAGGTCGAGTGGTATTCTTCTATCCTAATTCAAGATATTGATGAGCCTAAGGTGCAAATCAACTTACCTCCTCTAGGCTCGAAGTAAACAGATTATGGGTAAGAGATGAAGATGATGTTTACAAGATTAAAGACGTCGGTGATGATAACTTCCGGGGCACACAACCCTTAGAAGATGATGACTTTTCCAGATGAACCAAAAACTCGTAAAATCAAGTTCCTAAAAAGATCTGGATGAAACAACATACCAATGGGTCCACAACAAACTCAAGAAGCCCCAAAAGAGAAAGAAACAGCTAAATAAGAAGACATAACCGGTAGATAACTTCGTAACTTGAAAGTCGATATATCTATTTGGCAACTCATATATGCCTCCGAAAAACTAAAACAAGCCTTGATAGACGCACTTAGTAAGATTGAGGTCTCTCTTGAGGTCATGCTTGAAGAGATAGTAGGATTGGCAATGCTGAGGATGGAACCATTACTTTCGACAAAAAAGACTTACCTAAAGAAGGCACTACATACAATAAGGCCCTTTATCCGACTGTAACTTACATACACAAGTTCGTATCTGTTTACCCTAGTAGATAATGGGTTCATTGTAAATGTCTACCCTTGGGTACTGCTAAGAGGTTAGGCATCGAGACCAACAACTCTCCAAGCAAATTGTTCACCTTCGAGCTTATGATAATTCTAAAAGGATAGTTCTAGGGACAGTGGCTATCCCCATCAACATCGAGCTAGTGGTGAAGAACATAGATTTCCTAGTCCTAGACATCCCTGCTACATTTAACCTTCTTCTAGGACGCCCTTGGCTACTTGACCACCAAGCAAGTGCCTTCCAAACTACACCAGAAAGTTAAAAGGACTATTAATGGGCAGATGGTAACTCGTTGAAGGAGATAATCTTTGTTCAAAATACTAGAAAAGGAGGCATCCTACCTTCTTCGAAAAGAACAGTCCACCCAAGACTGGACCAATCCAACATATAGCAATATCTTCAGCTTGTTGTTCAAATAAGAGAAGCACCTAGAGGGGAATACAGCTTCGGTACTATCTCAAGCCATGTCGCACCCGAAGTTCGACTCGTCTAAGTTTATCAATGACGTTGACGAAGAAGGGTCCAAGCATGTCACTTGGATTGACCCATGAAGAGGGCTGAGAGTTCGTCATCATGTTAAGACAATAGTCTATTTCTGAGTTTAGGACTAGGGCTGATGCTTCTTTTCTAATTCTATTAGTTCGTCTTGAAATTCTATAATTTATGTTTTTGTGTCTAATGTACTCCTTTCCTTAATGAGATGAATCTTTCTTCTTACTCTTTTCCTCCTTCTATTCTTAATTGTTTTACCTCTACTTGAGAACATAAAATCCATAAAGAACTAATAAAAGCTATGAAAGATCATGAAAATCGCTGACCAATTATAGAAGAAACAATAACCATTAATCTAGGATCTCTAGATGAACCCCAAGAAGTAAAGATTAGGAAAACTCTCTAAAGACTCAGATTCTAACTCTAAGTCATTCTGAGTACCATACGAAGATTTAGGTATAAATCTCATCTCTTCTAAGTTTTGATTTCAAGTCATTCTTAGTATTATAGAAACTCTCGTATAAGTTTCCATTCGTATCCGATCGACTTAGAAAACACATTATTGTATATCCTCTACACTGATGTTCGACTCACTCGGACATCACTCGAACTACTCGCATGCTCAAATAATTTCTCTAACTCTTTTATTCCGAGTTTTGATCTGCATATTTCAACGGAAAGTGAATTACACTCGTTAATTCCTTTTTCTAAGTCTCGTTTGTTTGTTTGAGAATTATTTGTCCAGATCAAGTTGTTATACTATGATGATTCTATTCTTTTACTTGATCATCCTTAGGATTGACTCGATGGAATTTGACTATATCGAATATTAGACTAAGAAAATTCAACTCTTCTAGGCCAAAAATAATTATACACTTAATTATCTTAATTTAATTATTATCTATGGCTAATCTTGGACCAAAGTATTTTATACTTTGAGAACCAAAGTAGTTTACTTTTGTAGGTTATTCAAACGAGGCCAACTCATTTTTTAAATACAAAAGTAGCTGGTTTCTAGTCGTTAATCACCAGTAGACAAGCTTTACCTACTTCCGAATAGGGCTCAAACACTATGTTAGGGTTGTCTGTTTCCAAATTTGGAAAACTCCAATGCTAGGCCCCGACGGTGGTTCCCACCTTGCTTTTCGGACATCCCCGGACCTTTTGGAGCCAAGAGCCGCTATACAATGTTCACATCCCAACGGATCTTTTCTAAGTGACTCGGAAGAGCCGTTACAAAGGCAACTAGAGACTCGCTGTTTAGAACCAAGACATAACAGTCACTCTACTTGGTCATCTATAAATAGAAGCCACTTCACAAGACTAGAACATTGTTGAACATCATTTAAAAACATATTACTTAAGCAAAAGTGATTATTTTCATACTCAATCTTCTGTTTACAACTCCCAACTTGTAATTAATATTTTCTAAGTTGTAAAGTCTTGTAATCGGTTACATACTTCTCTTACTTTCTAAGTAAGGTCCCTTGACTGAGCTATAAGGGTTAACTCAGCTCAGTTGTCCCTGGTTGTAAAAGTTATCTCAGTTAGGAAGTACTAGATCGGATAAGGAAATTTTTGAGTCTAGGAAAACATTGTAAGGAATGATCTAAGGGAGCGATTCTAGTAGAGTCACTCCTTTGTATTTTGAGGATTCAAAATAGTGGATTTGACTTGGTGCTTGGATTAGCAGTATCCGTGGTTTTCTACCCCAGGAGGGTTTCACATATTTATGAGTGTTTGGTTTTAGAGTTCAATATAGACTCGGACTCACTGTTTATCTCTTTCAAAGAAAAATTCTCTAAGTTTGATTAAATTTCCTGATCACCATATTCATCCCCTCTAGGGTGACTTAGACTCTCCAAGTGCAAACCTTCACTCTCAGTTTAGAAGACCAGAAGCACTTTACATCGCTCCTTTCATAGACATCTTTACTAAGCCCTATAGAGACATGCCGAGGATGGATCCTATTATAGCGGAACATAAAATTCTGCTCTATAAAAATGCCAAACCGGCTAAGCAAAAGCTTAGGAGGATAAAACCCGAATGGGCCTTAAAGATTAAGGAAAGGTTTCAAAACCAGCTAAATGTTGAGTTAATTAGAGTAATCCACTATCCTCAATAGGTAGAAAATGTACTGCAAGTCCCAAAGAAAGATGGAAGGGTCGGAATGTACGTCGACTTTAGGGATCAAAATAAGGCTAGCGTAAAGGCGATTTTCCCCATTGCCTCACATAGACATCTTAGTTGAAAACACACTTGGTCATCCTCTCCTCTCATTCATGGATGGCTATGCTAGGTAGAGCCAGCTGAAGATGGTCGAAGAAGACATAGAGAAAACAACCTTTATCACTTAATGGGGATATACTACTATGTTGTAATGCCATTTGGACTCAAAAGTGCTCGGAGCCACCTACAAGAAAACAACCACAACCTTGCTGCATAATATGATACACAAAGAGGCTGAATTCTAAGTTGATGACATGATCGTCAAGTTCAAGGATAGGGCAAGGCACCAACATAGCCTCGAGAAATTGTTCGAAAGATTACGAAAGTTCAACATGTGCCTTAACCCTCGAAGTATGCCTTTGGGATAACCTTAGGCAAACTGTTAGGCTATGTAGTCAGTCTTAGAGGAATTTAAGTTGATCCATTTAAGATCAAAGCCATCTAGGAGATGCCACCTCCAATGATAGAGAAGGAAATACAGGGTTTTCTAGGACTTCTATGGTCTACGAAGTAATCTTTAAGAAGCCTAAAAGAGATCTAAACCAATTTAGGACGAAGAGTGCCAAGCAAGCATTCAAAAAGTTAAGGTGTACTAGGCTAATCCACCTGTTTTAATTCAAGCATAGCCCAAGGAAACCATTGATTTTATATCTCATCACCACAAAGACTTCAATGGGAGCCATGCTAGCTCAATAGGCCGGAAAAGAAGAACACGCGGTGTATTATCTAAGCAAGAAATTCTTAGATTATAAGACTCGGTACACTCGTCTAGAGAAAACGTCATTGGCTTTAGTCCGGGCCACTGAGAAGCTCATACACTACATGCTAGCCAACTTGGTACAAATAGTAGTGCAATGGACCCTATTAAGATCATTTTGGAACAACCAACCGTCAACAGATAAGATAGCTATGTGAACGGTCATGTTGTTAGGATTTGATCTCAATACATCCCACAAAAGGCAATTAAGAGGAGGGTAGTATTAGAAATCCTAGCTGATTTACCAACAACTTAAGCACAACTAGAATAGTTCGACTTTCCACATTATGCATCCTACAAATAGAATTCGACACGTGGACGATGTACTTTGATGGTGCTTCCAATCGAAGGGCTTTAGGGTCGGATTACTTTTAGTCTCGCCGGAGGCAACACACACTCCCATATTAGTTAAGTTGGACTTCGAAGTCACCTACAACGCCGCATAATATGAAGCAGCTCTAGCCCATCCGCCCCATAGGGAGAGGGCTGATTGAAGAAGAAGGAAAGGCCGTGTTTACCCGTGAATGTCGAGTCTCTTTTGTTTTTTGAAGATTCTTTTCAAAAATGATTTTTAAAGTTTATTAAAGATGGGGATGTACCTCTTATAGAGATTTCCGATTTTGATAATTCAACTAAAGCAGACTTAAGTAGAATAATGATGAGCGATTCTATTAATATTATTTTAGAAATTAACTTTAGAAGCCTCGATGATGTTACCTCATAATTTAGGAAGATAACAAAATTTTAATTTCAATTCTTTCACAAGGATTTTGGGCGAAAGTAGTGTAAAAACACCAGTTTGAACCAAAGCCTTCCTCGAAGACTCGCCCATCGCCGGTAAGAGCCGGCACCGTATGGTCGCCGGCGCCGCCCATGCGCCTTGACTAAGGGATCGAGTCTTGTTCCATGGCTCAGGCTGTCGAAATAAAATTTTATTTTTATTGCTACTTTAAATCATAAATGCCGAGGTGCACTTTTAGAGAAATAAAGCAAAAAAAAAAACGATAAAAAAAATTTACAGCGAGCGGGAGAAATTAAAAACGATTAAATCCTTGAATCCACAATACAAAAACGCGATAAAATGAAATAATTTAAATAAAGGAGTTAGGCGCCGTTGTCCCACTCGCCGATCATGATCGTGAACCGGATCTCGGAACCGTGATGATGGATGAGCAAGACTAAAGGATAATTTTTATGGAATTTGTGAATGTAGCGTAATGTAGGGAAAGGATAAGCGTGTTTGGTTGAGTGATGATTAGTTGAAAATAAGCCAAGAGATCATGATTCCTAATAACATTCAATCGCTTTTAGCTTAAATTCGATAGTGTGTAGTGAGGTATTCACATTGTAGCTTTCACGGTTAAAATGCAGTAGCATAAGGCATAGGAATAACCATCCTCTAAGTGAGGACTAAAGCTCTCTAAAGAAAATGCTAGGTCACAAAATGACCTTAGAAGCATGCAGCCAGCCGTCTAAAATGCGAGAACTAAACTAACCGAGAAAATAAGAAAAACCGAATAAAATCGGTTTAAACTAAAAATTTCTTGGGAAGGGCTAAGGATCACGATGATCGACCTCAAAATGGCATCGTATGGGAAAATAGATCTTCAGTGCTTCGGTTGCTCTCTAGAGCAAAATGCGGTGTTTTGGCAAAAATCCCCAAGCGCGGCACCGACCTTATACGGTGTCGTTTAGTGCGGTTTGCTTCCGTGTCTCGGTTGGCCGCTTGTAGAAAAACGTAGCGCTTTGGCAGAAAAAGCCTTAAAGCGCCGCACCGGCCTACACGACATTACACGGACATGTTGAGCTCCATGTTACACTCTGGGATGCTAAAGCCAAACATTGCATTTAGCGAGCAATAAGGCATGATGTGCAACGTCGGCCTAGCGTTGACCACGAGTAAGCTTATTGGCTTGAGTTTCTTCCTTTATGTATTGAGATGGTATCTTCAACTAAAACCTTCAAGGAGTATAACTACCCCTTGGAGAAAATCATGAATAGTGTTGGGTTTAGCACTCTCTTTCTTACTTTAAGCCATTTGTGTGATCGAAAAGCGTGACCCTCTCGTGAGCCATTAGTGAGCGGTTTCGAGACACCACTAATAGTTTTCATCTCCTATTTGGGAAAATGACCATAATACCTCTTGACTTTACCGTTCTTTCCGGCTTGAGCTTGTTAGGGGTACCCTGGGTTTACAACCGGGAATTATCACCCAGCTTGTATGAGTACTTTCCCAATTATGAGTACTTTCCAATTATCACCCAATTTAAGAAACCATCCTCATTTTCTCGGCTTAACGAAAATTACAGTAGATTACCTCTTTGAGGTCCACCCTCAACAACGTGGTCATGATATGTCACTTCTACTTTAAATTTTGAGTTAAAATGGCTCAAAAATTTTCTATTTTCAACTTAAATTTTCTGCCTCAGCCCATGGCCTCGTGGTAAGCCTATAGACGTGGCCGTGGCGTGGCTAGCGCCGGCCAAATGGGCAGGCTTTGCTGCTCGCTTTGCTAGTTCTGGCTTGTCTTCTCATACGACCTGTGTGTGCAGGCCAATTTTCACCCCTGGACCCAAATTCAGCTTTATCCAAGCCCTGGTTAGCGCGAAAGTTGAGTGAAAGGAGTTTTTTATTTGAGGGTTTGTTTGACTTTTGTTGGTACCTTGGTGAGCAAGTTAGCCACAAATCCATTATAACACGTGGCCACCTTTTTATTCCCCAAGATTCTCCACTTACGATGTTCTACTTTCGCTCCATAACTCAAGAAGAGAAAGAAGAAGTACCCACCGGGTATCTCTATACTCGCTTCTTGGATATGGATTCATCCTATGCTTAATATTTGGGACAAATTATGACACGATTGGTAAGTCTCCATTTACCCTTTTGCATGCGATTAAATTTTTGGTTTGGAAATTAATCTTATCTTTATAGCTTCTTCCGGGTGACGTCTATATTCCGAGTCTTGAGGTCGATCTGTCTCATCCCGGGGAGTCCTAATGTTACGTCATGATTTTAGAAATTCCCGAGTCCAAATATGTAGGACATCCGCTCTCAAAGATCTCGAAATAGCTAAGAGTGTTATGCTCTCTTACTTTTAGTTATATGCTAAAAGTGTCTTGCTAACATAATGAATTTCAAGGCTTTCAAAGACTTGTTCACCCGTCGAGCGTTCCAATCGTTTTGAGTGAGTTTAGTTAGTTTAAATTCTAACTCATGACCCCTTAGTATATTTGCTAATCGCTCCTTTACTTTTTGTAGGATTGTTGATCTAGATCTCTTCCATCGTAAGGTTTCCTTGGCAGCTCCGGGGCTTAAACTCGTATCATTAGTCGAGTAAATGTCATCCATTAGCACCGATGGAGCCGATTCTTCACATCTTCCCTCTTGGCACTCTCATGGTCGTAGTGCTTTGGAGGCGTGGCCAAGTACTTCCGCAGATTGGGCCTAGTTCTTCCGATGTTGGGCCTACCTCTTTTGAGACCAGCATGGACGTTCATGCCCTTACAAGCACTTGACCCTTACGGCAATTCATATGATTTTCACAAGATGTCGTATAGTGGGCCTTATCATGAGGCCTCTCAATCGACTTGGGACTATGGAGCCATGTTATTAGGGATAGATGAGTTTCCACTTTGATCTTCGAGGATCTTGGTAACTATGTCTCCGGCGATGATGATGATGCTGATGAAGATTGAATAATCGCTTGTGGGGTTCGTAATTAGAGTTAATATTAATGTTTTGTACTATTTGAATCAATGCAATGAGATTAATACAAGGACTCAATTCTAACATTCTTTCTTAATTTACATGAGGCAAAAAAAAGTTCAAAGACAAATTGAAAAAAATGCACTAGCCCCCATTCCCTCAAAAGAGAATAATAAAATCGAAAATTGGAAATGATAAGTGCATGGTCCATAAATAATCGGGCTTTAGCCGAAATGAGCGGTAAGCAACGAAACAAACTGGCCCGATGTACAAGAACTACTCGAATTGAAAAAGAAAAAGAAAATAAGGAACCGACTGGTCCATCCGAAGCCGACTAAGCGTGGCTCGGGTCTTGGATGGCAGCAGCGGCGTGATGAGTGAGGACTCGCGGTCTTGAGAAATCTGCTATAAAAAGGATAGGTGGAAGGTCTATGGCAATTACACCTTTAATATCCATTTACAACACTTCAAAAACAGTCTCTAAGAAAATTTCCAATGCCTTTGCTCCTTCAATTCCTCAAGATGAACTTCATTACTCGAATTGACCCGCAGGATGCATGAGATGAGCTATGTGGACAAAGTAGGGTTATCCCATTATGGGCTGAATACTCTTTTCAGTATTTGGCAAGTAAGGATCTACAGGACTCTAATAAGGGTTGCGGTGGCCTTTTTGGATCCGGAATATAACGTGTTAAGGTTCCGGGATAAAGAATTATGTCCCTTTTCGAAGAATTTGATGCCATTTTGGGCATTCATCACCGTCGTACTGAAGCCTTGTGGTTCCGACACCATCGACTAATATGTTTGGGACTTATAAACATCTTCTAAAGCTAAATAATAGGAATTTGAGTTGGATTCCGATTAAAGACGAAGTGCATCTAATGAAGTTGATGTCGTACTTCCGTCCAATGTATTCTTCGAAACCGACGCATATTGTAAGGCATTGGGCCTTTATTACCTGTCTAATAGGTGGTTTCCTATTAATGGGAGGCCACAAGGATATGGTGCTCGCTGTACTATTGGACTTTACTAAACAATTGGAAGATCACCACTCCCTTAATCCTCTAATAATCGTTGAAACTATCCTGGAGCTAGACCGAGTGGAAGAAAATCCAAAGAAAGACTCCATAAGCAGCCCCTGCTATTGCGAGTAAGCATTATTAAAATATGCGAGACTCAGCTAGGTGCGACTACGAGGGCGGTGTCAGTCTGTAGACACCTAAAAAGTGTCATCCTTTATCTTGTTATTTATGTGTTTTATTTTGTCGGCCCGACGATTATAATCACGAGTCATGTTTATGGATTTGGATTTCAGATCGTGATTGATCGATGCAACGTAAGCTAGTAATGCACAAAGAACCCCAAGCACCACTTAAATAGCCTTTTGCCTTGGGTCGGTCCACAAATCCTCTTTAGTTTCGAACCGTCAAAGAATCGGGCCGAGCCTTTAGAGATTATGAAGTCCCATGATGTGTGCTGGTAAATTCCAAGTACAAAATACCACATTCTACTTTTTGTCTACATCGGACAAGGAGCTGAAGACGATGTGAAAATGTTGCATTTCATGATCGGGACCATCAAAGTGCTGCGTTTTAAGCTTCACAAGATAGCCCACACGAAGCTAGAAGCTTTTTCCCTAAACGACGTCGTGGCCGGCGCCCACCTTCTAAAAGCATGGTGAAATGCTGCGTTTTGAGCTTGGTGAGTCCTTGAAGACACAACTACGACAAGAAACCCTAGGAGGGTCTGGTTGGCCGGTGCCCGCCTCCTCTCTTTTAACCGGTTCTATCCGGTTTTATCATCTTCCGATCCAATTCTATCTCTTAAGAAATGGGCCGGTTTTATTTCAGCTATATTGGATGACTAATAAGAGGAAAACCGTAGGTCATTTTTGAACTAGGTCCTCTCCTATAAATAGAGAGTCGAGGTTGTTGGAAGCCAATCTAAATACTCTCATCTAACCATTACTCTGTCAAATTTTTTATAAACATTCATCTTTCAATGTTGAATTCGTGGAAAGAGTTAAACAATATTTGATTATTCTAATCTTTGGGCACTAATTCAACTAATCATTGCCATACCACTGCACACAATTTCAGCCTTGGAACGGTTATATTTATTTCTATTTTATTTGCTTTCCCTATTGTGGTTTAAGAGATGTAATCGCTTTAATTTCCTCCCGACCGATGTAATCTTTTATTTCCTATTTTTCTTTCTTTTATCCCTTTCTTTATCGCTTGTCTTTATAGTTTTGCTAGTTATGTTTTGGTTGCTTTAATTTTGTTTCGCATGTTATATGCTTGTTTTCTTACATCTTTATTAATACACTACTCAAACTAGTAATGGTCGTCTTCGGACGGGCGGAATGGAAGCAATTATCCCCATGCTTCGAATCCTCGTCTCCGAATCTAATTCTCGGTTCAAGATCGAAGGAGTCATTTTTAGCCTTTTTCGGTCTTAGTTTGTCCTATACTAAGATCAAGGGAGAAAGTCCCTTTTTTATTTTTGTTAGTTTTTTCCTTCTTAAAACCGACTGGCGACTCGCTTATTTTATGTTGTATTCTACGCAAAATCGCATCTCGGTGTTTTCCGGTTGTAGAAAAAATGACCTCGGGTTTTGGATCTGCCCACTGGGCAGAGATCGAGGTTGGTTTCACCAACCACGGTCTCCGGCTAGTGCCCGCCTTCTCCTGGTGCGGGCCATGGCGAGCACCATGGAAGCGGCGGTGGTCGCTTCAATCCGGACTGGTGTTTTCACACCAATCGGCCCTAAAGCGCCACTGCAGAATCATAACCCTAATATCATTTAGTCCTTAATTAGAAAATAAGATCCCTAGACTTCTAAAATAATTGCTAAAATAAAATGATTAATAAAACCACCAATCAAATCTGATTTAATTAATTTCAACTTGATTTAATAAAATTTGGAAGTCTTAATAAAAAGTTCATCCCCATATTCAAAATCGACTTTCAAAACTACCTTCAAAATCAATCTTAAAAAAGAGACCCGACACAAGTGGGGAAGCTTGGCGAGGCCCCGATCGACCGTGGTTCCTACGAGTGGCGACTCTAATGAGGACAAATCATTTATTAAGAGGCCGAAACTTGAAAATTTGAGTAGTGTATTTTTTATAATGTGCTTGCATTAGACATCTCGCATTTACCAACTTTTGAACTAGTTTAAATATTGTTTTGGACCACTAGGAAAACTTTATTGTACCCCTCGATTACCCTTTTCGGAGAGAGGGTCCCACTGGTTCCTGTAGGCGGGCCCAACTAGGCTTGATTGTCCAGGGAAACGATACCTCCTCCCTCGTAGCACGCCATCTTGGGCTAAACCTTTTTGGTTCACCGAGAGGCACTTGGAATTCTGGTTGGTATACTTATCCGTGCAATCCATAGGGGACCAAATTTTGTACTACATGTCACCATGTGTCCAAACTCTTGAACTCTTGGGCCATAGAACTTTTGGACTTTTAGGTTTTCCCTCGGACTTCATTTGCATGCTTGGATGAATGTGTTTGTTTTAGATTTAATCTTCCGCTTTTGAGCCTTTAGGAACAGGTGAAGGGTGCTTAATTTAGACCCTTGCATGGGTGAAAATAAAACACTTTAATCAATTTTTCAGTGTCGGTCCGTTATGTGCATTTAGCCAAAAGTCAAAATACTTTTTCCATAATAGGGTTGGTCCATTGTTTGCATTTTTCTGTATCATTCCAAAATTATCTTTCTAATAGCCTAAGTAGTTACTATTTATGAAAGGGTCTTACTAGAAGTTCCCTTTTCTTATTGTCATGTCCTTTTATTTCTTTTGCATTTTCACATTTCATTTTGTAGCATCTCATATTAGGTGAGTCCAGTTGCATTAGCCAAATAAAATCATCTCATATTAGGTGGTGAGTCCATTTGCATTAGCCAAATAAAATCATCTCACATTAAGTAAGTTCATTTGCATTAGCCAAGAAAGAAAAATCATTTCATATTAGGATAGGTGGGTCCGTCTCTCTCATTTGCATCTAGTCCAAAGTTCATCTCAAAGAGGGAAATTCATTATCATATAGGAAGCATTTTTATTAAGTCATTCATCATATCATGTCATCATTACATTCTTTATGTGCATCCAAATAAAAGCATCCTAGGTTTCTTCGGCTCTTGCGCTTGAGTCCTTTCCTCATAAGAGTGATCTTCTCTCACATGGTCTTAAACCTCATCCTTTGGGTTGCAAAATAGGGAAGTCTACTATAACCGATTATCGTCGGAATCCAAGTCCTAAAAGATTAGAAGGTCTCACCAAGGAGTCCGACACATCTTCATTTCTTTCTAATCCACGGTCTACATCGGTGCGACAAGC
The DNA here is from genome assembly GCA_021018815.1 of Talinum fruticosum. Lineage (NCBI taxonomy): Eukaryota > Viridiplantae > Streptophyta > Magnoliopsida > Caryophyllales > Talinaceae > Talinum > Talinum fruticosum. The sequence goes on along the minus strand of JAITYX010000051.1, from coordinate 158,966 downwards.
TTCGGTGCATACTACACTTGTCACAATTCGACATATTATATGTCGTTATGGAGTGCCCCACGAGCTTATAAGTGACCATGGTAGTCATTTCAAGAAGGAAGAAGTGGATTTGTTGGATAGGTATAAAATGCGGCATCACAAATCTTCTTTGTATCATCCTTAGACCAATGGAGCAGTTGAAGCCGCTAATAAGAATATTCAGAGAGTAGTGGCGAAAATGGCATTTACTTATAAGGATTGGCCGGATAAATTACCTTTCGCTCTATGGGATATAGAACTTCTATTAGATTCTCCACGGGAGCAACGCCTTAGTCTCTAGTGTATGGTATGTAAGCAGTCCTTCCAGTTCAAATTGCCATTCTTTCATTAAGGATAATTTCGAGAGTCGATTCTAGAAGTTGAGTGGGCTAGAGCACGTCATGAGGAATTAGTATTATTGGATGAGAGTCGCCTCAATGCCTTACATAATGTCCAAATGTACCAAGCTTGTATATCCACGACATGCAATAAAAGGTTAAGCCTCCCAACTTACAAATCGGGGATTTTGTCCTTAAAGAAATAAGAGCACCAATTCAGGATCCACGAGGAAATTTAAGCCCAATTAGCGGGGTGCATTCATACTTAATCAAATTTTACCCTGCGAATTAGTAAAGTTAACTAATTTGGATGGAGAAGAGGTTTTTTCAGTAGACCAATTTGGATCGGTTGAAGAAATACTATGCCTAGCATACCCTTAGGTAGTGGGTAGAGCCTAGCCTAACTAAGCTTGGCCAAGGCGGGAGCCGGCCACCACCCGGTCAATAGTGGACTGCCGGGCCATGGTTTTCCCTTTTTCGGGATTTCTTTGGTTCGTTTAGTTGCTGGACAATCCAACTAGATGGTCCAATTTGTATGATGATTTTGTTTTTACCTCTAAGTGAGCGATATAAAAATATGAAAGTATGGCATAACACTTACTTTTATTCAATAAAGGTAAGCCTACTACCTACCTGAAAACATAGTTAATAAAAGGAATTTAATTATAAGCACTACACTTGCAAAATAAAAATAAACACTGTTCTAAAGAGGCAAAACTAATCCTCTTTTTATTCTATCTCAAATTCCTAAGAATTCAAGTCCTAGTCTATTTTCACATTCTTTCCTTTAGGATCGCTAGACTCAGCTTCCTCGTATCGGGTGCATTCCTTTAGCTTCCGGAATCGACGGGCTCTCCTTTCTTTATTTTCTTTACCTTCGGTTTCTTTTCGAAGAGCACGTGTGGCCATCCGAGGGTTTACTTCATGAATTTGCAGAGGGGCAGGAGCAGGAATAGCTTCTTCAAGGTTTCGCTCTCTAAGTCTTGGCGCTTTTTGTCGATCGGGGTCGACTTCTATTATACACTCTCGATAATAGGGAGAAACAACGAGTATTTACAACTTCGTCGGATGTCCGCAAGGCCACGAAGTCAATAGTTGACCTTTCTAAAATTCGGGTCATGACCCAGTCCGTCTAGAGCTACCATGTCCTTTAAACAAGTCAAAATTTGCGGGCCGGATATAATCCTACAATGGTATTATTTGTTCTCTACCCATTTGCCACAACACACGGTCGGGAAGTAATACGTGCTCTCCTCCAGGGCCAAGAGATGAATGTATGGATGCTCAGTAGTATGCATTTTGAACTGGGACACCATCCAATGCTTAACATACCATAAGGGGTCATCGCTATGATTTTGAGATATTCTTCCTATCGGGAAGCAAGACGATCGACTACCGGTGATGTTCGTTTTACTGGAAAAGTGGGTTGCTGGGTACGTATCCAACTACGGAGGAACTTCGATGAGTTTTAGATGTTCCATTAGCCGGATCCGCACATCACGGATGCGAAATCAAATATTAGTGTCCTACATGGTCCAAGTCTACCTTTTCAGGCCTAATAGGAGCAAAATCTTAATAATAAAAATGACGATAGCGAAGCGAGGAACGAAAGTTAGGTTTTTTAAATACGCCGAAGGCCCTTGGCCTCGAGTCAGCGCCGCTGCCCGGCTTACCGTTGTTTCTTCCATTTGTTTTAGTGCTTACTTGCAATAACAGGGGCTACTACGGAAATTCTGTTCAGCATTGGCTTTAACTCGGTCTAAGCCAATTATCGTTTCAGCAACTACTAGTGGAGTTAGGGAACAATAATTCTCTAATTGTTCCACCAGGCTTAGCAGAGATGTTGGTGCCAAGTTTTCGTGACCCCCAACTAGCAGGAATCCCTCTATCATGCAAGTAATTATAGTGTAAGACCCAAAAACTTCACGTGCTTGCTTGCTAATGAATTAAATTATTAAAAGTTAAATAAAAACTTCGAAATTATTAAATTAACTAAATTAGAATTTTTTTGAGTCGAAATTAAAACCCGAGAATTGAAACCCGAGCTTGGGCCAGCTTAATTGGGCTTATTGAAATTAAATTTGGGACCAATTTATAAAAGCCCAAAACCAGAAAAATAAAAAAATAGAAGCAAATGGAATGAATTGGTCGGCATTTTTAGGAAGAGTTAGCGATTATTAGAGCAAAGATGTAAGGGTCCAATGGGAATTAACTACAAAACCCCTTATGTGGAAGTATGAAAAGAGGAGAGAGAGTGGGACTGAGACTAAGAAACAGAGGGGAACAAAAGAAGCAGAGAGCAAAGGGAGACCGAGAGGAAAGAGAGACTTAAGAAGAAGTAGAGGCAAGCGAGAGGAGAGACAGAGCAAAGAGCGCGAGGGATTGAAGGAACTAGAAGCAAAGACTGAGAATAAGAGATTAAGAGGAAGAGTGAGAGGGTTTAACCCAAAAGTAAGAGAGCCGGAGAGCAAGAACGAAAGAGAGACCGAAGGTGAACAAAGAGGAAAAAGAGGCACGGTGTGCCTGCGCGGCCGGCGAGCTCAAGGAGGGAGACGGCAAGACTAGTTCTGAGGCCGGGGCAGAGCAAAGAAATAGAGGAAAACAAGAAAGAGACCGAGAGAGAGACCTTGGGAAGCAGAGAGCGAAAGAAGAGAGTTTGAGGGAGCAGGAGCCGGACTAGAAATCAAAGGGCGTAAGAAGAAGCAAACCCAAATTCGAAATTCAATCCTCCAAAACTAAAATTCTTAGAATCACTAAGAATTCAAGGTGAGTAATTCGAATTCGTCCTCTAGAATTAAAATGAATTAGGTGGATTGAACTTGAATTTGAAGTATGAAATTGGAAACCCTAAATTAATTGAAGTTAAAGGCCTAAATTCATTAAACTAGCAACTCACGAATTGAAAAGCATGTTGCGAATTATGTGTCCGATTCATGAATTTACTAGTGATTGAGCATTATTGAGCATGGTTATTAAGCTGTATGTTGAGAATTTGATGAAAGTAGCTTGAATAGAATTAGTGAGAAAAATTAGAAAATTGAATTCATGATCCAAGTGCACATTTTTCAGTAATTTATCATGCTGTCCGAATTATTGTGAATTCATGTGTAGCCCGAAATTGCTGAAATTTTTACTGCAGCTTTCTGATAATTTATTAGCATTTCCTGTAAATTTTGGTATGCGTTGGATGAGTAGATCGGAAGATATGGAATTTTGAGTGAAAATGTGTTGTTTTGGGCTAAAATAAGAACTAAGTGAGTAACTGAATTAAGAACTTAAATTTAAGAAGTTATATGGCTAGATTAAGAGAGATATATATCGGCTAAGGAAATTTTTAGAATCTTAAACCACATGCACGATTTTACGCAATCATGAAAACGATAAGTTTATTTCTTAGAAATCCTAACCGACATGTTTATGTGATTATGTGTTTATCTTGAATTGCATCGATTATAAATAACATAAGCATGTCTATATGAATTGGATTGATCGTACTTGAATTAGAACTTGCTTATGTGAATTGTTAGTTGTGAAGATATTGCACTTGAAAGTGTTGAGCAAGAACTATACGAATTACGTGTATCTCGTTGAAGTAATAAGAATATGGTAAGAAAATAAGAAACATAAAGAACTAAAGAAGGGAAAAAGGATTGTGTTATTGATCTAAGACCCCACCAATTAAAGAACCCTCCGAAGCTATAGCCATAGAAGTGTCTATCAACTGAAGCCACGAATTATTTTGCTTCCACAAATTATTGACAGTATGTGTCCTTCGAGTGAGGCAAGCCTCGAGGCCACGAATTATTTTGCCTCGGGGCCACGAATTATTTTGCCTCCAAGAACTGAGCCCACGAATTATTTTGGCTCCAAGAACTAGGTCTTTAGAGCAGAGCATAAATCTTCTTTCCATTCAAATCTAAAAGGACTTAAAGAACTACGATATGAAGAAACGAATGATCGTGCATGATCAAGAAGAAAGAAAGAACCAATGATTTATGAAATGCACGATTGAACTCAAGAAGAAGAATGAGAAGAAGAACGAAACCTAGTTTCGTAAGAAATGAATTCGATAAGAATTAAGATATGATTTATGTAATGAATGACTTACTTGATGAATGATTTATGTGATGACCTTACATGATGAATGATTCTATGACTTAATTGCGTAGAAAGACGAATGAAGTATGTTTGATTGAATTCATGAGTAATTGATGTCATTGTGCTTCTCGGTAAGTTGGTAAGTTTAGTATCTTGCATATCTTACACGTGTATAATCTGAATCGCATGTTATGAATAAATTATGAACTTACGTGTGTTTGTTAATGAATTAATGTGCAAAGTGAAACCGGGGTTGGGTTTGGGTTATTCACTGGGCTCGTGGAGCTCATGACCTCACTAAAATTTTAGGTACGAAGTTAAAACTCCATGGAGTTGCTTTTGGCTTTTAGGAGAAGTGAACCAACGGATAGGACATCTCTGCACTTATTATGTACTTTATGTTTTTCATACTTGTAAAGATCGGTTGTATATGAACTTAAGTTTTGACTATGAATGTAAAAGCCCCATGTGAATACTCGAGTGTGTGGCTCGTTGAGTTTGTGTTGTATTTACTTCGAGCTTGTGGCTCGTTGAGTTTATGAATGTGTTTCGTGCGGGGTTAAGGCTTTAAGCTTATGGGTTTAGCCATATTACGGAGGAAACTCTGCTGAAATTTTCGAAAAACTTTTGAAAATCTAGAAACACGCTTCCGCCAAGCAAAGAAAAACTATTAACCATAAGTTGAGACCTTAAGCAGCCTTAGGGGTTCCTCTTGGGGAACCCCGGCATGTAATACTCCTAGGGTGGGTCTAGGGGTGTTACATATAGCCCGCCATCTCGGAATGTGATGGACTCAACATAAGCATACGTGTGGCGGTAATGCTTCATCAGATTGGTTAAGCTAACCCGATTCCCAATAACGATCCACGTTAGATAAGTTTTACTCGGTTTTAGTAGATATTGGTACTCTTCATGGAGATTTTCCGAGGATTTGGGAACATCTGGTTTTGTTCGCCTAAAACTACCTAATATGGCATCGAAGTCTTCAAGCGAGGGCACGGTTCCTTATCCCCGAACCTAAAGACATGGTGATGATGATCCCAATAAGCTACAGCAGCCCTTAAGAAAGGCCAATAGATTTTCACCTTGCGAATGCTAAAGAGGAAATTTAGCCCATAATTGGTTAACCCTAACCTATCCATGTTACTCATCTCATGCATCCACCGGGTAAATTCAGTCATGAAGTCCATGGTTCTATGTATGAACATAAGAGGATGATATATTATGTCTAGGTGAAGGCTTTTGTAACATCCAAAAACACCCTATAAGAGTATTACATTGCCGGAGTTCCTCACGGGAATTCAGGTGCGGGTTTGTCTTTCTAATTCCAACTTAAAGGTAATCAAGGTAATCTTTCTAAAAGAGTTGACCATTTTCTAAAAATTTCGGCAGAGTTTTATTTGTGATATGGTCTATCCCCAAGGCTTGAAAGCCTTAAAACCCTGCATAAAAACCATAATATAACTCAACGAGCAACACGCTCGGAGTACATAACTCAACGGCCGCACGCCGAGTCCAACCAATCATGCATATAGACTTAAAAGAGTCTAAATGGTTCATGATACATCTGGTACAACTATATGAACCTAATTACAAGCTACAACACTTCGAAACGTAGAATGCATGTCAGCTTGAGTCACTTCAACAATCGGTCGGTAAGAGTCAAGAATATGCTAAGTATAGATCACACCTTCGAGAGAGTGTACTTGCATCACTGGGGAGGGGAAAAGGGGAAATTTATAGGGGTGAGCAAACCACGAGCTCACGAAAGAGTCTTACACTCTTAATATGGAAATGCTTTACATATACTACTCATAATAACGAAATTGGTTAAAGCATAATAACATAATATAAATCTAGATACTTTTCAATGAAATCTCCTAAAATCATTTGCAACGTAAGGATCATAACTCTTCAATCATTTAAAAGCACGATTTCACATTCACTAACAATTCTTTCAGAACTGAATCAACTTTCTGGGCTTTATGGACTCGAACTAGCACTTCTTAGTTTTTGGGGCGCGTCCCCAAATAAAAGGCTTATGGGACCTATCTTATAGGAACACTCAAATCGGTCATCCCGATACACTAGGACCCCTGTTACAACCCTTCCTTCGAAGTTTCTCATCGGGCATCCCGACACTTGAGGATCCCTATTAGAGCCCTTCGGTATGCTAAATGATCCTGCCCTAGTTGATTCAAAACAATTTGCACATAATCATTCATCACGTTTGCTTCAAACAGGTTTCTCAAATCAGTTTGACACCATGGAAGGCATGACACCACGTGTCACCCTTCTAAATTCAATTTTTCAAATCTGATTCACTTCTCAAGTAAGTTTCACTTCTTTAGAACACAATTCAAGTTCGAAAAGTATTTCTCAAGAATCATACACAAGTAGCGTTTTGCATAAACATCTAAACTCTTTTCAAAACTAACTTTTGAGTACTATTTTAGAATCAAGTCACTTCAAGAGTTAAGCATCTCTATACTAAGACTTAGCATCCCAAGCTAACATCTAAACTCAAGGATTCTCCCAAGTGCTTAGCATCTACTCATATTCAACAATATTCTATTCAAGCACGAGTCTCCTATTCCCATATATGTAATTCTCGTCGTACTCCGTTTTCAAAGCCACAAACCGATCAACATAGATACATACTCCCTTGATACTCCAATTTCCTGTTCCTCTTCTATACTCCAACGTCCATTTCCCTTCATTTAATTCACTTCCAAGCCTAATGATTTTAGGAACTAAAACTTCTCTCGAGCCACAATAACCACAAGTAATCACCACTTAACTCCAATGCCCCAACTTCACACAACTGTCATCTTTACCTCAAACTCTCATCTTATGTTTGTACCTTATTGATAAACTCTTTCTCACCCATACTCAATCATATAATTCTTAATCTCCTTTCATCACTCAAATTCCGCTAGCTCCACTTATCTTCAAGTTTAGTTAAACCTCAAGGATTTAAATATATTTTGAACTCAATTAATTTAACGATCATCCACTTCTCACTCTCATGCCTCAATTGTGCATCAATCAGTATGAACTCATACTCCCCTTTATACTTCAACTCATTATTTCCCAATATTAGCAATTATCTCCCAAAGCCACAAATTCAAGAAATCTCTAAGTAATTCGCACCCAAATCGCAACTTCTTCGTCCTTAATTGTTAATTGAAACTTTAGTATTACTCCTTAGACCTAAGCAATCTAACTTCATCATAATCTCCACATTCCCAATTCAGTCGTAATATTCAATCAGATTCTCTCAAGTTCTAATTCATCCCTAATTACTTCCTATAGCACAACCATTCAATATTCACGTCAAACATTCAATATTCACAATAAATACAGTTGGGTTTTGAAATTACTAATAGTTTAGAGTATAAGACTACCCACCTCGAATTCTAGGCTTTGGGCAATTGATTTAATGGAGTCAGGTTGGTTCCCTGCCTTCCCCTTCCTTCCGTTCACCTCTGTCTGCCTCGTAGCTCGCGTTTCGTCTCTTCCTTCGCCCCCTGTTTCTTCTCGGTTCTAGTCTAGCTGCTCGGTTCTAGTTCGCTTCCTGGTCCGTGGTTCTTACTCTCGCTCCTATTTCTTGCCCTTTTTGCTCTATTTCTGGTCCGGTCCGGTCCGCTCCCCTCGCCTCTGGTTTTCGTCTCCCACTTCCTCTGTTTTTGTTTCTCATTCTCAGCTCTCTCTCGGTCTCGACCTTTTGGTTGACCTCGCTCGTTTGCCAGCCCAGCCACCGTTTTCTCACTCGCTGGTTGCTACGTGCTCGCCCGCTTCACTAATACGCTTCACTAATAATAGCTACACAAACTACTAATAATTTGCTCAAATGAATTTACAGATATATATTCACGTATATATTTTAGTCATTCAACTTACTTTATTCATTATGGCAAAATAATTAGTTTAATTACCTAATCCAAAATTACGGGTCTTACAGCTTTGGTGTCCGTATTTCTTGTTGCACCGAGCAATCGTATTTATAGGCGTTTTCCTAGAGCTCTTCGAATCCTACCGTGATTAGAACAACGAGTCACTACAGTCCCTATGGGACTCATACATTATTCGTGCCGACCTCACCTCGGTCCCGGCCTATTTCGTGCTTTCTCGAGAGCCCGAGCAGTCTTTCGTTATTTTTATTTCTCGTCCCAGCCCGTGGAGCGCACCTTACCTGGACCATGCACTTGAGATTTTCTATTTCTCTTTTTATTATTTTCTTTTAGGGGAATGGGAGCTAGTGCCCATTTTTTAAAAATTTTGTCTTTGTATTTTATTTTCTTAAGTTTGTGGATCATATTAAATAAAAGAACGCATTTTTAGAATCGAATATTGCATTTCATCTCATTGCATAAGAGTCTTCATTACAAGTTAAAAATACATTCACAAAACAAACACCCTACAAGAGGTCCATAAATCTGCAAGTATTGGATGCGAGTAAAGAATCATCTACGCATTGTCATCGGAGTCATCATCGATGATGTAGTTCCCGAAGTCCTCCAAGATGGATGTTGAGAACCGGCCACATTCGTTGCCTTGGTACAAACCACCTCCTTGGTCCCAAGACTAAGAAGCCCCATGAGCTGGTCCTCTATAAGAAGACCGGAGGAAGTAAAGAGGGTTCTCGTGTCAATCAAAGGCTTGCAAAGCTGAAGTTCAAGCTCTCCTCGGAGTGGCTAGGTCCCGTATTAGAGGTACTAGGCCGGGAAGCACTAAGTCCTGCCTCGGATGCACTCTTATGATGCATACGCCTTGAAGAACATCGGGATGAGCCTTTTCTAGCATTGCTACTAGAGGGCTCTTGTTGTTTATGAGCTTGGGATGATGTCTCAAGCGCACTAGGTAGATTACCTAAAAGAGTGGCTCTCGATCGGCTTCTCTACAAGATCAAAGAAGCGATTACCAAATCACTAAAAGCTTAAAAATTAGCATTACTCTAATTGAGGACTTACTCGGGATGTAGAGAAAGATTATCCGGTAAAGAAATTCTAGATTCCACGAAGAGCTGACTACAATCTGATAGATGTAGTTATTGATTGGTCCCAGCTGCATCTGTAAAGTTTATTTGAGATTATCAATGAGGAAGATACTTTTAGCACGTAACTAAAAGGCAAAGAGCACATAACTCTCACCCTCGCCAATTTCTAGGAAAGAGATTCCTAACACATTCCTCTTCCGGGATTTCAGGAATGATGACGAAATGAGGAGGTCCCCAGGCATAGTAACATCCACGTTGAGACTCGGATCTGTGAATGTCACCAGGAGTGAGCTGCCAAGGAAGAGAAGATGACGATTAATTTCTATACAAGAAATTCAGAGATATAAGAGAGAAGTTGAGCACTCACTACCTGGGTCATGATAAGGGAAGCATGATGTGCATATAAGGTGTTTAAATTCAAAAGTGAAGTAAACGGATACCCCACCATGGCTGCCGCTTACTCGTTTGGCGAGAGAGAACGAAAATAGATCATGGTCGAAGGAGGATCACCTGGAACAAATAGAGGCCACGTGTTAACTCCAATTTGAGTAACCATCTCCCCAGGATACCAACAAAATCCAAAAGGACCTTCAAACAACATCCTTCTCTCACTCAATTCGCGGGCCACAAGGACATTTTGGGGAAGTTGGAGTTGGGCCCAAGAATGGAAGTTGGCCTACACACAAGAATTATCAAGAAATCAACTAGGAAGAATGAAAAACAATGTGAAAATGGACAAAAACCGCAGATATAAGGGGCTGGACTGCACCACAGGCGGTCTCACAGGCAGTGGTCCAGGTTGTGGGCATGACTAGAATGCTGAAAGTGTGTTGAAAAGCTCATTTAGGCCTATTTTGGAGCACGTTTTGAGAGTAAAAGCAACATACTAAGTTGACACGGTTGAGGCCTGACCTGAAGAAGCCTATCTCTTGTATTTTGGTTTGTTCAAGATTTGTTGTAGCCCATGATATGAAAGCCGGAACGCGGGCCGATTCGTTGAACCGGGTAAGAGATGTGGAAAATATTCATTTAGCCACAGCTACATTTTAACAAGTGAAGTAAAGCTTTTTATCCACATAGATGAAAAGTAAATATTGAAGAAGGGGAAAATCTAAGCATACCTCAATGATCTTCCACAAACCATTTAAAGGAAGATAGTTGGTGGAATCCGATTCGGCCTTGTATTTCGCACACCGGCATAGACGCCTCTAATGGGGCAAGTATATGAGGGAACACCCCAATTGAGCTCCTTTATTCTATCAAGATCCACTAGGTTCACCAAGTAGTGAACATGAATCTTAGGGGCCTAGTCGAGAGAAGAGGATCGTGCTGAAAAGAAGAGCAAGCACGACCCTAACTTGTCGTTGAGGACGAGTGTTGAGGCCAGAAGACATCACTCTCAAAAGCCTAAAAAAGAATGGTATATTTAAAATGATTATTATGTGGAAATCTATTTGCTACTAGGCCGAATAGGTGACGGAGATAGTCAGGGCTTTTGTACAAATTTTGGTAATAAGCTAAAGGTTCCCCTGAAAAGCTTAGACCAAATAAAACAAGCGAAATCCAAAGGAGTTATTGTTATCTCACCGAAGGGCAGGTGGAACGTATTGGTGGTATCCTAAAATCGTTCACTGATCGTCTCATAGCATCTCTCTCCCTCCTATCAACAAGATGGCATAGAGTAATATAGAGAGGCCTGAATCCGACATTGTACATGACATTCTCGAGAGGAAAGTGTATCCTCTCACATGTCTCCATAAACTCCGGGATGGCTCCACTATTTTGAATTGAGCCTTTCTACAAGACAAAATCCAACAAGATTTTGGTTAAAAGTTACTCTAAATGAGCAAATGAAGAGGTTTAAGCCAATTAGCTTACCGAAGAGGACATGGCAAGTGAAGAAACATGACTTTTAGCTTCAACTAGAAGATCACTTGGACCCCATTCATTTTGCGGACGCTATTCGCGCTCAAGGAAAGAGTCTTGAGTAAGACTCTCCGCTCTGGTTTTTCCTACAGGGTGAACTTTTCTTCTAGGCATTTTGAAGGCAAGGAATTCTTGAGAACCAACTAACTTTTAAGAAGGAGCAAAGTAAGTAAGTGCAAGAGGAGAGCAACGAGTAAGATGAGGTGTTGGTGCGCAAAATGAAACACACCATGCAATCCTTTTATAGGCAAATCGGTCAAGACATCCAAGCATATAAAAGAAGGGTCAAACAATTAATTGGGAACCGAAGGAATCCAGCCAGGCATACAAAGGGCCATGCCAGCCAAAGGCTAGCCGGCGCCAGCCACGAGGTGCCATGGTGTCCAATCGGCGACAATTTTTCAGCCTAGTCCACTTCCCTAAACCAAGCAGCTTTGTCCTCTTGGAGCATGTGATTTTCGTCCCTTATGCATGCAAGTGGGATCTTCGAGGCCCACCAATCATCTTTTTCGGAACAGTTTTATCAGTCTCTTTTGACTAAATTATTCACGTAAAAACACCGATCTTTTGTCAATTCAATTATGCACTAACAAGTATGCTAGCATAGCAGATTATTTAGCCAAGCTTCAAATCAAAAGTCGATCGAAGTTTTAGCATCGAAATATGCCAAGCTTCAGGTTCCGATCAAGCCAAGCTTAGGATCCTTTTACCGAACTTTAGAATGCATACATTGTGATCAAGTTTAGGTCTCACTTTGGAGTTCGGGTTTGATTACAACCAATTCCAAGCTTCACATAATGTCGTATAGAAATCAAGGTAAGTACCCTTCAATGTCTACTTTGACCCTTCGTCATTCTAGACTCGGTCAAAGTGGGGGCTAACTATAGACACCTAAAAATTGTCATCCTTTATCTTGCTATTTACGTGTTTTGTTTTGTCAACCGGATGATGATAATCCCGAGTCCTATTTATGGATTTGGATTTCAGACTATGATAGATCGGTGCAACATAAGCCGATAAACCACAAAGAACCCCAAGCACCACTTAAATAGCCTTTTGCCTTGGGTCGGTCCACAAATCCTCATTTCTTTCGGAGCGTCCAAGAACCGGGCCAAGCCTTTAGAGATTGTGGAGTCCCATGATGTGTGCTTGGAAATTCCAAGTACAGAATGCCGCATTCACCTTTTGTCCAAGTCGACAAGGCTCTAAAGACCTAAAGACGACGTTGAAGCGTTGCATTTCATGATCCGGAGCATCAAAGTGCTGCGTTTTAAGCTTCGGAAGATAGCCCACACGAGGCTAGAAGCTTTTTCCCTAAACAACGTCGTGGAGGCCCCACCTTCTAGAAGCATGGTGGAACGCTGTGTTTTGAGCTTGGAGAGTCCTTGGAGACACAACTAGGGCATGAAACCCTAAGAAGGTCCAGATGGTCGCATTCGCCTCCTCTTAAGGAATGGCTCGGTTTTATTTCGGTTGTATTGGACGACCTATAAAAGGTAAACCCTAGGTCATTTGTGACCTAGGTCCTTTCCTATAAATAGAGAGCCATAGCTCTCATTCCCATATGGCTTCTTGCCTTAGCATCACGCTCCTAAAAGCCAACCTGAATACTCTCATCTAACCATTACTCTGCTGGAATTTTTATAAACATTCATCTTTCACTGTTTAATCCGTTCAAAGAGGTAAAGAATATTCGATGATTTTGATCTCTCGGGCACTTATTCAACTGATCACTATCATACCCTAGACATAATTCACAAAACTAGCCCTTTTCTTTGGTTTGTCGCCATTGCATCAAGAGATCCGACGTGTAGATCCATATCGGCAAGGTGGGACAACCCGAAGGCTATATTTCAGCATTCGAAGGGTTATATTTATTTCTGTTTTATTTTCTTTCCGTATTGTGGTCTAGGAGTTGTAATGGTTATAATTTCCTCCCGACCGATGTAATCTTTTATTTTCCGTTTTTATTTCTTTTATCCCTTTCTTTATCGCTTTTCTTTAACATTTTCCTAGTTATGTTTTGGTTGCTTTAATTTTGTTTCGCATGTTGTATGCTTGTTTTCTTACATCTTTATTAATACACTACTTAAACTAGTAATGGCCATCTTCGAACGGCCGGAATGGAGGGATTTATCCCTACGTTTTGTACCCTCGCCTCCGAATCGATTCTCGGTTGAAGGCCGATGGAGTCATTTTTTAGCCATTTCCAGTCTTAGTTTTTCCCACACTAAGATCGAGGAGCAAGTCTTTTTTTTGTGTTTTTGTTAGTTTTTTCCTTCTTAAAAGCTGACTAGCGACACCCTTATTTTATGTTTTGTTCTACGCAAAATCACGTCTCGTAGTTTTCTTGTTGTAGGAAAAATGACCTCGGGTTTTGGATGTGCCCACTAGGTAGAGACCGAGGCTGGTTTCACCAGCCACGGCCTCTAGCCGACACCCACCTTCTCCTGGTGCAAGCCATGGCCAATACCGTGGGGGCGGCGGTGGTGGCTTTGGTCCAAAATGGTATTTTCACACCAATTTGGCCCTAAAGCCCCACTATAGAATCATAACCCTAATATCATTTAGTCCTTAACTAGAAAATAAGATCCCGAGACTTCTAAAATAATTGGTAAAATAAAATGATTAATAAAACTACCGATCAAATCTAATTTAATTCATTTCAACTTGATTTAATAAAATTCGGAAATCTTAACAAAGGTTCATCCCCATATTCCAAAATCGACTTTCAAAACTACCTTCAAAATCCATCTTTAAAAAAGTGACCCAACACAAGTAGGGAAGCTCGGCAGGGCCCCACCCAGCCGTGGTTCCCACATCGGCTAAGAGATGGTTGTCCGAGCATCGGTGAGCCCAAAAAGCCCTCCGTTTTCCCTAGTTCTCGCTTTTCCCCTTTTTGTAATTTTGATTTTGCTCTTGTTGGGTCGTAAATTAGAATGAATCCAATAATGCAGGACACTATTAATTTCATTTGTATCCGTGTTGTGCACATCTAGTTGGTAGAGCACTTTAAATAGGTGCGAGGACTCGAAAAAGCGGACCGAGTATCTCGCTACACAATTTTGCATCGACAAACGTTGGATCTGTTGACCGATCATGCATCTTCTTGGTGGCAGACCTAGTTTAGAGTTGGGGATCTCGTTGAGTGGTTTTTGAGCACTAGACAGTTGTCCGAATTTAGGACACACACCAAGACTCATTCGTTTGTACGTTTGCTTGGGTCTTGAAACCAATACGGACTATTACCTTGACCATGTAATGTGATAAATGGGTCAAGTCCAAGGTATCCCTTACCTAGATTACTTTGGGCCTACCTCTTTTGAGGTTTTGGCGGCTTTGGTAGCACGAGGTGGGTACCTACGTGGGTTGAGTATTGGGTAAACCTGCCCATATTACTAAAACCTGTAGAATGATCCACCGTAGTGTCCGGATTTTATGTGGAATAGATAAAAGAGACTAACACAAATGATGAAAGGAACCGAGGGCTTGAAAATGCAATCCCGGAGGAGCTATTCCTACTGCAGCAGCCCTTTAGATTTGTAAAGTGATCCCGCATATTGACGAACGAGCTCGCATGAGATAAGATGAAGCTACGGAAGTAGAAGATAGAAGGGCTCGTAGGATCGAGGAACTAAAAAGTGAACGCATGAAGATACGGCCAAGTCTAGCAATTCAAAATGGAAAAAGTAAAGATCGACTAGGGCTTAGATTAGGAAAGCATTAGGAAACTGTTAGTTTTGCCTCTTTAGAACAATTTATTTTTCAAGTAATATTCTTGTTGTTTCCCTTTTTATTTAGCTATGTATTTGGGCAAGTAGTAGGCTTATCCTTTATTATTAATAAAGTAAAAGGCAAGTTTTATGCTCACTTTTACGCTTTATTTATTTTATCGCTCACTCAAAGGAGTTAATGAATGATTGGACAGTCTAAATGGATCACCTTAAAAAATAATTAAATGGCAAAACAAAATATCGGCTAGAGCGATTTATTGGCCCAACCATCCTATCGTTGACCGGACGGTGGCTAACATCGGCCAAGGCCATGACCTCGTTGAGCTGGGCATGGCAAACCATGAAAATTATTTAGTATTGTGCTAAACATATTATTTCTTTAGTTAATCCAAGTTAGTATAATGAAAATTTTCCTGTCCATCCAAATCCGTCAGCTCGATTGCTCCTCCTGGCGATATTTGACTAAGTGTGAATGGGCCTTGCTAATTAGGCATGAATTTCCCTCTAGGGTCCTGAATTAGTGCTCGATTACTTTACGAACAAAATCTCCAATCTGTAAAATACGACGCTTAACTTTCTTGTTAAATGCCCTTGATATACGCGCCCAATACATTTGGACATTATGCAGAGCATCCTAGCGCCTTTCGTCTAGTAAGACTAATGCCTCGACTAGCTACATATATTAATTAGTAAAATATATTAATTCCTTCCTTTTTGTTTTCCGCCTGAGACTAGCTAAATAAAAACCCGAGACAGCTTATGTTACTTATTTAGGTCTACTCTAGATATTGCTTATCAAAAAGGGAAAAGGGAGCTAAAAGGAGATAAGGAAGGATGAGTTAGGTCCAATAAGGGTTGATGACCGACAATTAATCGGTGGAGAGAGAGAGGTAAAGAACGAAGGCTCGAGAGAGCCAAGCGAGAGGAAAGAAAAGGAAAAGCAAGATGGAGAAGGTAGAGAGAGAGGGGAGAGCGAGCAAGCACGAAAAGGACACCGGAAATCTACAACCGGCGAGCACGGCGAGCCCGAGGACACCGGTCGGTGAACGCTGGCGAGCGGCGAGATGAAGGAAAAAGGAAAGAAACAGAGCGAGGGCGAGACAGGGAACCCAAAGCGAGACCGATGAGAGAGAGTAAGAACCAGGAGGTCGGTGGCCCCTAGCCCGCTCGAACAGCCGAGAACGCCGTGGCCAGTGAGCACGAGAAGGGAGAAGACCGGACTGAAACGGAGCGAGAGAAAGAAGGCACGAGAGACCAAGGACCCGAGCAAGACCTGACCTAGGCTAATCCGAAATTCGCAATCTCCAATCCCTAATCCAAGGTGGGTAGTCTCTTGCTCTAAACTATTAGTAATTTTGAAATTCAATTGAATTTTGAAGACTCACACTTTGAAACTAGACCATTATGAGTACTAGCAAAGTCGGTACAAACCTCATCCCTCCTAGGTTTTGATTACAAGTCCTTCGAATACTATAGAAACAATTACATATGTTTTCGTTCGATTATGACTCGACTCGGAAAACACATTCTTCTCTATCAACTTACATTGATGTTTCGAGTGACTCAAAGACCACTCAGATTTATCACATGCTCAAATAATCTCTCAAACACTTCATATCCGAGTTTTGGCTACATATTTCAAAGCAAAGTGAATTACGGTGTTAATTCCTATTTTTTAAGTCGGCATGTTTGTTTGAGAGTTATTTGTCTAGATTAAGTACTTATACTCGATATTATCCCACTCTTATAACTTGATCTTTCATAAGACTGACTACGATAAAATTTGAGTATAATGAATATTAGACTCAAGTAAATTCCATTCTTCTAGGCCTCGAGATAATTATGCACTTAATTATCTTAATTATATTATTATCTATGCCTAATCATGGACCGAAGTATTTTATCCTTTGAGAACAAAAATTGTTTACTTTTGTAGGTTATCTAAACGAGGTTACCTCATTTCGAATTACAAAAGTAACCAGGCTTCAAGTCATCGATAACCAGCGAGACAAGGCTTTTCTACTTCGAACAAGGCCCGGATGTTGTGTTACGGTTGTCTATTTCGAAACTGGAAATCTTCAACGCTAAGCTCAATGGTGGTTTACACCCTTATTTTCACACAACACTAGTTGATTGGAACACCCTTAGGAGTCAATGAGTAGTTGCCCAACGTTCACATCTCAACGGATCTTTTACGAGTCACTTAGAAGAACCGTTACAACGGTCACAAAGGACTTACGTTCGGAAACTAGTCACAACGGCTAATCTTCTTAATCATCTATAAATAGAAGCCAACTCTAAAGACTTGAAGATTACGGAAACACATTGCTGAAACTATATCTCTTTGTATAATACTCATTCCATCTTCTTACAACTCTAAGTCCGTATTTAATACTTTTCCGAGTTGTAAAGTCTTGTAATCAGTTACATACTCTTTCTTACTCTCTAAGTAAGGTCCCTTGATTGAGTTGTAAGGGTTAACTTAGCTTAGTTGTCCCTAGTCATAAAGGTTACCTCGGTTAGGAAGTACTAGATCGAGATAAGGGAATTTCGAGTTTAGGAAAACTCTGTAAGGAATTGTTTAAGGGAGCAATTCTGGTTGAGTCGAGTATGCTTGTATTTTGTGGATTCAAAATAGTGGATTTGACTTGTTCTTGGGACTAGCACTGGCCGTGGTTTTCTGCCCAAGGAGGGTTTCCACGTAAATGCGAGTTCATACTTTTCTCGGTTCAATCTGGACTTAGACTGTCTTGATTATTCTTTTCAAGCTTAAATCTTCCAAGTTTGTTAAAATTTCCTAATCAACCTATTCACCCCCTCCTTCTAGGGTGACCAAGACTATCCAAGAGCAAAGCTTCAATTGGTATCGAGCCTAGCCTTTCCCAAAAGGTCTAACAGCCTAAAGGTCTAAAGATCGGATGGCTCGGAACAATGGAGGGTTCGATGAAGGAAGATCTTCCAGCGAGACCACCAAAGTTCAAAGGATGAAATTTCATGCACTAGAAGAAGCTAATAGAATGCTTCCTGCTGGAAAACGATGAAGATGCCCGGAACATCATACAAGAAGGAAATTACATTCTAGTGAAGATGGAAGATATAAGACCTGTGCCTAAAGCAAAGTTCGAGTACACCACTGAAGAGGCGAAAAGTTCGAAAGAACTTTAAAGCAATGAACATTCTAATGTGCGCCATTAGCTCAGAAGAATACAACAGAGTGTCGGCTTATGACACAGCCAAAGATGTGTAGGACACTCTTGTCAACACATATGAAGGAACAAGCCATGTAAGACAAGCGAAGATAAGTCAATATCATCACAAATATGAGTTGTTCAAGATGGAGCTAGAAGAAAACATCACTCAAATGTTTATATGCTTCACTAAGATTACAAACAATCTCGAATCTCTAGGTAGAAAGATTTCTCATAAAGAGATGTGCAGAAAAATCCTAAGTCTACTCAAGAGAAGATGGGGTCCCAAGGTCACAGCCATTGAGGAAACTCGGAACCTCTCACAACTAAAGCCGGACGAACCGATTGGGAAGCTAATTACCCATAAAATTCATCTGGAAGAAGAGGATGCCGAGGTCAGCACTAAAAAGAACATTGCACTCAACGCCTCGGAAAGCAAAGAAGAAAATCCGAGTTCCTCATATTTAGAAGAAGATCCCATGGCACTCATCGCTCGAGGCTTCAAAAGAATGATGAAGCACAAGAAATGGGAGAAAAGGCCAAGAGTAGAGTTCTACAAGAAAGATAAGAAGGATAGAAAAGGTAAACACTCCTCCCCTTCAAAGTTATCTTTAACTAAGAACTCAGTCTGTTTTGAATGTGGCAGCAATGATCACATAGTCAAAAGCTGTCTAAGAAGAAAGAGGGACAGAAAGAAGAAGAAGGCTATGATGGCCACATGTAGTAATGAAGATTCATCTGAAGAAGATGATGACTCGAGACGATTAAAAATGTCCGATGGCACTATCGGACTCAAAAGCTGAATCCGAGTTAGACTCCGACAACTCCGACAATGAGGAGACAAATCCTTAGGAGGTAATAGAATACTTTCTTAAGCTCTCTAAAGTTGATTTAGCTAAATACATTTACCTTTTGGAAGAAAAGTCTAATTCCGATTCTTCATAATACAAAGAACAACTCGAGTCTCTTACTTCGAGAGCATTGGTTTGAAAAATGAATTGGAAAAAGTGAGACTTACTCTAAGAGAACTCAAGACTAGTACTTAAGCTAATAAGACTGAGTTTGAGAAACTCGGAAGAGAAAACGAGCATCTAAAACAAAAGCTCAATGAGTCTCAAGAGCTTGTTTTGAAATTCACTTATGGTCGAAAGAACATGCTCTTAGGATCTCAATGTGTCTCCTTCGAAAGGAAGGACTTGGTTTTAACAAAGAGGACGAATCAAATTCCTACTCGGATCTTTTCAAAAGGATTCCGGAACTATGAAGTTCAAGAAAGATGAGCATGGTTCTATTCATAAGAATGAAAGGAGAACTGAGCCTAGACCAACTTACAGGAGAAAACATTTTCCATCGATTTATAAAAGAAAATATTTTCAAACGAAAGAGACACGAGACTTAGTTTTCTAAAAAGAACACTCGGAATCGGACGGAACCCAAAGTAATTCAAATCCGGGTTCCCAAGAGTCTTCTTCCTTAGAAAAAAACCCAAAGCGGAGGGAGTTACTTGGGTTTGTTAGAGGAAGTGAGAAGGGTTAGTGTGTTTCGACTTGCGGGTAACTCACAAAAGGACCAAAGGTCATTGGTACCTAGATAGTGGATGCTCACGCCACATGTCGGGAGATTCAAGACTCTTGTCTAAGTTGGAAAATTACAAAGTAGGAAAAGTCACTTTTGGAGATGACGAGTAAGGGCAAGATAGTTGGAATACGCAAGATTGGAAAAGGAAACAACCTGGTCACCCGAGTCTATCTTGTCAAGGCATTAAAGTAGAATCTACTCGGCATCTCTCAACGAGTGTGACAAAGGTCAAGAGGTAAGATTCACTCGGACCAATTCGTTGTATTTCGATGCAACTACCAAGGAGACTAAGCTCTCGGGTAGGAGATCGGATAATACTTAGACTATTCCTCTTTCGATCCAAGTCGAACTTATCTTGCTTAAAAGCATCTCCGCATGATGATTCTTGGACATGGCATCGTAAACTAGGTCATGTTAGCATGCATACTATCAAAAAACTTGCATCTCATGGTTTAGTCGGAGGTTTGCCTAACTGTGCATTTAAGAAAGATAAAATTTGTGAAGCATGCACAAAGGGAAACAGTCGGATCTTCTTTCAAATCTCTCAAAGCTGTTTCCACATCAAAAGTGCTTGAAATGTTGCATACAGATTTATGTGGTGAAATCCTCGTAAAGAGTCTCCGAGGTAAATCATATGTACTGGTGATTGTTGATGACCACTCACGATTTACCTGGGTTTGTTTTCTTAAGCACAAAAATGAAGCCTTCAAGGAGTTCAACAAGCTCTGCAGGAAAATTCAAGTAGTGTCTCGGACTCGGATCAAAAGAATTGGAGCTGCCATGGAAAGGAGTTCGACTACTCGAATTTGTAGAATGATGATTGAACACGATCTGTCTTACTATTTACGGGGTAGTGGAGAGAATGGGGTAGTGGAGAGAAAGAACATAACTCTTGAAGAAATAAGACAGACAATGGCGATTGAACACGATCTGCCGTACTATTTCTAGCGTTGAGGCGATCAACACAACGAACCGCACATTGAATTGATGCTTCATCAAACCTATTTTGAAGAAAACTCCATACGAGCTCTACAAGGGAAAGAAACCTAACATCTCATACTTCAAACCCTTCGGATGTAAGTGCTATGTTCACAATAATGGTAAGGATCACTGACCAAGTTTGATGCTCGGTCGGATGAAGGTATTTTTCTTGGTTATTCATCTTACGAGTAAAGCATATCGCATTTTCAACTAAAGAACTAACAAAGTGGAAGAAAGCATCCACGTTATTTTTGATGAGATTGATAAGGGAAAACCAAGTGAGTCAACATTCTCATATCCGAAACTCAGTCGAGATGAAGATGATCTTGCTTGAAGGTGAGCTCGGACAGAGTCAACAAAAAGCAACTCAAACTAAGGTAGCTCGGAATATCATAACTCGGATCGAACCGGATCCGGAGCCGGCTCGGAATGCAGAAGGTCAAATAAATGAGCAAGCTCAATCGGATCAGATCACTAAAG
The DNA here is from genome assembly GCA_021018815.1 of Talinum fruticosum. Lineage (NCBI taxonomy): Eukaryota > Viridiplantae > Streptophyta > Magnoliopsida > Caryophyllales > Talinaceae > Talinum > Talinum fruticosum. Next base: position 137,626 of record JAITYX010000051.1, on the reverse strand, counting down.
ATCAACCAGTTCAACCCACAAATCTGGTAAACTAGAGAACAGGTAGAGCATTCAAATATGCTTCGAGTCACCCACTCGAAAACATCTTGTTTGACATCAACATTGGGGTAAGAACTCGCTTTTCTTTGCAAAATCTATGTGCATTCACTGCATTTATATCATTAACTAAACCTATAAATGCATTAGAGGCCCTAAATGAACCTGAATGGGTACAGGCCATGCAAGAGGAACTTAATCAATTTGAAAGAAACCAAGTCCGAACTTTGACCAAACGACCTTCGACCACCCAGTCATAGGAACCAAATGGGTTTTCAAGAACAAACTGGATGAGGATGAGCTTGTAGTCAGAAATAAGGCTAGACTTGTTGCTTAAGGTTACAATCAAGAAGAAGGAATTAATTATGGGGAAGCCTTTGCACCAATTGCTAGGATTGAAGCGATTAGAATCCTATTGGAATTTGCATCCAAGCATGAATATTAAATTATATCAAATTGATGTGAAATATGCATTTCGAATGGTTTTATTCAAGAGGAAGTCTATGTTGAGCAACCCCTTGGATTTGAAAACTCATAATTTTCAAATCATGTTTTCAAGTTGCAAAAGGCTCTCTATGGTCTTAAACAAGCTCCCGGAGCTTGGTATGAAAGACTCGAGCGGTTTCTTGGTTGACAATGATTTCAAAAGAGGTTAGATTCACAAAACTCTTTTCATAAAAACCAAGGGGAAAGACTTTCTTATTGTTCAAATCTATGTTGATGATGTAATATGTGGAGCTACTAATGAAAATCTCTGTCGAGATTTTTCCGAGTTAATGAGACAGAAATTCCAAATGAACATGATGGGAGAGCTCAATTTTTCCTTGGTCTACAAATCAAGCAAGACAAAGATGGCATCTATGTCCATCAATCAATGTATACCAAAAGGAGTTGCTTGAAGAAGTACAAGCTTCAAGATGCAAAACATGCAGCAACACCAATGAGTAGCAACATAAAAGCTGGACTCGGACGAAAAAGGTAAAGCGAGTAGATCGAAACTCTATCGAGGTATGATTGGATCTCTGCTATATCTCACATCCGATACGCCGGACATAATGTTTAGTGTATATCTCGTGTGCAAGATTTCAAGCTAATCCAAAAGAATCACATCTCACTACAGTGAAGAGAATCTTTAGATATCTTGCAGGGACTCGGAATCTAGGTTCATGGTTCTCAAGAGACTCGGAACCGACCCTCACTTGGATACTCGGATGCTGACTATGCTTGGATACAAAGTTGATAGAAAGAGCACCTCAGGAGCATGCCGGTTTCTAGGTCAATCCCTTATATCTTGGCACTCAAAGAAGCAAAACTCGGTTTCCTATCAACTGCTGAAGCTGAGTACATTGTAGCTAGAGCATGCTTTGTGCTAAGATTCTATGGATCAAGCAACACTTGAAAGGCCTTGGACTTTCATTCAAATCAATTCCAATCAAGTGTGACAATCGAGTGCAATCAGCATCATTAAGAATCCAGTTTAGCACTCAAGGACAAAGCATATTGAGGTCGAGTGAACGAGCCGTTGGGAGACAAACACTCGGAATTCTAACCGTTGGAGAGCGGAACGAGCACACCGGTGCGAGGCGACCGTTAGAGAGTTGGGTCAAAATGGATACTCGAAGGACATTCCTTTCGCTATAAATAGCATCTATTTTCCTTCATTTCGCTACTTTACTCTCTGCTTACCTACACTCTTGCAATCTAAAGCACTCTCAAGCTCTCACGCACTCTCAAGTACTCTCGGTTTCTCTCTCTCTCTCTCTCTCTCTCTCTCTCTCTCTCTCTCTCTCTCTCTCTCTCTCTCTCTCTCTCATTTCTCCAAAGTTAGCTCACTCTTATCTCAAAAATTCTCAACCATGCTTAAAAGAGGTTCTCGCTCCAAATTTTCTAGGTTCTACCACCGAGAAACCTAGAACCAAAAGTCAAGAGGGTCCTTCTAACACCTCTAGGATCCTCGTCACCCAACATCTTATGTTGGATGACAAACTCTTCCCAACCACAAGCTTTTCATGGTTAAAACACATCAAAACCACAGGAGTATACAATTTGCTCGCTTCGGTGAATTCATATACCTAGAACTCATTGCTAAGTTCTATTTGAAACTTTCTAGCTCCGAGGGGATCATCACCTCACGAGTTTGCAACACCATCATTCGCATCAATCTCTCTCTCCTCGATCGACTTTTTAAGGTTTCTTCTATTTTCCTCAACAGCAACCCCATCCCCTTCAATGAAGTTGCTGATGAGTTCTTTGAAAAGTACGCCAAGGAAGTCCCCGAGTCACGTAAAAACTTTTACGTGACTCGGATGAAGATCGAAGCTCGAGTCCTCTTTTTCTTGCTGATGAGAACCTTCTTTTCTCATCATTCCAGGAAAAAGAATCCAAATTCAAAGATTCTCAAAGCTCTGTTCGACATTCTCAAGGGCTACGACTTAGACCTCTTCCCCGCAATAATCGAGCAAATGGCCTCTATGCCAGCTCGGACTAAGAAATCCACCCCTCTTCCTTTCGGAGCCTTACCCACCCTTGTCTTTAAACAATTCAAGGTTCTACTCCCCTTAGACCCTAACAAAGTGTCCGAGGCTGCCATAGTTGTTGGCGAGAAAAGAGCTTATCGGCTATGGATACCAGGAAACCCAATCGGGTGTCTAGGTCCACAGCTCGAACCGAGGCAACCCTCTCCTCCGCCTCGGACTCAAACTCCTCTTTCACTCCCTCCTCCACCGGCGGTGCTTCCACCCCAGGTCCACCTCTCTCTGCCACAGCCGCCTTGTCTACACCTCTAATAGACAAGCTCTCTTCAGTGTCCACGAAATCCGGACACTCTTCGCTCCTTCAAGATTGTCCTTCGGTTCATTACCATCAACCAAAACATAGCCCAATCTCAAATTCGAGAGCAGCAAGATGTGCTCCTCGAAATGAAGGCTTTGGTTAAGGAGTAGCTGGAGATGAGAGAAAGGCGCTCCAAAGCGGCTTAGGACCCGGACAGCTCGGAAACATCCAAAGAGTCCTCAAGCCTCGCCAAGTCTCCATCCGAAGAGGTAGGCGAAGTAGAAGAGGAGGCAGCGGCTGAAGCAACTCCTTCCGAGGAAAAGGAGGAAGGACAAAAAGAAGAAGAAGAGGAAGAGGAAGAAGGAGAAGAAAAGGAAGAAGCTAAGGGACAAGGTGCTCCCGCTCCTCAACTAGAACCGATAAGCTCGGACAGCAGTCCGAGTGAGTCGAAGACCTCGCGGATGCTCTGGACAATCCGCAGCGAGTCCAGCCTAGAGGAAGCACCACCCTCCGTGGCATTTCAAGAGGATGAACCTGTAGATGATCTCATTCTGGGTAGCCACTCGGAGCTAAGCCCCTGCCAGAGATACCGGTGCTGCCACCACCTAGATCTTCAACGTCTTCACAAGCATATTAGCGATGGTGCACTCGCACGTTCATCCGCTTCCACTCGGACCACACCCATTCCACTTGTCTTAACTTTTTTTCTCTTTTTTTTTTGTCCGGACATCAAATTTGTATCCACTTGATACATTCTACCCCAATTTTTGTGTTTTTGCTGAAAGGCAAGGAGGAGAATAATACTAAGAAAATTTGTTGTCTTGTTTAAGGGAGTTTGCTTACCCTCTCTTCTATGTACTTTCTGTGTTTTTTGTATTTCTATATATATATGAATGAAGTTCCTATTTTCGAGCATATTGATTTCTAAGTATAACTCTCTCCGAGTTTAAATGTCTCATCTAGTTTCCGCTTTGATATATCGCCTTCTTTCTCTTATTATTATTTTTGCTATGATTGATATATATATATATATATATATATATATATATATCCCATTTGTTTTCTCTCGCTCCGATGTAAGTATTCATATTCCTAGCTAAACAAATTATCCGCAGAAATTTTCTAAGTACAAAACACTTCACTCATTACTCTATTCTCTCGAGATACTCTACTCAGTCGGAATGAAAACTTATAATTATTTAACTAACAAAGTTTCTATCTAAGGATGGAGTGCTTTTCATCAAAAAGGGGAGATTGAAGACTCGGACTATGAAACTAGACCATTCAGTGTACTACCAAAGATAGGTACAAACCTCATCCCTCCTAGGTTTTGATTACAAGTCATTTTGAGCACTATAGAAACTATTGCACATGTTTTCATTTGATTCGATCGACTCGAAAACACATTCTTCTTTATCAACTTGCATTGATGTTTCGAGTCACTCCGACACCACTGAGATTTATCGCATGTTCAAATAATCTCTCGAACAATTCATATATGAGTTTTGACTGCATATTTCAAAGCAAAGTGAATTACGAGTGTTAATTCCTATTTTTGTAAGTCAGCATGCTTGTTTGAGAGTTATTTGTCTAGATCAAATACTTATACTCTGTTATTATCCCACTCTTATAACTTGATCTTTCATAAGACTCGACTACGATAAAATTTGAGTATAATGAATATTAGACTCGGAAAATTTCATTCTTCTAGGCCTCGGATAATTATGCACTTAATTATCTTAATTATATTATTATCTCGTGCCTAATCATGGACCGAAATATTTTATACTTTGAGAACCAAACTTGTTTACTTTTATAGGTTATCTAAACGAGGTTATCTCATTTCGAATTACAAAAGTAACCGGCTTCAAGTCGTCAATCACCAGCAAACAAGGCTTTTCTACTTGTAAACAAGGCCCAAATGCTTGTGTTAGGGTTGTCTATTTCCAAACTGGAAATCTTCAACGCTAAGCTTAACGGTGGTTTACACCCTTATTTTCGAGACAACACTAGTTGATTGGAACACCCTTAGGAGTCAAGAGCCGTTGCACAACGTTCACATCTCAACCGATCTTTTCTAAGTCAATCGAAGAACTGTTATAACAGCCACAAAAGACTTCGTTGAGAAACTAGTCACAACGGCTAATCTACTTGATCATCTATAAATAGAAGCCAACTCTCAAGACTTGAAGATAGTGGAAACACATTGCTGAAATTATATGTCTTTCTATAATACTCATTCAATCTTCTTACAACTCCAAGTCTCGTATTTAATACTTTTCCGAGTTGTGAAGTCTTGTAATCAGTTATATACTCTTTCTTACTCTCTTAGTAAGGTCCCTTGACCGAGTCGTAAGGGTTAAATCAGCTCGATTGTCCCTAGCTGTAAGGAAATTGTTTAAGGGAGCAATTCTGGTTGAGTTAGTCTGCTGTATTTTGTGGATTCAAAATAGTAGATTTGACTTGGTGCTTGGATTAGCACTGGCCGTGGTTTTCCGCCCCGGGAGGGTTTCCACATAAATCCGAGTTCATACTTTTCCGAGTCTAATTTAGACTCAAACTGTCCCGATTATTCTTTTCAAGCTTAAATCTTCCAAGTTTGTTAAAATTTCCTCATCACCCTATTCACCCCCTCTAGGGTGACCAAGACTCTCCAAGAGCAAACCTTCAAATTTGTTGTGAGTATTGAGTTTCCGTATTGCGAGAACAAATTTAGTAGTTGTTTCGATTAAATTAAGAACTTAGAATGAATTTAGGGAGTGGTTAGGGCTGAATTGGGACATGAGAGGATTTACTTGGGTTAAGTAGTTAAAGTTGGATTGGGAACTTTGAGGAAATTCAGTAGTTACTTAAGATTAGATTAGGAACCTGGAGATTTTAATGAAGTTAGGTTGCATAAGTCAAATGACTTGTATTGAAATTTCGACTAGCCATTAAGGAGGAAGGAGTTATGACTTGGGTACGAATTATGAGTTAATCAAGCCTTAGAGATTTCTTGAATTTGCGGCATTGAGAGCTAATTGCGAATATTGGGAAATGATGATTTGAAGTATAAAGAGGGGTATGAATTCATATTGATTGATGCACAGTTAAAGCATGGAAGTGAGAAGTGAGTGATTGTCGGGTTAATTGAGTTCAAAATATATTTAAATCCTTGAGGTTGAACTAAACTTAAAGATAAGCGGAGCTAGCGGAACTTGAGTAAAGAAAGGAAATTAAGAGTTATATGATTAAGTATGGGTGAGAAAGAGTTGATTAATAAGGTAGAAACACAGGATGACAATTTGTGAGAAGTTGAGGCGTTGGAGTTAAGTGGTGGTTACTTGTGGTTATTGTGGCTCAGAAAAGTTTTAGTTCCTAAACTCATTAGGCTTGAAAGTGAATTAAGTTAAGGGGAATGGACTTTGGAATCTAGAGGAGGAACGGAAATTGGAGTATCAAGGGAATATGTATCCATGTGAATTGATTTGTGACTTTGAAAACAGAGTGAAGTAAGAATTACGTATATGGGAATTAGGAGACTTGTTGGAATAAGATATGGATGAATATGAGATGTTAAGTACTTGGGTGATTCCTTAAGTTAATGTGCTAGCTTGTAATGTTAAGTCTTAGTATAGAGATGCTTGACACATGAAGTGATTTGATTCTAAATGGTACTCAAAAGTTAGTTTTGAAAAGAGTTTAAATGCTTATGCAAAACATTACTTGAGTATGATCCTTGATAAATGCTTTTTGAACTTGAAATGTGTTCTAAAGAAGCGAAACTTAATTGAGAAAGTGAATCGGATTTGAGAAAGTGAATTTATAAGGGTGACACGTGGTGTCATGTCTTCCCTAATGTTAAACCGATTTGAGAAAGTCTGTTTGAAGCAAACATGATGAATGATTATGTGCAAATTATTTTGAGTCAACTTGGCTAGGATCGCTTAGCATACCAAAGGGTTTGAACCGGGGTCCTCATATGTGAGGAAGCCTGGCTAGAAACTTCAAGGGAAGGGTTCCAACTCGGGGTCTTGGGGATCAAGATGCCCGACCGGAGACTTCCTAGAAGATAGGTCCCGGAGCCTTCGTTCGCGTCGCGCCCCAGCAGAAACTAAGAGAAATTATGAGAAGTATGAAGTGCTAGTTCGAGTCCATGAAAGCCCGGAAAGTTTATTCAGTTTTAAAAGAATTGTTAATGAGTGTGAAACCGCATTTTGAATGATTAAAGCGTTATGATCCATGTGTGACAAATGATTCCAAGGGATTTAATTGAAAAGTATATAGATTTGTATTATGTTATTATGCTTTCACCGATTTCATTATTATGAGTAGTATGTGTAAAGAATTCTCGTTTTAAGCGTATGAGACTTTGCGATGAGCGCGTGGTTTGCTCACCCCACAAATTCCCCATTTTCCCTCTCCAAGTGTTGCAGGTACACTCTCGAAGGCGTGTCTCACACCTTAGCATATTCTGGACTCTACATCCCGTTTGTCGACCGTTGTTTGCTAAAGTGACTCAATTTGCTAAAGTGCGTTTCTTATGTTTCAAAGTATTGTAGTTTATAATTTAGTTCATATAGTTTATACTAGATGTATCATGATCTATTTAGATTGTTTTAAGTTTTAAACCATGACTCGGTTAGACTCCGGCGTGTGGCGTTGAGTTGATACTCCGAGCATGTGACTCGTCGAGTTATGTTATGATTTTTATGCAGGGTTTTAAGGCTTTGAGCCTAGGGGATAGTCCATATTATAAAAAGAATTTAGTCGAAATTTTTAGGAAATTTCAAAGTCTCTTGGGAAAATCACCTCAATTACCTCTAAGTAAGAGTTAGAAAGTCAAGCCGACACCTGAATGAGCCTTAAGAGTTCTAGTTATAATGCTAGAGAAACAGAAGTGCCTCATAATAGAGAATGCTAGAGAAGAATCTAATTCCTATTCCAATGAGTCTCATAATAGAGAATGAGCAAGCTGAAACGAAGCTCAATGAGTCTTAAGAGCAGGTTTTAAAACTCAATCAAGGTTAGAAAAACCTTGATCTTTTACTTGGCTCTCCGTGTGTCTCATTTCGAAAAGAAGGTCCTGGATATAATGCTAGAGAAGAATCTAATTCCTATTACAATATTTTCAAAACTGATTCTAAAACTGTTAAGTTTAGGAAGGCTCAAGCATGGTCCTATTTATTCACAAAGCAAATGGACTAAGCCTAGAGCAGTTTTCATCAAAAAGCCTTCTCAACCTGTTTACAAAAGAAAAGGTTTTCAGAGAAAACAGACACAAACACAGCTTTCCGGAAGAAAGACTCGGAATTAGACCAAGCCCGAATCATTCAAATCTAGGTTCTCAAAAGTACTCTTCCTTAGAATAGAACCATAATAAAGACTGTTAGTGGGTTTATAAGAGGAAGTAAGAAGGGTTAGTTTGTTTCTATTTTACAAGTCACTCAGAAATGAAGGGGTCACTGGTACTTAGAGAGTGGATGTTCATGCCATATAGGTGGAGATTTAAAACTCCTCTCCGAGCTAGAAGATATGAAAGGAGAAAAAGTCACATTTGGAGACAATAGTAAAGGCAAGATAGTTGGGATTGGCAAGATTAGCCAAGGAGAAAACTCGGTTAGTCCAGTATACCTTGTCAAAATACTTAAGTACAACCTTTTAAGCATATCTCGGTTATGTGACAAAGGTCGAGAGGTAAGATTCACTCGGACTAACTACTTCATTTCCGATGCAGTCACCAAAGAGAAAAACTCTCGAGTCTGAAATCACATAACACATATACCATTCCTCTCTCAGATTCTAGTTGAAATTTATAATGTCTAAAAGTATCGTTGAATGATGATTCATGGACAGCATGATATCCTAGGTCATATCAGCATGCATACCATCAAAAAGCTTGCATCTCATGGATTAGTTAGGGGTTTATCTAAGCGTGCAGTTAAGAAAGATAAAATTTGTGAAGCATACATAAAAGGAAAGCAAGTCAAATCATGTTTCAAACCACTTAAAACTATGCATACATCCAAAGTACTTGAATTGATTCATGTAGATTTGTGTGGTGAAATCCCTCTAAAAAGCTTAGGAGGTAAATCATATGTGCTAGTTAGTGTTAATGATTATTCACGATTTACCTGGGTGTGCTTTGTGAAAAATAAGAATGAAGCCTTCAAATAGTTCACTAAGATCTGCAAGAAAATTCAAGTGGAGTCTCGAGACTCGGATCGAATAATTCAAACCGACCATGGAAGGGAGTTTGACTACTCAAAATTGCGGACTTCTCGACAAGAATGGCATCTCCCATAACTTCTCAGTACCAAGAACTCCTTAACGGAATTGAGTTGTACAAGCGAAATAAGCCCAACATCTTGTACTTCAAACTATTTAGATGTAAATGCTATGTGCATAACAATGGTAAGGAACATCCGACTAAGTTTGATGCAACGTTAGATGAAGGTATATTTTTGGGTTACTCATCTTATAGTAAAGCTTACGGAATTTTCAACAAAAGAACTCACAAAGTGGAAGAAAGTATCCATGTTTCCTTTGATGAAATTAACCATGGTAGGACAAGTGAATCCACCTTCTCAAACCTTAAGCTCAACAAAGATGAAGATGTTATTGCTGAAGCTGAGCTCAAAATGAGTCAAAACAAAAGAACCGAGGTAACTCGGAATGAACCAACTTAGAATGAAGTAACTCGGAATGAGCATGTTCATGAACCAGCTTAGAATGTTAAACAACAAGCCAATACAAAAGTTCGAGTAAGCGCAACCATTTGAAGAACATGTCATTCAACCAACAAACCTGGTAAACCAGAGGATAGGTAAAGTTTTCAAATATTCATCTAGCCACCCACCCGAGAACATACATTCCGATATCAACAGTGGAGTAAGAACTTGTTCTTCTTTACAAAATTTATGTGCATTTTCAGCATTCATATCACTAACTCGCCTAAAAATGTACAAAAACCCTACTTGAACCTGAATGGGAAGAGGCCATACGAGAAGAATTGAATCAATTTGAAAGAAACCAAGTACGGAATATGAACAAACGACCTTTTTACCACCCAATAATAGGAACCAAATGGATTTTCAAGAACAAACTGGATGAGGGAGGGTTGGTAGTCGAAATAAGGCCGGATTAGTTGCTCAAGGATATAACCAAGAAGAGGGAATTGATTATGGGGAAACCTTTGCACCAACTGCTAGGATTGAGGCAATTAGAATTCTCTTAGCATTTGCATCTAGCAAGAACATTAAGCTTTATCAAATGGACATTAAGTGTGCATTTCTTAATGGTTATATTCAAGAAGAAGTTTATGTTGAGCAACCCCTTGGATTTGAGAACTCTCAATTTCCAAATCATGTTTTCAAGTTACAAAAGGCTTTATATGGTTTGGAATAAGATCCTAGAGCTTGGTATGAATGACTAAGATGAAATTGACTATGGCAGGACATGTGAATCCACCTTCTCAAACCTCAAGATCAACAAAGATGAAGACGATATTACTAAAGCCGAGCTCGGAATGAGTCAAAACAAAAGAACCGAGGTAACTAAGAATGAGCCAACTCGTAATGAAGTAACTCGGAATGAGCATGTTCATGAGCAAGCTCATAATGTTAAAGAACAAGCCAATGCGAAGTTCGGCAAGAGAAGCCATTTGAAGAACATGCCATTCAACCAACAAACCTGGTAAACCAGAGGATAGGTAGAATTTTCAAAAATGCATCCAGCCACCCACCCGAGAACATACATTCTAATATCAACAAGTGGAGTAAGAACTTGTTCTTCTTTACAAAATTTATGTGCATTTTCAGCATTCATATCATTAACTCGAACCTAAAAATGTACTAGAAACCTTACTTGAACTTGAATGGAAAGAGGTCATGCAAGAAGAATTGAATCAATTTGAAAGAAACCAAGTATGGAATCTGACCAAATGACTTCGACCACCCAAGTAATGGGAACTAAATGGGTTTTCAAGAACAAACTGGATGAGGGAGGGTTGGTAATCAAAAATAAGGTCGATTAGTTGCTCAAGGATATAACCAAGAAGAGGGAATTGATTGTGGGGAAACCTTTGTAACTCGCTGCTAGGATTGAGGCAATTAGAATTCTCTTAGCATTTGCATCTAGCAAGAACATTAAGCTTTATCAAATGGATTTTATGTGTGCATTTCTTAATGGTTATATTCAAGAAGAAGTTTATGTTGAGCAACCCCTTGGATTTGAAAACTCTCAATTTCCAAATCATATTTTCAAGTTGCAAAAGGCTTTATATGGTTTAGAATAAGATCCCGGAGCTTGGTATGAATAACTAAGATGAAATTAACTCTGGCAGGACAATTGAATCCACCTTCTCAAACCTCAAGCTCAACAAAGATGAAGATGATATTGCTGAAGGTGAGCTCGGAATGAGTCAAAACAAAAGAACCGAGGTAACTCGGAATGAAGTAACTTAGAATGAGCATGTTCATGAGCCAGCTCGGAATGTTAAAGAACAAGCCAATGCAGAAGTTCAGCAAGAGCAACCATTTGAAGAACATGCCATTCAACCAACAAACCTAGTAAAATAGAGGATAGGTAGAGTTTTCAAATATGCATCCACCCACCGACCTAAGAACATATATTCTGATATCAATAGTGGAGTAAGAGCTTGTTCTTCTTTACAAAATTTATGTGCATTTGCAGCATTCATATCATTAACTCGAACCTAAAAATGTACTAGAAACCATACTTGAACCTGAATGGGAAGAGGCCATGCAAGAAGAATTGAATCAATTTGAAAGAAACCAAGTATCCAAATGACCTTCCGACAACCCAAGTAATAGGAACCAAATGGGTTTTCAAGAACAAACTGGATGAGGGAGGGTTGGTAATCAGAAATAAAGCTATATTAGTTGCTCAAGGATATAACCAAGAAGAGGTAATTGATTGTGGGGAAACCTTTGCACCTGCTGCTAGGATTAAGGTAATTAGAATTCTCTTAGCATTTGCATCTAGCAGGAACATTAAGCTTTATCAAATGGATGTTAAGTGTGCATTTCTTAATGGCTATATTCAAGAAGAAGTTTATGTTGAGCAACCCCTTGGATTTGAAAGCTCTCAATGTCCAAATCATGTTTTCAAGTTCCAAAAGACTTTATATGGTCCGGAACAAAATCCCAGAGCTTGTTATGAATGACTAAGAAGTTTCTTGGTTGAAAATGACTTCAAAAGATGTCAGATTGACAAAACTCTTTTTATAAAAACAAAGGGGAATGATTTTCTTATCATTCAGATCTATGTTGATGATATTATATTTGGAGCTACTAATGAAACTCTATGCCAAGAGTATTCCGAGGTAATAAGATAGGAGTACCAAATGAGTATGATGGGAGAACTCAATTTCTTCCTTCGATTGCAAATCAAGCAAGAAAAAGATGGCATCTATGTCTATCAATCAAAGTACACCAATGAGTTGTTAAAGACATACAAGCTACAAGATGTGAAGCATGCCACAACACTTATGAGTAGCAGTACAAAACTGGACTTAGATGAGAAAGGTAAATCTCTAGATGAGAAAATATACAGAGGTAAGATTTTATCTATACATTATCTCACATCTAGTAGGCCGGATATTATGTTTAGTGTTTTCCCTTATGCATTATTTCAAGCAAATCCTAAGGAATCACTTCTCACTGCGGTGAAGAGAATTTTTAGATATCTTACAAGGACTCGGACACTTGGTATCCGGTACTCAAAAGACTCATATCAGTCCCTCACTGGATTCTCAAATGCTAACTATGCTAGATACAAAGTTGATAGAAAAAGCACATTAGGAGCATGCCAATTTCTGGGTCAATCACACATCTCCCGGCATTCAAAGAAGCAAAACTTAGTTGCTCTATCAACTATAAAGGCTGAGTACATTGTAGTTGGATATTGTTGTGCTTAGATTCTCTAGATCAAGCAACACTTGAAGGATCTTGGACTGTCATTCACATTAATCCCAATCAAGTATAAGAATCGAGTCCAACCAGACTTCACTAAGAGAGAAGGTCGAAGGCAACAGAGGACTCGGAATATGAAGAAGAACAACCTGCAGAGTCCTCCAGTTCTTCCGAGTCTTAATTAGAAGAAGCCGTAGAAGAGGCGGAAGAAAGACAAGGAGAAGTCGAAGAAGGAGAAAAAGAGGTTTAAGCGAGTTCATTCCGAGGGTAAGGGTAACAAACAACCTGAGGTGATCTCTTCTTATCACACTCAATCCGCCTCGGAAGAGGCTGGTGATGTCGGCCGATCTAAGGCCCGTATCTCGGAACCAAAGCCTGCAGACATCATTTTCTAAGGAAGAAGAAAAACCTAAGGAAGATCTACCTCGACTCATAGATGGGTCATCCCACTACCCGATCTACCACTACTGTTGCCCCCTCGCCAAGATATCTCTACTCAAGGCTACAGGCGTAGGCGTAACCCTTGCTCTTCTACTTCTCGCCACACTTGCTCCTCCTCCCTTTTAATTTCAAAAGTTTGTTTTAATTTTTGTCCAACATCTTTTGTACTTAGTTGCTCTTTTCCCCCTCTTTGTGTTATTTCTATTTACTTGAAATGCATAAGGGGAGAGAAAAGATAGAAAATAGAGATGTTTGGTTTAGGGGAGTTTCCTTAGTTATTTCTTTATTTAAGTTTCGTTTAATCGCTTTAACCGATTAATGAAATAGGCAAATTTCTTTACGATCATACTTATTTCTAAGAATATCTTTTATTTTAGCTGACTTCTTACTTACTCGATATATTTTCCTTTATTATGTAACAAGTATGCTCTGATTAATTCCACAAGCACGTTCTAAGTTGTATATGATCCGAGCTGAGTTGTTCAATATTCGTTATTTTTTTCTTGCTCTAATCAACACAATATGAAAACTTAACTCTCCGAACTGATTAGTTTCTATCTTAACTATGTAATTCCTAAAAAGGGAGATTGAAGACTTATGTATAACTCTCTATCTCTCTATAGTTTTGATTCCAAGTCATTTTATGCCTTTAAGAAACTTATATCTAACTTTTCATTATTTTCACGCCCATTCGAAACCATCCATCAAGCATAACACTCTTAAGCTGGGTTTCTTACTCACTTAGAAATAACTCACAACTATGTCATGAGTAAATAATTTCACAAACACCTTAAATTCTGAGTACTGACTTGGTGTTCAAATTGAAAATGAATTACATTGTTAATTATACTTTCTAAGTCGGTTTATTTAATGAAATTGTTTACTTGATCAAGTTTACGTATTCTGGTTCTTTATTTTTCCAAAATTGATCTTTTTAAGGATTGACTCAATATGGAATTTGAACCTAATGAATATTAGACTCATAAAATTCCATTCTTTTAAGTTGAAGATAATTAAGTGCTTAATTACTTTGAATTAATTATTATCTTTGCCTAATCTTGGATCAATGTGTTTGATTAAAGAAATTTAATATGAATTAGAAAAGCAAAAGCAACCGATTTTTAGCCGTTAAACACCAGTAGACAGAAATCAACCACTTCTCGACATGGCTTAGGCACCGTGTCGGGGTTGTTTGTTTCTAAATCCGATAAACATCAACTTTGTGTCTAATGGTTGTTTCCACCCTAGAATTCAGTCACAACAAGAGGGATGGACCATTTTTTGAGCCAAGGACCACCACTCAACGTTCATATTACAACATATCATTTTCTCGTGTCACTCGGGCTAGCCGTTATAAGGGCTATTGAAGCTCAAAATCCAAAACAAGTCTCAACAGCTAATCTGCCCTACTGTGTATAAATAGAAGTCACGAGTATAAGACTTGAAAATTTGTTGAACAAATTTCTTAATACTTACTTAGTGTTTACTTACTAAATCGTCATCTTACAACTCCAATTATGTAATTCTTACTTTCCGAATTGTAAAGGAAAGTCTTGTAATCTAGTCTACTATTTCTACTTTCTTCTAAGTCCTTTGAGTGAGATGTAAAGGTTAACTCAGCTCAATTCTCCCTAACTATTAAGGGTATCTCGGTTAGTACTAGATGAGATGAGGGAATTTCCGAGTCTAGGAAAATCCATAATTGAATTGTCTAAGGGAGCAATTCTGTAAAAAGTCGAGTCCTTGTATTTTGTGGATTCAAAATAGTGGATTTGACGTGGCGCTTGGACTAGCACTATTTGTGGTTTTCTACCCCATGAGGATTTCCACGTATTTCTCTATGTACTACACTTTCTGAGTTCATTCTAGACTAAGAATTATTTTCTATGTCTGTTTTGTGCAAAATAGTTTGTAATTTCGAAAAACTCTTCCATCACCATATTCACCCCCTTTAGTATGACTTAGTCTCTCCAAGATCAAACCTTCAACTAAGGATATTAATCATGGATGCTAATTTAGCTAGGCACCCACGAACTAGTTATCATCTCTAGGAAGGTACGTATATGATATATTGTTGAAATATTTTGCTAATTCCATTAAATGTGCTTGGTAGGCCAAGGCTTCAATACGTACTTTCCACTTTTGTGAAATCTAATTAATGATCGGACTGGAGTCACCGAAGACCCTAGCATTTTTGCTCCTATTCCTATGGCAGCTTGGAGTCTCATAATGCATTCCTCGTACTTTGCAGCTTTGTTAGTGACTTCAAAATCTAATTTGACTGAAATGGGAGTATGTGCTCCCTTTGGAGAGACTAAAAGGATCCTATTCCAAAGCCCTTCCGATTAGAAGCACCATCAAAGTACATTGTCCATATGTCCGCTTCTACTTGTAAAGTCTTATCTTGAAAGTCGAGATGTTTGGGTTGTGCTTCGATTATTGGTAGATTAGCTAGGAATTCTGATACTACTCTCCCCTTGATTGCCTTTTAAGGGACATACTTGAGTTTGAACTTTGATAGCATGACTATCCATCTAGCTATCTTGCTACTAATGGTTGGTTGCTCAAGAATGTATTTTATGGGATCCTTCGACACTATTACATGTACCGTGTGAGCTAGCATGTAATGTCTAAGCTTCTTCGTGGCCTAGAATAAAGGCAATGATGTTTTCTCTAGAGGTGTATCCGGAGTTTCGTAATCTAAGAATTTCTTGCTTAGATAATACACCGCATGCTCCTCCTTTCCATCCCATTGAGCTAACATGACACCCATTGCAGTCTCTATTGTAGCAAGGTATAAGAGCAATTGCTTTCCAGGTTATGACGGAATCAAGCACTTGGTGGATTGGTGTATAAGAAATCCATGTCCTATTTGTTGATTTGGATCACAGCCGGTACCTAATTGGTATGACAGAAGCCAGTAAACCACAAAAACCTTTTAGCACAAAAAAATAAACCTTTTTGCCTTCTTTCGGTCCAAAAATCAATTTTCTTCGAATGGTCCAAGCTCGAGTCAAAGCTCTAGAGTCCACGGTGGGTGACAACGTGCACACAACCTTTCAATGCTCAAAACCCCACATTTCATCATCAACACCCAATGAAGACATGAAACTAAATCATCCGTACGACATCGTTGAGGCCGGCGCTGCATTTCATGGTTAGAATCACCAAAACATCTGCGTTTTGCTCCAAGTATCCAACCGAGACACGGAGCTTACTTTTACAAAATGACGTCACTTATGATCGGTGCTACGTTTCGGGGATTTCACTCCTAAATGTTGTGTTTCACCTCGGAGTTTAGCTGCAACATGGAAGGAGTCGAGGAATCATATGACACCGTTTAGGTCCGGCGCCACGTACCACGACTTTATTTTACTTGTTTTGGACGGTTGTTTAAGCTAAAACCCTTGGTTGTTTATAACCTAATCATTTCCTATAAATGAAGAGCTTAGGCTCTCATTTGCATACGACTTTTTCCTAAGTGTTACGTTGCTGAATGTTAACTCTGATAGGAGTCATTCCTATGCGTTATGTACCGAAGCTAAATTAAAAGCGATCGAATACACCTCTCGTATTCGATATCTTGGTTTCTTTTCAGCCTAATCTTATCATACTCCCTTCATTCGATCCCTAACACTCCATTAACCACGTACATCTTCTTACTTACCTTCACAAAAATTTATAAAAAGACCCTTTCAATTCACCACAATCGCACTTTCAAATCTAATTCGAAGATCCAAATCAGGAGGTGGGACAACCTAAGGGTGCCAAATCGGCTTTCAAATCATGATTTGTTTAATTTTGTATATCGTTTTTGGCATTGTGGAGAAAGATGTAATTGCATTTAAATTCCTCCCTGCTCGAGGTAATTTTTTAATTAGGTTTTCGTTTTCCTTTGCTTTTCCTTTTTTTCTTTATCGCTTTCATTTATTGCTTTCATCACTGTTTTTACTGCTTTTGATGTGTTATCTAAACTAAGCTCTCTAAATACTAAAGGTTGTCTATTGACGGGTAAAACGGAACTGTTTATCCCTATGTTTCGTACCCTCGCCGCCGAATCTGGATCCTCGGTTCGGACCGATGGAATTAATTTTAAACCTCTTCCAAATTTAGTTTTCCCAGGACTAAGATTGGAAGAGTATTTCCTCATTTTATTTTTTTAGTTTTTGTCCTTAAAACTGATCGGTGACTCTATATTCTTATTTATTTCTCCTAATCGCTTTTCGGCTTTTCTTATTAAAAAATAGCTAGAAAAGGGTTTCTAGATCCGACAGTCGGGCCGGGGACCAAGACTCGATCACCTCGATCCACGACCCCTAGCTAGCGCCGCGCATCGTACGACACTAGCTCTCGCCGGCGTAGAACGGTCAAGGGTAGGGGTTCGATCCAAGCCGGTGTTTTCACACCGGTTTGGCTCAAAAGCCCTACAGCGAGAATTAAACTAATCCTAATTTGTGTTTTTTAGTTGTGAAATAATATCCCGGGTTACTAAAAATAATTTCTAAAATAAAATGATTAATAAAATTGCCATTCACTTTTACTTAATTTGTTCCAAATCAGATTACAAAAGTCGGAAATCCTAATAAGGGATTCATCCCCCTTTCAAAAATTCATCATTTCCATCTCCAAAAAGAAAATCCCACCAATTCGTGGGGCAGCTCGTGGCCTGGGGTCCCGTGGTTCCTATAGTGGCGACTCACTGGGGATAATCACTTATTAAGATGACAAAAAGTTGAAAATTTAAGTTGTGTGTTTTCATAATGTATTTGCATTAAGCATCCTACATTTAGGCAACTTCGAATATAGTTTTTTTTTAATATTGTTTCACCTTTAGACTTTTCCTTTTTATGAACAATTTTTGGAAGAGGTTCAAACCGCTAACCCGGATACAACTAGGCTTGATTGTCATGGAGCTGGTACCTCTTCCCTCATAGCACACTCTCTTCGGAGGCACCGAGGATTCATGCTTTTCTTATCGTGCACCCCACGGAGGATTAAATGTTGTGACTATGAGACACCATGTATCCTACCTAGATTAATTCCCTTTTAGACCATAGACTCTTTGTTGTTTAGGTGGTCCCTTGTCTCTTCATTTGCATGATTGGATGAGTGTGGTTGCTTTTAATTTTTAATCTCCTACTTGTGAGCCTGTAGATTAGGTGAAGAGTGCTAATTAGCCCCTTCATGGGTGCAAATAAAATACCATAATTAATTTCCTCGAGCCGATCCATTATGTGCATTTTAGCGAAAAGTCAAAAATTGCCTTTCCTTTTTGGGTTGGTCCATCATTTGCATTTTAAAGTCATCCTAAAATTCAACTTAGTCTAAACAGTCTAGGTTTCAGGTAGCCACTATTGGTCATTCCAGAAGGGTCCTACTAGGGACCCCTTCTATCTCTTTAGTCAGTTTATTTGTTTTAGGATTTTGACTTTTTATTTTCTCGCATTCCATTATGCATTTTCATTTTTCATTAGCCAAAATAAATTCATCCGAAATTAGGTGAGTCCATTTTGCATTTCCCATTTTCATTAGCCAAAATAAATTCATCTCAAATTAGGTGAGTCCATTTTATATTTCTCATTTTTTATTTAGCCAAAATTAATTCATCTCAAATTAGATGAGTCCATTTTGCATTTTCTATTTTTCGTTTACCCAAAATAAATGCATCCCAAATTAGGTGGGTCCGATTGTGCATGTGGCAATTTTATTTAGCGAAAAAATCCATCTTCAATTAGGACAAATCATTTATGCATTAGCCAAATCATAAAATAATCCCAAATTAAGTCACAAGCATCATTACATTACATTACATTATATTTGTTTTGGATTCCATATGTGCATCTAAATAAGAGGCATTCTTATCTTCCTACGGGTCTCACATTTAAGTCCCTTCCTCCAGAAATTGGTGTTCCTTCACATGGTCCTAAGCATTATCCTTTTGGCTGCAGAATAGGGAACTCTACTACAATTAGTTTTCGTCGGAATCCGAGTTCCAAAGGTTAGAACTCCTCGGCAAGGAGTTTGGTACATCTTCCTCCTGCTCCGCACCATGCTCTACCCAAGTGCAACCTACCTTAGTGCATACCACACCGGTTCAATCCATTTTCTGTTGGAAAATGATTTTTAGTTTTTAAGATGAATTTTATAAAGTGGGGATGAACCTCTTATTTAGATTTCTGAATTTTATTAAATCAAATTAAAATGCATTAGGTAAAGTTTGAATGGCGGTTTTATTAATTATATTATTTTAGAAATTATTTTCCTAAGTCTCGGGATCTTATTCCTTAATTGAACAAAATAAAGAAAGTTAGGATTTCAAATCTACCATGAGACTTTAGGGCCAAACTGGTGTGACAACACCGGTTTGGACCTAAGTCACGACCACTTACCACTCGGTGCTGGCTTCGGCCAGCACCTAAGGGTCGAGGACGCCGGCCGGATGCCATGACCGAGGAAATCATCCTCGGCCTCCGGCCTGGCAAGCAGATCTAGAATCCCTTTTTCTTTATCCTTTCGGTTAGAAATAGCCGAGATGCAATATTGAAGAATTAAAGAAAAACTAGGAGTCGCTAGTCGGTTTTAGGAAAGAAAAACTAACAAAAACAAAATATAGTTTACTTTTCCAATCTTAGTATGGGAAAAAGTGAAGACTAAAAAAGATTAAAAATGACTCCAACGATCTTAGAATCGCGAATCGGATTCGAGGGAACTTACATAATGTATTAAACACAAGCAAACAAGATGCTATGAGAATTAAAGTAACCAAAGCATAATAGAAAGAAAATACAAAAAACAATAAAGAAAACGAAAGAGAAAACAAAATAAAAGCGAGAAATTAAAAGGATTACATTAGGCTGGAAAGAATTAAAAGCGATACAATTTCTTCTCCACAATATGCAACGCAATAAAGGCATAAGATATAAATAAAGCTGTATTGAATGTTGGATTACCGCCGAGGTTGTCCCACCTGCTAATCTGGATCTCGGATCCGGATCGATTGATGCGACAATGATGATTTGAGAAGGTTTTTTATGAGTTTTGTAAGGGTTTTTTGGAGAATAGGAAAGATGAGTTGAATGAATACCAAGATATCAGAATAACTGAATATTCATTCGAGTCTTAGTAAGGATTCAGCGGCGTAGTGTTTAGGAAAAAGGCTTTTGAGGCTATTTTTCAGCAGAGTAACGTTTAGGGGAAAAGTCATTTAAAACTTTGTTCAGCGAGTGTGATGCTAATGAATAAGTCATTGCCAAAATGAGAGCCTAAGCTCTCTATTTATAGAAAGAGGTCCAGGTCACAAATGACTTAGGGTTTGCATGCAACCACTCGTTCAAAACCGAACAAAACTAGTAACGAAAAACCGGGCCAAAATAAAGACATAAGACTGGATAGAACCCCGAGTCAGGGCGCCGGCCACCCGGTATCACTCTAGGTTTTCGACATTTTCATGTTGTAAAGAGTGTCTCCAGGCCAAAACACGGCGTTTGAAGTGAAATAACCCAGGTTGGGGGCGCCACCACGACATCGTTTTGAGGGGAAGTTGTAGGAACCACGACCGGCCGGGGCTCGCCGAGCTTCCCCACTTGCGTCGAGTCTCTTTTTAAAGATTGATTTTGAAGATGGTTTGAGAAAGTTAATTTTCGAACGTGGGGATGAACCTTTTATTAAGATTTTTGAGTTTTAGTAAATTGAGTTGAAATGAATTAAGAAAAGTTGAATGGTGGTTTTATTAACCATTTTATTTTAGAAATTATTTTTAGACGTCCCGGGATCTTATTTTCTAATTAAGGAACAAATAACATTAGGGTTTCTAATTAAGGAACAAATAACAAATAACGGCACAGCCGAGTGGCTTACACCTAGGGGTGGCGGGAGTCGGCTAGCGGCCGTGGTTGGTGGAACCAGCCTCGGTCTCAGCCCAGTAGAGCGGATCCAAAATCTAATGTTACTATTCCTACAACCAGAAAACACCGAGTTGTAGATTTGAATAGAAATAAATGAAAAGGGAGTCGCCGAGTCGGTTTTAGGGAAAAAAAACTAACAAAAACAAAATAAATGCTCTCAATCTTAGTATGAGAAAACTAAGACTGAAAGAGGCTAAAAATGACTCAATCAGTCTTGGAACCCGAGAATCGGATTCGGGGCGACGGTGAAACGTAGGGATAAACCCTTCCATTTCACTTATTCGAAGACAACGATTACTAGTTTGAGTAGTGAATTAAAATAATGTACAAAAGCAAGCAAGCAACAACAACATGCTAAGCGAAAATTAAAGCAACCAGAATAATAATAAAGGAAACCGATAAAAGCAAAAGTAAAGGACAGCGGTAAAGAAAGAAAAAAAGCGAAAATAAAAGAAAAGCCTTGGTATGGTGTCCGAACCTTGATCGCTATTGGGCCTGAAGCTCGACGGAGTGATTGATGTCCGAACCTTGACCGCTACTGTTAGGCCCGAAGCTCAATGGAGTAATGTCTCGAACCTTCACCGTTGCTTGGGCCCGAAGTTCGACCGAGTTGTGTCCGAAACTTGACCGTTGCTAGGCTCGAAGCTCGACCGAGGTGTCTAAACCTTTACCGCTGTTAGGCCTGAAGTGCGGCCAGGGTGTCTAAACCTTAACCGCTGTCGGGCCGGAAGCTTGACCGAGTTATGTCCGAACCTTTACAGTTGTTGGGCTCGAAGCTCGACCGAGTTCTGTTTGAACCTTGATCCCTGTTGGGCCTAAAGCTCAAGTGATTTGTGTTTGAACCTTGACTCGCTGCTTGGCTTGAAGCTCGAGTAATGTGTGTTTGAACCTTGGCAGTTGTTGGGCCTTAGATTCAACTTCTATCTACTTTCGTCGGAATAGGAACGAATGCTTATCTTTATGTTAAAATTCTTGCCTAGACTTGATTGTTGGATGACCTGAAGTTTGCTTGCTTGAAAATATGATGTTCCATGAGGTGATGTGCCTCATTCGAAATTTGAGCTTTTACTTTGTGTGCTAATAGCTCCTTTTTAAGGTAGACGATTTGTGTCTTCCCCGAGTATTCTTGAAGTTGGTTATGGTTGTATGACCCTTTCGATCTTGAGCCCCCACTTTTTCTTAGGTGCTTATGTCTAGCTTTTCTCGACTGCTTGGAGAGTTGGTGAGCTTTTCACGGAATCTCTTTGAAGGTGACAAGTCTTGTGAACTCCTTGATGTTGATCCGATGCTTGATGCTGCTTGATTGAATAGTTCCTTGTAGGGTGCTTTGTTATTAAGTTTTGTATTTTCGGGAGTTTGACTGATGCAAAGGAGAGGAATGTAAGACTCGATTTTAAAAATAAATGCATTCTTTTACTAAGATGATGCAAAAAGTTCAAAAAGACAAAGATAAAATTACACTTTGGATCCCACTCCCTAAAGTAGAGCCTAAAAAGTAGGTTGCTTGAACTGCTATGTATTGCTACTGATGGACTCTCGCTCCTAACGGTTGGATGTTGGATCGGACCGGCATGCTTCTTGATGATTCGGTGCCTTTTTCCGATGATTTTCTGCTACTTTGGGTAGATAAAGTGGCTTTTAGATTTGGGAAATTGGAAATGGAAGTTGGAAATTTGGATCAAACTAAGGCTTAGAGTCGGACCTCGTGGGCTTCTTACGTATCTGATGTAGCAGAAATCGGGCCTTCGTAGTTCAAAACGAAGTGCTGATTTGGTTTTTTTATTTTTATTTTTGGAAGACAGGAAAAGGAAATACAATGGATAAGGAAAAGGGACAAAGCAAATAGACATAGAATAGATATGAAAAAGGGAAATGCGAGGCTTTATTCGCATCCTTTATGAGTAGTGGGCTCATTGGATGGTCTTCTAGTCATATGTCCGCTCTTCTTCTATGAGCATGTCGGTGTCTCCGAGTGCTTTAATGTTCATGATAGGAAAGAACTTCAGGTGCTGATGATAGGAAAGTTGTAGGTTCTTGATGATGTTCTAACTCGATCCAGCGAGCAAGGAAGTCAGTGAAGCCTTCATCATCTCCTTACTTGATCAATTCTAAATCCTAAAGTGTAACTGGTAGATCAGTATTGTAAGAGTATTAATGTAAGAACTCTCGGCAAAGATCCTGCCAGTTTGTGACCTTACATGGGTCAACATCATTGTACCATTTCAAGACATCTATGTCAAATGTCCAGGGGAACATGATTCCGGCACAGCTTAATCTGGTTTTACGCTTTTCGTAAGAAAGAGGATCTTAGGCCTACTGGTTACCGCGTGATAAGTGCCCTCCGGTACATTTTTCAAAGTCATTAACCCCACAAAGTTTCTCATGTGATGGTAAGGGTTATCTGTTCCATGAAACTTGATGTTAGGCATGGTAAACTTAGGGGTAGCTTGCCTTTAAGGATTGAAGTGAATCCCTAGGCCGGATAGTGGTGGTTGAACATTGATAACTCTCGCAACATCATCTCTATTTAATCTATTCTTGGATCGGATTGAGACTCGGGTTGAGGTTCGTGGCGAGATCCTTCTCCTTGTTTTTCTTTTCCTTTGAACTCTAATTTCCTCTCTAGTTCTTTCCGAATGAAACCAATGGATGCGAGATATAAACTCAATCATCTTATCCTGGGTATCAAGCCTAGCTTCTAGCTTAGCAACAGACTCCTTGAACAAGGTCGGGACGGGAGTTTGCTCCGGCTGGTTGGCCATTTTTGGAGGATTGTGTTTAGACCTTAGACGGTGCACTCGTGTCACAAGTAAAGATGGATGTACCTGGTATGGTACGTGCTAATGTGGGACATATCGGTGTTGACCGTACCGATGTTGAAGTAGATTTTTTACTTCCTAGATGCTTCGAGCCCGATTCCTAACTTGCATAGGATTTCCTTATCCTGTATCCCAAAACAATACGCTCGGGATTGGCTCGTGGAAAAACTTCTAAGGGAGATGGGGCTTAAGTGCTTGACCCGAGGAACGACTCGATCCTAAGAAAATGATATGCTCTTTTATTTAGATGTACATAAACAAATGGAATGGAATGTATGTAATGATGCGCATGACTTAATTTGGGATGATTATATGATTTGGCTAATGCAGAACCGAAATGCATAGATGATTGATCTTAATGGATGATGAATTTGTTTTGGCTAAATGAGAAATGAAAATGCAGAAGCGAGACTCACTTAATTTGAAATGAATTTTTGTTTGGCTAATGCAAATGAAAGACTCTCCTAATTAGAGATGAATTTTAATTTGGCTAATGCAAATGAAAGACTCTCCTAATTAGAGATTAATTTAATTTTGGCTAATGCAAGAATAAACAACTTTGGCTGAATGCAAAACGGAAATGCAACCTCACCTATTTGAAATCAAATTTGACTTTGGCTAAATGCAAAAAGGAAATGCAGGCTCACCTACTTTGAGATGAAATTTATTTTGGCTAACGCAAAAATGAAATGAATGGACCAACCTTAAGAGAGATGATTCTTGATTTAGCTAATGCAAATATAGAATGAATGGATAGACCTAAAAGGGTAACGGAATTTTGGACTTTTTGGCTAAAATGCACATAATGGACCGACTCAAAAAGTTTATTTTGATTTTTGAGTTCAAGAGTTTGGATAGATGGTGGCACGTAGTCCGAGAATTTGGCCCCCATGGGTTGCACGAATAAGGATACCAACCAGAATTCTGGTGCCTATCGGTGAACCAAAAGAAGTAGCCCAAGATGGCGTGCTACGAGGGAGGAGGTACCGTTTCCTCGGGCAATGAAGCCTAGTTGGCCCGCCTAAAGGAACCAAGTGGGAGCCTCCCTCTAGAAAGGGTAAACAGGGGTTCAATAAAGTTTTCCGAGGGTCCAAAATAATATTTAAACTAGTTCAAAGGTTGCTAAATGCGGGATGTCTAATGCAAGCACATCATTAAAACACACAACTCAAATTTTCAAGTTTCGCCCTCTTAATAAATGATTTATCCCTAGTGGAGTCACCACTATAGGAACCACGGCCGGCCGGGGCCCGCCGAGCTTCCCCACTTGTGTCGGGTCTCTTTTTAAAGACTGATTTTGAAGATGCTTTTAGAAGTTAATTTTGGAATGTGGGGGTGAACCTTTTTATAAGATTTTCGAGTTTTATTAAATTGAGTTGAAATGAATTAAGCAAAGTTGAATGGTGGTTTTATTAACCATTTTATTTTAGAAATTATTTTCGAAGTCCCGGGATCTTGTTTTCCAATTAAGGAACAATTATGTAACACCCCAAAACCCACCCTAGGAGTATCACATTGCCGAGTTCCTCAAAAGGAACTCCCAAGATTCATTCAGGTGTCGGTTTGGATTTCTAATTCCAACTTAAAGGTAATAAAGGTGATTTCCATTTGAGTTTGAAATTTTCTAAAAATTTTGGTAGAGCTCTGTTTGTGATATGGTCTATCCCCTAGGCTTAAAGTGTTAAAAACCTGCATAAAAATTCACAATATAACACGACAACCCACACGCTCGGACTATATAACTCAACGGCCATACGTCTGAGCCCAACCAACATTAATTAAAACTTAAAAAACAATCTACTTGGTCCAGGACATACTTATACATATGCACTTAGTTACAAGTACTAGAGTAGAAAATATGGGATGCACGTCGGCAACTTGTTCCACTCGGAACGATCATCGACAAACAAGTATACAAGAGTCCAGGAGATGCAAAGAGATATGGGGTGAGCAAACCACAAGCTCAGTGGGTAATCTTATCCCAAAAATCACATCATTCATACTTTATTCACATATAACAAACCATATCGTAACTTTCGCTCCATATCTCCGAACTTCCATTTTAGGATGAGATCCACAAGCTACCCCATCAGCCTAGGGCTGCAAGGTTGTCGTTGACGAGACATTACGTCCCCTCCTGGCCGGCCCTCGCTAGCCTTTGGCAGGCATTACATCTCAAAGTGTAACACTCATAAGAAGTACAAATACCCCAATCACTAATAAGTACAGAATTCTTGTCTAGGTACCTTTATCGAAAACATGAACAAAGTGGAAGCTTTGACCCTTTTTAACAACGATTCCTTGATAAGAACTATTGTCATGGGTATTTAACAATGGTTACTACGTAATAACCGTTGTCATAGGACTTTAACAACGGTTCATAACAAGAATCGTTGTCAAAGGTCTATTGCACCTATGATAACGATTCTTATGTAGAATCGATGTTGAAAGTCACATGCGACAACGGTTGTTATATAGAATCATTCTCTAAAGGTTCCTGTTACAAGAGTTCTTTATACGAACAGATTGTTAAAAGTCATATTTTTTTCTATAAATAGATGAGTTTTGGCCTCTTTAATCATATCTCTTTTATCTTTTAACCCTATGCCGCCTTCATCCACCACTTTCTTTTTATCTTTTCCTCGGTGAAAATGACTTTTAACCATAGTGAAGAGAAGATCCGCCCTGCCTTTGACAAGAGGAACTTACCTAAAGAGAAGAACTAATATGTTTCCATACCACTTTGCTGAGAATCCATAAACTTAACAAATGCGGTTAGGATTTTCATTTATCACAATCTTGACATGCCAAACTTTTTCTCTTTGATGATGGGATATTTCCCAGCATTAACGAGTTCGAACTTGAAAGCATCTTTCGGATTGAGGCGATTGATGAATACTTGTCGAGTTAAACTTAAAGAATGTATTCCTCAATCGCCGGAGTCGTAGAGATGCTATTCGGTTGGAAGTCATTAATGTTGGGAAATATCCCGTCTTGAAAGACAAAAAGCTTGGCACATCAAGATTTCAAGGAGTGAAATTCGTAACTACATTCCTCGAGTTTTAGATCCTACCAAAGGGGTATAGAAAAAGATTGACCCCTTTTTAACAACGATTCCTTGACAAGAACCGCTGTCATAGGTATTAACAACGATTCATTGCACAATAACCGTTTTCATAGGACTTTAACAACGGTTCCTTGACAAGAACCGTTGTCATAAGTCAGTACCTATGACAACGGTTCTACATACAGTTGTTATGTAGAACCATTGTTGAAAGTCACTTATGACAACAATTCTATGTAGGAATTGATGTTAAAAGTCCGACTTTTTAATAAATAGATGAGTTGTGACCTTGCTTTGAGCATCTCCTTTTCTCTTTTAATCCTACGCAGCCTTTATCTACCACTTCTTTAAAATGAACTTTCAAAGTTCTGCCCTAGCTTTTTAATAAATAGATGAGTTCAAACCTTCAGATTTGTGCTCTCACTTAATGTCGAGAATGAGTGGAAAACTGCAACAATGTCATGAAATCATGTATTTCGATACTTTGATGTATTTAGATGATTCTTGCAGTTTCTCCACTCATTGCTGACATTAAGTGATGTATTTAGATGCTTTGATGTACTATGTTCCCTTATTTAGAAGCTTCGATGTATTTAGATGCTTTGGTGCATTTAAATGTTTTTATTCACTTCAATTATTTGTTTTAATATATGCATCAATTGGGAAGACAAAGCCTTGTCAAGGAGTATTCTATAGAATAATTTGAGAACAACCATGAATGCTTGAAAAACAATTTAGTTACCGAAGCTCGATCCTTCTCCAAGGATCACTTTTGAGGAGATTCAATGTGAGTTCGATAGACAAGTTCAGGCTTGTATCTCAAATCTTCTTACCAACAAGGTTATTGTTCTATGTGAAAGCTACACACACCCCTAACAAGAACCGTTTTCATAGGACAGTAATTTTTTACCCTATCCGATTCATAAGCAAACCCGAAACTACCCGAATAGCTCGGTTCAAGTGTTTTTACCACCGTCTCATTTTTAGGGTTTTCGCTAGTGTATGAGTCAAGGTTGCTATTATCATTTCACCGCCTAATTTTTTTCTCTTTTATCTTCCAAGTAATAATAAGTTCTAACGCTATCCCAAGTATCTCCTTTTCTCTTTTAACCCTACACCGCCTTCATACACCACTTCTTCAAAGTGAACTTTCGAGTTCTTCCCTTGCTTTTTTACTTAATGTCAACAACGAGTGGAGCAACTACAAGAAACATTATTAATGACATTAAGTTATGTACTTACATGTGTTTAATTTGCTATATTTAGATGGTTTGATGTATTTTGTTGTATTTATATGGTTTGATGTATTTAGATGGATGTATTTCTCAATAAATAAGATGCTTTATGTCCTCTAACAGCTTTTCTCCCTTACATCCTCAATTTGCTTCAGACCTTCCACTATCTTCATGTTTTCCATGAATGTAACTATACAAGTCTACTAGGTACCTTAATGGAAACATGAAGAGAGTGGAAGTTGTGAAGCAAATTGGAGAGGGTAGAAAAAAGGTTCTTATGAAAACGATTTTTAGCAAAGATCTATAGTCATATATAGTCTTTTGACAATGGTTCCTTAAGAAGAACCATAGTCATAGTCTTTGGACAAAGGTTCCTTGAGAAGAATCGTAGTCATAGTCTTTTAACAACATTTCCTTGACAAGAACCGTTGTCATATGTCCACTAAGTAATTTTTGTACCCCCTACCTAATTCATAAGCAAACCCGATCCACTAAGTTCCAGGTTTTTACCATCGCCTAATTTTTAAGGTTTTCTACCCTATATATAAGTGAATGTTGCTATTATAATTTCCATCGCCTCATTTTTCTACTTTTATCTTCCATTTCAAAATGAGTTCTAACGCTCTCCGAGTGATTGTCTATGTACTCAGTTGCATTATTTAGATAGTTTGATATATTTAGATGCTTTGACGTAGTTGGATTCTTTGATGTATTTAGATGTTTCGTTCACTTAGTTGTCTATTTAATATATTCACTTCGATTGTGAAGGAGCAAGCTTTGATAGGAAGTATTCCACGGAAGAATTAGAGAACAACCATGAATGCTTGAAGAAGATTTTAGTTATGAGAAACTCGATTCTTCTTCAAAGATCTCTTTTGAGGAGATTAAAAGAGAGTTCGATACACAAGTTTAGGCTTGTATCTCAAATCTTCCTACTGACAAGGTTCTTGTTCCGTGTCAAAGCTACACTCGACGAAAACTTTGTTATAGGAAGCATTCAAGAAATACTAGCATGCACTTGGTTTATCAAACTCATGTTGAATCTCCTCAAAAGTGATCCTTAGAGAAGGATTAAGTTTCAGGTACCTAAAATCTTTTAACAACTCCTTTTAACAATGGTTCCTAAAAGAATCGTTATCATACACTTTTTAACAACTGTTCCTTGATAAGAACTGTTGTCATAAGTTAAAAGTAAAAACTAACTAATTTTAAGGTTTTTTCCAAGTATATAAGTCAAGGCTGGTAGTATCATTTCGGCCGCCTTATTTTTTCTCATTTTATCTTCAAAGTGAAAATGAGTTCCACCACCCTCCCGAGTGATGCCTCCAATGGATTACTATCTGCGAAGAAAAGTTTCTCCCTACATGCCATGAAAAGTAGCTCCCTACCTACCCAGAAAAGTACCTCCCTACCTGCCGAGAAATCTCTAGCTCTCGCTGCCTCCGGAGTAGCTCCTTGTCCGCAAAGAAAAGTCAACGTAGTGAGACGGCAATGTCATGCACTCCCTCTTGCAATAGGAACTTACATGCAGTGAAAACAGTGATGCTTTGATGTATTTATATACTTTGATGTATTTAGATACTTATATTCACTTCCGTTGTATATTTTAATTATGTGTAGTAAACTTTGATTGCGGAGGATGAAGCTTTGACAGGGAGTGTTCCACATAGGAAGTGAAAATGACTCGTTGAATTTGAAGAAGCTTTAGTTACCAAAAGCTTAACTGCAATCTTCTTCAAGCATTTGGGGTCATGTCCACTTTTTATGTGGTACACTTTCATGACAAGGGTTGCTCCTCCGGAATTGAATTATTCACCTATGACAACGATTCCTATAAAAGAACTGAAGTCATCGGCTAACTCGGACCTATGAGAACAGTTCCTATAAAAGAACCATAATCAATATCCTAATCTATGACAACAATTCGTATATAGAACCGTAATCGTAGGCCAAGAGGTGACTTTTAACAACGGTTATTTCCCAAAACTGTTGTCAAAATTTAGTTCCTTTTTAAAGATTATTACAAAAATGTCACCGTCTCATTTTTTACAATGGTTTTCTTTACAACCGTGGATAAAGGGCCATTGTTAAAAGTCATTTTCCTAGTAGTGATTAATCATTTTTAAGGATATCCATCTACTACAAGAATATTTATTAAGTCTTGCATCATCGGTTTCACACATAGACTCAAGGGCTTCCCAAATATCATTAGCATAACAAGGAATCGGACTTATAATGCAACAACAAGCCACTACTAGTCTTATTATCTCTTTCAAAATATTTGTTACAACCCTTAGGCACATCATTCACATTTAGACAATAATCGATCCTAGATTATGCAAGCAAAATATTATATATTATCATAAGACATATGATAATTCCGTCCATGCAAATCAGGCAAGCATATAGCAACAAACATGTTTGTTAATCTAGACATTAACCACAAACATTCGGGTTTGGATATATAAAAATAATTAGCATATGAAAAAAAGATTAAACCAAGCAAAAACATATGGCTTTCGGATGAAAGATGAACAATGGTAACGTAGTGATCCATTGCCTTAAAACCAAATTTGCTCACCTATTTGCACACCGGTATCCACGAGCAATCAACCTCTAGGGATACATGACTAACTGTTTGAGTGGTGTATGAAAATAGTGGTCAAAACCTTCGAATCAAAATCTAACATCCATTGAAGAAATTAGAGGTAATAGAGGATTTATATTTACGTGTTTGTTGCAAAAGAGTTTAAAGGTTGAATTTCAAGAAGCCTTTGGAAGATAAAAATAGCACGAGACACATGAGAAAATTCTGAGGGAAAATATTACTTTTGGATTGAAATTAATTTACTAATAAGGTAAGAGTGAAAGAAATAATTAGTTTCCAAAATTAGTTGTTGATTTTTAGTAAAATAATTGTGATTTATCCCATAATTTATCTCTAGAAAGAGTGGATGCCCTTACTTGACAGCACAAGTGCATGTTGACAAGAGGTCTCTCTATTCTTATTCTATTAATAAAGCATGGGAAGACAAACAATATAAACCCAAGGAAGTTTCCCAAAACCATTCATGTGGGACACAAAAAGTGTGGGAAAAGGTTTTTCACTTTTTCTCTTTTTTTCTCTATTCTTATTTCTCCCTCATTTTTGTAGACCTCAAAAAAAAACACTGCAACCGATGACCTGAAACTCGAACCAAACCGCATCCGAGCCAACAATTATAAATCTAAATCAAGATGACTCGAACACTTATAAATATAGCATAGTTCAAGGAGGTAAAAATTAACACAAAATGTGAGGGTTAAATAAATTAACGCAACACGGTTCAATGGGGTATATGTAAAAGCCTCCCCAAACATGACTAGACCTAAAAC
Organism: Talinum fruticosum; assembly: GCA_021018815.1. Taxonomy (NCBI): domain Eukaryota; kingdom Viridiplantae; phylum Streptophyta; class Magnoliopsida; order Caryophyllales; family Talinaceae; genus Talinum; species Talinum fruticosum. The sequence continues at coordinate 106,066 of JAITYX010000051.1, read as the reverse complement.
AATCCAAGCCGAGATCAACTCGAATAATCTGATTGCATGGTCTACATCTTTGAAGTCTATATCCCATTAATTACTTCTAAAAGGTGGATCAATACAAAAACTTAGACATAATGTTAGTTAAACACTATATCCGACCGAGTCGGACATATACGATTAGTTATTTCATCTTATTCATTTCAAATTTAATGAATTTTAATCTCAAGGCATATTTTAGTAATTCAAAATTATGCTAATTAATCTTACTGATTATATTTCCCTTGAATTATTTTACTTGGATTTCATATTAAGATCTTATTTCCTTATTTGGCGTAGTTACAATCAATATCTTTAAGGAAAGATTTTGGCAAATAATGATCTCGGTATTTATGAATATATTCTACTTAAATTTTAGCATGATTATGTTCTGGAAAATCTTAATCTTTCCCCAAATTATATTGTATTTATTTTCAAAAAGAATACAATCGAGATCAAGCTATTTAGGGTTGCAAGAAGTAGAAGTGCAACCAAAGAAATTAAACATTGATTGAAGGGCGTCAAGGTAGTTCGTGGATCAATTAGTGTCAAGCATTTCGGAAAGAAACTTAGAAAGGAAAGAATCAATGTTTTTGAGGTAACTCAGACAGAGAAAATCTCGTTACCCGAGTGAGACATAGATGATCCAATCTCAACGGTAAATTTTTGAAGTGGCAATCGCTTATCAAGACCAGAAGAAAATAAGCAAGAGAGTATACATTCAATCTTACCTTATTCTATCTCTTGTAATCTCAAACACATTCTATCTTGTAGCAAAGTTTCTTAGGGAAGATACTTTGTGAGTTGTAGCAACAAAAGGGTCTTAGGGAAAACTGCTTTGTGAGTTGTAGCACTTGATTGAAGTGTGAGTGAAAGGCCTCTAGAGTAAGTGTACTCGAAAGGTCGATCGGTGAGTTAAGTGCGGGACTCATCTGACAGTCAGATAATAAGAGAATTAGATGATAATCCTAAGGTAGGAAATCTTATGAGGTCATTAACCCAAATATTTGGATGCAGGCTAAGATCATGAACAACCAAACGTGTCTTGTCCACGTTAATTTTCTGTTTGTTTGTTTATTTTCATATCTAACCTCACTCTAGAACATAACATAGTTAGACAACTCAAATTTTTAATACCCTATTCACCCCTCTCTAGGGTATATCTAACCCTCTAGGAATTACAATTGGTATCAAAGCAAGTTCCACACTCTAAAATAATTAACCTTCTTGTGGACTAATGATCATGTCATTTGGAGGAAGTTCGAAGTAAACACTTATATCAAACTGCCTTTCTTCAATAGGTCCAACTAGAAGAAACTTATGGAAATCTTCTTGAAGGATCACGATGATGAGTTGTGGAACTTTGTCCCTACTACAGACAACCAGCTTTTACTACGGTTCGAAATACCTTTGACTATGGTTATCGGACGTCGTGTATGTGGGCATCATTGTATATGGCATTTTTAACTACGGTTCAAAACCATAATGAAAGACCACCTATTATTACGGTTCGGATAATTATAAGGACCTGAATTCAACAGATAATTATTAACAAAACCATATGTGGGCATCTTTCTCCAAAACCGTAGTAATAGGTAAAATTATTAACAAAAAAAAAGAGCACATTCAGATCCGAAACCTTGAGATATATAACCAAGCTCATTTAGATCTAAAAAACTAAAGGAATACAAATAAAGTTGTTGGAGGTGGGATGTATGTATCCAAGTTTCACATGAGGCAAATGAATTCAACGAGATAATTATAAGGACACGAATTCAACAGATCATAGCCTTGAGTTCACCACACATTGCATATTCGTGAGGCACAATCCATCATTTTTCTATCAAAATTCAATTCAAACTTTCAACAATCAATTCCTAGTGCCCATCGAGTACTCAACCTCAATAAAAATTGTAAATAATAAAAATCCCACCTCAATAAAAGTGACGTTGCTCTGAATTCGTATGGTCCTAACCCATCCTTTGAGGACCAAGTTCTATCCTAGACGATCCAAACCCTCATTTGGGCCGCCCTTTATAGCGAGCAATGCGTAACCTCTTCCGAAATTCTCCAACTTTACTGCCGGCATCGGTGTTTTCCAACTAATTTCGGTTCAGCGAGGGGAGGAGGGGTTTTAAGGGGTTTGAGAGGAAAGGGGATTTTTGGAAGGAAGGAGAGAGAGAAAATAAGTCAGATCTAAAAAATGGTCCCTACTCCTCCTCCCGGCGGCGGCGGCGGTGGCGGAGCTTAGGCATGGACGGTGATCCAAAGTGGGAGTGAGCTAAGAGGAGGAGGAATAAGCAAAGAAAGGAGGAGTAGAGGAGAATTAGCGCTCTCTTAAAGATCGGGATGAGCCAGCCATTGATGCCAACAACACCTTGGTCGCCATTGACGTCGGCACTGCGTAAACAATAGAGGAAGAGAGAAAAGAGAGAGAGAGAGAGAGAGTAGGTTTAATGGGAAAGCAGCGAGGCAAAGAGAGAAGATATCTGCGGAAGAAAAGGATGGTTGAGCGGTTGAAAGAGAAGGAGGAGAGAGAGAGAGGAGACGAAAAGGCCATATTTAGGGTTTTTTGAAAACATATCTACACTTTTAACTACAGTTCAAGGAGAGAACTGTAGTAATAGATAATACATATTACTACGGTTCTTTCACCGACCATAGTAAAAAGTCTAATAGACTTTTTATTATGATTCAATGAAAGAATCGTAGTAATAGAAAACACCTATTATTACGGTTCTTTCACTGAACCATAGTTAAAAGTGGACATTTCCTCCTATGAAGACGGTCCAATGAAAGAACCGTACTCATAGATGTAATAAAATACCATTTATTTTAAAAAAATGCCACTACCTTATTTTTTATGACGGTGTTTCCTTTTAACCGTCGTAAATCGATCATTATAAAAATTCATATCTATAGTAGTGTGTGTAAGATGGAAAGTACATTCCCATGGTTGGAACCGGAGAAAACGCCATAACGAAATCGAGATCCGAGTACACAAAAGTTGAGAAGAAGAAAGTCTTAAAGAATTACAAAGCGCTCAACATCTTACTATATGGATTAGATCCTAGTGAATTCAACAAAGTCTTAACATGTGAGATAGCAAAAGAAATATAGGACACCTTAGTTATAACCTATGAAGGAACTAGCCAATTCGGACAATCAAAGATGCTCAAATTGCAAAGGAAAAAGGATTTCCATAAAGAATCATCTCCAAACAGATCTAAAAATCTCACAAAGGTAAGGAAAAATTTCTTAAAAATAACTCTAATGTTTGTAATTGTTTTGGTTCTAGATTTCCAGGACATGTAATCAAGGATTGCCTTAATCTAAGGAAGAAGAAGGATAAGAAGAAATTATGTGCTAAGAGATAGAAAGTTATGATGGCCACATGGAGTGATGGTGATTCAAATAGAAGCAAAAGTAAACCAGACGACATTCCAAATATATGTCTTATGGAAAATGGAGGTAGATCAAGAAATCAAAAAACTAACTCAAAGCCCGACTTAGACTCGGACTACGGCCCAAACTCGAGGCTCGAGACTCATACTCGACCCAAACTCAAACAACAAAGCCAACAACAATGAAAAGGTACTTGCATATATTCTAACTTTTTCTGAAGATTACTTGGCCAAATGTCTTTTGAGGATTGAAGATTATTACCATGCTCAGATTAAGTCCTTGAAAAATCTTGAAAAACTCACGTGAAACTTTTCATACTGAACTTAAAGATCAAAAGTTAGTTTCTCAAGATCTCATATTTAAAAAACAAGAATTTCAAAGCAAATATGACAAAACACATGATACTTCTTTGAAAATTATAAAGGGATATGAAAATCTTGACATGATACTTGGATCTCAATGCATCTCTTATAAAAAGAAGGTCTTGGTTTTGACTATGAGAGTCAGAAAATGCTTATAAAAACTTCTTCAAAAGGGAGATGCATAAGAACATCAAAATCACTGTAACTTTGAAAAGAGAAAGAGCTACTTTGACCCTTCTAAGACTTAAAGTGATTTTGGTCATAACAAAAGTCATGGAAATTTAATTCAAAGATCCCTCACTTCTAGAACTACAAATTTGGGTACCAAAGGAACAAGACCAAATATGGTCATTAACACCAAAGGACCCAAAATCTGGGTTAAAAGTGCATTGAGAAAGGTTTGATTATGTTTTTGCAGGAAGGTTGACATCCAAGAAGAAAAGACACAAGAAATTGATTATTTGGATGACTAAGAAAATACACGTGTGGAATGAAATTCCTTCAAGCACATTGCTTATAAATCTGACCTCAAATTTTCTGATATGCCTCTAACCTCAGATTTTGTGGACACTGAATTTTAGTCGAAATTAGAAGTGCATTCTAGTAGAAAGTTGGCTATTTGCACTGAGATTGTAATACTGAGAATGAGGTTACATATTCTTCCAAAAAGGCAACAAAGATTATATATTTATGTTGGATGAATATGAAACTTAATATTGCTTGTAATAACATGCTAAACTTCTTAGAATATTTTATAGATTTTTATATTAGTATCCGACCATGTTATGCACTCTTATTTGCTTACTTGTTTATCTTATTTGTTATTCTGATTTGCTTGTCCGACTCTTTACTACTATTTAATGTTTCGGGTATTATATTTAAGAGGAGTAATGTGACATTGTATAGTTGCTCAATTTATTTTTGAGAATAGTTATTTATTTGATTTGAACCTTAAAATCTTTGTTTTGGTTATCTTATCTCCTTTAATATCATGATTTAATGCTTTCTTGAGTTGGAGATATTGTTTCATGTGATATATGAGATCTCTATGATTCTTTTATCCATTTGTTGACTATCATTGCAAAAGATTTCTTTTCTTATATATTTCAATTCCTTCATGTTATTCATATATGCAACTTCACGATTTAGTTTTATCATGTCAATTAAGTCATTGAACATCGTTGGTTATATGTAGCTATATATGCAACTTTATGATTTAGTTTTATCATGTCAATTGAATCATTGAACTTCTTTGATTATTTGTAGCTATATGATTTAGTGTTGCATCTCCCAAATATTTGTTAAAGGTAATGAAGTATTATTTAGTTCTACTAATTACATTGTAAAAACGCTCACACGAATAAGGTAATACTTTTTAGGCCCAGATTTGAGAATACTTATATTATTCCTATGACCAAAATCCCTCCTCATAATCTTACTTGTCTTAAAGCCTCTCGGACTGTGAGTCCTAGCTATGGCACAAAAGATTAGGCCATGTCGGTATGAGTACCATTGATAAACTTTCAAAGAGTGCAATAGTAAGAGGTCTTCCAAATTATAAATACATTAATGTGGCGTTTGGTTGGATGCAATGCAATAGGCGTGTAATATAATCAACTATGTAATGTAATTAGATATGTAATGTAATGGGACAACAATTACATTACCATATTTGGTTATATAAAAAGTGTAATGTAATCACAATAGTAATGTATTATTTCAATGACCAAAGTTAGTAATTAAATTATTGTAGTGGAGATAAATGCTATCTAAATAAAATTTTGAGCTACATATTTAGATTTGAGTATTAAAAATATTTTCTATCAAATAATGAAGTTTTATTGCAAATATCAACTATATTATTCAAATAACAATAAATATAGTAATAAAGATAAATGCTATCCACACGAAAATATTTTAAATTCAAAATCATATTTGATATTTTTTAATCTTTTATATCATATTTCCTAATTTTAAATTTTTTGGTGGCAAAAAGATCAATTCGATTATTCTAGTGGCAATAAATGTTTATTGTAGTGAAGATAAATGTTATCCACATAACAAAAATTTAAAATATAAATTTATATTTGAGCTTTTTTAATCTCTTCTATCATATAATTAAGTTTTGAATTTTTTCATGAATAAAAAATAAAAACTAAAATTATTTTATTTATGATAAATATTTATTGAATTAAAGATAAGTGTTAACAAGTAAAAAATTTGATCTAAAAATTTTAATTTAAGCTTCTTTTATCTTCTGAATTGAATAATTAAATTTTAAATCCAAAATATTAAAGTTAAAATTTTCTCTTAACAATTTAACAATCATATCATATATTAAGATAATAGAAGAAAAAAATTTAATTTCTTATCAAATGGATAAATATTTTGCTTGTCAAGGAGGAGAGAGAAAATGGATATGGAATTTGGGGGAGAGAGAGAGAAAAAAATTATTAGAAGTGTGTTAAAATTTGATCATAAGGATGGATGTAATCATGATTGTTTAGTAAATATTCAAGTAATTGTAATTGCATAGGTAAAGGTTAATGTGATACAATGCAATTTTGATTGCATTACAAAGTTGTAACCACACATGGTAATGTAATCACCATTACCAATTTGATTGCATTACCACTTTGATTACATCCAACCAAACATGCCCTAAAGACCATGTTTGTGATGCATGTATGAAAGCTAAGCAAGTCGAGCATCATTTAAGGCTATCCAATATGCCTCTACCTCTAAACCTCTTAATCTTTCAAATATTGATCTCTCTAGTCCAGTCCTAGTCAAAAATATCAAAGGTGATGAGTATGTATTTGTTATAGTTAATGACTATCTCATATTTACTTGGGTATTTTTTAAGGAATAAAAATGATGCTTTCTAAGAATTTGCTAAGTCTGGTCAGATAATTTCAACTTGAAAAGAACACTCCCATTATACAAGTCGGAAGCGACTATGGAGGTATATTTAAAGATGAATTTAGGATGAAGAAGATAAAGGAATCCCTCATATTCAAAATGCTAACTATGTAGAACCTAGTCAAACATAAGGTTAGATACAAGACGTAAAAAACCAAGCTAACTCCAAGCCTAATCTGACTTAAGAACAGATCCGTATCTAAGCCACCTAATGAGGATTTCAACTTAAATCCTAATTTTGACGTTCATCGAGAAATTGGAAGAGGACTAAGGTTCAAATTTTACCATCCAAGAGACAACATATTGTTAAACATAAATTTAGTGCAGCACTCCAAGACCAAGCATATTGTAGTTAGACAACACTCCATTAGGGATCATGAAGAAAAGGCAAAATAAGGTAAATTTGACTCGTACCAGATCTTCGAGTAAATCATCTGACCCTTCTCCATGTATCTAGAAACCTATATTTCAACGGTACACTTGAAAATATTAATTTGGGCTACTTTGGGAAGGTGAATATCCAATTAATGGAAATTTACCATTTTCTAAAAGATTTGATATATTTGAATTTTTTTTTTTAATTCTATATTTCACAATCTTCTCTCTCTCTCCTTCTCTTTCCTTTTTCTAGCTCCTACTTTGATAAGACTAGACATCTTGTCTGTTTCCCTTCTTTACTCTAAAGACTCGGGGTATAACTCTTTATATCTCTATGGTTTTGATTTCAAGTCATTCTAAGTCTTTAAGAAGCTCATCTTTAAGTTTTCAACACTATCCGACCCACTCAAAAGCATTTCTTAAGTAGAATACACTTCACTGGGTTTCGACCCACTCGGATACAACTCGGACAGTTGTCATGAGTAAAAATTTTATGAACATATCTTATTCTTAGCACTGACTTATTGAGCTAACTGAAAATCAATTATTGCATTAATTATTATTTCAAAGTTAGTTTGTTAAAAGAAATTATTTACCTGATCACGCTTATGCATATTGTCTATTTAATCTCAATATCTTGATCATTTAAATGATAGACTCAAGTTGGAATTTGAACCTACTGAATATTAGACTCAAAAATTTTCATTCTCTCAAGTTAAGGATAATTAAGCACTTAATTATGATGAATTAATTTTTATCCTTTCCTAATCTTGGACCAAGGTATTTTTATACTTTGAGTACCACTTTGATTTTCTTTTGCAGCTTCATTAAAGTATTTTAATCTTGTTTCGAAAAGCAAAAGCAACCGGCTTCTAACCGTTAAACACCGAGTGACGAAAAGCACTATTTCAGGACAAGGCTTAGACACCTTGTCGGGGTTGATTGTTTCCAAATCCGGTAAACTCCCATTTTGAGTTTGACGATTGTTTCCACCCTAGATTTCAATCACAACTAGTGGATTGGACTACTTTTTGAGCCAAGGACCTAAGCACAATGTTCATATTTCCAACGGCTCCTTTTTTAGTGACTTAGACTATCCGTTACAACGGCTAGTGAAGCTCTCAAGTGAAAAATCAGTCACAACGCCCTGCTCTCGCCTTGTGTATAAATAGAAGCCTTCCTACAAGACTTAGAGATTGGTGAACATTGTTGGAACTACACAAAATCTAAATCTCTCTCATTCTTTTAGCATTTACAACTTCATTCTTAAGTTCATACTTTCTTTGTTATAAAGAGAAAAGTCTTGTAAACACTTATATTTTTAATTCTCTGTAAAGTCTCGTTGACTGAGTTGTAAAGGTTAACTCAACTCGGTTGTCCCTAACTCTCAAGGTTATCTTAGTTAGGAAGTACTAGAACAGATAAGGTAACTTCGTATATAGGAAAAACTTATATTGAATTGTCTAAGAAAATAATTCGTAAGAGTCGAGTCCTTGTATTTTGTGGACTGAAAATAGTGGATTTGACTTGGTGCTTGGATTAGCACTGTCCGTGGTTTTCCGCCCAAGGAGGGTTTCCACATAATTTCGAGTTACGTACTTATAAGTCCAATCTAGACTCATAATAGTTTTCTAAGTCTTTTCTTTGCGAGAAAACTTTGTAATTCTGCAAAATTTCCTTCACACCCTATTCCCTCCCTCCTTCCTCTAGGGTGATTCGGACTCTCAAAGAGCAAACCTTCGCAAAGAGCAAACTTTCAATTAGTATAAAAGCCTATCCTTCTCAACGGATCTAACAAATCCAAGCTTTAAAGATCATATGGCTCTTAACTATGGAAAGCTCGATGAAGGAAGATATTTCACCATACCACCCAAATTCAAGGGATCAAACTTCGCACGGTAGAAGAAGATCATGGACTCGCTTCATCCAGGATTATGATGAGGAGGTCTGGAGCATCATATGCAATGGCAGATACACTCCCACGAAGATGGAAGGAACACAAGTTGTGCTCAAAGTGAAATCTAAGTTCACACTCGAAGAAAACGAGAAGTACGAAAGAACTTTAAGGCAATGAATACACTCGATGTGTGCAATTGACACAACAGAGTAAAATAGAGTATCCGCATGTGACATAGCCAAAGAAGTGTGAGATACACTGGTTACTACATATGAAGGAACTATCCAACTGAAACAAGTAAAGATAAGTCGAGTATCTCCACAAGTACGAAATGTTCAAGATGGAGGCTAATGAGAACATCACTCGGATGTACATTCGCTTCATTGAGATTGTCAATAATCTCAAATCTCTTGGAAAGAAGATGCCTTATGAAGAAGTTGTGAGAAAAATTCTAAGGAGTCTACCCAAGAGAAGATGGGGTCCTAAGGTGACAACAATCGAGGAAGCTCAAGATCTCTCTCGGCTAAAGCTAGATGAGATCATTGGGAAGCTACTCACCCATGAGTTGCATCTAGAAGAAGAGGAAGCAGAGGTTAGTACCAAAAGAAACATTTCTCTCAAGGCCTTAGAAGAAAGAAGTCCAAGTCTGAGCTCCTTAGATTTTGAAGAAGACCCTATGGCACTTCTAGCCCAAGGTTTCAGGAACATGATGAAATACAAAAAGTGGCGAAGAAGCCTAGCAGGAGTTTTATGAGAAAAACAAGAAAGGTAAATTCTCATCCTCTTTAAATTTTTCTTTAACTAAGGACTCGGCTGTTTTGAGTGTGGCAGCAAGAAGTACATAGTCAAAGACTGTCCAAGGAGAAAGAAGGATAGAAAGAAGAAAAAGGCTATGGTAGCTACTTGGAGTGATGATGTGTCGAACAAGATGCTAACACTCGATGATGAATTAAAGTGTCTAATAGCTCTATTAGACTTAAAAGTTGGATTTGAGTCAAACAGTGATGCATTAGATACTAAGGAAACAGATCCTCAAGAGGTAATCAACTACTTCCTTAAGTTTTCCAAGCATGATCTTACTAGATATACTTTTACATTGGAAGAAAAGTCCAATTCTAAATCTTCCGAGTTCAAAGAGAAACTGGAATCTCTTAATGCCGAGACCATCATTTTGAAAAATGATTTAGAAAACTTGACAAAAATCTGAAAGTACATGAGACTCGGTACTCAAGATAATGAGACCGAGTCCGAGTGCCTCAAAACGAGAGAATAAGCAATTGAAACAGAAGCTCAATGAGTCTCAAGAGTTAGTTTTAAAACTTACTGAAGGTTAGAACAATCTTGATTTATTGCTTTATTCTCAATATGTCTTATTTCGAAAAGAAAGTCTTGGATTTAATGTTGAAGAGGAAAATAATTCCTATAAAAATCTTTTCAAAACTGATTCCAGAACAATTAAGTTCATGAAGGCTAAGCATGGTCCCATTCATTCACGAAGAAAAGGGATCGAGCCCATACCAGTTTTCATGAAAAAGCCTCCTCAACCTCGTTTACAAAAGAGAGGTTTTCAAAGAAAAAGACACAGAGTCGGTTCTCAAGAAAGAAGACTCGGAATCGGACCAAGCCCAAAATCATTCAAATCCGGGTTCCTAAAAGTGTTGTTCCTCAAAAAGGACCACGAGTAAAGATAATTACTGGGTTTGTAAGAGGAAGTGAGAAGGGTTAGTTTGTTTCTGTTTTTGTAGGTTACTCGAAATGAAAGGATCATTGGTACTTAGACAGTGGATGCTCATGACATATGTCCGGAGACTCATGACTCTTCTCATAATTGGAAGAAAGGAAAGGAGGAAAAGTCACATTTGGAGGCAATAGCAAAAGCAATATAGTTGGAATTGGCGGAATTAGTTAAGGAGACAACTCGGTCAGTCAAATCTACCTTGTCAAAGGGCTCAAATGAATCTTCCGAGCATATCTCGGTTATGTGACAAAGGACAAGAGGTAAGATTCACTCGGACCAATTGTTTCATTTCTAATGCAATCACCAAAGAGACAAAGCTCTCAGTGTCCGAGGTCAAGTAACACCTACACTATTCCTCTTTCGATTCTAGTCAAGATTTATCATGTTTAAAAGCTTCCTTGAATGATTATTCATGTACATGGCATCATATACTAGGTCATATCAGCATGCATACTAAGGGTGAGCACGACTGATGGGTACCACTGGAACCGAACCGGAACCGGTCAAACAGGTAAGGTTACAAAACCGAAACAGGTCAAATGGATAAGGGTAAGGTTCCTAAAATTTAGGAACCAGATCAAACGGGTAAGGGTAAGGTTCCTAAAATCGAATCCTAGAACCGGAACCTGGAACTGTTTAAAGGCTATTTTATTTTATATTTCATAGATCTTGCCAACGGTGATGGATAAGTTATTGATGTTGAAGATGCAATGGAAGTTTAAAGGCTACATTATTTTCATTTAAATTTAGTTAATGAACTTGAGACATTTAGTTGTATTAGTTTTTGAAGAGACTTTGTAATATTTTGATCACATCCCCCTTTAAGAACGTTGTTTCTACTACCAACTTTGATTTTGTAAAAAATGCTAAAATTTGTGGTATTTAATTGTTTGCTTGTTGAACTTTAGTTAATTAAATGATTAACGTGGGTTGATGTTTGTAAGTTTTTAAGGTCTTAAATTTATTTTTATAAGAATAGTAGTGTGAACAGGGTACCACTGGAACCGAAACCAGAACCGAAACCCGAGGTTCAGGGTCGGGTTCCTAAAATTCAGGAACCGGTCAAATAGGGTAAGGTTCAGGTTTCTAAAATTTAGGAACCGATCGCACAAGGTCGGGGTTAGGTTATCGGTTTTGGGACAGGGTACCCGGAATCGCTCACCCCTAATGCACTCGTTAAGAAACTTGCATATTATGGTTTAGTTAGAGGATTGCCTAACTATTCATTCAAGAAATATAAAATTTATGATGCATGCACAAAAGGAAAACAAGTCAAATCATCTTTTAAGCCACTCAAGATAGTATCTACATCCAAAGCGCTTGAATTAATACATATAGATTTATGTGGTGAAATTCCTTTCAAAAGCTTAGGAGGTAAATCATATATGTTAGTTATTGTTGATGATTACTCACGATTTACCTGGGTGTGTTTTCTAAAGAACAAAAATGAAGCATTCAAAGAGTTCTCTAAGATCCGTAGGAAAATAAAAGTGGAGTCGAGACTCGGATCGGGAGAATTCAAGCGGACCATGGAAGGGAGTTCGATTACTCATAATTTATAGACTTCTTTGATAAGAATGACATCTCCCACAACTTCTTAGCACCAAAAACTCCTCAACAAAATGGAATAGTGGAGGCAAAGAACATAACACTTAAAGAAATAGGAAGGATAATGATGATTGAAAATGATCTACCTTACTATTTTTGAGTTGAGGCAGATGAACACAACGAAATTACACTCTCAACGAGATGTCTCATTCAACCCATTACGAAGAAGACACTCTATGAGTTGTACAAAGGAAAGAAGCCTACTTCAAACCATTCGGATGTAAATGCTTTGTGCATAACAATGGTAAGGAACATCCGACCAAATTGATGCAAGGTCATATGAAGGTAATTTCCTTGGTTATTCCTCGCACAGACAAAGATTATAGAATCTTTAACAAGAGAACTAAAAAGTACAAGTAAGTAACCACGTCGCCTTTGATGAAGTTGATCAAGGCAAGACAAGTGAATTTACTTTCTCATATCTCAAGCTTAACCGAGATGAAGATGACATAGCGAGGCTGAGCTCGGAATGAACCAAAACAAAGGAACCGAGCTAGCTTAGAATGAGCAAGTTCAAGAACCAGCTCGAATACTCGAAGGACAAGCTAATAAAGAAGATTAACAAGATGAACCAGCTGAAGGTCAGAATATTTAACCAACAAACCTGGTAAAGCTTTCAAATATAAATCTAGTCACCCACCTGAGAACATCATCTCCAACATCAACAATTGGGTAAGAACTCGTTCTTCTTTGCAAAACTTATGTGCATTTTCAGCATTCATTTCATTAAGCTGAACCTAAAAATTTACTAAAAGCCCTACTTGAACCTGAATGGGTGGAGGCCATGCAATAAGAATTAGCTCAATTTAAAAGAAACCAAGTCCGGACTCTAACCAAATGACCTTCGACCACCCGAGTTATAGCAACCGAATGGGTTTTCAAGAACAAACTGGATGAGGGAGGGTTGGTAGTTAGAAACAAAGCCATATTAGTCACTCAAGGATATAACCAAGAAAAGGGAATTAATTGTGGGGAAACCTTTGCACTGTTAAGATTAAGGCAATCAGAATTCATTGCATCAAGCATGAACATTAAGCTATATTAAATGGATGTTAAATGTGCATTTCTCAATGGTTTTATTTAAGAAGAAGTTTATGTTGAGCAACCCCTTGGATTTAAAAACTCACAATTTCCAGATCATGTTTTCAAACTAAAAAAGCTTTGTATGATCCGAAACAAGCTCCTAGAGCTTGATATGAAAGACTAAGTAGTTTCTTGGTTGAAAATGATTTCAAAAAAGGTCTTATTGACAAAACTCTTTTCATAAAAACCAAGGGGGATGACTTTCTCATTATTCAGATTTATGTTGATGACATTATCTTTGGAGCTACTAATGAAACTCTATGGCAAGAGTTTTTGAGTTGATGATACAGGAGTTCCAAATAAGCATGATGGAAGAACTCAACTTCTTCCTTATGTTGCAAATCAAGTAAGAAAAGGATGGCATCTATGTTCATCAATCAAAATACACCAAGGAGTTATTGAAGAAGTACAAGGTACAAGATGTAAACCTTACAACAACACCAATGAGTAGAAGTACAAAACTAGACTCAACTTGAAAAAGGTAAAGTTATAGATTATAAATTCCATAAAGGTATGATTGGATCTTTACTTTATTGTACATCTAGTAGGCCATATATCATGTTTAGTGTTTGTCTATGTGTAAGATTTCAAGCTAATCTAAAGGAATCACATATCACTACGGTGAAGAGAATTTTAAAATATCTTGCAGGGACTCGGACACTCGGTTTCCGGTATTCTAAAGACTCATATCCGAATCTCACTGGATACTCGGATGCTGACTATGCTTGGATACAAAGTTGATAGAAAGAGCACCTTAGGAGTATGTTAATTTCGGATACTTAGATGCTGACTATGCTTGTTATGCTCGGATTCTATGGATCAAACAACACTTAAAGGATTTTGGATTATCATTCACATCTATCCCAATCAAGTGTGATAATCAATGTGGCATCAGCATCACCGAAAATCTAGTACGGCATTCTACGACAAAGCACATTAAGGTTAGGTATCATTTCGAGAGACCCTCGAGAAAAAAGTGATATTGAACTTGAGCTTATTCGTACCAAATTCTAGTTAGTTGATATTTTCACAAAGTCTCTGAGTGAAAATCAATTTTTCTTTATTAGGAATTAACTTGGCATGATGATTACATGATTATTTTAATAATTGCATGATTATTTGAGTGACTACATGAGATTAATTATTTATCATTTGTTTTGAGTGAATACCAAATGGATCAGTTGAACCAGAATGAAACCGAGCTATGATTTATTGAGTTTCGAATGTGTTATGAGTCACTTAGACACATTAATGAGTCGAACTCGGTTTATGAGAAAAATGGACATCAAAATTTTGAGATCATCTCTAAATCAATGGAGAATCTTGAAAATATTTTAGAAAATTTCTTTTTCCCTCTCTCTCACGCGAACGGCCGGAAAACTAGTCATTAGAAGGAAGTAGTTTCAAGAAGTAACCATTGGACACTAGAACGCCAAACGGTCGGATAGTCGTTACTTTGAGTGCTGAGTTAGAAAGGATTTTGTTCTATGAGAGCCTTCGTTATATAATATAAATAGCACATATCCATCCTCATTCATTCACTTTGCTATCTCTTGCTCTCTCACTCTCTTTTCTCTTAAATACGGAATCCTTTGCTTAGACACTCGCACTATTTCGGACTCTCAACTCTTTACACTCTCTCTTTCTCACTTGTTCACTTTTCTTACTCCTTCACTCTCTCAAATCTTTTTCTCTTTCTCTTGAAAAATCCCTGTAAGAGGAAGTGCATCCGAAGGAGGTTCAGCCACTAAAAAGGCCGAACTCAAACCATTCGGCTCGAGAATCCTAAAAGGATCCTTCCAAGGGTAATGCGATCGCTTTCGATGATCAAAAACTCATTGTTTCCCAGCACTACTTCATTAAAGAAAAATTCTTCTTATCCACAAAACTTTCGTGGATCAAGCCAATCCTCAAAATAATTACTTTCAAGTTCTTGAGTTTTTGTGACCACATCTACCCGGAACTCGTCACCGAGTTCTAGACAAATATGGTTGTGAGAGACAATGTAGTCTCTTCTCTCATTCAAGGGAAAACTATTCGCATCAACCTCTCTCTCGCTTCATAAACTCTTTGACGTTCAAACTCTCTTCTTAAACTCAAACCCAATTCCCTTCAATGAAATCACCGATGATTTCTTTGACAAATGCGTCGAGTTGTCCCAAAGTCCGGAAAGAACTTTTACGTGACTCGGATGAACTCTAAAGCTAGACTTCTTCGCTTCATTCTAATGAGAACTGTGTGCTCTTTCTATCCTTCCAAGGAGAAACCCAACAGCAAGGTTCTAAAGGTTCTCTTTGACATTCTCAAAGAGTATAAGGTTGACCTCTTCCCTTTCATTCTGGAAGAGCTAACTTCTATTTCATCTTATCGAAAAAGCCCCACTTCCATTCGAGTGCTTGACTTTCTGCTATTTTTTCTCACTTCGAAGTGAATCTCCCAAATGATCCATACAAATTTCCGGAGCCGGTTTTCTGCATAGGAAGAAGTGGGCTAGTTGAACTAGGACAACAAAAAACATCATCCGGTGTCCGGGTTCATTCTTCTAAGCTTCCACCTCCTCCTCCACCTCAAACTCGAAACGTTCCGAGACACCTCTTCTCACTACTCGGACCATTCTCTTCTCAGCCTACCCTTTTCACGGACTTACTTCTAGGAGTGAGCAAGGCTGATGGGTACCTTGGAACCGAACCGGAACCGGTCAAACCTCTTCCGGGTCGGGTTCCTAAAATTTTGAAACTGTCAAATGGGTTTTGATTTCGGTTTTCATTCTAAAAATCTAACCACTGGAACCATAACCTGGAACCGTTAAGACAGGTAATTTTTCTAGGATTTTCGGTGTTCGGTTTCGAATATCGGGCTTGTGTAATTTAAGGTTTTCTTAGTTTGTGGTTCGTGATATTTACTCTATAAATACAAAGAGAAGAAGAAATTGATGTTTTGCTTCTTGTTTCCTTTTGCCTAGGATGTTTAAGTTCTATTCTAACTCATCCTATAACAAATTGATTTGCTATTTATTAATGATTGAAATATAATTAATCCCGAATATATAATTTTGAAGGCCTTAAAGTTTTTTTCATAAAAATAATGGTATAGAGTAGGTACCTCGAACCGGAACCGGACCTTGAGGTTCGAGTTCGAGTTCCTAAAATTCAGGAACCAGTCAAACAAATTCCGGTTCAGGTTCCTAA
Organism: Talinum fruticosum; assembly: GCA_021018815.1. Lineage (NCBI taxonomy): Eukaryota > Viridiplantae > Streptophyta > Magnoliopsida > Caryophyllales > Talinaceae > Talinum > Talinum fruticosum. Next base: position 89,473 of record JAITYX010000051.1, on the reverse strand, counting down.
AATTCGAGAACAGGTCAAATAGGTTCAAGGTCGGATTCCTAGTTTTGGGACAGGGTACCCAAAACCACTCACCCCTACTTACTTCGAAGGTGGCTTCTCGATTTGTTGTTCTTGCCAAAGAGTTACAATTAACTCTTGTGGCTTTCTAGGCTTTCATGCCTATTTTGACTCAGCTTCAAAGCTCGGCTTAGAGGCGGATCAATTAGAGTCAAGCCCTAGTCAACGAGCTGAAAGATGTCATCAAGCAGCAGTAGGACTAGATCCATCATCTTCAAGAGCACAGATTAAAGGCTCCCGAGGACTCCCAGTCTAAAGAAGAATCATCCTCAAAGTCCTCTAGCTCTTCTAACTTTGAGTCGGAAGGAGAAGAAGAAGAAGAGGAAGAAGAAAAAGAAGCAAAAGAGATCGGAGTAGGCCAAGTCGAAGGCCAAGGGGAGAAGGAACTCGAGGTTATTTCCCTAGAACATACAGAGTCCGCCTCAAAAGAGGTTAGGGATATTGGTCAATCCTGGGCTCAACCTATACAACCATCTCGAGTTGAAGAGACCGAGGGCTCATACGAGGAGATAGAGGAAATACAACCTCCGGTGTGCGGTGCCGCAACTCCGAGTCCTAGACTTACCTTTGCTCCTACCAACTCTTCCTCACCCAGCAGCTTCCACTCAAGGCTATCATTGCGGACAAAGAAGCCCTCGTTCATCCTCCTCAACTCACATTGCTCCACCCTCCTCCTAATTTCAAAATTTTTTATCGAACATCTATGTATCTCTTTTTACTCCCTTCCCCATAAATTTTTAATGAAATGCATAAGGGGAGAGAAAAGTCGAGATGATGTTTGGTGTAGGGGAGTTTAGTTTATTTTTCGTTTACGTGTACTTATTTTTCTTAGCATCAATGAAATTTTATAATTTACGAGCATCATTAACTTGTATTATCCATATCTCATTATTTTTGCTCCGATCTTATGCTCTAATACTTGTTCTTACTGCTCTAATAATTTTCGCTCCGATATTTCTTCCATCAATTTCTCTAGCAACGAATTTTGACTTTGTTTCACAAAGCACATTTTATAGTAATTCGTTTCGACTCATGAAAACTTAACTCTCTAAACTTTTAACTTCTTTTGATAAGTGTTGAATGTCTTTCATCAAAAAGGGGAGATTGAAAACTCGGGTAAAACTCTTTATTTCTCTATAGTTTTGATTTCAAGTCATTCTAAGCCTTTAAGAAGCTCATCTTTAAGTTTTCAACATTGTCTAACCTACTCGAAGCATTTCTCGAGTAAAACACACTTCACTGGGTTTCGACCCACTCGGATACAACTCAAACAGGTTGTTATGATTAAATAATTTCACAAACATATCTTATTTTGAGCACTCGACTTATTAAGCTAACTAAAATGAATTAATGCGTTAATTCTTATTTCTAAGTTAGTTTGTTAAAAGAAATTATTTACCTGATCAAGCTTATGCATATTGTCTATAATCTTAATATCTTGATCATTGAAATGATAGAATCAAGATGGAATTTAAACCTATTGAATATTAGACTCAGAAAATTTCATTCTCTCGGATTAAGGATAATTAAGCACTTAATTACGATGAATTAATTTTCATCCTTTCCTAATCTTGAACCAAAGTATTTTTATACTTCCACTTTGATTTGCTTTTACGGGATGATTAAAGTATTTTAATCTTGTTTTGAAAAGCAAAAGCCACCGACTTCTAACCGTTCAACATTAGCGGACGTAAAAGCACTATTTCAAGACAAGGCTCGGACACCATGTCGGGGTTGTTTGTTTCCAAATCCGGTAAACTCCAACTTTGAGTCTAACGGTTTTTTCACCCTAGATATCAGTCACAACTAGTGGGTTGGACTACTTTTCGAGCCAAAGGCCTAAGCATAATGTTCATATATGCAACGACTCCTTTTACGAGTGACTCGGACTATCCGTTACAACGGGTATTGAAGCTCTCAAGTCCGGAATCAATCACAACGGCTACTCGCCTCGCTGAGTCTAAATAAAAGCCTTCCTACAAGACTTGGAGATTGTTGAACATTGCTTGGAACTACACGAAATCTAATCTCTCTCAATCTTCTAGCTTTGAAAACTCCATTCTTAAGTTCAACTTTTCGATTTGTAAAGAGAAAAGTCTTTTAAACACTATTACATTTTTCAATTCTCTGTAAAGTCCCTTGACTAAGCTGTAAGGGCTAAGTTAGCTCAATTGTCCCTAACTCGTAACGGTTATCTCCGTTAGGAAGTAGTAAAACAGATAAGGTAACTTCGTATATAGGAAAAACTTGTATTGAATTGTCTAAGGGAACAATTCTGTAAGAGTCGATCCTTGTATTTTGTGGATTGAAAATAGTGGATTTGACTTAGTGCTTGGATTAGCACTGTCCATGGTTTTCTACCCCATGAGGGTTTCCATGTAATTTCGAGTTTTGCACTTCGAGTCCAATCTAGACTCGGAATAATTTTCTAAATTTTTTTTTTGCAGAAAACTTTGTAATTCCGTAAAATGTCCTTCACACCCTATTCACCCCCTCTAGGGTGATTCGGACTCTCAAAGAGCAAACCTTCATACTCTTCTCTTTCACTTCAATTCTCCTCTTCTTCAACCTATCTGTAGACACCAAAAAGTGTCGTTCTTTTCTCTATTTTTTATTTGTTGGGCCAATGATGAAATCTCGAGTCCTGTTTGAGGATTTGGATCTCGAATCGCTTTTGATTGCTGCGACGGAACCCGAGTAAACTACAAAGAACCCCAGCACCAAATAAATAGCCTTTTGCCTCAAATCGATCCAAAAATCCCCTTTTCTTTCGAATGATCCAAGAACTAGGCCAAGCCTTTAGAGACATCGGAAGTCCGAGTGCCGCATACTCGAGGAATTCCACGCTTAGAACATTGCGTTACACTTCGATCCAACCGGACAAAGAGGTGAAGACCTCAAGACGATGTTAGACGCTGCATTTCATGATCACAAGCATCAAAGTGTTGCATTTTGGCTCCAAGACAGTCCACCCGAGACTAAGAGCACCCATTCTACATAAAAAATGAAACCCGCCAAAATAGAAACCCGCCAAAAATGGAAACTTTTCATTTTTGGAAAGATGCTATAGCCGCCGCCTGCCACCCCAAAATATTAAGCGGAACACTGTGTTTTTCCCTGGAGACTCCCTTGGAAGCACACTAGGGCACGAAACCCTAGAAAGCCTCTTGTGGCTCGCGTCATGAACCGGACCTTATCTGGTTTTATCCCTTCTTTATCTCGGTTCTATCTCGGTTCAATCTAAAGATATCGTTAACTAACAAGAATTTCATGTTAAACAAATTGACCTAACGTGGCAAAAATTCAAATCGGAGTTAAGGCATTACCGCGGTCTCCGGATACCGAGAGACAAGGCTAAAACATCTCATTTTTATGGTACAAAATAAACGGCAATAATATAAAACCTATGTTCATATAAACAGGCATTTAGACAATTCTGTAGTTATAATTTTGGAACTTACATAGACCAAGGACTCAATTTATTGTACTTATTTTTCTAACCCTAATCGTAGCCGCAAAGAAATTCAAGTAGGGAGGTCAAACAGGTCATTGTCCAAGACCAACCTTGTCGGGTCCTTTCTTCTCATATTCCTCTACCTCGCGGACTTTCTGTTTAACTCTTGTCTGTTCCTCTTTCCCTAAAACAACTTTTAAAAAGAATAAAAACTAAAGTGAACGGTTGGCTCAATATGTCACCTTTGTACTATGAAAACATTTTTGAGAGCCAGTGAGCACGGATGCGATTTCAAAAATTCATTTAAAATTTATCATTTAAGCATGATGCTCAATTTCTATTTCTTGTAAACTTTTCAGTTAAATTTTCAATTTCATAAACATTTTAATTTCTAGCCAACCTTAGGACCCCAATTTATATGCAAATGTAGCCATGGCTTCGGTTGAACGATTCGATTACGATTCCCATTTACCGGGAAGACCCAATACGTGCCCTTGATTAAACGATTCGATTAAAGTTCTCGATTATCGGGAAAGGCCCAATACGATTAATTCCGCCACCGAGACATTTATGAACGGTTGACAAAAGAGTAAGGGAGGGCAGGTGGTCGGCGGCAGCGGTGGTGACCGGAGACAGGTGGCGGCGAGCGGCGGCTGGTGGCCGATGGCGAGAGAGGGCAAGGCTGATGGCTAGCGGTGCGGGAAAACGAGTTTGGGCTTGTGTGTGTTTTTAGCTTTCTTCTTGCTCTCTTTCTTTGTGGTCCGGCCCAACTACCTCCCCCTCCTATTCATAATGGGCTGCGACAGCCCAAATCCTATCCCTTCCATTCATCTTGTCAAACCAGATTTGGGTTTATCAAGATAATTATTATTACTACACATGGTTAATTTTTTTAACCATACAATTGTAATAAAATTACTTGATGTAAATTTTTATTTATTTATTTATTTATATTATTATTATTATTATTATTATTATTATTATTATTATTATTATTATTATTATTATTATTATTATTAGTATTAGTGTTAGTATTAGTATTATTATTATTATTATTATTATTATTATTATTATTATTATTATTATTATTATTATTATTATTATTATTATTATTATTACTTTAAATAAATCAACTAATCGAAACGAATTTTGTAAACTGTATATATCTATATATCGAATAATATGCATTTGCACATTTTATGAATATTTAAGCGTGAACTAATATTTTCGAGTCACTTAGCCGATAAATCCACTCACGTTTTGACATTTATGCACGGCTCACTTGCTCTTAAATATTAAATGGGTTATTGGATGGGAATAATACAAAATTTAGGGGTGTTGGCCAAATTTAATACGAACAATTTCCTTGGCTACAAACAAAACCAACTTTGGGGCTATGTTCTAATATCATAACGCCACCAGAGTTATATGGGCAGCAACTCATCGGGAACGTGACGTGGCAATATTTTTTGACACGTGTACGGCGGAGTCGGTTTTTAACTAGATTTATGAAATATAAGTGCCAGCTATGGAAGGAATTTTTTAAAACAAAAAAATATTGAAAATCCTTCTATCATTAACTCTACCATTCTCTCTCTCTCTTCCTCTCGCTTTATCCCTCTTATGCTCTCTCTCTCTCTCTTATCTCTTTGTAAACCAAATCATACAAACCCGGAAAACTCTCCTCCCTCTCTCTCCCTCATCCTCCTCCTTGCTCTCGCTTTCCTTCAAAATCAAAACCCATAAAACTCTATCTTGCTAATTAGTTCTTACTTCATACTCCTAAAAGGTCAATCCAACAATGGCATTGAAAAAGTCTCAACCTTTGTATGACCCGCCTGCTGCTTCTTCATCCGAGGAAAAAGATTCGAAGGAGGAAGAAGAAGAGGAGGAGGTTCCATCAAAACCCCAATCAAAATCCCAATCTAAACAAACGCAACCGGAAGAGGAAGAAGAATAATCTTAGGAGGAGGAGGAAGAAGAAGAATTTGAGGAGGAGGATAAATAAGAGAAACAAAAGAAAACCCGGAAGCATAATCAAGCTGCTTCACATATCTCCCCGAATCCGACTCCGAATCGATTCCCAAAAATCCCCACGAGCCTAGAAATCCAAAAAATCGAGACCCCGTTTCGAAACCCTTAGCGAAACGCCTGGTGGAGAATGGGAAGGAGTTGAAGTCCAAGGTGGGACAGCTACTCCCGTGGAGAAGAGGGCGGCCATTAACGAGGTTGTAGAGTGAGGAGGATGAGATTGCGATTCTCAAGGGTTTGATTGAGTTTTAGGCCAATTTTTGGAAAGACCCATCTACCCATCAGCAAGAATTTCATGACTCTGTGAAGAAATCGCTCCATGTTGATGCTTCGAAGAGCCAAGTGAAGAATAAAGTGAGGAGATTGAGGAACAAGTTCAAGGGTCACGCAAAGAAATCCATCGATGGTGAGGACCTTGTTTTCTCTCAGCCTCATGAGTATAAATCTTTTCAATTGTCTAAGAAAATCTATGGAAGTTTGAATGGTGTTGACGATGTTGTTATGCAAGAAAAATCCGAGTGTTCGTGAAAAGTCCGGAAAGTTCTAGGAAGGGCGACAAGATTACTCCTATTGAAGCTAATGCTGATACTAATAATATAATCACTAAAGAGGAAGATTTGGTGAAAGGGAAGTCGGAGAAAGTTGGATTTAATCAAGGGAAGGAAGAGGAGGACGTTTACGAGAAGACATCCGTTTTTAATGAATGGGCTTCGATCCGATTCCGTAAACTAAAATTTCAGAGAGATAGAGAGGAATTATCCTCCTCAATCAATTCTTTCCTTTTTTATAATCTTTCTAAAAATAAGAAGAAACGAGACGAGATGAGAGGAAGAGAGAGGGTGATTAATTGCGTTTAAACATCATTAATTTAAGGGTAAATAAGCCTTTTGATTCAATTTATTTTTTAAAAAAATTCCTTCCATAGCTAGCACTTGTATCTCATAAATCTAGTCAAAAAAATTGACTCTGCTTGTCCACGTGTCAAAAACATTTGGCGGGTCACTTTTCCGATGAGTTGTTGCCCATACAACTTGGTGGCGCTCCGATATTGAAAAATAGCCCCAAAGTTGATTACTGTTAGCGACTAAGAAAATTGTTCGTATTAAATTTTGCCAATACCCCCAAAGTTTGTATTATTTTCGTCCAATGTTCCATATTAAATCGGTAAAAATACAATAATTAAATACAATTAAATTTTAGGGCATTACATACTATACTGCTTTTGTACCCTATTCTAGACGGTTGGTCGAGCTAACCCCGGGTCTCTTCCTTGACCTAACCTCTCCCTATAAATAGAGAGCTTTGGCTCTCACTCCCATACTGGTTTCCTGCCTTAGCACCATACTTGTTGAAACTTGCTTAAGAGCTACTGAATACTCTCATCCGTATTACGATCTCTTGGTTACTTTTCAACCTATTTTTCCTTACTTCCATCGTACTCAATACATTCGATCCCTAAACTCCATCATTCACCTACCTACAACAAACGAGTCACAAAAATCTTCCTTGATTCACCACTGTCGCATCAAGAGGTTCATATCCGAGATCCGGATCACCAGGTGGGACAACCCGAGGGCACGAGATCCGGTTTTCACAACGGTTTATTTTATTTTATACTTTTTTATTGCTTTCCATATCGTGGACAAACGATGTATTGCTTTTAATTCCTCCCCACCTGATGTAATCTTTTCGGTATTCCATTTTCTTTTCCTTTCGCTTTTCCCTTTCTTTACGTTTTCGTTTTGCTTTTCTTTTCGTTATTTCTTTCTTGACTTGCTTTCTTTATTTCGACATTTATCGCTTTCCTTAATTATGTTTTGGTTGCTTTAATTCTTTATCGCATGCTGTTGCTTACTTGTTTGGTTTACATTATTTGAATTTACTACTCGAACTAGTAATGGTCGTCTTCGGACGAGCGAAACGGAAGGGTTTATCCCTACGTTTCGTACCCTCGCCCGAATCGACTCTTGGTTCAAAGACCGATGGAGTCATTTTTAGCCTCTTTTTATTTTGTTTTTGTTAGTTTTTCTTTCCTAAAAGCTGATTAGTGACTCCCTATTTTCGATTTACTTCTATTAATGCGCCGTGGCTATTTACGATCGAACAGTAAGAAAATAGGTTACGGATCTGCCCGACCGGGCGAGAGGTCGAGGCTGATCTCCTCGGTTTTGGTCTCTAGCCGGCGCCGATCACCACTAGGTGTAGGCTGTCGCCTACACCGAGTGGTCGGTAGGTGGGGCTTTAGTCCAGATTGGTGTTTTCACACTAATCGGCCCTAAAGTCTCACGACAAAAACGAAACCCTAGTTTTATTTATTTTTCGGTTAAGAAATAATATCCCAGGACTTCTCAAAATAATTACTAAAATAAAATAATTAATAAAATCGCCAATCAAATTTGATTTAATTCATTTCAACTTGATTTAATAAAATTCATAAATCTTAATAAAAGGTTCATCCCCACATTCCAAAATCGACTTTCTAAAACCATCTTCAAAATCAATCTTTAAAAAGAGACCCGACATAAGTAGGGAAGCTCGGCGGACCACGGTCGATCGTGGTTCCTACACTATCTCTCTCAAATTCATTGACTATGGGGAAACCAACCAAGAGCAAGGGGAAGGCAAAGGTAGACTCCGAGTCACCACCACCGACTAAGAAGAGAACTAGAAAAATCCATTAATCCCTGTCCTTGTTCTTAAAAATTTGAACAATTTCATTTTAACTACGGCTTTTTAAACACTTCGGCCTACATTTTGTGAGCTCTTGTTTTTTGTCGAAAGGCAAATGGGAGAAGTACTTTGGTGTGTATTTGGTTGATGGTTAACTCTATGCTTGGATGAATGTTTATTTGACTTAGTGACATGTTTATCTAACTTTGTTTCTATGCTTGGATGTTTATCCGAGTCCGAAATATGTTTATCCGCCTCTATGAATTACATGATTAAGATTTGAATTTGACATGCCTAGACTACCTTGATTATCATGTCACGAAATTGTGGAATCGACTACGTGCTTAAATGCTTTACCAGTCTCATGCTCGGGGAGTTAGTGTCATGAGTTTTACTATGCTTTTAATCCGACTTAGTTAATTGCTAAAAGCGTTTTAAGTGTGAATTCTCTTGATCATCATGTTTTACTAGTATCATGTCTAGGAGGAGTTAGTGTCATATTTTGAGGGAATTAGTATTAAGAGTCGGAATGAGATATGACCCAGTTGATTTTGAACTCCCTTGTTTTACTAGTATCATGTCTAGAGGGAGTTATTATTATGTATAGAGGGAGTTATTTCCTACTTGTTCGGTTATTATTGAAATTATGTCTTTCGTCAAAAGGGGAAGATTGTTAGTCGGACACTATCTCCGACGAGTCGGACATACACGATTAGTTATTTTATCCGACTCATTTGCGAGTGTAATAAATTTTAATCTCAAGGCATATATTCGGTAATTGAAATTATGCTAAATAATCTCACTCATTATATTTCTCTTGAATTATTTTATCTGATTTCATATTAAGATCTTGTTTCCTTATTTGGCGCAATTACAATCCATATCTTTAAGGAAAGATCTTGACATATAGTAATCCCGATATTTATGAATATATTTTAATTATATTTTTAGCATGATTTTATTCTGAAAAATCTTAATCTTTCCCCATATTATATAGTATTTATTTTCCGAAAAATACAGTCGGATCAAGCTAGATCAAGCTATTTAAGGTTGCAAGAAGTAGAAGTGGTAACCACAGAAATTAAACACTAATGGAAGAGTGTCAAGGTAGCTCATGGATCGGTGAATGTCGGCATATTGGAAAGAAACTAAGAAAGGAAAGAATCAACGTTTTTGAAGCAAGTTAGACCGAGAAGATCTTGTTACCAAACAAATCTCAACGGTAAATTTGTCAAGTCACAACGAGTCTTGTACAAGCAAAGAAAGTTATAAAAGACAAAGATCAAGACTAGAAGAAAATAAGAGAGCATACATTCAATCTTACCATATTCTATCTCTTGTAATCTCAAACACATTCTATCTTGTAGCAAAGTGTCTTAGGGAAGATACTTTGTGAGTTATAGTAGCAAAGAGTCTTGGGGAATACTTGCTTTGTGAGTTGTAGCACTTGAGTGAAGTGTGAGTGAAGGGTCTCTAGAGTAAGTGCATTCGAAAGGCCAGTCAGTGAGTTAAGTGAAGGGCTCATTTGACGATCAAACAATGAGAGAAGCGGATGATAATCCTAAGGTAGAAAACCTTAGGTGATCATTAACCCAGATATTTGAATCTGGGCTAAGATCGTGAACAAAAAACGTGTCTTGTCCACTTTAATTTTCTTTTTGTTTGTTTATTTTCATATTTGACCTCACTCTTATAGAACATAACATAGTTAGACAACTCAAAAAATTTTAATGCCCTATTCACCCCCTCTAGGAAATATATATGACCTCTGGGAATTACACATAAGAGAGCCCTGATATTTCAAGCTAAATCACAAATAATTGCACTATACAATTACGACAATATATTAGCAAAATGCTCTTCAAAAGTTAGCCAATCCAAACTTGATTCTCATGCAATTTTGCTATGAGAGAATTCAGTTTGCCGTATTATACACTTGCCCTCTTACATTTCTCAGCGTTTATACAATTAAAAAGGCCTAAACATTTACAATTGCTTGCTAATCTGCACTTTGTTGCGCCTCAACTTGCTGTGAATTACTTGAACCTTCACCTTTATTACAGGAAAAATAGATAATCTCCATCTCTAATTACACTTATGTCTTCAATTTCTGCATTCTCGGAGTCGACGATTTTCATGAACTGACATCCTTCAAATTTTTGACCTGCAATTCCGCGGGATTTTGTCAGTCCTGGCAAAACAGATATGTACTTACCTGACCCAAATGATCTACAAGTAGACTCGAGAGCTAGCCTGTTAACCTGACCTTAAAAACTAGTTCAATCAGTGATTTTTCATAACTTTGCTTGTATTTTCATCTTCAGTTTATTGGACCAGCAGATAAGAGATCAAAGATTGATGCAACTAGCTAGAAAAGTTAAACTTACCTGCTATTTGGAGTAAATCCTCCATGGTGTCGGGCAAATTGATCAATTTGCCGAGTTTCTTTTCAGCACTAGCATTTTCTAACTGCATCATGTGAATAGTAACTCTGATCTTGTTATTGGATCCTGGGTTTTTGGGCACTGCCTTACAGCGACAGTGTGTAGACTTGTTGCTTTCGAAGTTGTTCGAGCTTGTTGAATTCTTGCCACTAAATCCTGTCTTATCAGTATGTTGTAGATCTCTATTTTCAGAGAATCTGAGATTGTCATGTATGTTTTCATTTTGTTGTTGTAGTAAAGGATCATGTTGGTCCCATTTTAATGGATCAACTCCCTCATCCAAGACAATTTTTAGTGTACTTAGGTTCTCCTGTTGGATAGCAGCTCGAAACTTTGCGTGATCTTCGTGAACCATCAAATGGCTGTGAGAATCCACGGAACATGCACTTTTTGTGCATGACAATCTATCAGCCCATTCACTATACAGAACTGATGCCTCATATGTTTGAGGCTCCACCAATCCTTGGCTTTCTAGAGCTTTCAGCTTCTGCAGAACAAACAGATTTAACTGCTAAATGAGCTCTTCGTGTCACCAAAAGCCAGGGCCAATTTGCCTCTGTTAAGTCCACATAGTTTCTACTTTAAAGATGTTGATAAGAAGAAAGTTTATGTTTTAGAATGTTCACTTTCTACAAGGAAAAAGAGTTATGTAGAACACCTTAAAATGATTTTTAAGGAGAAAAAACCATCAAGAAAGAACAACTTCCGTTTTTTCTTTTTGTAGAAGTTAATTTTTAAACTGTAAGAATTTCAGAAAAGTGTCCCCCTCCCCCAAACCAACCCCCCTCGGCCAAAAAAAAAAAAAAAGACTCTTAAAGCTTATTGAATTGGAACATATTATATTGGTCGAGAAAGTGAACAGTACCAGGTATAGATTGCCCATTATAATGTTCCCATCGGTCTTGTTTGCTTGAGTGACATTCATAAGTGAAGCTTTGCTCAACCTTAATAATTGCGACAACTCTGTGGTCCGCACTGTAAATGGCTGTGGCCTGTCACATAGAACCCCTATCTCCCCGAATGTATCTCCTGCGAGTACCTTCTGAACAATCTGATCACGCCCGTTACCTTGGACAATCATTTCCTGACGAAACAAACACAATCATTTGTCGACTTCTTTGAGATCCTCTTGTTGATGCTATGGGGTTTATAAATCCGTTGTCTATAATAAGTTTGAGAGCACTTACTGCTGCACCAGATACGAGGATGTGAATGTCAGTTGGAGCCTCATTTTGTAGAATGACATCTTCTCTTGGTGGAAAATATTCAGCCTCTATTTCAGAAACCTATGTATAGAAGGAAATGCATCGTGAGCTTTCTAAGACTATCAGCGTAGGAAAAGTAGAACTGATAAATAGGCCATTGTGTTCACATTAATTTAGGTTGGTGTCGGAATAAGTTTAGGTATATTGTCCATTTACTCAATAAGCTTATTAAAAAATGTAATCAGAAATGGGGGCACAAATTGGACATGTTTTTATTGAAAGCTAAGATGTAGTACAGAATGAGGTAGAAAAAGAAGTATACCAGTTGGAAAAGGGAATTGCGAGAGACTCCTTGGAAAAGTTGGACTCTTTGGACTACAGGAAGGAAGAGATATTTCGCGATGCTTGATTGGATGGCTTTGGGTAGATCATTTAGGGTCTCCTGTTGTTTGAGTCCTTCAGTTTTGAACTTGAGACATACATGTGACAACATTTGTTCCTGTATGTGGGGAGGAAGCTGATTTCGAGCTGAGAATTCCATGCATGCTCTGACAGTGTCTCTCTGCAGACAAAGTGAACAATATCACTTAAGACCACTGTTTTTCATTAATCCTTTATTGTACTCCGCAAGGAATATTAGGTTGAATTAGTGTATCTCCATTGTCCAATAAGCTCTTTCAGAAATGCAATACTTATCTGTTAGGCAAGTCTAAGGTAATCTCTACTTAGGCCAGATTAATTTGGGCAACTGAGTAATTATATTTTGGGCGTAGGTAAGGTTTGATAATCAAGTCGTCATGTCAATTCTGTCCATAAAATCTTTTTGTTTATTTGAAGCTTCTCAACAAGTAAACTCATGACACAACCACAAGCACCCGACATCGGTATAGAGTCACCCTATTACCTAAGAGTTATGCATGTTTTTATCTAAAATGAAGTATCAGGTAATCCATTTGCATGAGTAATTGAGTGTGCCAAGTTTATGATATGAGCACTTAATGCCAAATAAAAAGTCTGAACATAAGAAAAAGGCAAGAGACGTATGGGGTGTTTGGCAAAAACTTTTTGGAAAGGCAAGAGACGTATGGGGTGTTTGGCAAAAAACTTTTTGGCCCCAAAAGTTTTTTTTAGTTGTTTGATTATGTTAAAAGGTAATTGGACTGTTTGGAAAAGATCTGTTTAGAATAGGCTTTTTGACCTAAAAAACTCTTTTACAAAAAGTTCTTTAAAATAGATTTTTAAAATAGCTTATTACAATTAATACTTAAAGTTACCATATTATCCTTCACATTCCGGTTTTATGCTAATTGCCATTGAAATTACACTTATGTGATAATTTTTTTTGTTCATATTTTTCTAATTTTGAAACAATAGTAGAGGATGATTATAAATATTTAAGTTAATTTTTTTATTTTAATATTTTCTATATTTTGACAAATAATTTAGTCCATCATAATAAATAAATAGTTTTCTCACATAAATGTCAAATATATTATTAAAAATAAATTTTAAAAGGATATACATAATTAAAGTTGTATAGAAGGTATAAATGTAATTTTATATATCACATAATTTTGACAAGAAATATGAATATGAAATAAAAATAATTATAATGTATAAAACAGCTTAATGAAATTAATCTATAGGCATAAATGGAATTTCACCAAACAGCTTTGTTAGAAACAACTAATTTTACCAAACACATTTTTCTTAAACAGCTAATGCAAACAACTAAGTCTAACAATTAATACAAGCGAGTAGCATGTCTAATAAGCGATTGTCAAACAGCACCGTGATAGAAGTTACTTACGAAATTTCTGGTGCGGCTGGTCCAGTGAACAACAAGGTTTGTCATGTTCCCAATGAGGTACGACGTGAGGCCTAGGTTGAATAGCATATACCCAATATCAAACAGCATCTCTATTATATTTTCAGCATGTAAATCACCATATCCTGTGGTTGTCAGTGTCACAATAGACCAGTAAAGTGAAGCTATGTATCTCTTCCATACGCTTTGTGACTTGAAATTTGGGTTTACAGCTCCAATCCAAGTTTTTCTTGGGTCAGGGTACTTGTCTGCTATCAGATAATAAAAGCATCCCGCACAATGAACCGCAAACAGAGTAACCTGGACTCGAGTAGAAACAAAAGGAATTCATGTCACAACGACTCCCTACAACTGATATCAAAAACTGATTATTATTCTTCTACTTAATACGTGTCCAACTCGGTATGAGATCTAGATGTCAGGACTGGCACTATATCTATCCATATTATCTTACAGGTCCCATCTAGGGCAAGTTGGGAAAATATAATTTAATGAGACATTTTACTTAGAGTCCACCATAATCCAAGCTGAAAAAACTACCCAAAGTCATTTTCTTCCGTTGTTCAGCTAGCAGTCGTAAGAAATCAAATCGGTCAATGATTTTAGAAAATGCTGTTTCCACTGTGAATTGAAATGTCAAATAGTTGTAAAATGTGAGGTGAAATGGATGGTCAAAGAGGATAAGTAGATTTTTATGACAACAAACGTACCGAGACAAGTTTTGTGCAGCGGGTCCAAAAGTAGTTGAACCGAATATCTTTTTCAAGCCTGTGCAAAAGAGTACAGAATTATATGGTCAGTATCTTCCATCTTGCATTTGTCTTAAGTTCATATACGTCCACTAAGTTTAATTTAGTTTGGCTATGGACCTTGCAAAGAGGGAACTGACTCTTCGAAGCCGCCAGAGCCTAAGCATGTTAAGAGCTTTGAAACCCAGTCCACCATTGTGGTCTGTGAAAAGGAGGCTTAACGACTGAAGTGGCGCAGTTGAACACACATCAAAGATAAACCAAGTTGACAAGTACCTGTACATAGATTGTGGACCATATTAACTAGGCCGATTGTTTCAAAAAACCAAACCAAATCAAACCAAAACTCTTAATTCCATAACTAAAATATACGGACGGAGGTTATTCCATTTAGGCCACTAATGATACAACGTATACTGTAATTCAGGGTTTATAGACCCAGGTTATAAAAGATATAAAAACTGTTTTTTTAACCCACAAACCACTCCTAATTTTGTTGTGGGTTGCACCATCGACCAAAAGGTAGCCCGGGACCTATACTCCCGGGTCTATAATATAATTGATGCATTAGAGGTGGAATTAATATTAATGGCTTCGACTCAACTTTTGATGAGCTAGAACACTTGATGAGAAACTTTATTTTAGTGCGCTACAAGGACTTATGTTTTAAATGAATCTTTTTAGTACACTTAATCCCACCAAATCAGCATTTTCAGTTTTCCGATATAAGATAGATTAGTGACGGAAAAAGCATATTTATGTATTTTATTGGTTGCAGTCAAACTGTAAAAAGTTCTTTCTATTAAACTACAAAAAAAAATTTAAATAATCAAATTTCTTTCTTTTTTTTTTTTATCAAGAAAAATTTCTTTCTACTCAGCCTACATGGAATATTAATTAAACTAAAAATGTCAACAATGAGCCACACGCTTTCTGGTTAGCATCCCACAACACCGTAAAATAAATTAATTTTCATAAACCTTTTTAGTATATTATCTTCAAAAAGTGGACATGTTTTAACTCAAGTAAGTTGGACCAAATACAAGGATCTAAACTTAGCAATCATAAAAACAACTAGGCAAATTAAATCACCGACCACAATAGACAGTGATATTTGACTGACCTGATGGCAATCTTCTTGTGATCGTCGATCAAAAGGTAAGTTCGCCTGTCGATGTACGCGACGAAGAAGGTGAGAATAATATCGATGGCGAAAAATCCATTCACAATGTGGTCAACGATGAAGAGCGCGTCTTGCTTGTATGTCAAGAATGCAAACTCAAACGGGCAAATCCACGCTGAGTAAACCACCAGAACTACCAGTAACATCTCCCAAGCCCTGCAATATATATCCACAGTAAAATTACTTGTATCAGAAACTTGCATTTACTTTATAATTATGAATTCTTTCAATTTTTTAAGATATTTTGAATATATGAGAGGACAGGGGTAAAAGTCTAGTCAATATCAGCAGTGTAAGAAACAGGGTTGATTCCGTTTGACCACGCTATATTCAATTCCCTGCAAGGGAAGTTTAGCTTACTGGCCACGAACCTCAAAAAAGAAGTATATCAGCTAGTAAGAAGATGTATTATGCACTTTTTAGAGGGTCGAAGAAGTCCTTTTATGATAATTGTTTTTCTAGTTCCGTTATGACTACTATATAAAGATTTAGCATAATGACTTAAGAATTGTCCTCTGTTTCGATCCTTTAAAATTTTCAATATGTTTAAGGGAGTTTAAAAGACATTTTCTCTGCGGCAAAAAAATAAAATAAAAAGTTTTTCTTCTAGAGCTCATCACTAAAGAATGGCGGTTCGACCATGAGGGCAGTTCGGATGGCTTGAGGGAACAATTCTCAGGTGAGCTTTGGCAGAAAGTAGACCCTCTTACCACATGAGCTATGGCTCGGTGACGTATTGGAACACTTCCTTTAAAAAAATAACTAGATGTGGTAAAGAAATAGTTTACTCAACAAAAAGAGGTAAGAAAACAAACACGATATCTAACGGGATCAAATAACACTTAACCTTGGAGGAAAACAACGGCAAGGATTCTTTTCATTAGAGTTCATGACCAAAAAATAATGGTTTACCTATATACTTGGCATGACTATCTGCAAAAAGAGAAATAAAGAACTTTATGTAATTAATCTTACCTGTAACGAGGATCAAACGGCGATATAATGTGTTTACTGAGCTTGATGGTCTGGTTGATTCTAGCACCAAGAGACGGCAGGATGTCGCTGGAGAACACACCACCATAGCTGCAACTGCTGCCCTCAACTTTGAGCTCGTCGACGCAGAATCGCTTAAATAAGCTGTTTGAGCATGAAAGTGACATTGTCCTTGCTCAAAGACTACTACTATTGAGCAAGAGGCTAGCTAGCTTCAGTTGTACTAGCTAGTATTACAAGAGAGTTTTGAAGTTGTTTTGTTTTTCCGCGGGCTCGTAAAGGTGAGTTTGGGGAGGGCTTATAAATAGGTAGGCAACTAAGAATCTTTTTTTTTTTCTCTTGTTGATTAAAATTAGTGTCTAATGGTTGGGATCCACCGTAATGTGACTAAGCTAGCGCGTTGTTAACAAGCGAGAGAAGAAAGATATGGAAAGTAGGGCAAAGATGAAAGGGGATCTTTTGTTTTTTCTCCCGTGCCTTAAGCAAGGAAGCTGAGAAAGACTACCATTAGCATATGAATGAATGAATCCGAACCAGAGCTAGAGGAAAGGGACAGTCTCGTATTAGGATTGAAATCGTAGGTAGATAGTTAATACAAATACTTTAAAAATAAGTAGCTTTTCAATATTTGTAATAAAAATTATTTCACTGACAATAATAAAATTATTATCAAGATAAATTTTAATCGACCAATAAAAAAATTATAAGATTATAATCTCGTCTAATCATAGGATGAAATCGAGATATAGAGAAAATAATTTTAAGGGCAGGATAGGCTTGAGTAGACTCACTTGCTTTCCAATATTTAGCGGGTGCAATTTTTAATTTTTGTAAGGGTGACATGGATGTGAAAGGAGGGAAGTACATAGTCATGGTAGATGTAAGGGAAATGATGATGATTGTAATTAGTTAATGGGGGTCTCCATCAATAAATTGTGGAAAGTGGGGAATCATGCAAATAGATGGGTTCGATATCTTAAGGACAGATTGTGTGTCGTGTTATTTTTATGTTTTTGCTCTCTTTCCCAATAATCGATCAATATTTTATTTTACCTTAAGAATATGTATCCATGGATGTGGAGTGAAATAAACTCAAAACAAAGCTCCTTTGTGTCTATTTTGTACAGAAAGTTAACATGTTTCAAATTTTTCTAATGACTCTTTAATAATTATCCTTAGATGAAAGGGGAAAGAAGCACTCAGAAAAATATAAGTTGTTTTTAAAATGAATGTATTACTTATTTTTAGAACTGATAAAAATTTTATCAACATAAAACTCTAGTTTTTACCATTATATTACATATTTACAGGTCACGAACTAAGAACATGTTTGGCCTAATTTTTAAAAATTTATTTTTATTTTTAAAAAGTATTTTTTGAAAATTGTTTTTGAAGAAGAATTTGAAGTGTTTGGAACAAATTTTAAATAAATGTTTTTCAAATAATTAATTTATTTGGCCAAGATTTCTAAAAAGATAGAAATAAGATAAAGATAAAACAAAATAAGAGAGAGAGGAGATAGATAAAATTAGAGGAGAGAGAAAAATTAAAATAACATAAAAAGATAGGAGAGACAGGACAAAGAATGGGATTACGGGTAGTTATTACGGAGTTTTTCGAAATTAGAAACAGAAATAGCTATTTCGTTGTTTACGTTTTACGGAGTTTTTTCCAAAATCATTTTTGAAAAATAGTTTTGATTCTTTTAAAAAACTAGTGTTTGGCCTAATTTCTGTTTTTTAATTCAAAAACAGTTTTAAAATCTAACCCAAACACCCACTAAATAACAACCATCTAAATTGATATAAATATATTAAAACAAGACATACCAAGTAAGTGCTTTGGCCTATTACTAGATATTTCACACTTATGTTCTTTTCATAAGTGTTTAAATTTTGGAAGAGATCATTTCCTTACAAGTTATACAAAAGGAGTTAAGATGAGTTATGAACTTGAGTTTCAAAATCTGGGTTTGGTATCCCTAGCCCTCCTTCCCAATTGGGTAACCCACATTTACCCTTATAAAAAAATTTTAATGAGATATTTTTTCTTCTCTAATTGTCACTATCATTTTCATATAATTTGGCTCTTTCAATTTTTTTTATCTCATTATTAGAAGATTTTTAAAACATCATTTTAATTTAATTTTTTGACACCTCCAATACTATTATTTTTGCCTTTGCAATTTAAGGCAACACAATATACCAAATTAAAGAAAAAACTTGCAACTACAATTATTCTTAGATAAGTTTTCAGATATTAGTTGGAAAGATATGTAGACAAAAGTTATGTCTAAAATTTACTACTACACAATTTCGAATGTTTATATTAAATTAAATTAATTTACTATATACAACCTATGTTTCATTAATGTATTTTTCTTTGTGAACTTAATGCATTTTTCTTAATAAAATTTTCTACATTTTTTACTAAATAAGAGATGAAATATATCTATATAATTTAAAATTTAAATAAACACAATTACAAATTGTACGCAGTGCATGTTTGTTACTTTAGGCTTGATAGTTTAGTGTACACTTTTACCTCTTTACTTAAATTAACTTGGTCTGAGAACCACAATTACAAATTTAAAGAAACACAATTACATTTTTACCTCTTTACTTAAATTAACTTTGTCTGAGGATTTTTCGATTGATTAAAAAAATGTAATTAAAACTATTCTCATGGTAACAATCATTTGGTAGGGACCACGTATGCTTTTAATATGATTCTGAAAAATCTAGAGCAATAACTTCGGGAGGGGCTCGGATGGGAAGGAACCTAATGAACACGAGGGAATGATCGAATGGAAACGGGACCAGATTGGCCTAGTGGATTCTTGGGGAGAGCAAAATCCAGGGACCGCCAAGTGGCCCAATCATAAACGTGTAAATTTTGTGGCCCTGAAAACTAAAACGTATTTCTTTGCTAATTATTTCATCCAAATCTAGCCAGTAGTCTCTTTCTCCCAGTTCATTGCATGATTGACTGTTTATTTTTTTAGTACACCTGTGTGTGTTCTTTTGTAGTTGTGGCAGTTTAAATTACCTAAACTTTTTCTCCAAGTAAAATATTGATTAAGAATTGAGGTAAAACTATTCATTAAACTAAGGCATATTTGCTGAGATATAATCAAAGTGATAGTGTAATTAAATTGGTAATGATGATTACATTACCATATTTTCTTACAATTTTGTAATGTAAATAAAATTATATTGTAATCATATTAACGTCTACCTATACAATTACAATTACTTAGACATTTACTAAACAATCATAATTACATCCATCATTGTGATCAAATTTTAATACGCTTACAATAAATATCTCTCTCTCACCCTCTCTCTCTCTATTCCATATCATTTTTCTCCCTCCTCCTTGGTAAGTAAAAAATTCATCTATTTGAGAAAGAACTTGATTTTTTTCTATTATCTTAATATATGATAATAAAAAATATATATATGATATGATTGGTTGATCATTAAGAAAAAAATTCAACTTCAATATTTTAGATTTATTCAATTAAAAAGATAAAAGAAGCTTAAATTTATAATTTTTAGATCAAATTTTTTTACTTATTAAAATTTATCTTTAAGTTGATAAATATTATCATCAATAAAATAATTTAAGTTAATATTTTTATCAATGAACAAAATTCAAAACTTAATTATATGATAGAAGAGATTAAAAAAGTCCAAACATAAATTTAGAGTTTAAAATTTTATTATTTGGTTAACATTTATTTTCACTACGACAAACATTTATCATCACTAGAATAATCCAGGTTGATTTTTTTGTCACCAAAAAATTTAAAATTAGGAAATATGATAGAAAAAATTATAAAAATCTTAAATATAATTTTGAATTTAAAATGCTTTCATGTGGATAACATGTATCTTTATTACGACATTTATTGTCATTAGATTAGTATAGTTGATATTTATTGTCATTAGATTAATATAGTTGATATTTATTGTCATTAGATTAATATAGTTGATATTTGGTACCAAAAAAAAATAAAACTTGCTTATTTGATAGAAAATATTTTTAAAAGCTCAAATCTAAATATGTAGCTCAAATTTTTATCTATACACTATATAATGCCAAACTTTTCAAATTTTGAAATGCTTGCAACTAGAGTAAATTAAGGAGTTTCATCCAATAAAAAATTAAAATAATTTATCATTTAAAAAATAAGTTTCCACTCATCTATGGACTCTAATAATAATAATAATAATAATAATAATAATAATAATAATAATAATAATAATAATAATAATAATAATCTATGCAATATATAATAGTAATATTTTTAAATTGGTCAAATATTGTAATGGGAGTGATTGTAAGAAATTAGGGTAATCTTAACCATAAAAATTATTTGTCCATTGAATATGAGTTGTTGATGTAAATAATTAAATAAATAAATAAATAATATAATTTATCCAAATAAAAAAATCCTTTTGTTTCCGGAAAAATTGTGTGGATGATGTGGATTGATGATTCGGAGAGAGGAAGGATTTACCGCTCCGGTTCCGAGGACGTGGCACGATCGATCCGAGTCCGAGTGATGACTCGCTGAACCCGCAAAAGGCGAAGCCCGGGTGGTGGATCTCGGGAACGCCCTCCGACGCTCAAGTTAGTAATGAACTAAGTTTGAATGGCTCGAGGAGATCTTCCTCGATGTGTGTGGGGGATTCCTTGGGAGACGAGAAGATTTCCAAAGATGAAAATTCTTGAGGATGGATGTGTGCTGATGAACGTTGATGAACGTTATGAATGTAGATGAGAGTGGAGAGCTTAGGAGCTTGAGAGCTTAGGGGCTTGAGAGCTTATCCTTCAAATGGGATTTCTTGTCAAATGAACATAACATAACATAACATGCTTTGAGATTGGGAAATGGTGAGTATTTATAGGAGATTTTAAAGGGGTAAAACGGTATTTTACCATGGTTCAAGGAAACCCTAGCCCTAGTGGGCTTTGGGCTTTACTCGGCCCGTTAAGGGTTATCTTGGGCCGATTCCTCCCTTATCCGACTGATTAGGCTCGGTTGGCTGGTGACGTGGCGGGTGAGCTAGAAGCTGTCCGGAAATACCCGAATCACCTTTTATAAGTGAACTATCCTCCTCCTTTTTTTGTGTGTGATAAAACAGTCTCATTAGTATTTTTTTCCGATAAATCTATACAATATATATAGTAATCTTTTTAAATAGACTAAATATTACAACAAGAGTGATTGTAGGAGCTTGGTGTAATCTCAACCATAAAAATTATTTGGTCATTAAAAACAAGTCATTGATGTAAATAATTAAATAAACGATAAAATTCATCGAAAGGAAAAAAAAAAGGTTTCCCTTTAAAAGTAGACTGTATCAAGGTAATATTGGATGCCCTTGCTGAAAAATAAATAAATAATATTATAAAATTATTTAATCTAAATCTAAAAATTAAATAGTAAATAATTAGCCTTATTAATTTTAAAAAATATAAAACATAAAACAAATCAAATTGAGCAGAAAATTAGTAAATAAAAATTACAGAAAATTATATAATGAACTAAATTAAAAATCTGGACAGAATTAAAAACATAAAAAATTTTAAAATTTTTCAGAAAAATTAAACACAATTAAAACAGAAAAACAAAAACATAATCTAAAATAGAAAGTTAAACAAATAATCAATTACACTACAATACATATGAAAATAAATAATTAAATAAACTAGAATATTAAAACTATTTTTGGACCGAAACATACACTAAAAACCTAAAATTAAAATATAAAAATTTAATTTATAAATTTATTAAATTAAAAACTTGCTTTAACCTAAATTTGAAAATAAATCAAAAAAATAATTAAATTAATCATAAAAACTAAGAAAATTAATACTAAGATATTAATACTCCAACTAAACCCTATAATAATATAAAAAAATAAAATTAACCAAAGGAAAGTAATTTAATCCAACTTCCAACAATTTGACTAAAAATAACAAAAATAAATAGAAAAATAATCTAAAAATTAAAATATATTAGGACTCAAAATAAAATTAATATAAAATTACTGAGATATCTATCCTATTATTAATCAATGTAATTCATTCTCACGTCAATCATTAGTAAAAACCAGTGAAAAATTTTAAAAAAATATACTGATGATAAAAAGTATATTGAATGATTTTAAAGAAGGGATGTAATTAAGAGTAATTTTATTTAAGATAAATTATAGAATAAAATTTAGAAAATAATTAAACGATATTCTATTATTTTTAACGGTATTAAGGTTAATTCACCAATATTTTTAACCTAAAAAGTATAATCTATATTATTTCAAATTTTGGTTTGATTTGATTTACATTTGAGAATCACAAGTTACGTTTTTTTCCTTTGTGACTTCAAATTGTGACTACGACTGAAATCTAACGAGATAACTATCAAAGTGAACAATATATATTTAATTATATATTTTTGGGTGGATGAATAAGATATTTCATTAGATGAGAAAATTTGTTCTTCCTTTCTACTAAAAAATAAAATATGTATTGTAAAGATGTAACAATAACTTCTGTCATTGTTTGGTTTATTAATTTGTTAGGAAGATGTGGTTGAGATGACTAAAAAACATGGTATCGGTTTCAAACTAATTTTTAATTATTGGCTTTAAGTTTTGAAAGTGATTGAATCGGTAAGGGTCGGTCAATTGGAGGAGGTCTGTTATGATTAAGGTATGAGTTTAACTACTTATTTATGTAATTTTTTGTCTAATTTGATTTGTTTGGATCATGAGTTTCTCTGTCTTTCCACTTACTTTTTAATTTTGTGTCTATTCTATTATTTTCAAAATACGACATGCATCCACGCTTTTACCATACTTATGTTAAGTGTGGAAATGGTATGAGTGGACAAATATTCCACACACTAAATAAGTCGGATGAGAGTCGTCTTTAACCACACACTTATATCCAAAGAAAATATCATCACTCGCCATACTTATATCTATCGACATATTACCCCTTGAGCGAGTCTTTTTTTCCTATTACCGGTTTGCGCTAGAAGCAACTTCTACTACTGATATAGACACTTAGGTTGTCACCGGTTAAGTTACAAAATTCTTTTTGAAATTAACTAGGGTTAATTAAAATATAATATTTTTTTACTCTTTATGCCATGTTTTTCTCTCGAAAGGACGGGGTTGGGTGACCGCGGTTGCCCTAACGTAGATCTGTCTCTGGATTAAAAATACTTAGTTCTTGTTCAAATTAGGGTTACTGTTCATTAAGGTGAATTTTTTTAGTTTTATTTTATTTTACTTTTCTTTAAACAACATTAAGAAAAAAAAAGATATAAAGCGGGCACATGTGAAATTTACTTATTAAGCGAGAAAATAAGAGAGAGAACGAGATTAGAGTTTGAGATTTGAGGTTTATTTCTTATTTTGATTTTTTCAATATATTGGGCATTGTGCTATAAAGAGAGAAATCGAAAATTTGCATAAAAATATTTCCTTTACGTGTTTAATTTTTATAAAAATTCTTTTCAATTATTTTTTAAAAAAATTTCTTTTTGATTGTAAATTTAGTATTTGACTTATATGATTATCATAAATTGTCCAATGCGAAAAAAATTCTTTTTATGTATTTCAATTATCTCAAAATAACTATCACGCTTATTATACGCCACGCTTATTACCCATGCTAAATAATCATTTTTTCAATAGATATAAATCACCACTCTTAATATATATGGATATACCTTAATAGGTTAGTACCACTCTTACAAGAGTGGTTATATTTTTCCACATTATTATGTGTGAAAATGATTTCGAGCAACTCATTTTTGCTTATTTTTCTGTCACACTCAATCATGTGTAATTAGATAAGGGTGGAAGCATACCATATGGTGATTGTAGCATTTTCGATTATTAATCTCATTTATTAAATATAGTTATTAAATATTTACTTTTTTAGTTCATAACTTATTAAGGAGTATTACATTATTCACGTGTATAGCACGGGTCCAAACTAGTAATAATAATAATAATAATAATAATAATAATAATAATAATAATAATAATAATAATAATAATAATAATAATAATAATAATAACAATAATAATAATCATAATAATAATAGTAATAATAATAATAATAATAATGATAATGATAATGATAATAATAATAATAATAATAATAATAATAATAATAATAATAATAATAATAATAATAATAATAATAATAATCTATGCAATATATAATAGTAATATTTTTAAATTGGTCAAATATTGTAATGGGAGTGATTGTAAGAAATTAGGGTAATCTTAACCATAAAATTATTTGTCCATTGAATATGAGTCGTTGATGTAAATAATTAAATAAATAATATAATTTATCCCAATAAAAAAAATCCTTTTATAAGTGAACTATCCTCCTCCTTTTTTTGTGTGTGTGATAATACAGTCTCATTAGTATTTTTTTTCAATAAATCTATATAATATATAATAGTAATCTTTTTAAATAGACTAAATACTACAACAAGAGTGATTGTAGGAGCTTGGTGTAGTCTCAACCATAAAAATTATTTGTTCATTAAAAATAAGTCATTGATGTAAATAATTAAATAAATGATAAAATTCATCGAAAGGAAAAAAAAGGTTTCCCTTTAAAAGTAGATTGTATCAAGGTAATATTGGATCCCCTTACTGAAAAATAAATAAATAATATTATAAAATTATTTAATCTAAATCTAAAAATTAAACAGTAAATAATTAGCCTTATTAATTTTAAAAAATATAAAACATACGATAAAACCAAATTGAGCAAAAAATTAATAAATAAAAATTACAGAAAATTATATAATGAACTAAATTAAAAATCTGGATAGAATTAAAAACATAAAAAATTTTTTAAATTTTTCAGAAAAATTAAACACAATTAAAATAGAAAAATAAAAACATAATCTAAAATAGAAAGTTAAACAAATAATCAATTACATTACAATACATATGAAAATAAATAATTAAATAAACTAGAATATTAAAACTATTTTTTTGACCGAAACATACACTAAAAACCTAAAATTAAAATACAAAAATTTAATTTATAAATTTTTTAAATTAAAAACTTGCTTTAACCTAAATTTGAAAATAAATCAAAAAAATAATTAAATTAATCATAAAAACTAAGAAAATTAATACTAAGATATTAATACTCTAACTAAACCCTATAATAATATAAAAAAATAAAATTAACCAAAGGAAACTAATTTAATCCAACTTCTAACAATTTGACTAAAAATAACAAAAATAAATAGAAAATTAATCTGAAAATTAAAATATATTAGGACTCAAAATAAAATTAATATAAAATTAATGAGATATCTATCCTATTATCAATCAATGTAATTCATTCTCACGTCAATTATTAGTAAAAACCCGTGAAAAATTCAAAAAAAATATATTGATGACAAAAAGTATATTGAATGATCTTAAAGAAGGGATGTAATTAAGAGTAATTTTATTTAAGGTAAATTATAGAATAATATTTTAGAAAATAATTAAACGATATTCTATTATTTTTAACGGTGTTAAGGTTAATTCACCAATATTTTTAACCTAAAAAGTATAATCTATATTGTTTCAAATTTTGGTTTGATTTGATTTACATTTGAGAATCACAAGTATAATCTATAACCTAAAAATTATTTGTTCATTAAAAATAAGGGTGGAAGCATACCATATGGTGATTGTAACATTTTCGATTATTAATCTCATTTATTAAATGTAGTTATTAAATATTTACTTTTTTAGTTCATAACTTATTAAGGAGTATTACATTACTCCGTGCATAGTACGGGTCCAAACTAGTTTAGATAACATTTATCTCTACTATAATAATTTAATTAATATTTTTTACCATTGAAATAATCCATTACCTTTATGATTATATTATTCATTTTATATAACAAAAAATGGTAATGTAATTATTGTCCCATTATATTGCATACTAATTATATTACATAATTAATTACATTGCACTTCTATTATATTAAATTCAACCAAACGCCACATAAGTTATTTTCAAACATGTTTTAAATTTAAATTTTTCATGAATTTATTCAATATATTTCATTTTTAAAATCATACTACATGAAATTGATTTAAGTTATTGGTAATTGCGGTCGAGAAATTCCACGCAATTAAAAAGAAAAAAATTCAATCAATTTTCATGTTCAATATTCTATTAACTTGATAAAAAAAGTATACTACTCTCTGCCACCCATATTATTTGCTTGTTATTTTTTTTTTATATTTCAAATTATTTATTTGGTCTATTTATATACATAAAATTGAGAGTTCTTTCTTTAAATGTTCTTATGATTATTAAAATATAATAATGAATGATATGAAATAATTAGGGTATAATGGGTAATTCATATCTTGTTGATCAATTTTCTTAAAATTTATATTTTGTCAAATCATGCAATTAAATTGGGAGGGAGGGAGTATTAATTTTAAAAAATTTAATCTGTATTTTTCATAATAGTTTAAGAAAACAGATAAAGAATTGTTTCGATTACCTAATATAAAACTAGTGTGAATTAAAATGTTTTATCTATGAATACCAGTTGCCATAACAACTCATTGTCTTATTATCGCGCACAACACAAAATTGTTTTTTCTTTATATATAATAGTATAAGAGTAGAACAGAAAAATCATAAAATTTTACATACTAAATATTGCTACAATAATAATTACGCATAAATTGAACAGTAAAATTTAATTAAAATATTCCCTCGGTTTCACTTGTTATATATTTTTTTAGAGTTATCAATCATACCAATAAAAATATTGTAGCTAATTTGCCATGTATCCGCCTATTCTTACCCATCACTGCCGACCTTCTTACCTCTATGGGCCTTCTACTCCTTTTCCAATTGATATACTATATCATACAAATGCGATTACTTTCATTTTGACTAGCTTTTCAGCCTTGCATGTTGAATCTTGTATTATCGACGCATTAGAATCTTAATTATTATAGAGCAAAATATAAATCTACAAATGTATATGTTTCATAATTTGTTGATTAAATGTACAATGCCTTTATACGATTTGGAGAATAAAAAAATAAATGACCCAATTGAAGACTTATGTATGACTAATCTTATCCCCGTATGCTTTGAGTTAAAGTCATTCATCTAAAGTTAGGATTGACTCAAATGCATCCTAAAAGAAATTTACAAAACTAAGTCGTATGTTATGCAATCATCAAATTTGATATGATTGACCAAAGACTTATGCTTTAAAAGAATATATGTCAAAGTCTTATACTCATTTCTATTCTAGAAGTAAAAAACTAACTCAGTTATCAAAAGTGTGTCCGATTGACCACTCGGTTCTTAATGACTGACTGACTCATCCAGACTCGGATATGAGGTTTGTCAAAGTTATTTTATCTTTAACTTGTCAATTTTATTCTGGCAATCTTCATAAATTATCTTAATCACTCAGAACCAAGAAACACTATATTGTGATGGAGATCAAGACCCATCATGATCAAGACAAATCAAAAACCCCAACTAGCTAAGCAAATGTTAGCCAAGAAGTTAGAAGAATCAAGGCACCTGCTGGACAACCAGTGCTCAACCCTGCTGTAGGGTTATCTGAGATAGTTATGCAAGGAATTAGGTAACCCTTATATTCAAGGCAGATCAGATTGTTCAACTGAACCCTCAAAGATTAAAGAATTCATGGTTATGACCAGCTAACAACTGAACAAAAAGATCAGGAATTGCCTAACTCAGTCAAATTCTGGCCTTTGCTTGTTATCTTGTTAAGTTAGTGCACAGGGCTTGGAAGGGTGTCACAACTGAATAAAATCAGGTGAACGTTCCGATAAGCCAATATTGTCCCCATACATTTATATTTTACCAGAAAAAAAACATTTAAAGAATGAGAAAGAAAACTCCTAGCACAATACACCCAATTATGGAAATAACAATAAGAAAACTCCCAGCACAATATACTCAATTATGGAAATAACAATTTTGTAAAATTCATTTTGTTTAGAAATATGATAAAAAAAACACTTAAACTTCGAATGCTTCAACAATGAATCATGATTCCCTTTGAAAGGGACAATGAACAATGAGTTGATGAGCGCGTGTATCGAGGTGATCACTTGAACAATGAACAATGAACAATAAGAAATATAGGGCTCCTTTGTCACGAAACACACTTGAACCTCATTACACTCACACACACATACTCTTTAACTAAAAACGATAATTTCAATAAAGGAATTGACATGCATTGTACCTTGCTATTTACACTTAGAAAGTAATCTCTAGGTAACTTCAATAAACTCTAGGAACGAAGAATTTC
Organism: Talinum fruticosum; assembly: GCA_021018815.1. Taxonomy (NCBI): domain Eukaryota; kingdom Viridiplantae; phylum Streptophyta; class Magnoliopsida; order Caryophyllales; family Talinaceae; genus Talinum; species Talinum fruticosum. The sequence goes on along the minus strand of JAITYX010000051.1, from coordinate 60,477 downwards.
ACTCAAGATGAGAGTAGAGAGAAAACTAAAGATGAGTGGAGATGAAAAAAATGAGTGACTGAGTGTTTTGCATAATATTTTTGGGGTATTTATAGGGGAATAAAGATTGAATACTATAAGGTTATGGTACATCAAAGGTCTTAATAAGTTCCCTAATTACTTCTACAAATTATGAGGCAAATTAATCCCTAACCTTAATGGCTTGTCTCTTTCCTTATCCATATGTATTTAGACACTACTTTAACAATAATCCATTAAACATATGCTTAAATCACAAGTATCATGTGTCAAATTTTAATAATTAGTCATACTTTATTGTTAGATTTAAATAATAATAACAATGTATTTAGACACTACTTTAACAATAATCCATTAAACATATACTTAAATCACAAGTATCATGTGTCAAATTTTAATAATTAGTCATACTTTATTGTTAGATGATAATAATAATAATAATAATAATAATAATAATAATAATAATAATAATAATAATTATTATTATTATTATTATTATTATTAATATTATTATTATTATTAATATTATTATTATTATTATTATTATTATTATTATTTTTTATAAAGTCCAACTAGAAAATGAAACTAGTCGAGTGTCCCGATAATTTAATTGCCCCCATGCATTCACACTAACTTTACTAAAAACGATAAAAACATTTAAAGAGTGAGAAGAAAAACTCTCAATACAATACAGCCAATCATAGAAAGAGAAATTTTGTGAAAGTCATTTTGTTTAGAAATAGGATAAGAAAACACATACACTTCGGATGCCCCAACAATGAACGATGATTCTCTTTGAAAGGTACAATGAACAATAAGTCGATTAGCGTGTGTACGAGGTGATCACTTGAACAATGAACAATGAACAATAATCAATATAGGCATCCTTTGTCACGAAAAACACTTGAAAATTATTGTACTCACACACACATATTCTTTAACTAAAGACTATAATTTCGATAAAGGGATTTGCATTGTACCTTGCTATTTGCACTAGGAAAGTAATCTTTGGGTAAGTTCTATAAAGTCTTGAACGATAAATTTCCCTCAAGATGAGAGTAGAGAGAAAACTAAAGATGAGTGGAGATGAGAAAAGACGAACGAGTGAGTGTTTTGCCTAACATTTTCGGGGTATTTATATTGGAGTAAAGATTGAATACTCCAAGGTTAGGGTACCTTAAATATTTTAATAAGTGCCCTAATTATTTCTAGAAACTATGAGGCAAATTAATCATAACCTTAATAGCTTGTCTCTTTACTCATCCATATATATCTAGACACTACTCTATCAATAATCCATTAAAATGTGCTTAAATCACAAGTATTATGTGTCAAATTTTAATAATTAGTCATACTTTAATGATAAATTTAAATAAAATAATAACAATAATAATAACAATAATAATAATAATAGTAATTATTATTATTTTTATTATTATTTTTAAAAAATATTGGGTTGTTACAAACTCCCCTCCCCCTTTAAAGGAAGTTTCATCCTCAAAACTTACAATATACTATTACTTTATAAAATAAGTATAATAACAATAAGAAAATAAGTGTTTGATCATACCACTCTACTTGGAAGTGAAGACCCTTTTTCATTGCTTGTTTATTTCATCGATATAGACTTAAAAAGTAGATTTAAATAATTTAGGTTTAACTATTGGACTATTAGCTAAAGCAAAATATTTCATAGAAGCTTATATCAGAAGGCAAACATAAAACATATAAAAAACCAAGACGAAAAACAAAAACCATAACACATCCCCATAATTTCCCCATGACGTTTTTTTAATTTTAACTTAGTGATTTTATTCATCTATTTATTAATTTTTCTTAATTTCCTCAATTTTGTTTAAACCTAGGCTTTGTTACCAACTGTAAGACCCTTGAACTTTTTGGAGGAATTACTCATTTAACCAAATAAAATTTAAAAAGATTCAATTACTAGAGTATTATGCCATGTGTCTAAAAGAGACACAAAAGACCTATACTTTCAAAAAAATAAAAATAAAACTTTATCATTTATTCAATCAACTGGTAACAATTATTGGAGTTATACTTTTCACATTGAATTTATAATAGAACTAAAACATTTGAAGACTTATTCCAACTAGAAAATGAAATTAGACGAGCATCTCGATAATCCAATTGTCCCCATGTATTCACACTTTACCTAAAAATAATAAAATATTTAATGAGTGAGAAAGAAAACTCTCAGCACAATACACCCAATCATAGAAACAAAATTTTTGTGAAATTAATTTTGTTTAGAAATAAGATGAGAAAGCACTTAGACTTTGATGTCCAAACAATAAACAATAATTCCCTTTGAAAGGGACAATGAACTATGAGTCGATGAGCGCGTGTATAGAGTTGATCACTCGAACAATGACCAATGAACAATAAGCAATGTAGGCATCCTTTGTTACGAAAAACACTTCAAATCATTGCACTCACACACACATACTCTTTCACTAAAGATGATAATTTCGATAAAGGGATTGAGATGCATTGTGTCTTGCTATATGCACTAGGAAAGTAATCTCTAGGTAACTTCAACAACCTCTTGAAACGAAGAATTTCACACAAAATGAGAGTAGAGAGAAAACTAAAGATGAGTGGAGATGAGAAAAGATGAGTGAGCGAGTGTTTTGCCTAACATTTTGGTGACATTTATAGGGGAGTAAATATTGAATACTCTAAGGTACGGTACGTCAAAGGTCTTAATAAGTGCCCTAATTTTTTCTAGAAATTATGAGACAAATTAATCCCTAACCTTAATGGCTTATCTCTTTGCTTATCCATATGTATCTAAACACTACTCTAGTAATAATCCATTACATATGTGCTTAAATTACAAGTATTATATGTCAAATTTTAATAATTAGTCATACTTTAATGTTAGATTTAAATAAAATAATAATAATAATAATTTTTTAAAAAATTGGGTTGTTACACTTGCTTGCTCCTTTCTCCATGTATGGTGTCAAATTTCCACTAGTTGAATTTTTTTTATTTTTCTGTATTTTTATCTATTTTCTGCTTTCCATTTCTAGCAGCATTGTATCTACGTAATTTTTTTTCTACTTATGACTTGTGTATTATGAGGGATACTTACTCCTGTAAAAGCTCATCTCTCTTTAGTTTTTACTCAGACTTTGATGAATTAAGAAAACCTAGGAGTTGGTTTAACTTTGTCAAACCCTAGTTTTGTATCTTGAGGTGGCCCCTCAAGTGGTGATATCTAGGTCTTGTTTGCTCAATTTGGTGGTGATATCTGTATCTAAATTGATCAAACAAGATTGGTCCTTCTGAGATAAGGTGTGGTGTTTCTATATCAACTTGCATCACTTGATTATCCAACGTTTTTCTTCAATTCTTGTTGTTCTGTTTCTATTTTTGTTATTTGCTTACTTGAGTTCAACATTTGTACTAGGCTAGACACATCACGTTGTAATTTGCTTGACTTTGTGTAATTTTAAAATGTCTAAATAACATATGAGCCCATTAAGTTTGAACATATTGTACATAAGTTTTGACATATTCGAAACTTGAATATATTGAATATTAGACTTGAAAAATTCCAAATTAATAGATTAAGGATAATTGATCTTTAAATGCTTTATTTAGACTAATTCCTAATCTAATTATGGACCAATGTATTTTTATATTTTGAGAACCATTCTTTATTGTTTTTGCAGGTTTTCTAAAATTGAATTATCTTAAAAAATACAAAAACAAAGGCTTCGTTACCGTTGAAGTTCTTTTAGATAGAAAAGCTGGAAAATCTAGAACTGCTTATAATTGACTAACAACTCTGCTTATTGCCGTTTTGAGTAATGTATTGTTTTTGAGTCTAATGATCTTTTCTATGTGAATTTTAATTTCCTGAACTTGGTAGAACGATTGTTGGAAGCTATGACCAAGACACAACGGCTATTTCAAGAAGGTTTGAAAACTAACTCCTCGGACTATTCGACTCGAAGCTTAAGCTAAAATATGTTGAAGATTCAACAACTTCGTTCAAGGTAGACTATCTAAAGAAGCCTTAAGCACAAGATTTCCACTAATGGAAGAGGTAGAAAGACACAACCGAATACATATACAAATCTCTAGCATACAACTCCTAAGTTTTATTATAATCTTTCCGAGTTGTACTCTTAAATGAGAAACCTTGTAATCACTTGTATTCTTTTCACACTTCTTTACTTGACTAAGTTGATAAGGGAACTTTAATTGAGTTGTTTCGAGTAGATAAGGTAACTTCAACTCGGTGGTCCTAAGTTGATAAGGGAACTTCAACTTGGAAGTACTAGGTCAAATAAGAGAACTTTTGAGCTTGGGAAAACTATAATAGATTTGTTTGAGAATAAATTTGGGTAGTTAAATTCATTGTAATCGAGGATTCAATTATTGGATTTGACTTAGTTCTTGGATTGACACTATCCAAAGTTTTCCGCCCTGGAGGATTTCGTCATAAAATATCTTTGTCTTACTTTCTCTTTTTGTTTGAGACGCTCTAGACTCAATTATGCTTTTAATTGAGCTCGGATCCAAACTTTACTTTTTGAGTGCTTAACTCACTAGAACTTAATTTTTACAAAATCTTCCAAACACCCTATTCAGCCCCCACCCCCTTAGGTTGATTTATTTCTCCAAATTGAACTTTTAATTGTGAAAACTCAAGTATGAAACTTACCCTTAATTGATTTTGAGTTGAAGTCATTCGTCTAAACTTAAGACTAATAAGATGTATCCTAAAAGAAATTCACAATATGAAGTCAACTATTAGATGGCTGACCTAAGACTTCATACTTAGAACATTCTCTCTTAAAAGTCTAGGGACTCGATTCTACTTGAGAAAATAGAAACCGACCCACTTACTAATATTGAGCTTGACTGACCTACTCGGTTTTGGGAAATTGACCAACTCGGACATTAAGTTTGCCTAAATATTTTCACATTTATGACTTCTCTTTTAAAGTGGTATGCTTCATAAATTGAACTAGAATTACTTTTTTAATTCTACTCTAGCCAGGTTTATTATGTAGAATTTAATTTAATTGGCAAATACTTGAAATATGTCCAAATAACTCTTTGAACCCATCTTTACTAAGTTCATTCTTTGAGTAAAGACAAATATGGATTTGAATATATTGAATATTAGAATTAAAAAATTTCAGATTAATAGATTAAGGAAATTCAATCTTTAAATAATTTATTTAAACTAAACCTTATCTAATCTTGGAGCAAAATATTTTTACACTTTCTCTAATTTGTTTTTGTAGGTTTCTAAAGCAGATTAATTGCTAAAAAAAAAAGAAAAATAGTGGCTTCTTTATTGTTGGAGGACTGCAGACGAAAACCCGGAAATCACAAGCGGACTCGGACTAAGTCGACAAGCTCGTTTTTGCCATTTTGGGTAACTTTTCATTTTTGAGTGTAATGTATTTTTTTACTACTAGAAAAAGGCTTCTAACGACGAAAAATTGGTCGTTAAAAGTACATTTTATAGTCGGTAAAAGTGATTAACGACCAAAAAAATTTTGGTCGTCGATCGTCGTTAGTGCTTCCCTCGTTAATACTTTTAACGATGATTTTAAAATTTTCAGTCGTTACTTAAAATAACGATGAAACAAGATGTCGTCGTAATTAGTTGATTGAATAACAATGAACTACATATCATTAACGACAAAATTTTTCGTCGTATATTTAAAAGAACTATAAATACAAAAATTAAAATCATGATCATTAACAACCAATTTGGTTCATCGTTATTTCTTTAACGATTAACATTTTCATCGTTAATAATATTATGGATAACCTAAATATATAACTTTGCGAATTATCTTTAAAATAATGTAATAAACTATTGATCACTAATATATAGTAACAACAAACTCGAATTGATATGTATTAATTCTTTTGAATACCACCGGTCTGCGAATATACAATATAAAACATAACCTAATACCAAAAGCATCCTAAAAACATAATCTAAAAAAAATCAAGAAAATTAGAAGTTCTCATAGTAATTGATATCCGAGTACAAGCAATATTAACCAAAAAACTAAAAAAAAAAAAAAAGTTCTCCAAATGATTTAGAAAGTATGAATCTTCATCAACTACTCATAAAAGGTAAGGAAGTGTTGGAACTTGAATGAGCAGTCCACATCTGCAAAAATAGAGAATTATTAGAACTTTCACAAAATTGCAAAAGTATTCAACTTCTTATCAAACAAACATATATAACTCAAACAAACCAGCATACCAGGTGCCAGAAATGACGGTCTATCAGACCACGGCATACAAGACTTCTTTCCCTGATCTGGTGGAATTAATCATCTTCCTGCAATATGTTAAAAGCAAATAAAATTAAATCATTTCCCAAAAACATGTCAATACAAGATTTACAGCAAATGGCTGCTGCAGATAGCTGTTCATGGCTGTTGCAGAAAGCTGGCTGCAGATAGCTGCTGGCTGCAGCAGCCAGTAGCAGCCATCCGCTGCAGATAAGTATTTCTCCCATGCAGTATTAGTTAGAGTTCTAGAAGAATTAGTTAGAGTTCACTTGTGTGGAATCTATGGATTCTATGTAGTATTTGCCTAAGAGGAAAAAATCCAAAGGCTCAACCCACCAAGCAGAATCAGGAATTTAGGAAGGGAAAACACAATGAGAAAATTAAAACGAATTTAGTCCAGCTAGAACTTGAAATTTCGTGTCACAATGGCCTGGTAAACACCTACTACAGAAAATCCTTATTTTCTCAATCCCCAATAGTATCCTCCTAAAGGTCACATCCCGAGAAGTCCTATGAAAAAGCTTGCACGGAAAACTTCAAAATGTAAGATTAGAAGAACACAAAAAAGAAGAGTAAATGAACTGTCATGAGTAGATGTCCAAATACGAGATCGTACGTGCCACTGGGAAAACAATGACCATTATAGATGCTCCCAAAGCCATAATTGCTAATACAGCTTCCATTGACCATAAATTTGCAGCCATCAGTGCAGCTGCCAGGACCGATGCCGTAGTCACACCCACCAAAATTGGACCGGAGGTTATTCTTCCCACTACCACAATGATACCACCATATCTTGAGATTCACTTCAATGGAGCACTTATTTCCATGAAAACATAATCATTTCACCCATGAGATGCTTAAATACGCTGCCATAGCTTAAGGTTACTAAAAGTTAGTTTCTAGCCTTTTGTATTTACCATATATGATTTCCATTTGCCAATAGTGCGTGAATCTATGATACTCGAATTCCTCATTTGACCTTAAGAAGAGCACACAACACTTGAACAAGGAGAAAGGCACTAAGCCCTTCATTTTAGGCTACAAAAAGCAAGATTTCAAGAAACAACAAAGTCCCATATCTTGACATGCACGTGAAAGACACTTGTAACCAATTCCAACAAACATCTCCCGAAATGATGTGTTTCTTATGTGTAGCCTTAACAAGATCAGTCACCAAATGCACACATGTGATTCCCTTTGCTCACCCATATGAGGAGCAACAGTGATAACTTCCCTATCATTGTATTGCATAAAACTCACATGCCTTTCTCCTTAAAAGATACAATAGACAGAATCTACATGCAGTATTCTCCATTTCTGAATCAAAAAATAGAGGAAAATAAATTTCAAGACCACTGAGCAGAGACCACAATGTAGATAACACACTTGGGGTTTCAAATCTCTATGAATGATTTTCTAATTGTGCTTCTTTCTATGTTCACTGCTATGTGACTTGAATTTCCAACTCTATGTCCATTTGCATTAAAATGCATATTAAGAGCATGGAAATTTTGCAATACTATTGACCTCCATTTATGAAGTAAAATGGTATTATCTTGCATTTATAACATAGCACGAAATCGGATAAGCTTCCTAACAAAACTAAGGTTACAACAGCGAAAACTGAGTGTCACTAAGTAAAAGGTCGTAACTATAATACTAGACTTCAATTCTTACAAAAAAAATGACTAGTTCTAAGTAAATTACGCAAGACTTCAGTTGAAACAGAAAACTACACATTAATACTAGACTTGAATTGTTATTATGCAAGACTTGAGTTGTTACTCACTTGAAACAAGAATGATATCATTCACTCGCCACCTTTTATGCGTATGCAGGCTTGTCAAGGTTTTTCATGCTAATAATCCCACTAATGATGGATCTTTACATTGAGTTCATCTCCTGAGAATATTCCGACAATGAGAACACTCTTTGCAATCCAAGTGAACATCCGCCCTAAACAAGGTGAATACTCATATTTCAAAATTACATACTTTTCCACTATGCTTTTGGGTTTCCATAACCTACAATACAAGAACTACTACATGGTTTGAACTAGCAAGCAAGTCCCCGATACAAAACTTCTAACACATTATACTTTTCAAAATACGACAAATCCTATCATAGATACTTTTTAGTTGTGCTTTTTTTTTAGTATTAGCTTATTCGATATTATCAATTCTCTAAAGAACTTGTCTTTCATGAGAATGAACACAAAATTGATAGTAACTACTGGTAATAGTGTAAACCTTGGTTAGATAAATAATATAAAACAAAAGGCACATACACAATTTCTTGTGCCTTTGACATAAGACCAAGAACGTCGAAGAGTGCTTCTATAGTCCTGGAACCATAGAGCCCATTCAATTAGGTCCTCAAGCAACAATGTGAAGCCACCATTTTTCACAGCAAGATTTGAGCAATTATTGTTTAGTTAATAGGAACGTGAAAGGGAATTAAAGTTGAAGAAGAAACCATTAGAAGGTTGCCAAGTAGAATAAGGGAGAAGGGTGGAACATACTCTAAAAAGTGTCATATGAGACTTGTGTAATGGGTATTCTATTTAACTAGACAATGTCTCTCACAGTCTACTAGTTCTAAGTAAATTATATGTGCTGCTTCTGTCAATTTCTCATTTTCAACACCAGATGAATTTTTGCTGCAAGGGATAGGCAACAACAGCAAAGCAAACACATGGAAAAATTATCACTACTATTAATTGACTAATATATCTCTAACTCAACCTCTTTTTAATCATTAGTAATGTAAAAAATCATATAAAAAATAAGACATTGAGATCATCACAACAAAAAGGAAACTGGACTCTAAACAAACCATCAGCTAGCTAAATGAAACACAAATGGCTAAACAGCTCTTTCTTTGCCCCTCTCAATTATGCCAAGTTCACCAAATGACACAATTCCGACATAAGCTACCAAAATTCATAATACTAAGAAACAACAGTGATAAGCTATTTCAAACCTCCAATTTCACCCAACAATAATCAAAATCGTGGACACACAATCGCACAAAATATGAAAGTATTAAAGATTACAAATCAAAGCAGACATCAACTACAAAATTAGGGGATAATTTTCAGAACATAAACCCTCATACCTGGATGCAATGCCAAGGAGTATCAGAACAAATCAAAGCAGAAACTTAGATGAGCAAAGAGAAATAAGAGGCCAGCAATTCGGGGCTGCAGCAGTTGGTCGGAGGCAGTGCTAAGGAGTACAGTCCGGCGAGCTGTTAGTAGTAGAAGGTTGAACCCATAATTAAAATTCAATCAAAATTCTATCAAAATTCAATCAAGAAAACCTAGAATTTGATTCCATCCTCAACACAAACAAAAAACCCATAACGAAATTCAACATAAACAAAAAAAAAATGCATTAAAAGGACCTGTTTAAACTTCGGATCGGGCAAGGGTAGGGCTTCCTCAGCCGGCGATTGAGCGTCGGTGGCCGATGTGAATGAGGAGGGCGGAGGGCGAGAGGGTAAGAGCGAGAAAGGGGTAGGTAAGAGCGAGCGAGGTGTGGGTTTTCCACTGGGAATGAACTCCCACTGGCAATTGAGTGTCGGAGAGAGACAACGTGGGAGAGAGAGAGCGAGCGACGACTACGATTGAGGGCGGAGGGCGACGACCGGCGATGGCTGGCGGTTGAGACTCAGCGTGAGTAGCGGGGACTGAACGCAGAGAGTAGAGATGGAAGACGACTGAATGAACGAGAATGAGGGGTAATTTTGATTTTCCAACTTAAAAGTTTACCTTAGAAGGAAAAATGTTAATTTATTTTTTTAAAAAAGAAATACTAATTATAATCAAATTTTTAATCCTAATATTATTAACGACCAACATATTAAAAGTATTAACGACCAAATTTTTTGTTCGTTGTGTAATAATAGTTATTTGATAAAATTAAACGACGAAAAATTAATTCCATCGTTATTAGTTACTTTTAACGACCAATTGTATGATTCGTCGTTAAAATGTCGTCGTTAGAAGCCTAATTTCTAGTAGTGTTTTACTCTATCTTTCAAATATTTAAAGTTGGTAGAACAACTTCCGGAAGTTAGGACCTAAGCTCAATGGCTAAATCAACGATAGTCCCAAAGCCGAGTCCTCGGACTATCTGTTACAACGGTTAGCGAGACTTGGTTATTCCCATTGAAGACACAACGAATTTCTTCCTTGCAGCCTATAAATAGAAGCCTTAATTTAAGACTTCCAATAATGCTTGGAACCAAGAGCTTAACTTACTCATTCTCTCTTCTAGCTTGCAACTCTTAGTTGTATTCTCATATCTTTATGAGTTGTAACTCATATAAAAAAATGTCCTATAGTCTCTTTTCATTCCAAACACTTTTCTAAGTTATCCCTTGACTGAGTTGAGAAGGTTATCGCAACTTAGTTGTCCTAAGTTGAAAATGTTATCTCAACTTGGAAGTATTAGGACAAATTAAGGATCTTTTGTGCCTTGGAAAAATTGTAAGAGATTTGTCTAAGGGATAAAATCGGGTAGTCGATAACTCTATATTTGTGGATTCAAATAGTGGAGTTTGACTTTGTGCTTGGAGTAGCATAGTGTGAGGTTTTTGGCCCAAGAGTGTTCCCTCGTAAAACAACCTGTCTTCATTCTTTCTTGTATGTGAATCAATCTAGACTTAGTTTTTGTTTTAGAGGTGTTACTTCGATTTTAGAACTTCAAATTTCCGCAAGTTTCTTTCGTCACCTTATTCACCCGCTAGGGTGATTAGCCTCTGCAAGTGAAACTTGTAATTGGTATCGAGCCAACCCTTTCTTAAAGGAACTAACATTCCAAAGGTATAAAGATCATGGCTCATTAAAATGAAGAGTTCAATGAAAAAGGTCATTCACTTGACTATCGAAGTTCAAGGGCTCCAACTTTGCCCACTAGAAAAATTTGATGCAATGCTTTATTCAAGACTAAGATGACGAAGTATGGGAGACCATCATAGATAGGATTGAAAATCGAATAATAAAAAAATGAGACCGCAGATCAGATTAATTAAGGTCAATTTGATCTAGGACCGGATCGGTGAAAACTCTGGACTGGACCTGGACCGGACCGACTCGGACCACAACTGTGGAGTTTACTTGTTTTGCTGCCTTAGAAGTTAGTTTAATTGCGTTATGCCTAGCGTAGTTGTGACTTTTAAAATGCTCAGTGATGAGAATGAGATATTTCAAAAATATTCGAGCATAGAAACAAGCACTTGTTGAATGTTTTTACCTAGCCTGGAAGGAATAACACCCCTGCCAAAAAAAAAAAAATATAATAAAAGCATAAATTATATTCAAATTAACGATTAAGATAACAAATGCATACCTTTAATTTTTGCTTTTGAACTTCCACTAGAAAAAGGGAATGAAGATAATGGCGGGATTAAGGCCTATTTTCGTCATCTAATCTGTCGAAAATGGAAACTCCAAATTGCTATTTGACTTAATTACATCTTAATCCCAATTCAAAGATGAGAAATGCGAAGAGAAAGATGTGAAACTTGAACTTAGATATAGCCAAAAGGGAAGAAATCGGGATGATGCCTGAACATCATCAATGGCGTACAGAGAGAGAGAGAGAGAGAGAGAGAGAGAGAGAGAGAGAGAGAGAGAGAGAGAGAGAGAGAGAAGAAGAAAAGCATGATCTCTGTGGATGCTCCCGGGTAAAAATCTTCAAAATCATTCACCGTAATTCCGGACCGGTGGCAAAGGGTCCAACCCGGGGATAGAGGCCATCGCCGAACTTCTTCGGAGAAGAGAGAGAGAGCAACGAGGGTGAACAAGGAGGGAGTTGAGTGGAAGAGAGAATCGCGAGGGATGAGGCAAAAGAGAGAGGCCGTGAATGAATGAACTAGAAGCAAGCAAAGCAATTTTTTAACTAAACCTTAATTTTTTAACGAGTCTTCGGTCTAGACTGAAAATCGGTGGACCAAACTAGACCGAATTGAAGACCAAATAGTGGAAATTTGAGGACCGAGGACCGGACCGAACACTGTAGGTCTGGTCTTGTCCAGTCCTATCTTGTCCACATCGATTTTTGGTCCCGTCAAATTTTCGACTCGAATAATACACAACTCTAATCACAGATGGAAATCATATTCCCATGAAGCAAGTTAGCAATGAAACTGTGCTAAAGTTGAAGACGGAATTCACAACTAATGAGAAGGAAAGACACAAGAAGAATTATAGAGTTATTGACATCCTCATGTGTGCCTTAGACTCATCTAAGTTTAACCGAGTCTCCACTTGTGATATAGCTAAAGAAGTGTGGGACACTTTGGTGACCACTTATGAAGGAACAAGCCAAGTGAGACAAACCAAGATCGATCAAGTACTTGCACATATATGAACTATTCAAGATGGAGGCTATTGAGAACATCACTAAGATTTACATAAGGTTCACCGAGATCGTAAACAATCTCAAATAACTCGGTAAGAAGATGTCCAAGTGAAAAAGTTGTCATAAAACTTCTAAGGTGTCCGCTAAAGAAGAAAAAGGGTCCATAAGTGACGACTATTAAAGAAGGCTAGGACCGTAGCAAGCTCAAGCTAGATAAGCTAATTCGAAGCTTCGACCCATGATTACATCTTCAAGAAGAGGAATATGAGGCCAGTGCGAGAAAGAACATAACTTTAAAAGTCTCGGAAGAAGTTGGTCATAAGTCTAAGTAGCTCGGACTCGAAGAAGATGCAATCACTTCTAGCCTCGAGGTTTCGTAGACACTCAAAATGTGTCGTCCTTATCTTTTTATTTGAGTTATTTATTTTTGTTAGCCTCGGTGATAAAATGTCAGTCCTTTTTGCAAACTTGGGTCATGATCGGATCGAAACGACATGACGAAGCCAACAAACCACAAAAAAGCAATTAGCACCACAAAATCAGCCCTTTGTTTGCTTGGGTCAACCCACAACCTTTTCCTTCGGTCGAACCAAGCCAGGTTCGGACTCCTAACCAGGATCCAAACCTACGCCTGTCCCCCAAGCTATGTAAAATACGTCTTTTTACTCTACTTCGATGGCCAAACAAGGCACGCGCACCGAACGTCTATGCGATATCATTTGTAGCTGGCGCCGGGTCTTAGGACTCTTGACACGAGTGTCGTTTTAGCTAAGCTAATGTTTGGATTTTCGTATTATCCATTTCCGGTATTTTGGAGCTGATCTAAGCTAACGCGATGGTCGGAGGTGATTTTTAGAGTTTTGCAAACCCTAAAAATTACTATAAATAGGGACTAGTCCCCCTTATTTCTTGCACCATTTTCAGTTGGAACACCCCTTATGTTGAAAATTTCTCTCCTTCACTATCTCCCACACTATCTTTTCATTATTTCTTGTGCTCGTTGCCCTACCGCGACGTTACACGAAATCGCTTCATGGCTCAAGACTAGCAAGTGGGTCAACTTTAGGGTGAAAATTTCTCTCCTTCACTATTGAGTTTCTTTTACAGCTTCAGTTCATTTCAGTTCATTTATCACTATCATATTATGGATTAAATTTGTATTGCATTTAATTCCTCCTTGCTCGATGTAATTTTTATTTATATTGTGTCTGTCTTTCATCGTTTTATTTATTGCTTCCAAAGCATGTTGGTTGCTTCTATTCAAGTAATTTGCATGTTGGTTTCCTGCTTGATTTAAAACAATTTTAACTCATAATTTAGATCAGTAAAGCTTGTCTCGTTGATGGATGAAATGAGGAGCACTCTTCCTTATTTTCTACCTTCGTCCCTCAAATAACGAATCCTTCATTTAAGCAGATGGAGTCCCTTTTAAAACCTTTACGAGTTTAGTTTCTTATACTTGGATTTTTTGGCTTTTTATTCTCTAAATTTTCTCTCGACCTTTCAGGTAAAAAAAGAAAACATGGGTCGTTTTGGAAGCTTAGGCTATTTGACCGAGACTCGATTTCTTATTCCCGGCCATACGATCGGTTTGACGCCGGCGCCGACCGGCAACCGTGGTTAGATCTTGGCTTAGACAATTTTCACCGCTCGACCCATAAGCTTTGGGGGAAAATGAATTTCTATTAGTTTTTTGGTTCTTTTTACGTTTGAAATAACATCCCACGATTTCTCTAAAACTAGTTTCTAAAATAAAATGATTAATAAAAATCACCAATCAAATCTTTAAACTAAAACTACTTCAAAGAGTTTAATTTTAAAAACCAACTTCATGAGAGACCCATTCATTTCCTAAATCAAAATTAATTTTAAAAAGAGAGAGTTGGAGCTTTGTGGTGAAACGCGGTCCAGCTCGCCTCCACGGGGCGGGACGTGGTTCCTACAGATGACGACTCCACCTGGGGAATCGCTTATTAAGAGGGTGAGACTTGAAAATATGAATTGTGAGATTTTTTTATTGTGTTTGCATTAGACATTTTGCATTTAGGTGACCTTGAACATAGTTGCTTTTTTGGACCTATAGGCTTTAACCCTTACTTTTTGAGAGAAGTCGAATAATTATCTTGGTGGGTCTACTTGGCTTAACTCTAAGGTATAATTACTCTTCACTCATAACAAGTTTTTTAATCTTTGATTGAGAGACACCGATAATTCAGGATCCACTGTGTATCCCATAAGACTCAAAATTTTTACACTATTAGCCACCATATTTATCCTATCTAGAATCACCTTGTGATATATAAAACCTTAGCAGTCTAGGCTATACCCATTTATCATTTACATACTTGAATGAGTGTGGATGCTTTTTAATATTTAACCTTCTTTTGAGCCTTTAGCTTAGTAAGTTAGGCATTTCAGGTTCACTAAAATAACACTTGCATGGGTGCAAAAATAAAATAAAATAATGAACCTCTTCAAGCTAGTCAATTTTTGTGCATTTTAGCCAAAGTTGAATTTTCTTTTTCCCCTTTGAGTTCAATCCATTTTTTGCATTTTCTGAGTCAATCCAATTTTCTCTTAGTCTTGGTCTCAAAAATAAAAAAATTCAGAATGGGCCATAGTCTGTTGGGACTCGACCGGCATCTTTAGGTTGGGTGTTTTCGTGGATCCATCCGTGTTCTAGTGGGTCTTATGTTCTAGCCTCCTTTTTTTGTATTTTTCTCTGTATAATTGCACTTTTTTGTTACATTTAGCCAAAGTTATATTCATCTCAAAATTAGGCGTGTCTTTCATACCATTTAGTCAATTTTTAAAAATTTATCTTCCTTTGTTGCATTTAGTCAATTAAATTCATCTCAAAATTGAGTGAGCACTTTGTTGCATTTAGCCAATTAAATCCATCTCAAATTAGGTGAATCCATTGTTGCATTTAGCCAATTTTAAATTTATCTCAAAATTAGGTGAGTCCTTTGTTGGGTTTAGCTAATTTTAAATTCATCTCAAATTTAGGAGGGTCCATTGTTGCATTTAGCCAAAACAAATTAATCTCAAATTTAGGTGAGTCTTTTGTTGCATTAGCCAAATTAAATTCATTCCAATTAAGGATGAGTCCATTTGCATCATTTCGAGTGCATTTGGTTAGGCCGCATTCTTTATGTGCATCCAAATAAAAGAGTATACTCTCTTCCTTTTCTCTTTAGGATTAGTCTTTCCTCGGGTCTATGTCTTGAGTCCCTTCTTCCCCAAAAGTTTGTTTCCTCTAGCACGGTCCTGAGCAATTATCCTTTTAAGCGGCAGAATAGGAAAACCAACTTTAATTGGGTTTCATCGGAATCTAGCTTCGAAAAGGTTAGAACAGTTAAGTAGAGAGTCCAGTGCAACACCTTTGCATTCAACCCCATCCCGATTAACTCTGATATGACTAATGTCGGTGCATTAACACCAGTGCATTTGACTCCGATTAGATCAACGCCTTTTCGTAGTCAAACAAGTATGTAATAACAATTTCCCTCCAATGAATGAAAACAACCACAACCGACTCCCTTATAACTTTGATCAATGAATCTTCTGCTAAAATGAAAGATAGGATTGAGGCTCAAGATAAGAAAATATAGTCCACGTCTCGAAGCCCTTCCTCTTATTCTTGAAACTTCAAAAAAAAAGGAGGAAAACAAAGAAGGAGAGGAAGAAGAAGAACCTTGACCACCACCTAATGGCCAACCACCACTTAATGACCAACCTCCCCATTAACCTAAACCTGATCCATGTATAGATTAGATAGAGAGAACGCCAAGAGAGTCCTCCATGTTCAAAAGCCACTATTATGACCTTGTGGGATTCACTTTAGTCCTTAAAGAAAAACTATCTCATAAGTTCACCATACGCAAACATAAAATTTTATGGTTATGAGAATCCTCACCATCATGTTCAGAATTTTATAAGAGTAATGACTCGAAAAATGTACTTGAAGACACATACAATGTTATTTTCCCTAAACATTCGAAAAGGATGTCATGAAATCATTTAACGGAATTGACCCACACAAGGTCACTAATTGGACTAATCTTTGTAAGGAGTTTCTATATTAATACTCTTATAAACACCGACTTGCCTATTACTCTTCGTGACTTGGAATTGATTAAATAAGAAAAAAGAAAAGTTTCACCGACTTTCTCACTAGGTGGTGGGCACAGGCTGCCCATATGGTAGACCGACCTTCCAAGAAGGATTAAGTCGGGATTATTGAGAAGAATATTTGGCCAGCCTATAATCAACATCTAAAGTTCTTGCCTTTCATGAGCTTCATAACCCTCACGAGATGTGGGTATGATGATTGAAGAAGAATTGTCGACCACAAGCATAAAAGTCATGGCAAGTTATAGAGGTAATTACCAGAATAAAGATAAGAAAAACTCGATACTGGTACTACTAGCGAGGGTGTAGATATCAATGCCCTCAACAGGTATACCGATTACACTCCAATAGACACCACTTATGCTCAAGCTACTAGATCGCTCTGCTCTTTAAGGGTAAAATTGAGCTTTCACCCATTATAGCGAGAATCGAAACCGCAAAATAGTCAAAAAATTAGGACACCTAAAAATTTTACAAATACCATCGTGCACGAGGACATGATACTCGATTAGTGTTGGACTTTAAAAAACAAACTAGAGAGTATGTTCTGTAATGGTTAGCTTCCCTTCCTAAAGCTGCTCGTAAACCAAGTAACAATAAGAATCCATTTAGTAGAACCTTAGCCGTCTTTTCCGAACCCATTCTAGGCCATATGATCCCTCTATCTTCATTAAAGACATAGAAGAGCCCAAACTCCGGATCATCCCGCCTCTGGTAGATCCGGAAATATATGGATTGTGGGCAAGTGATGAAGAAGACATGTACGAAACTAAGGATGACAATGATGATAACTTCAGGGCACACAACCCACAAAAGGTGATAACTCTTAAAGAGAATGAAAAACCTCCAAAGTTCGGTTCCAAACAAGATCTCGATGGCGCAATGCACTCGAAAGATCCACAACAGGCTCAAGAGATCCTAAAAGAAAAATAAAGCTGTCAAAGAAGAAGATCTCGTCCTTAAAACAACCTCGGAAGCTCAAAGCGAATATATTTATCTAGCAGTTGATATCCGCTTCTCAAAAACATAGACAAGCCTTAATTGATGAACTTAGCAAGATTGAGGTATCTCCCGAAGTCTCACCTGAGGAGGTAGTAGGTATGGCCAATACTGGAGATGGAACTATCACTTTTGATAAGAAGGACTTACCTGAAGAAGGAATTGCACACAACAATGCCCTTTACTTGACTGTAACTTACATTAACAAGTTTGTACCTTTAGCCTTAGTGGATAATGGGTTAGCTATAAATGTTTGCCCATGGAGGACCACTAAGAGGATAAGCGTAAGAGAGCAAGAACTCTCTAAGAAAACCGTTCACCTTAGAGCCTATGATAAGTTTAAAAAGACAAGTGTTAGGAATGGTGACTCTCCCTATCAATGTTGGACTGGTGGTAAAACACATTGATTTTCAAGTCCTAAACATCCCTCCCACTTTCAACCTTCTTCTAGGATGCCCTTGGCTACATGACCACTAACCAGTTCCTCTACACTTGCACCAAAAGGTCAAAATGATCATTAAAGGAGAAGTAATGACAATTAATAACTACTAAGGAGTTTATCTTCGAGATCGAGCATGATGCCAATGACGAAGTGTCTGTATGGTTTCGAGACTATAACGAATTTAGAGATACCACCCAATCTATTCTTGTTCCAACCGTAGCATCCATTTGATGTTAAGGAAGAAGGGGTACTTTCCGGATTAGTTATAGGATGGAGGACATACCACTCAATCTATTCACCCTTAAACCCCACTAACAACTACAAATTCGGCCTAGCTTACCACCCAACTTATAAAGAGATACCCAAAGCAATGTGGGAAGTTCAAACTAAGAAGACTACACCTTTAAAGTCCAATCAATCAAGCCTTATCCACGCACTCCGAATGGGTAGTTTCGAAGGAAGGAGATGATTTTCCCTACTACAATTTTCTTGAGCCCTATTATTTGAAAGAAAAGGGCATCTTAGTTCCGGGGTTAGTAATATTCAATGAATGCCAAATGCTAGAAGAGGAGGCATCCCATGTCCTTAAAAAGAACAATCCACCCTAGACTCAACCAACCTGGCAGAGGCAACATTTTTGGTCCGCTATTCGGACAAGAGAAACGCCTAGAGGGGGATATGGTTTCGAGTACTATCCAAGGCTATATCACATCCGAAGTTCGATCCATCAAAGTTCATCACCAACATAGACAAAGTAGGGTCCAAGGACATTACTTGGATTGAAACCGAAGAAAGTGAAGAGTTTGTCTGTCATCCTATGCGAGCAGTCTACGTCGGCGTCTAGAGCTAGGGGTAGTATTTTTCTAATTCCATTAGTTCTTATGTTAATTCTGTTGTTTCTATTTTTGAGTATGATGAACTCCTTTCTTCATTAAATAAGATGAATTTTTCTGCTTACTTCTTGCCTTCTTCCAGTCTTAGCTATTTTGCCTCCAATAATGAATAAGAAATCCCAAAAAAATTAATAAAAGCTATGGAAGATTATGAAAAATGACTCTCCTATTCTAGATGTTACAATCACCATTAACTTGGGATCTCCGAGATCAACCTCAAGAAGTTAAGATTGGGAAAAGTTTTAAGTCCGAGAAGAGTAAAAGCACTTGACCTCTTTCCTAGTAGAGTCTATAGTTATCTTTGCTTGGTCTTATAGAGACATGCCAGGAATAGATCCTTAGTGGGTAGCATAAAATTCAACTCTACAAAAATGCCAAGGTAGTTAAGAAGAAGCTTAGGAGGATGAAACTTGAGTGGGTTTTAAAGAATAAGGAGGAAGCCTAGAAGCAATTAGATGTCGGGTGCATTAGAGTAGAGCAATACCCTTAGTGGGTAGCAAAACATTATACTAGTGCCAAAGAAGGATGGAAGGGTTCATATGTATATCGACTTCGGGGATCCGAAGAAGGCTAGCCCCATAGATGGCTTTCCTCTACCCTAGATAGATGTCTTAATTGATAACATGGCATGCCATGGATTACTCTTCTCTTTGGATGGTTATGCCAACTATAACAAGGTTAAGATGGCGAGAGGAGGATATGGAAAAGACAACCTTCATTACTCAATTGGGGGCATATTGTTACGTAGTAATGCCATTTGGGTTGAAGAATGTTGGGGCTAAATATCGAGAGGACAACCGTAACCTTATTGCACGATATGATTCACAATGTAGCCGAGGTTTACATTGACGATAAGATCATCAAGTCCAAAGGTAGGCTAGGCACTCATCTACCCTTAGGAAATTCTTGAAAGATTATGGAAATACAACATGCGCCTTAACCCTCAAAAATGCGCCTTTGGGGTAACTTTAGGCAAATTATTTTTTATGTTATAAGTCTTAGAGGAATTAAGGTTGATCCATCCAAGATCAAAGTCATTCAAGAGATTCCATCGTCAAAGACCGAGAAGGAAGTAGGGGTCTCCCGGGACGTCTACGATACATTAATCGAGTTCATATCAAAATTGACTACGGTATATGAACTAATCTTCAAGAAGCTCAAGGAGGGAGCCAAGCCTATATAGGATGAAGAGTACCAAGAAGCATTTGAAAAGGTTAAGATGTACTTGGCCTATCCACCCATTTTAGTTATGCCACAACTCGGAAAACCATTACTCTTATATCTCGCCACCACGGAGACTGCATGGGAGTCATGCTAGCTCAACCGGATGAGAAAGAAAAACATGTCATGTACCAACTGAGTAAGAAATTCTTAGAGTCTGAAACTTGGTAACTCTTCTAGAGAAGCTTTAGTTTGGGCCACTAAGATGCTTAGATACTACATGCGAACCCATTTGGTATAAGTAGTAACACCAACGGACCCCATCAAGTACATTTTTGAACAACTATATGTCAACAATAGGATAGCTTGATGGATGGTCATGTTAATTTGAACATAAGTATTTCCAACCAAAGGCAATAAAGGGGACAATTGTGTCCGAATTTTTGGCCGATATGCCGATCGGCAAAGCACAACCGAACGAGTTTAACTTCTAAGATGCAAAGATTCAACAGGTAGAGATAGACATGTGGACCATGTAATTTAACATCGCTTCTAATAAGAAGGGCTTTAAGGTAGGAATTTTCTTAGTCTTGCCGGAAGGAGCATATACTCCTATCTCGATTAAGTTGGATTTCGAGGTCACCAACAATGCTTGTTGAGTATGAAGTATGCATCACGAGTTTACAAACTGTAATAAAAATAGGAGCCAAGAACATCAAAGTTATGGCAACTCGAGTCTAATCGTTAATCGGATATCGCGAGAAGGGGAGGTACGAAGTGAAGCCTTAACACCTTATCAAGCGCCCCTAATGGTATTAGCAAAACACTTTGACAACATTTCATATACATACCTTCCTAGGGACGACAATTAGTTTTTAGATGCCTTAGCTAAACTAGCATCTATAATTAATATTCCTAGTGGCATTCACTTAATGCCTATTAGTATAGAATAGAGCAACTTACCGCACACGTCCGCATACTAAAAGTGTTTAGTACCAATCAAACTAGTTGGTACTATGATATAAAGACTTAGACTTTACATATACATCATTTTGAGTTCCATAAAGGAATTAGGTATAAGACTTCATCTCTTATAAGATTTTGATTACAAGTCATTCTATCTGTCTTAGAAGCTTTTCGACTGATATAGAATCTTTTACGAGTGTTACAAAAACTATCGCATATGTTCTCACTTGATTCGACTAACTCGGAAAGCATAATCTGCTCACACACGGTTCCGAGTCACTCGGGCAACACTCGGATATATTGCATGTTCAAACACTTACTCTAATGTGCATAAACTCGAGTCCGACTTCATGATCTAAGTTTGATTGAATTATTGTGTTAATTTATCTTTCTAAGTCAGCATGCTTGGTTTGAACATTGGCACTCTAGATCAAGTCTTTCTACTTTGATGTTCTTTATCTGACTTGCTTTACTTCTACATCGACTCGGATGGAATTTGAGTATAATGGATATTAGACTCGGAAAATTCCACTCTGTTAGGACTCGAATAATTATACACTTAATTATCTTAATTAAATTATTATCTCGTGTCTAATCTTGGACCAAAGTATTTTATACTTTGAGAACCAAATTGATTTACTTTTGTGGGTTATTCAAACGAGGCTATCCTATTTTTGAAATACAAAAGTAACCGGCTTCAAGATGTCCAATCACTAGCAGACAAGGCTTTTCTTACTTTTGACCTACGCCCAAACACCGTGTCGAGCTGTTTGCTTCCAAAATTGGAAATCTGCAACGCTAAGCTCAATGGTGGTTTCCACCCTACTTTTCGGACACCACCAGTGGATTGGGACTTCCAAAGGAGTCAAGAGCCGTTGCCCAACGTTCACATCTCAACGGATATTTTCCGAGTAACTCGGAAAAGCCGTTGCAATGGTCACAAAGGACTTCCGGTTAGGAGATAGTCACAATAGCTAATCTGCTTGGTTATCTATAAGTAGAAGCCAACTCTCAAGACTTGAAGAATGCTTGAACCAACTGTCAATACATGCACTTAAGCCAAAGTCATTTTATTTCATACTCAATCTTCTACTTACAACTCCAACTCGTATTTAACACCTTTCGAGTTTTAAGGTCTTGTAATAAGTTTACAAACACTCATTCTTACTTTCCGAGTAAGGTCCCTTGACTGAGCTGTAAGGTTTAACTCAACTCAATTGTCCTTAACTGTAAAGGTTATCTCGGTTAGGAAGTACTAGATCGAGATAAGGGGACTTACGCGTCTAGGAAATTCTTATAAGGAATTGTCTAAGGGAGCAATTATGGTTGACTCTTTCTACTGTATTTTGTGGATTCAAAATAGTGGATTTGACTTGGTGCTTGGATTAGCACTGACCGTGGTTTTCTGCCCGAGGAGGGTTTCCACGTAATTTTTCTGAGTTAGTTCTTTTCCGAGTTCAATCTAAACTCGGACTCTCCTCGAGTTACTGTCTAGTTTTATTCTTCCATTACTTGTTCAAATTTCCCCATCACCATATTCACCCCTCCTCTAGGGTGACTTAGTCTCTGCAAGAGCAAACCTTCAATTGGTATCGAGCCTAACCTTTCGAAAGGAGCTAACCATCCAAAGGTTTAAAGATCAAACGGCTCGGAACAATGGAGAGGTCGATGAGGGAAGATTTTCAAGCGGACCACTAAAGTTCAAAGGATCTAATTTCGTGCACTTGGAAGAGGCTCATGGAATGTTTCCTGCTGGATCACGATGAAGATGTATGGAACATCATACAAGTAGGCAACTACATTCCCATGAAGACAGAAGAAATAAGACTTGTGCCCAAGACAAAGGCCGAATTCACTACTGAGGAAGCAGAGAAGTTCGAAAGAACTTCAAGGCGATGAACATTCCGATGTGCGCCATCAGCTCGGAAGAATACAACCGAGTGTCGGCCTGTGACACAGCCAAGGAAGTGTGGGACACACTTGTCAACACTTATGAAGGCACAAGCCAAGTCAGACGAGTGAAGATAAGCCAATATCTTCACAAGTACGAGTTGTTTAAGATGGAACCGAAGAGAACATCACTCGGATGTTCATCCGCTTCACCGAGATTACTAACAATCTTAAATCTCTAGGTAGCAAGATTTCCCACGAAGAAATGTGCGGAAAGATACTCGGAAGTTTACCCAAGAGAAGATGAGGTACCAAGGTGACAACCATCGAAGAGGCTAAGAACCTGTCCTTACTGAAGCCGGACGAACTCATTGGGAAGCTACTCACCCATGAGATCCACCTGGAAGAGGAGGACGCAGAGGTCGAGCACTAAAAAGAACATTGCACCGAAAGCCTCGAAGCCGATGAAGCAAATATGAGTTCATCACACTCAGAAGAGGATCCCATGGCACTCATTGCTAGAGGCTTTAAAAGAATGATGAAGCACAAAAGATGGGATAAGAAGCCAAGAGAAGAGTTCTACAAGAAAGACAAGAAGGACAGAAAAGGTGAACATTCCTCTCCTTCAAAGTTATCTTTAACTAAGAACTCCGGCTGTTTTGAATGTGGCAAGCAAGGAACACATAGTCAAAGACTGTCCCAAAAGGAAGAGAGATAGAAAGAAGAAAAAGGCTATGATGGCCACTTGGAGTGATGAAGACTCATCGGAAGACGATGAGGACTCAAATGATTCAAAATGTCCGATGGCACTCTCGACTTAGAAGCTGAAACAGCAGTCGATTTAGATCACTCGGATATCGAGGAAACAAATCCTCACGAGGTAATTGAATACTTCCTTAAATTCTCTAAAGTTGATTTAGCCAAATATATATTTACTTTGGAAGAAAAGTCCAATTCCGATTCTTCTTAGTTTAAAGAACAACTTGAGTCAATTACTTCGAGAGCATCTCATTGAAAAATGAATGGGAAAACCGAGACTTACTCTAAGAGAACTCAAGACTAGTGCTCAATCTAATGAGACCGAGTTTGAGTCACTTAGAAGAGAGAATGAGCAACTGAAGGAAAAGCTCAATTTGTCTCAAGAGCTTGTTTTAAAATTTAGTCAAGGTCGAAAAACCTTGATATGTCTGTTAGGATCTCAATGTGTCTCCTCTAGAAAAGAAGGACTTCGTTTTAACAGAGAGGAGGAATCCAATTCCTACTTAGAACTTTTCAAAAGGATTCCAGAACCGTGAAGTTCGGGAAGGCTGAGCACGGTCCCATTCATAGGAATGAAAAGAGGACTCGGGCCCAGACTAGCTTACAGGAGAAAACCTTCTCCACTGGTTTATAAAAGAAAAACTTTTCAAAAGAAAGAGACATAGACTCAGTTCTCTAAAAGAAAGACTTAGAATCGGACCAAACCCAAGGTTATTCAAATATGGGTTCCCAAGAGTCTATTTCCTCAAAATATGGGTTCCCAAGAGTCTACTTCCTCAAAAAGACCACAAGTAAAGGGAGTTACTGGGTTCATTAGAGGAAGTGAGAAAGGTTAGTTTGTTTCGACTTGTAGATGGCTCGAAAAGAACAAAAGGGCATTCGTATCTAGACAGTGGATGCTCACGCCAAATGTCGGAGATTCAAGACTCTTTTCCGAGTTAGAAGATTACAAGGGAAGAAAAGTCACGTTTGGAGATGACAAGCAAGGGCAAGATAATTGGGATAGGCAAGATTGGAAAAGGAAGCAATCTAGTCAGCCTAGTGTACCTTTTCAAAGGGTTAAAGTACAATCTGCTCAACATCTCTCAACTGTGTGACAAAGGTCAAGAGGTAAGATTCACTCAAACCAATTGTTATATCTCTGATGATGCTACCAAGGAGATCAAGCTCTCGGGTAAGAGATCAGGTAACACTTATACTATTCCTCTATCTGACCCGAGTCAGAATTTATCTTGTTTAAAAGCATCTCTTCATGATGATTCATGGACATAGAATCGAAGACTAGGTCATGTTAGCATGCATACCATTAAGAAACTTGCTTCTCATGGTTTAGTCGGAGGACTGCCTAACTGTGCATTTAAGAAGGATAAAATTTGTGAAGCATGCACAAAAGGGAAACAATTCATATCATCTTTCAAATCTCTGAAAACTGTTTCCACATCCAAAGTGCTTGAAATGTTGCATATGGATTTATGTGGTGAAATCCTCGTCAAGAGTCTCGGAGGTAAATCATATGTGCTTGTTATTGTTGATGACTACTAACGATTTACCTGGGTATGTTTTCTTAAGCACAAAAATGAAGCATTCAAAGAGTTCAGCAAGCTCTGCAGAAAAATCCAAGTTGAGTCTCGGACTCGGATCCAAAGGATTCGAACCGACCATGGAAGGGAGTTCGACTACTCAGAATTTGCAGAGTTCCGTGACAAGAATGACATTTCTCACAACTTCTCAGCACCAAGAACTCGTCAACAAAATGGAGTGGTGGAGAGGAAGAACCTAACTCTTGAAGAAATAGCTAGGACAATGATGATTGAACGTAATCTACCTTACTATTTCCGGGTTGAGGCAGTCAACACCGTAAACTACACGTTGCACAGATGCCTTATCGGACCCACCCTGAAGAAAACTCCATATGAGCTCTACAAAGGGAAGAAACCCAACATTTCATACTTCAAACCCTTTGGATGTAAGTGCTTCGTTCATAATAATGGTAAGGATCACCTGACCAAGTTTTATGCTCGGTCGGATGAAGGTATTTTTCTTGGCTATTCATCTCATAGCAAAGCATATCGTATTTTCAATAAAATAACTAACAAAGTGGAAGAAAGCATCCACGTTGTGTTTGATGAGATTGAACAGGAAAAACCAAGTGATTCAGCATTCTTAAACCTGAAGCTTAGCAGAGATGATGATCTTGATGAAAATGAGCTCATCAAGAATCAAATCAATGTCACTCGGAACGAAGTCACTCAGAATGAAGTGACTCGAGAACAACATGACTCGGAATAAGACAACTCAAGAGCCAGCTCAGAATGTCAAAGGTCAATCGGATGAATAGGCTCACTCGGAACGGACTCATCGAAGATCAACTAATTCAACCTACGGATCTGGTGAGCCAAAGAACAGGTAGAGCATTCAAGTATGCTTCTAATCACCCACTAGAAAGCATCTTATTTGATATCAACAGTGGGGTAAGAACTCGTTCCTCTCTTCAAAATCTATGTGCATTCACCGCATTCATATCATTAATCGAACCTAGAAATGCACTATAGGCCCTTAATGAACCTGAATGGGTAGAGGCCATGCAAGAGGAACTCAATCGAAGGTTTGCTCGGGAGAAGTTAAGTCACCCTAGAGGGGGTGAATAGGATGATGGAAGATTTTTGAGAAAATCAAACTCTTTTGCACGAGAATAGAGACGAGAATGCATTCCGAGTCTAAATTGGACTCGGAAAAGTGTAAACTCGGATATACGTGGAAACCCTCCCGGGCGAGAAAACCACGGACGAGTGTCAATCCGGACACCAAGTCAAATCCACTAATTGAATCCTCAATTACAATGAATATGACTACCCAGATTTGTTTCCAAACAAATCTATTACAATTTTCCCAGTGCTCGGAATTTACCTTATCCGATCGACCTAGTACTTCCAAGTTGAAGTTACCTTATCAACTTGGGATCCTCCAATTTTTCCCGTGGTTAGAAGTTCCCTTATCTAACTCTGGTACTTCCAAACCGAGGTAACCTTTACAGTTTGGGACAACTAAGTTGAGGTAACCTTTACAACTCGGTCGAGAGAAAGAGTAGAAGAGTAGTAAGAATTGCAATACAACCGACTCGAAAAATACAACTCGGAATATTAGAATTACAGTTTGGGAGTTGTATGCTAGAGAAGATGTTCAATATGGTCTCTCTTTTTCTTCCATTCGTCAGCTTGAAATCTTGTGCTAAGGCTTCTATAAATAGTCCGCCTTGAAGAGATAACCGTTGTGCCTCCAATGTCTTTCTCGTTGAAGCCGTCTCGAGTCAACTAGCCGTTGTAACGGATAGTCCGAGTCACTCGATTTCTGGACCACCTTCAAATAATCATTGTGCCTTGGTCCTAGCTTCCAACAACTCTTTTTCCAACTTTTGTAAACTGGAAAAGCAAAACGAAAAGACCATTAGACACGTAAATAAAATATTACCCAAAATAGTAACAGACAATGCTCTGTCGGTAAGTTCCGAGCTTTTCTAGAAATTCCAGACTTTTTGTCCGGCGAGTGCTTTAACGGTCGGAATCCTTTTGCTTTTGCTTTTTCTTCAGATAATTGACATTAGAAAAACCTGCAAAAACATTAAGCACAATGGTTCTCAAAGTATAAATATACTTTGGTCCATAATTAGATAAGGATTAGTCTAAATAAAGCATTTAATGACTAATTACCTTAATCTATTAATCTAGAATATTTCAAGTCTAATATTCAATATACTCAGATTCCGGAGATGCTAAAACTCATAAATAAATCATTCAATCTTAATGGGCACAAGAGATATATAGACATTTTACAATTACGCATAATTAAACAAATAATAGCGTAGGCAAACTAAATGTCCGAGTCTCGACTAAGTGGGTCGGACTTAGTCGATAATCTTAATATGCTTAACTCGAGTTCGAGTCAAGAATAAGTCATATTGAAATGATGAATTGTAAAGCATATGACTTAGTTAAATGAATTTCTTTTAGGATGCTTCTTGCTTTATCCTAAATTTAGGTGAATGCATGAAATCAAAACACATTCAAGGGGTTAGTCAGTCATACACGAGTCTTCACAATCAATTCGTAAGAAACCAAGTCCGGACTCGACCAAACGACCTTCCGACCACCTAGCCATAGGAACCAAATGGGTTTTCAAAAACAAATTGGATGAAGGTGGGTTGGTAGTCGAAATAAGGCTAGACTTGCGGCTTAAGGTTACAATCAAGAAGAAGGGATTGATTGTGGGGAAACCTTTGCACTGTTGCCGAATTGAAGCTATTAGAATCTTGTTAGCATTTGCATCTAGCATGAATATCAAGTTATATCAAATGGATGTTAAACGTGGTTTTCTCAATGGTTTCATTGAAGAGGAAGTCTATATTGAGCAACCCCTGGATTTTAAAACTCGGAATTTCCAAATCATGTTTTCAAATTGCAAAAAGCTCTTTATGGTCTTAAATAAGCTCCCAGAGCTTGGTATGAGAGACCGAGCAATTTCTTGGCTGAAAATGATTTTAGAAGAGGTCAGATTGACCATACTCTTTTTATAAAAACCAAGGGGAAGACTTTCTTATTGCTCGGATCTATGTAGATGACATAATATTTGGAGCTACTAATGAAATTCCGTGTCGAGATTTTTCGAGTTAATGAGACAGGAATTTCAAATGAGTATGATGGGAGAACTCAATTTTTTCTTGGTCTACAAATCAAGCAAGACAAAGATGACATCTATGTCCATCAATCAAAGTATACCAAGGAGCTGCTGAAGAAGTACAAACTTTAAGATGTGAAACATGCAGTAACACCTATGAGCAACAACATAAAACTAGACTCGGACGAGAAAGGTAAAGCAAGTAGATCGAAACTCTATGGAGGTATGATTGGATCTTTGCTCTATCTTACTTCCAGTAGGCCGGACATAATGTTTAGTGTCTGTTTGTGTGCAAGATTTCAAGCTAATCCAAAAGAATCACATCTCACTGCGGTGAAGAGAATATTCGAGATATCTTGCGGGGACTCGGAATTTGGGTCTATGGTACTCTAGAGACTCAGAACTAACTCTCACGGGATACTCGGATGTTGACTATGCTTGGGTACAAAGTTGATAGAAATAGCACTTCAGGAGTTTGCCGGTTTCGGGTCAATCCCGATATCTTTGCACTCAAAGAAGCAAAACTCGGTAGCTCTATCAACTACTGAAGCTGAGTATATTACAGCTGGAGCATGTTGTGCTCAGATTTTATGGATAAAACAACACTTAAGAGATCTTGGACTTTCATTCAAATCGGTTCTAATCAAGTGTGACAATCAAAGTGTAATCAGCATCACCAAGAATCCAGTTCAGCACTCAAAGACTAAACATATTGAGCTCAGGAATCACTTTCCGAGACATCATTACGAAAAGGGTGATATTGAACTTGAATTCATTCCTACTAATCTTGAATTAGCTGATATCTTTACTAAGCCACTTAGTGACGATCGGTTTTGCTTTTTAGGAATGAGCTTGGCATGATTAATGCATAATTATGTGCTTTTCTGAGTAAAATTACTTTGCATGATTATGTGTTGTGTGCTTACTTTCCTCAATAACCATTAGTTCGGTTGAACCAGTGATACTGAGTTGATAGTTATTCGTTGTTTGCGGTTTCGAGTCATTCGAAACTTAACTAAGTTAGACTCGGACTTTGAGAAAAATGGACATCAAACTTTTGAAATCATCTCTAGATCGGTGGAGAATTTCATAAATCTCTTTTAAAATCTTTCTTTTTCTCTCTGTCTCTCTTGCACGCATCGATAAGACAACTAGCCATTGAGAGTCAATCGCTGGAATTCTAACCGTTGGAGAGCGGAACAGTCACACCGATCTAAGGTGACCGTCAAGGATAATTATTCTACTAAAAAGGAATTTTGTAAAAGATTTGAAGAGCCGAGTCGAACGAATTCGAAGGACGATTATTTCTCTATAAATAACCTCTATTTTTCTTCATTTCGTTACTTTACTCTCTACTTACTTTCACTCTCTCAATTACTTCAACTCGAGCAAGCTCTCTGCGATCAAAGAAACTCTCGTCGCTCTCAAGCTAAGTGAAGTTCATCTCAAGTAAGCTCTGTCACTCTCATCTCTCTCTTTCTACTCTTTCATTTTCTCTTTTTCTGCTCACTTTTGTAAAGCCATCTCTCTCTCTCTCTCTTCTCTCTCACAAAAGTTCATCTCTCTCTCTCTTTTCACATCAAACATACCGAAAAGAGGTTAACACCTCGATTTTCTTGGTTCAGCCACCAAGAAACCCCGCACCAAAAGCCAGGAAGGCCCCTTCCACTCCTTCCAAACCTCTTGTCATCCAACACCTAACGTTGGATGACAAATTCTTTCCGACCACAAAATTCTCGTGGTTGGCTCACATAAAATCAATAGGGGTTTACAATTTCCTCTGTTTTAGTGATTTCATTTACCCGTAACTCGTTTCGAGTTCTATTCCAATCTTTCCAGCTCCGAGGGTATCCTCACCTTCGAGTTCAAAACATAACCGTTCGCATCAACACCTCTCTTTTCCACCACCTCTTTAAAGTATCTTCTATGTTCTTGAACAGCAACCCCATACCTTTCAACGAGGTTGTTGATGACTTCTTTGAGAAGTATGCTAAAGAATTCCCTGGGTCACGCAAAAACTTCTCTGTGAACCAACTCTAATCGAAGCTCGCCTTCTTTGTTTCTCGCTGGTGAGAACTTTTTCTCACAGCACTCTAGCAAGGAGAACCCCAACTCCAAGCATCTAAAAGCTTTGTACGACATTCTCGAGGGCTATGAAGTAGACCTCTTTCCTGCAATAGTTGAGTAAATGGCAGCTGTGCTCGCTCGGACTCGGAATAAGAAGAACACCCCACTTCTTTTCGGGGCTCTTCTCACCCTCATCTTCAAACAATTTAAAGTTCATCTTCCCTCAAATCCTAACGCGGTTTCGAGGCTGCCATTGTTGTTGGCAAAAAGGAACTCCTTGGGTATGGATACCGGGAGACCCAACCGGGTGTCTAGGTCCACGACTTAGAACCGAGGCCCCCTTCTCCGCCTCGGACTCGGACTTAGCCCACTCTTCCTCTACCTCCTCCACCTCCTCCACCTAGTGGTGCCTCCACCTCAGGTGTTTCTCGGCTTCTTTCTTCGCCTTATCCTCTGCTATCACGGACAAGCTCTCCTCGGTGTCCACCGAGTTCAAGGACACCCTCCGGTCATTGAAGATTGTCCTTCGGTCTATGAGTATTAACCAGAAAACAACCCAATCCCAAATCCGAGAGCAGCAAGACATGCTTCTCGAGATGAAGGCACTAGTTAAGGAACAAAGGGAGCTGATTGAGCTCCTTCGAGAACGGCGCTCTAAGGCGGCTCGGAATCCAGTGGACTCGGATACATATAAAGAATCCTCGAGTCTAGCCAGGTCCTCCTCTCGAAGGGGAGATAAAGGAGAAGAATAAGAAGAAGCAGAGCACTGCGGTGAGGCAGCTCCATCCGAGGAAGGAGAGAAGGAAGAAGAACAAGCAGCAGCAACAACAAGTGGGCCAAGGTGCTCCGGAATCTCAACCAGAATTGATCGGCTCAAACAAGTAGCTCCGAGTGGGTCGGAAGACCTCGCCGACCATAGTTAGTTAGCAGCGAGTCAACCTCGAGCACACCCCTCCCTCAACCGAGTCCCGGGAGGATGAGCCTCTGGACGACCTAGTTCCGGGTCAACCACTCGTAGCCGAGCCTATTCCAAAGATCCCGGTGCTGCCGCCGCCTCGCTCGTCTACATCTTCTAGATCTTATAAGTGAAGGCGCACTGCTCGTCCACCAACCTCGACTCGATCGCTCCCTCTCCTCCATCTTAACAATTTTTTTTTTTGTCCGGACATCAAATCTATATCTCCTTGATACGTTCTTTCTTTTTTGTTTTTGCTGAAAGGCAAGGGGGAGAATAGTTAGAAAAATTTGTTGTCTTGTTTAGGAGGAGTTTCTCTCAACATCTTTTGTGTAAACTTTTTGTTTAAATTATAATAAAATTTCATTAATAATCCTGCTATATCATGTTTAATGCCTTCGAGTTACAATTATTTCGAGGATATTACTTAAAGCAATTACTTATGAGTTTATTACTTCTAAGTTTCAATTCAGTATATCATTGCTCTGTTCCTCGGTAATTTTTCTTGCTCCGATACTTTAGCTCTCTTTATGCAATCTCAGCTTATTTGCTCGATAGAATATAAGTTTCATTCACTATATTTACTCTATACAATTCTATCATGTCTTTCTGACTAATCATTCGAGAAAGGATGAAAAATCAGATCTATATCACTAACAAAGTTTCTATCTAAGTATGGAATGCCTTTCATCAAAAAGGGGAGATTGAAGACTTAGACTTTACATATACATCATTCTAAGTTCCATCAAGGAATCAGGTATAAGACTTCATCTCTTATAAGGTTTTGATTACAAGTCATTCTATCTGTCTTAGAAGCTTTTCGAGTGATATAGAATCTTTTTGAGTGTTACGAAACTATCACATATGTTCTCACTTGATTCCGACTAACTCGTAAAGCATAATCTGCTCACACACGGTTCGAGTCACTCGGACAACACTCGAGATATATTGCATGTTCAAACACTCACTCTAATGTGCATAAACTCGGGTCCGACTTCATGATCTAAGTTTGATTGAATTATTGTGTTAATTCATCTTTCTAAGTCAGCATGCTTGGTTTGAACATTCGAAGTCTAGATCAAGTCTTTCTACTTTAATGTTCTTTATCTGACTTGCTTTACTTCAAGATCGACTCGGATGGAATTTGAGTATAATGGATATTAGACTAAGAAAATTCCGCTATGTTAGGACTCAAATAATTATACACTTAATTATCTTAATTAAATTATTATATGTGTCTAATCTTGGACCAAAGTATTTTATACTTTGAGAACCAAATTGATTTACTTTTGTGGGTTATTCAAACAAGGCTATCCTATTTTTGAAATACAAAAGTAACCGGCTTCAAGATGTCAAATCACCAACAGACAAGGCTTTTCCTACTTTTGACCTACGCCTAGACACCGTGTCGAGCTATTTGCTTCCAAAGCTGGAAATCTGCAACGCTAAACTAAACGGTGGTTTCCACCTTACTTTTCGAGACACCATCGGTGGATTGGGACTTCCAAAGGAGTCAAGAGCCATTGCCCAACGTTCACACCTCAACGGAGATTTTCGAGTAACTCGGAAAAGCCATTGCAACGGTCACAAAGGACTTCCAGTCGGAAGATAGTCACAATGGCTAATCCGCTTGATTATCTATAAATAGAAGCCAACTCTCAAGACTTCAAGATTGCTGACCCAACTGTCAATACACGCACTTAAGCCAAAGTCATTGTATTTCATACTCAATCTTCTACTTACAACTCCAACTCTATATTTTAATACCTTTATGAGTTTTAAGGTCTTGTATTCGGCTTACAAACACTCATTCTTACTTTCGAGTAAGGTCCCTTGAGTGAGCTGTAAGGGTTAACTCAGGTCGATTGTCCCTAACTCGTAAAGGTTTTCTCGGTTAGGAAGTACTAGATCGGGTAAGGGAACTTCGAGTCTAGGAAAATCTTGTAAGGAATTGTCTAAGGGAGTAATTCTGGTTGAGTCTTTCTACTGTATTTTGTTGATTCAAAATAGTAGATTTGACTTGGTGCTTGGATTAGCACCGACCGTGGTTTTCTCGCCCGAGGAGGGTTTCCACGTAATTTTTTCGAGTTAGTTCTTTTCGAGTTCAATCTAAACTCGGACTCTCCTCGAGTTTTGTCTAGTTTTATTCTTCCATTACTTGTTCAAATTTCCCCATCACCCTATTCACTCCCCTCTAGGGTGACTTAGTCTCTCCAAGAGCAAACCTTTATGATATTTACCAATATTTAGATAGCTAAAAATACCCACCGAATTCTACTCCTAGAGCCCGGTGAGCCATTTGCATGCTAGTTGTTCGAGTATTCCAAGTCAAGGACAACTATACAAGAAAACTAACATGGGTATTAGCTTACTTTGTGTCAACAAATGTGAAGCAAAGTATATAATATGTGATGCTCAAGGTGAAGAATGTGGATCTCACATGAATGGAAGAATTGTGGTTCGGAAAATCAAAGATTAGGGTATTATTGCTCAACTATGGCAGAAAACTACAATGATTTTATTGAATGATGCCACAAGTGTCGGATATACGCAAATCTACATCATCAACCACCTTCCTTCGTCATGAAACTTGTATCACCCTGGGCATTCTCAGCTTAGGGAATAGACATTATCGGTAAGGTGACTCCTAGAGAAACGGGAGGTCATGAATTTGTACTAGTAGTAATGAACTACTTAACCAAATGGGTCAAAGCAGGATCCTACGCTACCATTACATTAAGCACATGACAAAGTTTTTGACTCGCGAGTATCATCTTCTAGTGTGGGGTACCGCTGAGTTGATTATCGACAATGGCAATCACTTTAAGAAAGAGGTAACAGACTCATTGAAGAAGTATAAAAGCCAGCATCATAATTGTTCACCCTATCACCCTAAGACAAACAGAGCGAGGCAAGGTAGCCAATAAGAAAATCTGTGAGATAGTAGAAAAGATGGCTATCGGCTATAAGGATTGGTTTGATAAATTACCCTTTGCCTTGTGGGGTTATCGAACTTCAATTAGGACCTGTACAGGAGTAACTCCTTACTCCTTAGTTTATGGTATGGAAGTAGTCCTTCCAATAGAGATTGCCATTCCTTTGTTAAGAATCATTGCTAAAAGTCAAATTCTAAAAGCGGATCGGGCTAAAGCAAGGTATGAAGAGTTGATCCTATTAGAGAAACGTCGTTTACATACTCTACATGATCTCCAAATATACCAATCACATATATCAAGGGCATTCAACAAAAAGTCAAACTTCGTCTCTTACAAGTTGGTGATATGGTACTTAAGAAAATTAGAGCACCTATCCAGGATCCAGGACTAAAATTCAAGCCCAAATGGCAAGGACCATATATCCTTAATCAAATCTTGCTAGGAGGAGCAATTAAGCCGACATGATTTAGATGGCAAAGAGTTATTCTAGTATACAAATCTGGACCAGTTGAAAAATATTATATTTGGCATCAAACTCAGCAAACTAGACATAAGACTAAGCCTGACCCGTACCAGGCCAAGACTTTAGCCGGCACCGGTCCAAAACCGGTCAATCGAAAAACCGTCCCGGCCTAATTCGAGCAGCCAACATTATTTTCTCGTGATTTATTATTTTTAGACGGTCTATGTTTCAATGGTCAATTGTTGGAGATCATATTATTTCCTTTTAAAAACGGTCTGTTTAATTTGGTCAACGATTAAAAATTAAAGAAAATCATAAGTAAGCATAATACTTTATTTTTACTTTATTAATAATAGGGTTAAGCCTCGCTACTTATCCTGATATAGAGATAAAAGAATAAGAACACAGATTGAAAAATTAAATCCTAAGAGGCAAAACAAAATTCAATATTAAAATTATCACTCCTTTTTCTTGTTACTAGGCCCTAGTCCTTCTTGATATTCTTTACTTTTGGATCACTAGGCTCGGCTTAATCTCCGTGAGTTCGCTTATTCACTTCTTTAATTCCACGGATCCTCATTTCTTTTTCTTCCTTAGCCTCAGCTTCTCTCCTATGAGCCTCCTCGTGAGCTTGAGGAGCTACTTCGCGAATCTATAAGGGTGCAGCAACAGGAGCATCCCTCCTTTGTTCTCGCAATCTAGCCCTTAGTGTCCTATGCATCATGGGGTCAGCCTCCCTTATCCACTCCGGATAAAATTCAAAAACAGACTTCATAACGTTCTTCATTAGGCTTCACCAGCCGCGACCGGTTCATCGAATACTAATTGCAAGACTAGACTCACCTATTACTCGTTAGGCTTGTACCATGAAGTTGGTCATACACAATCCATAGACGGAATGTCCTGTACCCAGCCTATTTGCTGCATAACACCTGTCTATGAAGTAATGCGTGTTGTACTCGAATCCTAACAGCCGCATATGCGGTTACCTTATGAAATGCATCCTAAATTGGGACATTAAGTGAGTGTTTGATGCACCAAATCACAGGAGGAGTGATATCCAACCACGCCTTCCACCCAGCAGTCGACAACTCGATTAAAGCTGGATGTAGAGGCCTTTAATAAAACGATGTAGCTAAGTACGTCTCGGTCCTAGCAGGTGCCAACACTAAACCTAGGTGCTTAATTAGCCAGATATGCACATAATAGATGCAAAAAGTTAAAAATTTATGTATCCTAAACAACCTAACCATTCCTAGTTAGTGGCCCCATAGGAGTATAAAAACAAACAACCAGCTGTATGTGGAAGCACCTCCGACCGGTGCTAGATTTCTGCCCTATCGATTGGATTTCGATGACCACTTTAGTCGTCACATACGTATAATAGAAGGGGGCTACCGGCGAAGTTCTCATTCGGATTCATCCAAATTTGTCTCAAACCCATGAAGATTTCAACGATGATCAATGGGGTCGGGGAGTGATAGTCTCCTAACTGCTTTACCATATTCAATACTCGCCATAGAGGCCCTATCCTTATGGCCTCCCACCAATAGGAAACCTCTAATTAGTCACATAATGATAACCCGACGTTTTCAATTACTCATCGATCCCGACCTGTACATGGGACGAAAATGCAACAAGAGGTTAGCCCAGTTAACCTCATTCCTAATCGGGATCAAATCTAGGTCCCTTTTGTTCAGGCCTAGCAATTGCACTGTAGGTTCCCCCATGTTACATGACGATGTGGGAACAAGTGGCATAGTTGGACGAATGCACCCGCAGCTGAAGTATCGCATCCATGTCTTCGGGGAGAGGGCATAACTCCTTGTCTCCAAACTTAAAGACATGCATCGGGGATCCCAGTAGGACATTGCAGTCCTCAAAAGAGCCTAGTGGATCTTCACCTATCTAATGCTTAATAGGGTGTTTAGTCCATAAATAGATGGACCGACTCTTTCTACCTGCCCAATCTCGTGCATCCATTGGGTCACCTCGACCATGAAGTTCATGATTTTTTGATGTGGGAATTTCTAGGAATCTATGATTTGGTTTAAGGAACTCCTATTAGGTTCTCTTAGTTGTGTTCTTTTTAGGATTGTTGGGGTCCCTATTTATTGAAATTTTGGAACTCTTAACCTTACCTCGCGTCACAGCTCAAGACAGAATCCGCTGGGCCCGGCTCGTTGATCGACACCGATTGGTTTGACCAGTCTATTGGCCCGCTTTGTAGCTAGCACCTACATATTGGGCCATCTCATTGTTTTTCGGCCGGTTGCTTTTACGGTTTGCAGTCCAGTTACATGGAACGGGCTTTTACTTATCATTTCTATTTCTTTTTTTTTATTTTCTTTAGGGAAATAGGGGCTAGTGCAAATTTTTTTTTCGA
This sequence comes from Talinum fruticosum, assembly GCA_021018815.1. Taxonomy (NCBI): domain Eukaryota; kingdom Viridiplantae; phylum Streptophyta; class Magnoliopsida; order Caryophyllales; family Talinaceae; genus Talinum; species Talinum fruticosum. The sequence goes on along the minus strand of JAITYX010000051.1, from coordinate 23,061 downwards.
TTTTGTCTTTGAAATTTTTTTGTAACATATAAATAAAGAAAGCATTTCAGATTAAGTTTTTGCATTCATCTTCTTGCATAAAGTCTAATCATAATACAAAATACATAACTAATAATAAAATCACCCTAGAAGAGGTTATTCAATAATAAGAATCATCATCATTAGCATCTCCTAAAAGGTAATTACCAATATCCTCTGCAAGAGACGTCAAAGCTCGCCTATCGGCCATCATGTAAGAAAAGCTAGCTCCAAAATCCCAAGTTGATTATGAGGCCTCATGATAAAGTTCGCTATAGGATGTTCGGTGAAAATCATTTGACCTACCATATGGGTCAAGCACTTGCAAAGGCATAACATTGACACCAGCCCTAGATGAGCTAGGCCTAACTTTAGACGAGATAGGCCCATGTCTAGATGAGCTTGGCCTAGCCTCGGATGTACTTCGCTTACAAGAACATCGGGTTGTATGTTGTGAAGCACCAACCTCAATAGTCTCATTAGACGACATTTAGGGTTGACCCGACTTCTCCACACGAACCCCGAAAGCACCAAAGAAACCTCCCGTAGGAGGAAACCTAGAGCAACGATCCTAAAAGGATAAAAGAGTGATTAGCATACATACTAAGAATTCAAGAGTTAGCACTCAACAAGAGTTAGCACCTCAACTAACTAGAATTACCCGAGAAGATCGAAATGCTCGACCGGTAAAATATGTCTCAAAAGCATGGAGTGCATATTGGAATCTGATAGACATCTTCCGAGATTGCTCCTGGTCATACTATAATTTCATCATATTAGGAAATGCATTTTAACATATAACTAAAGTAAAGAGCACAACACGCTTACCCTTTTCCAATTCCTTGGAATGGATTTCATATGCACTCTAACTCGAGAATCTATGGAATTTGAACGATGCGTGGAGGCTTTCCAGGAAGAGATACATCAAATTTAAGCCGAGGAATATGAATGTCACCCGAGAGTGCGTATATTACCACAAGGTTAATTTTCATACTAGAAATAAAACAAAATCGCAACATAATAAAGCTTACCATTCGGGTCATAATCCACCCAAAATATTGAGGATTGGCTGAAATCAAGTCTAAGAAAAGTGTGTAAGGACACCCAGTTACCAGCTCCTTATGCTATTATAGAGTAACCGAAGGAAGATAAAACATTGTTTGTGAACAATATTTCATAATGAAAGGTGGACACGTATTACGCTGAATTTAGGGTGTAACCCACTCGCCGGAGTACCAAGCATAAACCAAATAGGCCTTCCAAGAGAACCCGTCTCTCACTCAAGTTCTTTACAACTCGGAATCGTGAAGGAAGTTGATTTCGGCACCAAGGGTAGAAATTGGCCTGCCCCAAAACATAAGAATTTAGCCCACAAGCATTAACGTATTGTGAGCTTAAGTGGTTGAGCGTGAAGCAACTAGGCATGACCAGAATCGGCGCTGGCTCCATCATGACCCAGACCATGGTCCATGCCGATCCGTGGCATGGGACATAATTAAAGGCTGGAAAATAACTAAATTTCAAACCATATTAGTATGAAATCTAAAATGCAAAAGACGAATACTGTGGACACTTTATTAAGGGAACAACGCAAGTATGCAAGCCCGATTACTTTTGGTTAAGCAAGATAAATCGTTGCTTGAGAACGCTGGATGAATCGTTGAATCAGGTAAAAATTAGGGAAAGTATTCATACATCCATGGTTGCAAATTTACCACACAAGAAAATTTTTTTATCCATACAAGATAAAAGTAAAGGCTAAGAGGAATATAACAAACATCAATAATCCTCCACAAACCGGACAGAGGAGTAAAGCTAACCAAATCTTTCTCGGGAGTAATACCTCGGGCACTAACACGTAAGCCCCTTATCAAGAAAGTATATGTGGCCACACCTCAATTAAGGTTCTTTATCTGGTCTAAGTTTATTAAGTTTTCTCGATAGTGAAGTGGACTTTAGACCCTTGGTCGAAAAGATAGACATGCACAACATAAGGGTAATCACGATATGAGCTTGTTATTATAGGTCATGTCGAGCCCACAACTCGACATCACTGAAAGCAAAAAGGAGCATTAAATACTTAAAATATTTGGTCTGAGGAAATAGAAGGGCATTCGGACCAAAGAGGTGACGAAGATAATCCCTTTTTCTGTACAAATTTTGGTCGCATATTGAGGGTTCACCCGAAAAATTTAAACCCGTGAGGACAACGAAATCTGGAAGAGTAATGGTCATTTCCCTAAATGGAAGATGAAAAGTATTAGTGGTATCCCATAATCGCTCAATAATAGCCCCAGTGATACTCTTGTCGGTGAGATCACACAAATGACTTAAAGTGGTATAGTAAACCAAACCTGATATTGGTTAAAGTTTGCTCCAATGGGTAGTTGCGTTCTTTGAATGTGTCACAAAAATTCTTGATAGCTCTACTAATCCTAATGATGTTTTCCTATAAATAATAAGGATTTGAAGCACCTTAATTAAGTGCCATGCTATCATGAAATAGAAGAAATTCAAGTTGAGACAATTATTGTAGTGGAAATTGCCAATGAAGAGACATGGCCTTCGGCGTCCACCAAGAGGTTGCTCGGATTCCATTCATGGTGAGGGTGCCAATCCTTTTCAACAAACAAGTCTTGTGTCTAGCCCTCAACCCTTGTCTTTCTCTTGGGATAAGGACGTCTTGGAGACATATTTTGAGGATTCTTAAAAAGACCACACTAGTTTTCTCAAGAAATAAGAAAGTAAGATTAAGGGCAAGCAAGAAAATGAGTTGTGAATATGTGCAAAATGAGCTTCCAAGCCTCTCCTTTTATAGGAATTTTTAGCTGCATGGAAAAAATAAAGGGTGAAGCAATATTCTAATTGTCTAGAAGAGACGCTCCCCAATCATCGACCGCCAAAAGACAGTCGGCGTTGGTTCCTAAACATTAACCCAATCCAGTCACGTGCGTCAGGTGGCAGTAGGTGTGACCTACAATCGGCGTCGGTTCCTAAAAATGTGGTCTCCAACTCTAGCAGCCCATGCAAGCAAGTGGACTCATGGGTCCCATTATTTCACCTTTTTCCAGTTTTCTTTTCAATCTTCTTTGACTGAATTATTTAGATAAAATATTAAATTTGCATACATCTTATTATTTACTAGCAGAACGTTAGCTTAGCATAATTATTTAGCCAAGCTTTGAATAAAGAAACGATCAAGATTTAGCAAATTAGTGAGCTTTAGCACTCGATCAAGTCAAGCTCAAGATTCTTTCTAGCCGGATTTCGAGTGCATGCCGCGATTAATCCAGGCCCCAATTCAGTGGAGTTCAGGTCAAGAAACAACCAATTCCGGACCTTCTAAATCAATGGACATCTAAAGAGACGCCAAATAAATGAGATAAGTACCTTGTACTCGTCTACTTTGATCCTTTGTCTTTCAGACTTGGTCAAAGTGGGGGACTAACTGTAAACACCGAAAATGTGTCGCCCTTATCTTTTTATTTGAGTTATTTAGTTTTGTTAGCTTGGTGATGAAATCCTAGTTTTGTTTCGAACTCAGGTCATGATCGCACTGAAAACGACATGACGTAAGCTAATAAACCACAAAATAATAATTAGCACCACAAAATTAGCCCATTGTTTGCATGGGCGCCGGCTCACAACCTTTTCCTTCAGTCAAACCAAGCCAAGTTCAAACTCCCAACTCGGATCTCGAACCAGCATCTGGTCTCCCAAGCTCGTATAAAATACGAGTGTTTTACTCTACTTTAGTAGCCAAACACAGCATGCGCATCGAGCATTTGTACGACATCATTTACAGTGGATGTTGGGTCTTAAGACACTTAAAACAACGGTTTTTTAGCCTAACGAGTATCCAGTTTTTGTATTATATATTTCTAGTATTTTCAGGCTCAATTCTAGCAAAACCCGATGGCTGGAGGTGATTTTAGTGTTTTGCAAACCTTACAAATTGCTATAAATAGGGGCTACCCCTCTTTATTTAATGCCCCATTTTCAGCTAGAACATCGCCCTTATGCTTAAAATTTGTCTCCTTCAGTCTCTCCCACACTATCTTCTCTCTATTTCTTACTTACTTCGTTTGAGTAAATATTTCTAAGCCTACCAAGAAAGCCCCTTTTTCATCATTTCTTATGCCCGTTGCCCTACCGTTATGATATCGAAGTTCGTTTTGGGCTCAACACCAGTAGGTGGGTCAACCTAAGGGTGCTATCCGCCTATTTTTCGAGTTTGTCCGACAATTTCATTTAATTTAAGTTCATTTATCACTTTTATATTGTGTATTAAAGTTATATCGCATTTAATTATTCCCTGCTTGATGTAATTTTTATTTATGTTGCGACTTTCTTTTATCGTTTTATTTATTGCTTTATTTATTGCTTTTAAGGCATGCTGGTTGCTTCAATTCAATAATTTACATGTTCGTAGCCTGCTTGATTTAATACAATTTTAACTCACAATTTAAATTAGTAAAGGTCGTCCGTTAATGGGTGGAATGCGGAGCACTCCTCTTTGTTTTGTATCTTCACCCCGGACACTCGATAGTTAGTTTAACACCAATGGAGTCCCTTTTAACATCTTTTTTGACTTTAGTTTCTTACACTAAATTTAGAAAAAGTATTTATGTGTTTTTGTTAATTTTTATTCCTTAAAACCGACTAGTGACTCCTTTATTTTTTCGGCGTTTATTCTCTAAATTGTCTCTCGGTATTTCGGGTAAAAAATGAAAAAATGCGTCATTTTGGCTTAAGCTATCCGAACGTGACTGATTTCTCGGTCCAAGCCGGTTAACCGGCGCCGACTGGCAACTAGACTTATGTTCAATCTAAATATTACGTTATTTATACCCTTATTTATCTAGTTTTTGTCTCGTAAAATAATATTTTTTAATAATTTTTATTTATTTTGTTTGATTTTGTAGGTAATAAATTGAATTAAGCGGATCTAATAATTTGAGTTCAGTTGAGCAGAAAATACAGATCGAGAGATAAAGTTGAACTAATCAAGTCGCACATGGCAAGCCCAACCCAAATTATACTCTCAACTCAAGCGGCAAACAACACATAATCCACAAATTGAATGCTGATGTCAGCATGACACCATCACAGCACCATGATGATGTCAGTATGACATCAACATTAAAGCCCTCCATGTTTTGTGTATAAAAAGGGACGTTGGGAGGACAATGAGGGCAGTCGTAGGATTAGTTTTTCGTTTAGGTTAATTTTAGTTTCATTCAATTAATTTTCCTCTTGTAAATATTGAGATTCAATTTGTTTTAGTTTTAATTATTAGTTCAAAAGTTCGGTTCCTAACAGTTTTCGGTTTCAATTCGATTTATTGCTGGTAACTTCTTCCCTTTTGTCTCTCCCTTCTCTTTAGTTTGTTTAATTTAGATTAAAGGTTCGATTTTTATTATATTTTGATGTTAGTAGTAGTTAGTCTAATTGTTTAATCTTATGTTTAATTTTATTTTGTTAGTTTATGTCGTTCTTCGAGTCGGTTTTTATTAGTAGTTATTAGATTAATTGTGTTTTATGTTCATTAGTCGCTAGTTTGAGTCACTTTGGTTGTGATTAATCTCTTAATGGCCAATTGATCTTGTTTGAGCCTTAATTTACCTAGTTTATGCTAGTATTTTGGGATTGTTTCTCTTACCTGCCACAAGTTCGATGAGATACCCGGAAGGGTCTTTTCACCTTGATTTTTAGGCAGTTGGTTTATCACTGAAAGGTGGAGTCAATTTGCTACTGTGGGTATAGAGAATAGTTAGTGTTGTGGCATGAAAATAGCTTGAATCCTAATTAGGTCCAAGGTTGCTATTTTTTGTAGTCTAGTTGGGTTAATCCCACGAAAGTAGGTGGTTAGAATAATTAGATTAGCTCTTGACCCTCGAAAGTGTGGCTTGAGTAGGTTTTGATGGTGCAACCGACTACTCCTAAATACTTGTATAAATTTGGGTAGGTTTAGGCTTGGTTTGATTAATTAGTTTATTAAGTGGTAAAATCACAACCTGAGTATTTTATTTTATTACTTTCGAGGTTAGTTTAATCATCATATATATCTCATCTGTGCTGATTCCCCTAGACAGAAAGTTTAAGTTAATTTTAATATTTAAAACACAACTCTCTATGGACACGACCCGTGCTTGCCGGCTAGCTACAACTACGCTGTGCACTTGCGGTTACAATTTTAGAACTTAATTCTTCCTAACAAGTTTTTGGCATTGTTGCCAGGGAATTGTTTCGTTTCAGTATTTGAGCTTACTTGAGCATTCTAGGTTAGGCATTTAATTGAAAATTCCAAAAAAATTGAAAAATAAAAAAATGAAAGCATGTCTACTTACCATTATTTGCCGTATGAGCATGAATTATTCTATCTGTACTTTGATCGACTTAATGCTCTTCTTGCTCTTTCTGATAACTGTTTGTAGAAATGTGAAGTATTAAATGTTGTCTATGAGGGTGTGAATAGTGAAACCCGTGCTCTTTTAGCGTATTGGGAATTTTGTGCTAAAAGTATTGATAAAGCTTGGGATTTACTTGAATGGATTGCTTGGGATTCTTGAGAATTTGAAAAGGCATGTACTGATTCTGGATTTTCATGTCCCGACCCTTGTACTTATCACGCTAGATCTTACATCCAATCCCCTTGTATTCCTTATCATACCCCTCTTTGGTATGAAAAGTGTAACTCTTCTGATCATGATAATAGTTCTTGTGCTTTTATTTCATCTCCTGAACAGTATGCTGATATTTATAAATTGATAAGGGCTATGGATGAACAAAATAAGCAACTTGCATGTCTTACTATGATTAGGGAGTATGGCCTATCGCATGAAAATGACCTTAGTCTTAGTTCTGCTAAAATTGAGGCATTTTTCTATGATGATGATAATGATGAGTCCTCCTTTTCTTTAGAGTCCTGACTAGAGAAAGTGATTGACTATCCCTTTACTACATTAGGCACAATTGCTCCATCCTTACCTAGTAAACATAGAGACAACACTGAATCTGGCTTTGGTGTTAATGCTAGTTTAGATGGTGAGGATGATTTATATGGTGAATCAGAAGATGTTTTAGTTGAGGTGTTTGATCAAGAGACTCCTTTAGGGGAGTCATGTGAGGTGGTTGTGGTCGAGGCATCGCCTACTAGTCTTGATGTTGATGATCATGTATTCCCTAACCCACTTTTTTTTATCCCTACTTCCCCTATTTGTTCCCTACCCTCCCTTTCCCCCAAGTACCATTTTTGTGAGCCCGTTGACTTTTATATGATTTGTGATTCTGATTTGGATGTGCGCCATGTGAATAAATTGTTTGACATGTTTGAGGGGGATGTGGTTGACAATATTGTGTCCCTAGGTACCTTTGGAGGTTCTAAGCCCTTCCTTAACCATTATCATGTTTACCTAGAGGACTGCCCTAGAAAAATCATTTGGACCGCTTTCTTTGATCACTCTTTTGATTTTTCTAAGGCATCTAATAAATTTAAGAGGGCATTAAACGTCATTAATATAGTTTCACTTATGTTCTCTTACTTTCATTTGTCTGATTTGCATGCTCAGGAATTTTATAAGCTCCTTAAAGCTCTGACAGCATCTGAGTTGGAGCTTGAGCTTGAGATGAGGAGGAGTGGATGATGCTCCTCGAGCCTTCTTAGTACTTTCTTAGGAGACATTATGTAATGCCCCGACCTTAAACCAATACATTAACAAAGATTAATAAATATTAATGAGCGTGTGCACTTCAATTCACACTTTCGTTTCTCATGATCATATATATATATATATATATATATATATATATATATATATATATATATATATGTATTATGTACTTGTACAAGTAACCATTTTATGTGTTGCAGGATTCGGATGATGATAGCGACGCTTGGCCAAAAATAAGTAAATAAATAAATAAGCAAATAAAGTATGCTTTGTGATGATTCAAGAAATAATAATAATAATAATAATAATAATAATAATAATAATAATAATAATAATAATAATAATAATAATAATTCATACACCTAAAGTTTATAATAATTATTCAAGGCGGGAATTCGTAAAACCGACATTCTTTTGGCTTGGGATTGGCTATTAGGGTAATGGGCTTGAAGAGAGTGAAGGGCCCATTAACCAAGCAAATGAAAAATAAAAAAATAAAAAGGGGGCTGGATTCAGATTGAGGAGAGAGATTTCAGATTCAAAATGTTGCCTATTTAAACCCCCAAACATCTCAAAAACCCCATCTTCATCATTGTTTCCCTTCCCAATAAAACTCACCTCCCTCACTCAACCCCTCCACTGTCCAGCCAGACTGACCACCACCACCACCAGCAGCTCCTCCGGTCGCCATCACCAAAGCCACCAGCCGCCGGCCACCACGAAGCCAGCCACAGCTGCTATTTTTTTTGCTGCACCTGCTGCCTGCTACTGCACCTGCCGCCAGTCGTCGCCAGTCGCCGCCTTCTGCCGCCTCCAGTTGTCACCGCCAACCAACGCAGCCACCGGAGCTCCGATCAGCCACCCCTTCCACCATAAAACCCTCATTTTTCTTGTGAGTTTTGGGTTAAAACCTCAACCTTCAACTAATTAATTCCTTTAATTTCTAGAAATAATTAGTTAGAGGTTGCATGCAAGGAATTATTGTGTCAAATCAGATGACATAGTTAGTATTATGCTTTTGGGGATCGTTGATTGGAAACGTTAACTCGGGTTGGCCCAAATCTTGGTATGAGAAGTAATTATCTTGCATGTGCTTTTAATGGGTTTTAGTGGGCTAATATGATACTTAAAATGATGGAAAATGTGCAAAGTAAACCTTTCATAAAGATATTACAAGACAAAAAATTTTGTAGAGCACAAGAAAGTAGAGTTGGAAGACTCTGCCACCCACCACGGGTGCCCTCACAGCCTGTGGGACAGGCCGTGGTGGCCAGCAGCGAGTTAATTGACCCAAAACACCCACCATGGGTGCTCCCACAGGCCGTGAGATAACCCGTGGTGGCCACCAGAAGTCCCCACTGACCATGGGAAGGCCCTTGATGACCTCTAGAACCGGCCATTGACCCCCACTGGCCGTGGGGAGGTCCGTGATGACTTCCAAAGCAAAGGAAATTTAGTTTTCGTGGTGACTCGAGTTTATTAGGAAACTTTGGAGGAAGAGATTAACTAAAGTGGGCATGCATGTTATGCTATGAGGATATAGAATAAAATTGTGAATTAAGGAGAATAGGTAAGTTGAATGACTGTAAGAAGTTAAAGACAATGAGTGATTTTGGGAAGATTAAAGAAAATAAGTCATTTTGAGGGTTGAGGGAAAGAAGTGATTTTTTTGCCTTCATAAATTCATCTAATCATGGGAAGTTACAAAAAAAAAAAGAAAAGAAAATAATGTAAATGATAACAATAGTAATAACAATAGTGGTGACAATAATAACGATAATAAATTTGATTACTAAGGGTATCGAACCTATTAATGAAACACTTTATTTTGTTAAGACATCCACGTCGTTCATTCGAGTCAGCAACTTCAAAGGAATCAGAAGGAATAATTCCACGATTTAAGATACGTTTATTGCTTGTACCTTACGAAAATCCACCTATTTATATCAATACCCAAATGGTTTGCTTAAATAAAAAAGGAACCGTTTCAAATATTATTGTCACCTAATTATGTGGCCCGCCCCATATTAATCATGTTACATCATGATCATATCATATATATATTTGGCCATTACCGACTAGACTTTGCCGATCGGTCTGGGTATGCGCATATTTAGGGAAACCGATGATCGTAAGGAGCCACTCAGATAATAAATGAATAATCGTTTTACTATCTTCTTCCTGTCTGATTTATAAATGAATTGAAATGCATGCGCTCAAATATATATCTTCACCTAATTATTTACAGTATATGGATAAGCGTATTGAGCTTTGGCTCATTATTTCGAAATGTTTTATCTGTTTTGTTTTAGGTAAAGCTACTCCAGAAGGGAGCAAGAAGTAGGGTTGTCTACTGACCGAAGTGTCTTAGGGGCTCACAGTGGTGGTGACATGTCGTGTCTTGAGTTATTTTAGTTGTGTTTTAAGTCATTACCCTAAAGGCATGTATTTTATTTTCTCCGCTTATGTTGTTTTCGTCGGACGTTTTACTTTCGAATTCAGACCTTATCAAGTATTGCACGTAATCTATCTGAATGTTGCCTTGTTCCTTGTTTGGAACGGCGGTAACGCCTCTAACCTATATTTCCGCTGCGCTAATTACTAGTTAATCAGTCCTTAGGATTAATCTGGTGATTACGGGGTTTGGGGGCGTTACACATTAGTTTAGGTGCACCCAACACCTAACCTGGTATACTCGTTCCCTATCATTCTCTTTTTCTTCTATTTTTTCCCTTTATTTATTTATTTATTTTTAGTTGTGGATATTTAGAGTTGTGTTTTTCTTTTTGCTTTCAGTTGGGGATATTTAGAATGATACTTTTGTGGGCTGATGATCATTTTGAGGATAAACTTTGGATATTATTGAGCCATGATGGCTATGATCACCCACATATTTATATTCTTGTTTTGTTTTGCTTTTATTTTTAGTGGTAGTGTTTTTGTACATAATTGAGTCTCTTTTCTTAGTGTGGTTGCTCCTTGGCTCCCAATGAGGACATTGTGAAATTTAGTTGTGGGGGAGGAAAAGCCATACTTCAATATTTTGAAAAAGGAAAAAAATTGAAAAAATTTTCAGAATTGCAAAAGAATTTTGATTTTTTTATAAAAAAATTATTTGTGGGGAGTTTGTGGCATTTTGATTAATTTTGACCCCTTGTTACTTGGCTATTAGTTTGTATATATTTATGATGTATATAATAGATTTTGATCCAAAATATGTCATTCTATGTCCCTTTTGAATCCCGACATTAAATTATTGAGTTAGTTCGACTTTGGTAGAGGAACCTGTGAGATTTTGAGCCTTATAGACTAATTCATCAATTTTAGTCTCATATTTCATTTTATGTGTGACTCTTCCTTAGTGTATTTCCTCTAGAACTTGTTTTGTCTCTCTTTGAGACCACATATGGCATATGTATTATGTACTATGATAGAGGCATTCATTCATTTTTAAACTACATGAGCCAAAAAGCTACCCTACTATATATACCCTTTTTTCGAGCCCTTTGAGCTTTAACCTATCCTTTGTTATGCCTACATCCACTTTACCCTTGGCCCATATATATATTTCCTATACCTAAGCCAAGTCTAGTGGAGCAACGCTTCTTGAGATGGGTAGTTTTGGGTTGTATATAAATGGTGTTTTGTTTGTTTATCTGGTTTGAAAGGGGGATTTATATTAATAAAAAGTTAGATGTATCCCCTAGCGGTTGATGGACCCTTTGGAATTGAGTTGTGTTCATGATTCCCATGCCAATAGTATTTATTTTGAGAAATAATGAAAAAAAAACAAAATAATGAGAAAAGAAAAAAAAAGTGAAAAAAAGAATAAAAGAAAGAAAAAAAAAGTGATTGGCATGAGGAAAGTTAAAAAGTTGTTATACTCATTCCTTAGGTTCTCTTGGATTTGTTCGTACTTGAAAAGGTGAATAGGAGAGAACTTTTAAGTCATATTTGGAAGCGTTTTTGCTCCTTAGTCATTAGGCCTTGGCTATTTAGCTTCACATTTCCCAAATTGATTTCCCTTCTCACCCATGAACCTTAGCCCTATTACAACTCTTAAAAAGTCCTCTTGATTGCATTTGCATTTTGCCTATGTAGTGGTGGAGAATTGAGAGTATGACGAAGCCTATGGTATGGTGCGCTATTGGAATAAGTTTTGAGAAACCCTCATTATTTTTTTTAAACACATGAGTGAGAGTGATCCACTCAACCCTAAAGTGAGGTTATACCAATCTAACTTGCTCATTATTTACTGTATAGGGTGAAAAGTTGGTATGTGGATGTCATTAATGGAGGATTAAATGTCTTGATGTGTGCATTGTCTTTATATGCATGTTAATATCCGATGTACGAGGGTGATATGATTGATTAGAATGTGTACAATTCCTTCGCACTTTGTATATATGTTTGTGAAAATTTTTGAAAAACCCAAAAAGATTTATACTTTCTCTTTGTCTTTTGTTTTTCTTTTTAAGATTTTGTGGGTATATCTTCTACAAACTGTCACGAGACCTCACTCGTCCACGTGGGGTACCAAGGGGTTTAAAGGGCTTGTTGCACGTGCTAAGTGCAATCGCGATTCCTGCAAAAGTGATTTAGGTTTTATTTACTTTTGTTTTGCTCGAGGACGAGCAAAAGTTAGGTGTGGGGGTATTGTTCGATCTAAATATTACGTTATTTATACCCTTATTTATCTCGTTTTTGTCTCGTAAAATAATATTTTTTGTAATTTTTTATTTATTTTGTTTGATTTTGTAAGTAATAAATTGAATTGAGTGGATCCAATAATTTGAGTTCAGTTGAGCAGAAAATACAGATCAAAAGATAAAGTTGAACAAATCAAGTCACAAATGGCAAGCCCAATCCAAATTATACTCTCAACTCAAGCAGCAAACAACGCATAATCCACAAATTGAATGCTGATGTCAGCATGACATCAGTATTAAAGCCCTCCATGTTTTGTGTATAAAAAGGGACGCTGGGAGGACAATGAGGACAGCCGTAATATTAGTTTTTCGTTTAGGTTCATTTTAGTTTCATACAATTAATTTTCCTCTTGTAAATATGAGATTCAATTTGTTTTAGTTTTAATTATTTGTTCAAAAAGTTCGGTTCCTGACAGCTTTCGGCTTTAGTTTGATTCGTTCCTGGTAACTTCTTCCCTTTTGTCTCTCCCTTCTCTTTAGTTTGTTTCGTTTAGTTTAAAGGTTCGATTTTTATTATATTTTGATGTTAGTAGTAGTTAGTGTAATTGTTTAATCTTATGTTTAATTTTATTTTGTTAGTTTATGTTGTTCTTCGAGTCAGTTTTTATTAGTAGTTATTAGATTAATTGTGTTTTATGTTAATTAGTCGCGAGTTTGAGTCACTTTGGTTGTGATTAATCTCTTAATGGCCAATTGATCTTGTTTGAGCCTTAATTTACCTAGTTTATGCTAGTATTTTGGGATTGTTTCTCTTACCTGCCACAAGTTCGATGAGATACCCGGAAGGGTTTTTTCACCTTGATTTTTAGGTAGTTGGTCTATCACCGAAAGGTGGAGTCAATTTGCTAGTGTGGGTAGAGAGGATTGTAAGTGTTGTGGCATGAAAATAGCTTGAATCCTAATTAGGTCCAAGGTTGATATTTTTGTAGTCTAGTTGGGCTAATCCCACGAAAGTATGTGGTTAGAATAATTAGATTAGCTCTTGACCCTCGAAAGTGTGGCTTGAGTAGGTTTTGATGGTGCAACCGACCACTCCTAAATACTTGTATAAATTTGGGTAGGTTTAGGCTTGGTTTGATTTATTAGTTTATTAAGTGGTAAAATCACAACCTGAGTATTTTATTTTATTGCTTTCTAGGTTATTTTAATCATCTTATATATCTCATCTGTGCTGATTCGCTTAGATATAAAGTTTAAGTTAATTTTGATATTTGAAACACAACTCTCTGTGGACATGACCCGTGCTTGCAGGCTAGCTACAACTACGCTGTGCACTTGCGATTACAATTTTAGAACTTAATTCTTCCTAATAGCTTAGCTCTTGACCTGTACAATTTTCACTACCTCGCCTAGAAGATTTACGACATAATGAATTTTTATTATTTTTCTGGCTCTTTTTCCTTTGAAATAAGATCCTGAGACTTCTCTAAAACTAGTTTACGAGAAGAAGAAATCCATGGTGACTACATGGAGTGAAGATGATACAGATGATGAGGATGACATGAGGATGAATCCAAGTGTCCGATGGCCATGAATGAGTCGACGCAGAAACCGAGTCAGCGTAAGACTCATCTCGTTTGTGAGGAAATGAATCCTTAAGAGGTAATAGATTACTTTTTTAAGTTTTACAAGAAAGATCTTACTAAATATGCTTCCACTATATAGGAAAAGACCAATTCTGATTTTTCCCTCTTTGAAGAAAAAGTTGAGTCTTTAGAAATATAGAATAATATTTTGAAAAATGATTTAGAAAAACTGAGACTTAACAAAAGGTACTCTAGACCAGCTCAAAAGATAATGAGACTGAGTGTAGCATCATGAAAGCTGAGAATTAGCTTTTAATGAAAAAGGTAAAAGACTCTCGAACGTTGTTTTGAAACTTACTCAAGGTCAACAAAACCTAGATGTAGTTCTGGGTTCTTAGTGTCTTTCTTTTAGAAAAAAAAAGAGGTTTGAGTTTCAACTCTGAATATGAGGATAACTCCTGTAAGAGTCTTTTTAAAAAGAATTGTAGAAAAATCAATTTTAAAAAAGCTGAGCATGGTCTAACTCAATAAATGAGAAAGAGGACTGAATCCAAAAAGTTATTAGAAACATTCTCCCTAGACTTCATACAAAAGAAAATATTATAACAAATATAAGACTCAGTTTTGAAAGAGAAGAAGTTAGAATCAAACTAAACCTATGATTACTCAAATTTGGGTTCCCAAGAGTGTCCTTCCTCCAAAACTGACCTAAGTTAGGATATTTACTGCATTTGTTCAGTAAGTGAGAAAGGTTAGTTTGTTTTCTTTTCGAAGGAATGCCATAAAGAAAAGAAAGACCACTAGTACCTAGATAGTGGATGCTCAAGGCACATGACTGATAATTTGAAACTTTTCACACAGTTAGAGAAGATGAATGGTGGTAGAGTCACTTTTAGAGACTACAACAAAAGTAAAATTGATGGGATTTGAAGTGTTGGATATAGACACAACTCGATCAAGGTTGACTACCTCGTTGAAGGACTCAAGTACAACCTTCTGAGCATGTCTTAACTATGTGACAAAGTTCAAGAGGTAACATTCACTTAGACCAACTATTTCATCTTCAATGCAACAACGCACGAAACTAAACTTTATGGTCTAAGGTCAGGTAACACTTATACGATCTCTTTAAGCAATGCCTCTCATAATTTATCTTATCTTAAGGCTGTAGTAAATGATGATTATTGGACATGGCATTGTAGATTAAGCCATATGAGTATGCACACTATTAAGAAATTGTCATCACATGGGTTAGTATGAGGACTCAATAAATGTTCATTTAACAAAGATAAAATTTGTGATGCTTGTGTAAAAGTAAATAAGTTAGGTCATCATTTAAACCACTTAAAACAGTTTCCACATCTAAAGTACTTGAATTGATTCATGTGGATTTATGTGGGTAAATTCCTTTTAAGAGCTTCGGAGCCAAATCTTATGTGCTTGTTATTATTAATGATTATTCAAGATTTACTCGGGTGTGTTTTCTTAAGAAAAGAAAGACAGCTTTCAAGGAGTTCTCGAGAATTTATCAATAGATACAAGTTGAATCTAAGACTTAGATCATAAGGGTCAGAACTGAACATGTAAGAGAATTTCACAGCATTGACTTTTTAGATTTCCGTGACAAATCTGGGATCCTTTACCACTTCTCAGCATCAAAATTGCGTCAACAAAATAGAGTTGTAGAGAGAAAAACAGAACACTTATTGGTAAAATAATAATGATTGAGAATAATCTACCATACTTCTTTTGGGCTAAGGCAGTCAATACCACTAACTACACCTTGAACTAATGTCTTATTCGACCAATACTTAAGAAAACACCATATGAGCTTTACAAAGGCGAGAAACTTTTGGATGCAATGTTTTGTTCACAATAATTGTAAGAATCATCTAACAAAATTTGATGCTAGATCTAACGAAGGTATTTTCCTTGGTTATTCTACCCATAGTAAAGCTTACAGTATTTTTAACAAAAGGACAAACAAAGTGGAAGAAAGTGTCCCTATTATTTTTGATGAAGATAACCGTGGAAGGATAAGTTAATCAACATTCTTAGATCTCAAGTTATGCAGAGATGATCATGACTTGATTTAAGCTAAGGTCAAATATATTGAAAACTAAAGAACTAAGTCCATAATTAAACCAAGTTCAACGAATTGATCATATCAGCTTAAGACTCAGCTCAGGCTTCACAACCCTAAGCGGGAACCGAGACTCCACCAATTGAGGAACCAAGAATTCGAGATCCGAATCTGGTAAATCAAAGGTTTGAAAGAGAATTCAAGTATAATTCTACTCACCCACCTGAGAACATTATTTCAAATATCAACTCAAGTGTGCAAACCTATTCTTCTCTTCATAATTTTTGTGCATTCATTTCCATGATAGAACCTAAAAATATGGTAAAACACTTACTTGAAGCCGAGTGGGTAGAGGCTATGCAAGAAGAACTATCTCTATTTGAGAGAAACCAAGTTTGGACCTTAACTAACCGACCAATTGACCACCTAGTTATAGGAACCAAATGGGTTTTCAAAAACAAACTGGATGAGGAGGATTTGGTAGTTAGAAATAAGGTTAGACTACTTACTCAAGGGTACAATCAAGAAGAAGGCATTAATTGTGGGGAAACCTTTGCACCAGTTGCTAGAATTGAAGTCATAAGAATCCTATTTGCATTTACATCTAGCATGAACATCAAACCTAATCAAATGAATGTCAAATGTGCTTTTCTAAATGGTTTTAGTCAAAAAGAAGTTTATGTGGAGCAACCCTGGATTTGAAAATCCTTATTTTTCAAACCATGTTTTCAAATTGCAAAATGCACTTTATGGTTTAAAATAAGGTCTTAGTGTTTGGTGTGAAAGGTTAAGTAGTTTCTTGGTTGAAAATACTTGTAAAAAGGTTTGATTGAGAAAACCTTATTCATAAAAAAACTAAGGGGAAGGTTATCATTATTATTTAGATTTATGTCGATAACATTATTTTTGGTGCTACTAATGAAACCCTCTCGCCAAAAGTTTCCCGAGTTGATAAGACAGGAATTCTAAATGAGTAGGATGAGAGAATTAAATTTCTTCCTTGGATTGTAAATCAAATAAGGAAAGGATGGAATCTATGTCCATCAAATCGTGTATGTGAAAGAGTTCCAAAAGAAGTAAAAGCTTCAAGATGCAAACCTCACAGTTACACCAATGGCAAGTAACACAAAACTGGACTCGGATGAAAAGGGTAAGTCAGTAGATCAAAAAATCTATAGAGGTATGATTGCTTTCTTTATCATCAATCGAATCACTGCTCGTGAGTGAAAATCTCATGTACGGTTCTGTAGAGTCTCAGTAGGGGTGACTTATCTGTCAACTTTTCCAATGATGGATATAGGTCATCGAAAGGACCTCGGAGACCCACCAAAGCACGAAAGGCGGAGCTTTCAGAAAATGGATTCCTATTAGAAGGCATCTCTACTATACCTAACTTCTAGTAGGCTAGATATCAAGTTTAGTGTACGTCTATATGCAAAATTTTAAGTTAACCTAAACAAATCCCATCTCACTATGGTGAAGAAAATATTTAGATATATTGCAAGCATTCGATCACTTGTTCTCTCGGAATTCTAAAGCTTCACATCCGACCCCAGTGGCTACTTAGATGCTAACAATGCTAGATATAAAGTTAATAGAAAGAGTACATTAGGAGCATGCTAATTCCTTGGATAGTCCTCGATCTCTTGGCACTCTAAGAAGCAGAAATTAGTCACTTTATGAACTATTGAAGCTATGTACATAGTAGCAAGAGCTAGCTATGCTCGATTCGTCGTGGATCAAGTAACACTTAAAAGATCTTGGACTTATCTTCTCAGTCATCCTTATCAAATATGATAACCAGAGTTCAATAAGCATAATAAAGAATCTATTTTAGCACTCAAAGACAAAACACATTGAGGTCATGTATCATTTTCTAAGAGTCATGCTAAGAAAGGTGACATTGTCTTAAAATTTATTCATACTAAGCTTCAATAAGTTGATATTTTGACTAAGCCCTTAAGTGAAAATCAGTTTTGCTTTATCAGAAATGAGCTTGGTATGATGAATGCATGATTGTGATATTACTTGATTGATTTATTCTGTGTTTATTTAGTTGAACATGTTTTTCATGTGTGAAATTCGATAAACCGGTAGTTTAGTTGATAACTCGTAAAACCGACCCTAAATCATTGGTTATTCTCTTTCTTTCTCTAAGTTAAGATCAGTCTTACTCTCTCTCTCTCTTTCTCTTCCAATCAAACTTCCACTCTCTTTCTGTCTCTAAGTCAAGATGACAAAGAGAAACTACGAAGTTGAGGTTGCTTCAGTAACCAAGAAGAAGCCAAGACATCTTCTAGACTAACTCTTCAAATCTCAAAACCTAAGGTCTCGAAGCGTGAGACTTCAAAATAGAAACTAGGATCCTCTTTAAAATTAGAGGAATCCAAAGAACCATCTATCACTCCACGCTATTGTCCGGATGATAAATTCTTTCAAAACCTAAATTCCACGAATTTTCTTAGTCTTCTTGAAAGAACCACGGCCGACGGGACTCACCTAGGGCCGAGTGTCCCACGTAGATAGAAAATGATTTTAGGGATTTGAAAGATTGATGTTTAGAAAGTGGGGATTGATCTCTTATTAAGAGTTTCGAATTTTATTAAGTCAAATTTAAAGGATTAAATCAGATTGAATTGATTGGCGTTTTATTAACTATTTTATTTTATAAATTATTTCTAAGAATTCCCGAGATATTATCTCCTAATTAAAGAATAAAATGATTAGAAATTAGAGTTCCGCCATGAGGCTTTAGGGACAGACCGGTGTGAAAACACCGGTCCGGCGGTCACAGGCACCGACCGGGGCCCTGGGTTGAGACAGTCAGCCTCGGCCTCTAGCTCGGCGGACATATCCAGCATCTTTTTTACGCTACAATCAGAAAATAACCGAGATGCATTTTTAATAAGAATAAATCAAAAAGAAAGTCGTCAATCAGTTTTAGGAGAAAAACTAACAAAAGCAAAATAAAAATTTTCTCCTCGATCTTAGTATGGGCAAACTAAGACCGAAAAAGGCTAAAAGTGACTCCATCGGTCTTTAAATTGAGAATCGGATTCGGGGACGAGGGTACAAAATGTAGGGAAAACCCTTCTATTCATCCCGTCCGAAGACGACCATTACTAGTTTGAGTAGTATACTAGAAGAATGTGCTAAACACAAACATACAACATGCTAAGCGACAATAATAAGCAACCATACATAATTAAAGGAAAGCGATAAAGAAAATAGTAAAGAAAGCAATAAAGAAAGTAAAAGCGAAAAGGAAAACAAAAGTAGAAAACTAAAAGATTACATCAAAGTGGGATGAATTAAAAACGATTACATGTCTTTGATCCACAATACGAAAAGCGATAAATAAAACATAGATTAAGTAACTATTTGAAGGCCAAATGAATTCCCTCAAGTTGTCCCACCTTGCTGATCTGGATCTCTATGTTGGATCTTTTGATACGACAGACGACAAATCAAAGAAATGAGGGCTCTTTTATGAGTTTTAAAAAGGTGAGTTTATGAGGAGTGAGAAAGATCAGCTTGAATGAATGCCCGACGATAAGAATAACTGAATATTCTTTAGCTCTTTGAAAGCATTCAACGGTGAATTGTAAAAAGAAGGTATTTGAAGATGCTTTTAAGGAGAGTAACGTTTAGGAAAGGGTATTTTGGCTCGGCTCAAGCAATGTAGCGCTAAGAAAAATAAGCCAGTATGGGAATGAGAGCCAAGACTCTCTATTTATAGGGAGAGACCTAGGTCACAAATGACCTAAGGTTGCTCTCGGCTAACCGTCCAAACAAGCTAAAAATAAACCGGGCCAGAATATCTTGAGAATGAACCTAATAAAGCAAGGATAAAACTGAATAGAACCTGGTTTGCGGGCGCCGACCACCCGGGTGTGCCTAAGATTTTTTGCCCTAGCGCATTTCCAAAGGAGTCTTGAAGGTTTGCTCGGGGAGAGTCTCGAGTCACCCTAGAGGGGGTGAATAGGGTGATAGAAAATTCTTTGTGGAATCAAACTCTTTTGCGCAGAATAGAGACGAAGACAGATTCTAAGTCTATCAACAGGGTCGAAAAGATTGGACTCGAAGGCGATTAATCGAAAGAACAAGAGCAGTAAAGGCTGTCCGAGTCTAGAATGAACTCGGAATGATAACACTTAGATTTTACGTAGAAACCCTCCTGGGGCGAGAAAACCACGGACCGTGTCAATCCGGACACGAAGTCAAATTCACTATTTTGAGTCCACAAAATACCGTGAACTGACCGAACCCGAGTTGCTCCCTTAGAAAACTCTATACAAGTTTTCCTAGACTCAGAAATTCCCTTATCCGATCTAGTACTTCCTAGCTGAGATAACCCTTACAGCTAGGGACAACTAAGCTGAGTTAACCCTTATAGCTTAGTCAAGGGACCTTACAAAGAATGTAAGAAAGAGTTTGTAACCGAGTACAAGACCTTACAACTCGAGAAAGTAATGAATTACGGAGTGGGAGTTGTAAGTAGAAGATTGAAAGTAAATACAATGACTTTTCTCAAGTATGTGTATTAACAATAGATTCGGCAATCTTCAAGTCTTGTGAGATGGCTTCTATTTATAGATGACCAGGCAGAGTAGCCGTTATCTTCATCTGCTGATCGAGAGTCCTCTCGTGACCGTTGATAGAAGCTTTCGAGTCACTCGGAAAGTATCCGTTGTAATATGAACGTTGGACAACGGTTTAACTCTCTTGGAAGTCCCAAAACCATTAGCGGTGTCTTGAAAGATAAGGTAGAAACCACCGTTAAGCTTGGCGTTCCAGTTTTCTAGATTTGGAAACAGACAGCCGTGACACAATCTACTGGGACTGGAGCGAGAGAAGGTGAAGAGCCATGTCTGCTGGTGATTTGACGTTACGAAGCCGGTTACTTTTGTAGTTTGAAAAGTGTATCCTCGATTGAATAACCTACAAAAGTAAATCAATTTTGGTTCTCAAAGTATAAAATACTTTGGCCCAAGATTAGACACAGATAATAAAATAATTACGATAAATAAACCAACTGATTATCCGAGTCGGAAATGAAATGGAATTTTCGAGTCCAATATCCATGATACTCAGAATTCCATCCGACTTAGTCTAAGCGAAGAATCAAGTTCAATAAAGAATATCAGAGAGGATTAACTTGATATAGACTAAGCATGAAATAAGCTAAGAATACTGACTACAACAAGATAGGACTTATAACCACAAGTCGGATTCCGAGTGAGAAAAGACGAAATCTTGGTATATTCAATCTGCGATTATTCGAGTGAAGATGGACTCAGAACAAAGAACCAGTTTTCTGAGTCAGCTTACAGATAAGCAATAAATATAATAAGTAAGAGCTGTGTTACTTAGAGAAGATACTATTTTACTCAAATAAGTTTCGAGATACGAGAGAATGCCTTGGAATCAAAACTCTATATGTATGAAATTGTTATACCTGATTCCTTTTATATAACTCGAGAAAAGTATTGAGCGAGTGTCCGAGTCTTCAAGTCTCCAAGCCAAAACGCAGTGTTACACTTAAAAGTTCAGGGTCATGGTGCCGTCCACGATATCATTTTGAGAGGAAAAGCTCCTAGTCTCGTGTGGACTGTTTTATAGAGCTTAAACACAACAAGTTTGATGCTCATGATCATGAAATGCAACATTTTAATGTCTGTCTTTAAGTCTTTAACTCCTTTTCTCGATTAGACAAAAGTAAAATGTAATATTCTAAACTTGGAATTTTTCGATACGCGGCACCGAACTTCGTTGTCTCCGAAGGCTTGGCCTCGGTTCCCGGATCGTCCGAAAGAAAAATGGATTTTTAAATCAACCTAAGGGAACAGGATATTTATGTAATGTTGGGGGTTCTTTATGGTTTATTGGCTTCGTCGCACTAATCAAACACAGCTTTGAGATCTCAATCTTTAAACAGAGTCGGGATTTCATCATTGGGCCGACAGAATAAAATATAGAATTAAAGAGATAATAGACAACACTTTTTAGGTGTCTACAGTTAGTCCCCACTTTGACCGAGTCTAAAAGACGAAGGGTCAAACTAGACACTAAATGGTACTTACCTTGATTTTTGATATTAGTTATTGTATAATGTTTAGAATTGGTTGTAGTCGAACCCGAACTCCAAAATGGGGCTTGGACTTGATCGTGATGAATATGTTCTCAAGTCCGGTAAGAGAGTCCTAAGCTTTGTTTGATTAGAGCATAAAGCTTGGTATATTTTGATGCTGAAACTTCGATCGATCTTTGATCCGAAGCTTGGCTAAATAATCTGCTGTACTAACGTACTTGGCATTGGATAATGGAATTGACAAAATTTCAGTGTTTTACCCGAATGATTTAGTCAAAAATAGACCGAAAAGCTGATTGGTGGGTCCTAGAGTTCCCACTTGCATGCATAAGTTGCCAAGGAGTCACATGCCACGGCTGATAGTACTCTATAAGGTAGGCTACCAGCTAGGGCTTCAAAATCGTGACCGATGGGATGCCACTACTTGTTTGACTCTTGTCTTGTATAGTTGACTGGCTTCGACCGAATAGGCCTATAAAAAGGGTGCTTGATGAATTCATTTCACACACTTGCTCATCTTCTTTCATTCTCTCTTTACTCTTGTGCTCTCTTACTTTGCTTCTTCTTGAAAATTAGTTGGTTTCCAAAGTCTTTTCTTCCAAAAATGTCTAGGAGAAGAGCCCATCATACGGGAGGTCTAGAGTCAAAAAGTTGTTTAAGACAACTTCCTTGAACGAGAATGGCGTTAATGTAACGAGTGGAACCCAAATGACCTTTAGTGGAGGCCGAGTGTTAAGTCGTATTTTATACGTATTTTTAGTAGTTATTTAGTTTATATTATATAGTTTATTTTATCTAAATTATCCTATTTTGTTTATTTTTAGGTAATTGACGAATAAAGTGGGAAGAGAAGAAAAGAAATTAAAAGTGGATTTTTAGCTACCGACAAGCATCCAAGAAAAAAATATATTGAAAGTCACTCCATAAATATAATATGTAATAAAACATTTATTTTAGGATA